>OX451737.1:807030318-807673695 GCA_948472305.1 Vicia faba
CTGTGATGATTTAATCGAGGGTCTTTGCTAAAGTATCTCCACTTTCGAGGGACGTGGCCAATATTCGTAAGACAACAAGAGCGGTTACCCTAAAGGTGCAAGTCTGCAAAGTGTGTATTTTCAGTTATCTTATCTTGAAGATTAGGGTTTTCTAGATTACTTTTAGTCTTGCCATGCAAATCCTAGTCACTAACAGTTAAATATGTATAGAAAAATAAAGTGCGGAATGTAAAATCTTACGCTATTACATGGCTTTGGGAGAGATACATAAGTATAGAAAATGCGGGAAAGTAAATCTACGCTATTACATTCTCGGAGCAGATACATAATAGAAAAAATGTGAGAATATAAATATAAGTTATTACATTGATAGTGCGACCTATACAGTTTTTTCTAGGAATTTAATAGAAAAGAAAGAAAATAAGTAAAAAATGTTAGAAAAAAATGTTAAAGACCTAAAATCTAAGTGTTTAATGTTTTTGGTGTTTTTGTAGAAAATAATATAAGTGATAATAATAGTAATTAAAAATTAAATTCTAATTGATTTTAATATTAATAAAAAACTAATTAATTAATTAATTAATTAATTAGTTAGTTAATAAAAATATGCAAAAAAACAAATTGTTCACTAACTTGAAAATCCTAATCCTAATTTGTGGTTTTAAAAAAAGTTTAAGGTTAATTAATTGGTTAATCAATTAATTAGAAAATAATTAGTGGAAATAAGAAAGAAAGGGGTTAGGAAAAAAATGTAAAAAGAAATTGCATGGGGGTGGGAGTTAAACTCATGCCCCTGATCTCAAAGAATTCTCTATCCACTGCGCCAACGCTGCATTTATGTCATGGAATGGGAAGCTTTCAATATATTATAAATCTGTGCATTAGTTTGGAAAAACAAAATAATTTTAACAAAAGCTGGGATTGAACTCACACCTCTATGGTTAACAATCATGTTTCTCATCATTTGTGCCACATTGTGTTTGTGTTATTAAACATAAATCAAACATTATAGAATAAAATAATAGGATTAGAGAAGCGCTGGAGCCCTAGTTCTGGTCATCTTCTCTGGTGAGTCAAAACCTCAACCTGCAAAAATAGCAAGAATTAAAGACCAAGAGGGATCATGTCCCCCTAATTTGGACCTCCTGAATCCACTGGTGACCTTATTTTATCCTGAAAACGCCTATAACGTGAGATGCAATAAAAATATTTCAAACTACCCTAACAATAATAGATCTTTATTCTTGCATCAAACCTCACATGTAATGGATCAAAACAGTTCCAAATATCATCATGAACATGAATGTATGCATCAAACTCATTTAAATTGCATGAATTAAAAGATTGAAATTCATAGAATTACCAAAATCGATTATGCTTGGTCGCGGCGATTTGGGATGCTTCAAGCATCAGCAATGGTTTGGATGAGAACCTAGGATATTCAAGAGGCTAGTGTGATGCTTGGAACGGACTGAAAAAGGCTGGAGACAAGGGTTTGATTGTGACCTAGTTTCTTGAAAACTTGAAGTTTTTTGGGTGTGTTCTTGAGGCAATTTTTTGTATCCTTGTTAACTGAAAATGTTGGGTATATATAGAGGAGTGATTTAGGTCAACATTTGGGCTTGGACATCTCATCAAATCATATCTTTGATTTTGTTTGAAAATAGGTTCAAATCTTCCAAAACTATGAAGATTTGTTTCAAACATAGGCCACACAGTTTCTTGAGATTCAAGGTAGATTTTTGGGCCTCCAACATGATCAGAACAAAATCCTACATGCCTAAGTCCATTAGCTTTATATTTTATTTTATTTATTTTGAATTTAAATAAATAAAATCAAAATAAAAGAAATAAAAATCACAAAAATATATGAATGGGTTTAGAGGTCTAATATGAGGTCATGAACACGTTTGAACCTAAAAACTTAGGCCCATTAGCCCAAAAATCCAATTTTGCTCAATTTGAACTTCATGCATTTTCTCAAAATTACTCAACTTGCACTAATCATAATTCTCTCTATTTTTGTCATATGAAGATGATCTTGGACTTTTTGAAAAGCTCAATATGTTTCCTACAACTTTCATGTTGGTCATTTTTTCATTTGAAGTTTTAACTTGATGTAAATTGCTTTGACAAAAAATGTCTTTTTGTTGACTTTTAAAATGACCATTAATGTTTTGGCTCATATATCTCAAATGAAGCATTTTTGGCCTTGAGCTTAGAGAGACAAAGTTGTAGAGAATTGAATTTACTTCAAATTAGGCTTTGGTTGATAAATTTAGGATTAAATATCTGAATGTTAGTTTTGGTCAAAGTTCAATTGACTTCCCCTAAAGAAAACCCTAATTTAGTAACTTTTGACTTTTGATGAATCTTGTGTTTTCTTGATGAATCATGATCAACCCTTGATCAAATGATGAATATGAGTTCAAAATATTGATGTTGGCCAAAAATCTTGAAGTTCGACCTTAAATTGGTAAAAGTTAACTTTTTGTCCAATACAATTGATTTTCAATCATCTGGCTAATTAACTGAGCAAACTTGTGCTGCAAGGCTTGAAATTTGGAATGAGGGTACTTGAGACATATGAGAACCATGAAGTCCCCTTGAGTGAGAAAATAAAAACCCTAGTTGTAGGTCAATTGCTTAGGATGAGAATTTGTCTAGTCACCCCTTGAGTAGTCTTGAGTGCTTGAGACCTTTATGAGCATGAGGAAGTATATTGAATCAATTCGACATAAATATGGGAGGGAAAATTTTGGGGTACATCAGCTTCCCCTGATAAATATTCTTAAACCTGAAGAGTTAGATTGGCATGCTCGCTATGATACAGTGGGAGAACTGACTTGGGTGTTTTGTGTTTTATTGCAAATGTTGCAGTTAGAAAGAGTCGCCACTGAATTTTCTTTTATCCAAAAGGAAAGGCTGAAAATAACAGGAAAGACCTTTGAGGTTATTTCTTGAGTTCGGTAGATTATGAAAAGGGAAGGTGTTAGCACCCTTTTAATCCATAGTTATCTATGGGATCTTAGTTGCTTGCTAGATCACTTGCTTTTATTTGAAAATATGCTTTGTGTGGTTTTTGAAAGTATTTTGAAAAGGTGTCATCGTTTAGGCAAAATTTGTAATAGTTCTTGTTCGTAAGAACGTATACAAAGTGTTGAGCTTTTGAAAATGTTTCAAGTTCGGAAGATGTTTTGAAATTGTTTTTGAAAGTGTTTTTGAAAGTGTTGGTGTTTGTTTTGAAAATAAGCAAGAGTGTTTGATTTGAAATTGAGCAAGCAACTAGGAACAATCTACCTACTCAAAAGTCTTAATTCATTTCTTCCTTTCCTTTGATATTGCTATCTTACCATTGATTTGGTAAGAAGCCCCGTCTTTGGATATAAAGGGACGGACGTGGGTCATCGTATAACCATGATAACAATATTGTAAAACATCTTAGCAATTCTCTTTGAGGGACTAAGATCATTTTGAAAGGAAACATTTGATAGCGTCATCGAGGGACTATGATCTTGTATTTTTTATTGCTTTTTGCTAAGATATCCCACATGCATAACATGGCCATTTTTGTAAGGCAACAAAGTGGAATTACCCTAAGGGTGCAAGTGTGCAAATGTGTTGGATTTACATGCTTGTTTATCTTGAATTAGGGTTTTCTAACTTGTTGATTTTAATCCTTCCATACAAACCCTAATTACCAGCATTTATATATAAAGCGATAAATTGCGGAAAGTAAAAATACTAAGCTATTACATCATTAGGGGAGGGGGTATAAAAATTTACAAATGGGGATTTTTTACAAGAAAGTTAAATCTAATTAATTATTACAACCATATTGAATGAATGTAGAAAATTGAAGATAAAATGCAAGAATGCAAAATGGAAAAAGAAATTATTTTTGTTTGGATTTTTTATGAAATGGGTTTTAATCTAAACCTAATTAAGAATATGATTAATGAAAATTAGCTAAAATTAACTTAGACTAATTAAGAAAAGAAATTATTTCAAAAGGGTTTTTTATGAAAAGGTTTTAAATAATGAAAATAACATGAGAATTGATTAATTAAAAAGAAACCTAAGTTCTAATTAATTTTTAATTTACAAGAAAATAATGTAATAATTAACCTAAGTCTAAACATTAATTATTATTAAAAAGAATTAATTTGTTTAAAAGAAAATATTTTGGTCTTTCGTTTTATGAAGAAAAATAAAATATTAATGAACATTTTTAAATATGTAAATAAATAAATATATTTTTGTATTTTTATTAATAAAAATGATAATGATAATAATAATAATAATAATAAAAATAATAAAAGTAATATGAAAAATAAAAATAAAATTAAGAAAATGAAATAATAGAAATAAAAAGTCAGGGGTGCAAAAATAAGACTAGGGTATGAAGAAGCAAAAAAATAGTCAGGCCCAATGTTGGAGGCCCAGCGCTGTAAACAAAATCAAATGGAAGTGAAAATATGAAAAAATAGGAAAAAGGGTACCACTGGGGCTCGAACCCAGGTCCCTCAGGTTACAGGCGAGCGCTTTAACCACTGGGGTGGTGATACATCTGTTAAGTTAAACAAAACAACAAATATATGATATAAGTTTTGCCCTGACTGTACTTCATCTTCAACCTCCAGCCAATGGATCTGTAACTTATTCATTTCTCATCCATTCACAAAACATCAAACATCAAACTTGTTAGAAATTTCCTCATGATTCTGAATATGTAAATAACTTAATCTAATTCTCAAAGATGAACATGAATTTCTAACAATACCAAATTCTGACCTAAATATTTTCAGAGGTTCAAACTCAAAATTCTCCCTACTCAAGCAACATAAATGAAATCTATGGACATGTATAGTTTCAGGTCAATGATGTCTACATTTTATCTTCACAAATAAAAGCCTAACAATGCCTAAATAATGAGATAGAAGTTCAAGAAAAATACTTCAAAACTGGAAATCGTGAAATGAGTTTGATCTTGTTTCAAGTGATGGTGATTATCAGGTTAGATTCCTTGAACCTCTAGGAAGCTAATGCAATGGCTGGCTTGAACTGAGAGTGGCTGGAATGGTTTGGAGCAGTCCAACTGCAATACTTTTTTTTTGAACTTGGAAGTCGATGAAGATGATGTTACAGTCTGCAAATAGGGACATGGATGGTTTGTATTTGATATGAGGAAGCTTTTTAAACAAAAGGCCAAGAAATGCGCGAGGGAAATGGAAGTTTGAAGTTCTTGGTCAAAATGTGCAACAATGATGGTTTGTGGTGCAGTTCTGAGTTTGGGCGATTTTTAGAGCTTGTGTATTCGTGTGTTAGCTTGCAAGCAACTTGTATAATTATATGGAAAAGGTTGGAGCACTTGAGATGGTCAGAATCCCAAGACATAGAGTTATGGCTATGTTACTTGATTTTGAAGAAAAGTGAAAACATGGTTTCAAGGCATAGTACAAGCATGGCCTGAGTTTACGGGGGGGCTCTAGACATGTTGCTTTTACCTTTGACATTTCTTGTGATCAGAAGGAACAAGTGAAAATCTCTATGCATTGACTTTGTGATTAAAGCCTCTTTACAAGCATAGAATGGTAACTTTGTGCCATAAATAGAAATGCAACTTGGATAATGGCTCAAATGCTTGGATCAAAGCTCTAAAAGCTATGTAAACATTTAATTATGGAGTAACAAATAAGTTTGAGGCCTGAAAAGCCAAGATAATGCAGCCTAGGCTTGGATTTGAATTCTTGTTCATCATGGAAATGACCTATAACTCAAGAATGAATGTCCAACTTCTTTTCTTTAATTCTCTTTGCTCAAACATGATCTCAATGAGTTCTTGGACATTTTGGAAAGCTTGTGATATCCTCTAAAACCTCTATGTTGGTCATTTTTTAAAATTCCTCTTGGAACTATGTGAAAAATTTCCATGAAGTTAGGTCAAAATCCTGCCTAAACTATGGCAAAATTTCACTAAGTTTCCAAGTTTCATGAACATGTATTCACAAAATCATAACATGAAATCCATGCATTTCTAGGAGAAGTTGTGTTATACAATGTTTTATATCTCATTGTGATATACAACTTTCATGTTGAAAGTTTCCTTTGAATCATCTTGCATCATGGTGAAAAATTAGCTCAAAGTTGTGAAAAAATATGAAGTTTCCAACACTTCGAAAAATTTCTAAGTTTAGAAATTTTGTCTTTTCAAAATGAAATTTGGACTTTTTGATTTCTTGATCAACAAGTTTCATATTTTGACATGTTTTGATGAATTGTGATCTTTGACACTTGATTTTGACCAAAAAGTCAATGTTTGACTTTTCAGTGTACAATTGACTTTTGAGCAGTTGACTGAAAATTCATTTGTCAATCAATTGATCTTGAGCAATGTTTTGAGCCATGCCATTAGGTTAAAATTAAGAAATTGAATCTTTGAGATCATGTCCCAAACAATCAACTATTTGCTAGATCAAAAATCAGAAATTGCACTTCTTCAATCAAAACCCTAATTTTGACCATTTTGCTCTTTTGATGATCTGATCAAATTTCTTGAGGAATTATGGTACAAACTTGATCAAATGACATATATGAGTTCATAATGTTGATATGGATAAAAAATTATGAAGTTTGACTGTCAATTGACCATAATTGACTTTTTCCTCAATATAACTGATTTTTAGGTCAACTGATCAATTGATTGAGAAAAAATGTGATCCAAGACTTGAAACTTGTCATGAGCAATCTTGAGAGTCCAAAATGATCCATGAAAGTCATATGGGGCATTAAAAGTACATTTATCCTTGTGAAATATCAAACCCTAATTTTCAATCAGTAATGCTTGAGGAGGTGTCTTGAGCTGATCAAACCCTTGTGCAGTCTTGAAACAAAGGCGGTCTTGTGAGAGATTACTTGATAAATGAGAGGGCAAATTTTGTGGCACAACACTCGCCTTTCATGATCTGAAGGCGGAAGGGGATTGAACACTTAAGCGCCCAAAAATTTCCACGAAGTAACACTGTTGGTTGATTATATTGCTTGAATGGGCTTAAAGATGCCATTCAGAGAAGTTGATGGACCGTCAGAGATGGGCTTATAGATGTCATCTAAAGTAACTATTGATAGGAGTATTAGAACGAGTCTATTCCCGACTATATCTGAAAAAGTATACTAGAATGAGTATGTGTTTGACTGTGTCTAAAAGGCGTGTTGGAGAGTGTCAAAATGAATCTTACGTCACAATTGTATCTAAATGATGTACTAGAATGAGTCTATGTCTTGACTGTATCTATGAGAGGATCAGAATGAGTCTTCGCCTGATTGTATTTGAACAATGTATTGGAATGATTCTATGCCTAACCGTATCTAGAAGTGGGTCATAATGAGTCTTTGCTTGATTGTATCTGAATGATGTACTAGAATGAGTCTACGTCTTGACTGTGTCCATGAGAGGATCAGAATGAGTATTCGACCAACTGTATCTGAACAGTGTATTTAAATGAGTCTATGCTCGAATGTATCCATAAATGGATCAAAACGAGTCTTCGCCCGATTGTATCTAAAAAATGTACTAGAATGAGCCTACGCCCGACTGTATCTAAAGGAGTATCATAATGAACCTTCGCCTGGTTGTATCTGACTGATGCATTTCAGAATGAATATATCCAATTTTATCTGAGGGAAATGATTTTCATAATGAATCTTTGAAGGAAATGCTCGTCAGAATTAGTCTCTGAGAGAAATCATTTGTTCATGTAGATAGTTGCCCCGTCCTATTTCGGGAATTAATCCATAACCTATCTATAAATCGCTGATAATATTCGTCTATTTGCGAACTTAACCTGAAAAGAAAAAGTTAGTTTTAGACAATGTCATGATGTATGTAATGCATTGCATAATGATGCTCTCAAAATAAATGAGAAAATATTATATGTGTTTCGTATGCATATATTATGATATTTTATGAATGATGTATGGAAGCAATATATCATTGGAACGTATCAGCAGTGTCACGTAACAACATCTAGTGGGGGAAAATAAATCCCAGATTGTTGCATGGGATGAAGAAAGTAATTCTTCGATTTGTTTAGAACGACTTTATTGGGGATTTCTGCTTTCTGTTTATGGACACTCCGCTAGAGATGTTAGACTTTTACTTGGGGATATAAGAATTCCAGGAAAATTGGTCGTTCGTCGTTCTTTTTATTGAAGGATTTGATTCTTATGTGTTAGAACATAGTTTGATTCTACAACCCTCGTAAGAGATTTGATGATAATAAACACAAAGAACAAATATGCACTCTAAAATTATATTTTATTTTGTAGATAAGTTCTGACGGAAGTGGATCAGAAGTTAAGCTATAAGGTTGTTCCTGCTGTGAACATAGACTAAATCTTAGAATGTTCCGATGAATGAAGATCAGAATTTGCGCTAAGAGAAAGACATTTTAACTCTGAACGGAAGTCTAACGCTGCAAAGAAGACCTTATGATTATGACCTTCCAAGTTTTGAAGCAAGCAGCAAATATATTCCTTAATGTTCTGAAGCGTTACTATTCTTTAAAGTTGTATCAATTGCAACAGCTACAAACAAACAGTGATCTTCTAAGTGAGGAAAGTGCATTAATTGACATTTATCAAGTTTCCAATTACACAAGATTGTTGTGCCTATTTAAACAAAGAACAAGGTTAAATCGTTCATGATTTTCAACATTACTACTCACAATATTTCAACGCTGCTACTGCTTATTCAAATTATTCTTTAAACTGTGTAATACATCACAAGTTTGTGATACTGTTTTTGTAACGAAAAACATATTGTACACTGCTCTGTTCATACTTTTGTTAGTCTAATTCCTTGAGATAAATCGGGTTGTGGTTGTAATCAAGAAGACTTTGGCAGTTGTCAAAGTAGATTTGTAATCAGTTTGATTAGTGAATTAAGACCTCGTTGGAGAGAGGCGAAATCACCTTGGCGGGTGGACTGGAGTAGTTTGAGATCAAACGAACTAGGATAAAAATCATCGTGTCATTTGCATTGATTTTTAAGATCCCAATTCAACCCCCCTTCTTGTGTTTTTCAATTCTTCAATTGGCATCAGAGCGCCTGGTTCTGAGTTCAAGCACTTAACCGTGTCAGTAAAAGATCCAAGTTAAGAAAAACACTATGGTAGGACCAAGTCAGAACATCAGCAATGACTACCATGATGATAAAGACTGAATCAGCGGTAAACCTCCAATCTTTAATGGAGAGAACTTTGACTACTGGAAAGACAGAATTGAAAGCTTCTTTCTGGCTTATGATGCTGATCTCTAGGATATGGTAATTGATGGGTACATGCATCTTGTGGATGAAAGTGGTAAGAAGATTGATAGAAAAAGAATGTCTGATCATCAAAAGCGTGAATTCATAAATCATCACAAAGCCAGAACTATTCTCTTGAGTGCCATCCCATATTCGGAGTATGATAAAAACACAAACAGAGAAACGGCTAAAAACATGTTTTATTCTATGAGAATGACGCATGAAGGCAAGATGCAAGTAAAAGAAACCAAATCCCTCGCACTCATTCATAAATATGAAGCCTTCAAGATGGAATAACGTTAAACCATTGAAGAAATGTTCTCAAGATTATTGATTCTAGTTGATGGGCTGAGAGTTCTAGACAAAGTGTATTCAACTGCTGATCATGTAAACAAGATCATCAGAATTTTATCGAAGCAATGGAGGCCCATGGTCACTGCTCTCAGACACAGAAGAGGTATTTCCTGACTTTACTGTAAACTTTACTAAAGCTGAATTAGGAGAAAGTCTGAGTGAAATTCTTGAAAGATATCAGCAGCTTTGAGTCAAATTCAAGAACCTGAAAAAGGATCTAGTTTCTGAATCTGGAGAAACTAAGAATCTGAGATTAGAAAACTCTGAGTTAAAAGAAAAAATTTCAAAACTAGAAAACGATTTACAAAACCCTCAGAAGGAAACAATCTCAGAGGTTCCCAGTAACTCTGATAAGATCATAAAGGAATATGATCATAGCTTTCAGAAGTTCCTTGCTAAAAACATATATAGAAGCAAGATAACTTCAATGATCTATGGAGTTAGCAGAAATGGCAGAAAAGTTATAGGATACAAAGGTAAAGTATCCCAACCTAAGAAAGTCATGGACTTAGTTATTAAACACACACCTTTAAAATCTCACTTTACCTATGGGCACACACATGACTTGAAATACACCAGTAGTGATTTTTCTGCTAAACCAAAATTCAAACAGAATTTTGGTAACACTAACAAACAAGGACCCAAAAAGATATGGGTACCTAAGGATAAAATTATATATGTAGCAGATATCTTTGACAACAAGACTAAAACACCATTCATGGTACCTAGACTCTGGATGCTCTCATGACGAGAAGAAAGCATATGTTCAAAAGTCTGGAACTTAAATTTGGAGGCTGTGTGGGTTTTGGAGGCAATCAGAAAGGGAAGATCAAATGCTGTTGAACTGTTGGTAACGGTAACCTCCCTTCTATTAATAATGTTCTGTTAGTAGACAACTTAATGCATAACTTGTTATCCATAAGTCAATTAAGTGATAACAGTTATGATATAATCTTTAATCAAAATTCATGTAAAGCTGTTAGTAAGAAACATGGATCTATCCTATTTAATGGAAAGCGGAAGAACAACATTTACAAAATAAAACATTCTAAACTAAAGAGTCAGAACGTAAAATGTCTACTGTCTGTTAACAACGAGAAATGGGTCTGGCACATAATATTGGGGTATGTTAGTATGAGAAGAATATCTCAGATTAACAAACTCAATATGGTCAGAGGACTTCCTAATCTGAAGTTTAGCTCAAATGCTCTGTGTGAAGCATGTTAGAAAGGAAAGTTTTCAAAACCTCCTTTTAAAGAAAAAAATGTTGTTTCTACCTCTAGACCATTAGAACTTATGCACATAGATCTATTTGGACCAGTGAAAATTGCATCCATTAGTGGCAAAAAGTATGGGTTAGTGAACGTAGATAACTATAGCAGATGGACATGGTTAATGTTCTTAAGACACAAGGACGAGTCACACTCTGTGTTCGTTGCCTTTTGTAACCAAGTCCAGAATGAGAAAGATATTAGAATTGTTAAAGTCAGAAGTGATCATGGTGGAGAATTTGAAAACAAAAAATTTGAAATATTTTTTAATGAGAATGGCATCTCTCATGATTTCTCTTGTCATAGAACTCACCAACAAAATGGAGTTATAGAACGAAAGAACAAAACTTTACAAGAAATAGCCAGAACCATGATCAATGAGACTAACATTGCTAAGAACTTCTAGGCAGAAGCAATTAACACAACGTGTTACATTCAGAATAGAATCTCCATAAAACCTATTATGGATAAGACTCTATATGAACTATGGAAGAACAGAAAGCCCAACATTTCGTATTTCCATCCTTTTGGATGTATTTTTTTATGCTTAACACCAAAGAACATATGAACAAGTTTGACTCTAAAGCACAAAAGTGTATTTTGCTAGGATACTCTTAACGCTCAAGATGCTACAAAGTATACAACACAGAAACACATATTGTAGAAGAGTCAATCAGTGTTAGATTTTATGACAAGCTTGGCCCTCAAAAGTCAAAGCAAAATGAATCTCTTGCAGATATAGAAGTTCAATTCACAGGTACTGAAGCGAATACATCAGAAGTTCCCAACAAAGACGCTCAAACAACATTAGAAGGAAATGTCACAAGCACTACAGCAACATCTGAAGAACCTCTCCAGAAAAGACTATCTAGAAGCAGCCTAGCTAATCCTGAAGACAAGATTCTGGGAAAGAAGGAAGACCCAATCAGAACAAGATCCACATTCAGAAATTATGAAGAATCTCTCATGGGATTGGTATATTTGATTGTGCCAACTACCATTGATGAAGCTCTTCTAGACAACGAATGAATACTGGCTATGTAGGAGGAATTATATCAATTCACTAGAAATGACGTATGGGATCTGGTTCCCAAACCAAAAGGGTTCAACGTCATTGGAACAAAGTGGGTATTCAGAAACAAACTGAATGAACAAGGAGAAGTCATCAGAAACAAGGCACGACTAGTTGCACAATGTTATAATCAATAAGAGGGGATAGACTATACAGAAACCTTTGCTCCAGTCTCCAGGTTAGAATCTATCAAACTCTTAATTTCTTTTGTTGTGAATAATGGCATCACTCTTTATCAGATGGATGTCAAAAGTGCATTCTTAAATGGATACATTGATGAAGAGGTTTATGTGCACCAACCCCCTGGGTTTGAAAATTCCAAACACCCAGAATATGTTTTCAAACTAAAGAAATCACTATATGGTCTGAATCAAGCTCCTAGAGCTTGGTAGGAAAGACTAAGTAGCTTTCTGTTAGAAAAGGAATTCACCAGAGGGAAAGTGGACACAACCTTGGTGTGTAAGACATTTAAGAATGACATTTTAGTTTGTCAGATTTATGTAGATGATATAATATTTGGAACTACTAAAGCTTCTCTTGGAAGAGAATTTGCTAAGTTTATGCAGGTAGATTTTGAAATGAGCTTGATGGGAGAGCTCAAATTCTTTCTGGGCATTTAGATCAATCAAACTCCAGAAGGATCCTACATACACTAGAGAAAATATGTCAAAGAACTTCTGAAGAAATTTGACCTATTAGAGTGTAAGTCATCCAAGACTCCAATGCATCCCATGTGCATTCTGGAAAAGGAAGAGGTAAGTAAAAAGGTAGAACAGAAGATCTACAAGGGTATGATTGGTTCTCTCTTATATCTTACAGCTTCAAGACCTGACATTCTATACAGTGTATGCTTATGTGCCAGATTCCAATCAGATCCTAGAGAATCTCACTTAATAGCGGTTAAGCGAGTTTTCAAGTATCTGAAAGGTACTACTAACCTTGGTTTGTTTTATAGAAAAACCAATGAATACAATTTAGTAGGGTACTGTAATGCTGACTTCGGTGGAGACAAAGTAGAAATAAAAAGCACTTCTGGAAGTTTCCAGATTCTGGGAGAAAATCTGATCTCATGGACCAGCAAGAGGCAATCCACAATTTCTTTGTCAACAGCTGAAGTTGAATACATAGCAGCTGTTGGATGCAGCACACAGATGCTCTGAATGAAGAGTCAGCTTGAAGACTTCAACATATTTGAGAGTAACATTCCTATATTTTATGATAATACTTCTGCAATATGTTTATCTAGAAATCCTATTTTGCATTCTAGGGCTAAGCATATAGAAATAAAACATCCCTTTATTAGGGACTATATTCAGAAAGGAATCCTTTCTTTAAAATTTATTGACACAACATCAATGGGCTGATGTCTTTACTAATCCACTTTCTGAAGATAGGTTTAATTTCATTCTAAAACATCTCATCATGAAATTATGTCCAGAATAAGAGTTTTATTTATATATTCTTTAACCCTCATAACTATATGTTTTTTTTGTGAACATATGATCAACAAGTCTTTAGAAGTTAGAAGAACAATTGCATCAGAATCTATCTAAGAAGATATGAACGGTTCATTTCAAAGATAGAAGCGTGTAGTTCAAATTATCAACATATGTCATCCTCTCACAAGCATCCTTCTAAGGTTGAACACGTGTTCAAATTCTGAAGGGTCTGAAGCTTTGATTGGGTACATTGAGACGCGTGTCATTGGTAACTGTTTCTTACCTCCACGTCATCCCCTATTTTTAGGATTCATAATTGCTGTGTAATCATTAATTTTTTTCTCTTTCTTCTTGATTAAGTTTTCAAATTGATTATAAATACACACCCACTATCACTTTCACTTTTTATCGCTTCTATTTTTTATCTCTAGCTTTCATTTGCAAAAACCCTTTTCTCAGAAATATCAAACAGTTAGTGTGAAAAATGGCATCTTCTTCAAGCGCTAAAAATCTTCAATGTGCTCCTGGTTCATCATCAATAGCCGAATAGTACGAAGAACCAATAAGAACCTTACTCACTCCAATTGATTCTCTTGAGGTTCTCTGTGAGCTTATCATCGACTTTGAAATCATGAAGGAGAATGGGTTTGATCTTTCTGCAGATGTAGCTGCTCAAGGTTGGAACAAGTATTTAGATCGTCTTCTAGGTCCAGTATTCCCAATTCTGGTAAAGGAATTCTGGATTCATGCAACTTCCTCTAATCACCAAGTGACATCTTATGTAATGGGGAAGAAAATTGCAATTACTAAAGATTTGATTGCAAAGCTGATTGGTTACAATGGCCGAGGAATCAGGTGCAATGACATGGCTGAAAAATTTTCTGACCTAAAAGCCATATCAAGAGTAATCTTCACTTCTGGACATCCATCCAACAAGATTATAGATCCGAAGGACTACTTCAGAATCTGGCCTAAGATCATTCTGGGTTGTATCAACCACGGGGAGCCAACAAGCTCTCCTGACTACATCAATATTGATCAACAATTTCTGCTATATTTCATTGCGAAGAAGACAAGAATAAACCTTCATCACTTGCTTTTCAATCATCTGAGAACAAGCGTGAAGGAAACAAGAGAATATAAAAGAACCAAGAGGGATTGGATACCTCTGGGCAGGTTAATTTCTGATATTCTGACTGAGAATAGGTTAATAGAGCATCTGACTGAAGCTCAGCAAATAAGCATGCTGGAGGAATGTGCTGGAAAACCCCTTAATGACAAGAACCTAAAAAAGATTAAGATTATTGACAACATTAAGAAGGATCCAATTATTGCAACACATGAAGTCATCACGCTAAGGAGAATCCCTCTGAAAGATTTTCCTCTATTTTCTAAAATTGATGCTACACCAGAAATAGTGGTTAGATACTTAGAAGCATGCAAGAAGGATGGAACTGCTCCAGAGCTAAACATTTGTGATTTGCATCAGCAAGCTCCAAATGTTGTCCTAAATAAGTCCAGAAAGAGAAAATCTACAGGAGAAGGATCCTCTCAAAGGACTCCAAATGCTGCTAAAAAGAAAGGTAACAATTCTTTTATTTCTGTTGTAGAATTAGTAGTTTTTCCAACATCTGAAACACCCTCCTCTCCTAAACCAATAGAAGATCCCTCACCTCAAACATTTGAAGATTTTGATATAGAGTTTGACCCTTCTGTAACTCGGGAAAACATACTAAACGAACCCATTTCTCCCAATCCACATCCTGAACAAAATCATCCAGAACTTGATAGAGTTCTTTCTGATATTGATCAATTTGATCCAGATTTTCAAACTCGTAACCCAAAAAATCCAAAGCTTCAAACTCCTCAAATAGGAAATCCAAACTTCCAAATCACTCACCCAGAAAATCCAAACGCTACCGTTAACCAACCAGAAGATTCATACACAGACTCTGATACCACCACAATAATTCCTGGAATAACAGAACCTCTCATGGTTCGTCAACCTCTATCCATCCTAGACATTATAGAAATTCTATCACCTTATCATTCCACTCCACCAAACACACTTCGATCACCAATCATCATTTCTGATTCACCAACTCCCTCTCGTATTACCGTCCAGATGATCACTTCAGAAAAATCATAGACTTAGAAGCGCTGGATCACCTAGCTTCAACATCTCACAAAATTTCCATTCCCAAACCTAAACAAACTATAACCAAAGCAGATGTTGTTAGAAACTTGTTGATTTTTGAAACAGAATTAATGTAATGGGTTAACTCTTTGAAGTAAGCAAGTTTAGAAAATCCAAATCCTGCTACTTCTGATTCTCACTGGAATCGGTTTAGAAGATGGTTCAACTCAGAATCCCAGAAGCTCAAAGAGTTAAGCTATAAACTGGCTCAACAGAACTTTTGTGATCAGCTGAAAGTTTTCAAGGATCAAGTTCTGAGACACTGGGAAACGAAATTTATCCTTCTGTTGGACAATGCTCCCTGGAAAGAGCACCAACCTTCAAAAGTTATTGAACTATGATCTGAATATCTTCCTCTGGCTATTACTTAACACGTAGGCAAAGCAACTGAAGAAGCCACTGAATCAGAAAATTCTACAGAGTGTTCTGATAAACTTGCATCTTATGTGGATACACCAGCTTTATCTTTGGTTATGCAAACACTTGAAGAGTTAAAGAAAGAGAATGCAGTAATAAAAGAAAGATTGGACAAGCAAGAAGACACAAGCAAAGAAATCAAGGAAATGCTAGGAAAACAAGACGAATCAAGCACTCAGATTAATAGCTTGATGGAAGCATTGTTCACACGACTTCCCCCTCCTTAATCTTAGTTTTTTTATAACTTGTTTTTTGCATTCATTTATCTTGTTTTATCTGGCTCTGAAAATGTTATTGAAATCTATTTTAATATAAATCATCTTTTTTACTCTAAATATTAGTGATTATATTGCTTTTTGATTCCTGACAAAAAGGGGGACAATGTAAGATATTTTCAATAAAACTATATCGGGACAAGGTCTCAAACATTTTGAATATCATAACTTCTCGTTTTTTTTCTAAAAGCAAAACAGGAACAAAACTCTGATGAAGACAGAAGGAGATACATCAAAAGCTCTGATCATAATGAAATTCAGGGAAGTAATTCATCTCTATCTATGTACTCAATTCAGGGGGGAGACTCTCTAATGCTTTATGTTCTGTCTATTTTTATTGAAATATCCTAGTTTTTGTCATCATCAAAAAGGGGGAGATTGTTAGAACATAGTTTGATTCTACAACCCTCGTAAGAGTTTTGATGATAACAAACATAAAGAACAAATATGTACTCTAAAATTATATTCTATTTTGTAGAGATGTTCTGACGGAAGTGGATCAGAAGTTAAGCTACAAGTTTGTTCCTTTAGTGAACGTAGACTAAATCTCATAATGTTCTGATGAATGAAGATCAGAATTTAATCTAAGAGAAAGACGTTTTAACTCTGAACGGAAGTCTAACGCTGCAAACAAGACCTTATGATTCTGACCTTCCAAGTTCTGAAGCAAGCAGCAAACAAATTCCTTAATGTTCTGAAGCGTTACTATTCTTTAAAGTTGTATCAATTGCAAAGGCTACAAACAGGCAAGGATCTTCTAATTGAGGAAAGTGCATTAACTGACATTTATAAAGTTTCCAATTACACAAGATTGATGCGCCTATTTAAACAAAGGACAAGGTTAAATCGTTCACGATTTACGACATTATAACTCACAATCTTTCAACGCTGCTACAGCTTATTAAAATTATTCTTTAAACTGTGTAATACATCACAAGTTTGTGATACTATTTTTGTAACGAAAAACATATTGTGCACTGCTTTGTTAATACTTTTGTTAGTGCAATTCCTTGAGATAAACCGGGTTGTGGTTGCACTCAAAAAGACTTTGGAAGTTGTCAAAGTAGATTTGTAATCAGTTTGATTAGTGAATTAAGACCTCGTTGGAGAGAGGCGGAATCACCTTGGCGGGTGGACTGGAGTAATTTGAGATCAAATGAACCAGGATAAAAATCACCGTGCCATTTGCATTGATTTTTAAGATCCTAATTCAATCCCCCCTTCTTGTGTTTTTCAATTCTTCATTATGTACCCTGACTGAGGATAAAAGAGATGGATATTCCTCTGGTACACTATCTTCTCAGGTTTATGATATGGTTATCAGCTCTTCTCGGGAGGATAATGTTGAGTGTTATTTGGATGGAGAAGAGAATTCTGTCGGGGAATTTGCAATATTGGAGAAATAAACTCCGTTGGGAAATTAAATCCTATAGACTGTGTTGAGGAAATAATCTCTGATGGGGATTTGAAATCATAGGTTGTGCTGAGGAAATTTCCACTATATGCTAGGGAAATGATCGAACTTCTTTATCCGCTAGGGGACCTATTGGGGAAGATGATCTTGTCAAGCTATCCATCAAGAATATGGAGGTGAATCGTTGGAAGATGCCCCAATTTCTGTCTGCGAGCATATTAGACTTGTTGGTGAATATATCTCTGTTGGGGATGAGCTTGTGAAAATAGCTCTGTAGAGATAGTTCCATGGAGATTGTTGTGTGGGAATTTGTGGATAACTTGAACATTATCCCAACTTCTAGAGTCTTTAGTAAATGTTAATCATGTTTTCATGCATATAGTTTTTAAAGGTGATCATATTCAAATGCATATGTTCATTCAACGTAATCATTGGACGTTTTTGCAAACAAAATAAAGAAAGTGAAAACAATTTTGAATTTTAAAATATATTTAATTGCATCGATTCTGAATGTTTTCCTATAAGCAAGAAGTTGAATACAAGAGGACATAAATCCTAGTAAGAGGAAATCGTCGTAAAAATTGAAAAAGGGGTACAAAGAAAAACAAGGAAAAAAAACTGTGTGGAAATGATCCCATGGAGTTTCAACTCTGCTATTTCTCATATGTCTTCAAGTTTCTCATTGCTTGTTGTTGGAAGAAGATGATTGAATTGATTTGTACAGTTTGAACTTGACGCTAGTAATAAAGCTGGCTCTAAGTATATGGGTGATACAATGGGACATAGTCGTACGCCTTAATCCCTAATTTTTTCCTAGACTGCCCTTTTGGGTTTTTCAGTCCATCGGAATATCCTTTTTTGCCCAAGCCGCCTTTTCAGGTTTTCGACTTGCTGGATGTACATTTTTTTATATACATCCCTAATTTTTTTCCCGATCCCTTTTGATTCGTCGAAATGCCCTTATTTTGCCTACGCCTGTCAACCTAGTGGGTCTCTTTTATGCATAGTATTTTTTTACTATGTCCATGTTCACAGGATGCGGAAAATATTCAACGTCCATGGTGGTAATTGTGATACAATGGCAGAAATGACTGTTTAATACTGGTTTTGCATTTGTATTTGCAAATGTAGCGGTAAGTAAGAGTCGCCACCGACTTTTATTTTATCCAACAAAGGAAAGGGTGAAAAGAACAGAAAAAGACCCTTTTCGAGATTTTATGAGTAAGCGGGTAGATTATGGAAAGTGAAGGTGTTAGCACCCTTTCCATCCGTAGTTATCTACGGGTTCTTAGGTACTTGCTCATTTTTGAAATTTTTTTTTGTGTTTGTGGGTTTTGAAAAGTTTTTTTCGCTTTATGATAACTCTTGTATCAGTCCTTAAGAGTGTGATAAAGCTTTTTTTATAGAGTTTTGAAAGTGTGGTGTGAAAATGAATTAGATTTGAGCAAGTACTTAATAGCTATCTACCTACTCGAAAAATGCATTCTTCTCCTCCTTTCCTTTAGATAGTGCTATCCTACTTTTAGCGAGTAGGTAGCCCTATCGTTGGATGTTTGAGGGACTATCGAAGGGACCTTTATGGTCATTGAAGATAACATGTAGAGATACCTTAGCAGTTCGAAGGGATTGTCATCATATATTTATAGGCAACATCGAGGGACAAGATCATTTCTCATAGGCAACTCGAGGGACATTGAGGGACTATGATCTTTATGATGACTTTAATTGTGGGGCTTTGCTAAGAGTATCCCTATGTTAGAGGGACATAACCATTTCCGAAGGCAACCAAAGTGGGAGATACCCTAGGGGTGCAAGTGTGCAACAATGTGCTTTTTTCAGGTATTTTTATCTTAATGTTAGTGATCTAAGATTGATTATTTAATTCTTGCCAGAAATGACTAATTTACTAGCAGTTTATATACAGGCATATAACATAGTGCGAAAAGTGAAACCTACAACTATTGCAAGGCTTCGGGGCAATTACAGTTATATCTGACTGAAATGTAAATGGCAGAAAATAAAAATCCTAAT
This sequence comes from Vicia faba, assembly GCA_948472305.1. Classification (NCBI taxonomy): domain Eukaryota; kingdom Viridiplantae; phylum Streptophyta; class Magnoliopsida; order Fabales; family Fabaceae; genus Vicia; species Vicia faba. The sequence continues at coordinate 807,050,096 of OX451737.1, forward strand.
TAGGCTATTACAAACCGGGCACAGTTACATAATTGAGAAAATAATCGTACGAAAAATAAAGACGCACAAAAATTAAGACGGGAATAAGTTTGAAACCCTAAAAATCTAATTGCTTATTAAAAATATTTTTTGGTATTTTCTGAAAAAAATTTGAGATTTAACCTAATTTCTAATTAATTTTAAATTAAAGAAAACCAGTTAAAATCAATTAAATTAAATTCATTTGCAATAATTAATTTTAATTAAATAAACCTAAACCTATTTTTCTGTGATTTTTTTGTTGATTTTATGATAAAAAAATGAATTTAAAAAATGTAAACTAATTAAAAAAGACACTAAAGGGAATTAAAAAAAAGGAAATGGGCCTGGAGTGAGAAACCCAAATTGGGGGGTGCTCGCTGGAATGTACTAGGCCCAGATCAGTTGGCCCATACTCCTGCGTGTGATCCCATGCTGCCCTTCCCTAAGGGCTTACCGTGGGCGTCTGGATCTGGCACATTTGATATGGTCTTGATGAGATCCTGTGGTATGGAGATAGTAGTGCACGGTAGACACACTAGGACTTGGAGTACAGGATCTGCATGCATAAATCAGAAAAATAATAGGCAGGTGGCAACAGTCGAACCCCTGACTTCCTACACACGTAATGCCTTAACACCTTTCGTTCTTGCCACTGGACCATACTGCATATTTGTTAACATAATAAATAAAAAACAATATAATATTAAATCTACATTACTACTGAGTTGTCAACACGCGCATCTTCAGTGGGACCCTAATGTTTGAATGAGCCAATCAGAGATGTTGATCCAGCCACGCACGCTTCTGCCTGAGTCAACTAGCCGGAGGGACGCCAGAGTCAAACTCTGGTCACCTTATTCGGGATATCAAAAATGTAAAACCTGCAAAATCATAAAATCAAAGCCTATAATCAAGGCTACCCCCCCCCCCAAAATCAACCCTCCTGAGTCTGTTTCTGGGGTTTGTTTATCTTGAAACCGCTTGTATTGTGAGGTATGATGAAGAACACAGATCGTGCCCTATAAATGGCACGATCTTGCTCTGTCCCCTTTTCTCATGTATTTTACGTTGGATTTATCCTATAGACTACCCTGAACACAAATCAAACACTGAAAGAGGTTAATTCATCATAAAAATCAAAAATCTGGATTCAAGAAAGTTACCAACGATAAGTGTTTCAGTTTGGTGCTTCTAGGCGCGACGCTGCTTGAATAAAGACCGGTACATGCTCCTGTGAACCTCTGGGCGTGGATGGAAGGCATAGGTTGGATTGAAAGAGGTTGGAGCCTGCTCTTTTGAATTTCACGATTTTTAATGATTTTGGCAATTTTTGGTGTGAGTGTTTAGGGTTGTGTGTGTGTGACCTTGTGCTTTTGAATGGCTATGCATATATAGTGAATCACATTAGGTTAACAAATGTGGAAAAGATCTCATGCATTCATCACATACATAATATTTGTTTTGGAATAATATGAAATATTTCCAAAATTGGCGAAATCTTGCACAAATAAAACTCTACGCATTTTTCCAACCTATCCTGAGTTATTTTAGGCCTTAAGAGATTTGGAGATCAAGCCCATGCAATCTTCATATATTTTTTATCATTTATTTCATTTAAAATGAATTTTTAATGACTAAAAATCACAATAAATAAAATAAATGACCAAATAAGGCATGGAAGGGCTTAGAGGTCGTGGACCATGTTAGAAGCAAGTTTCAAACATAAAAATATAGGGCCATTTGGAAAAAAAATCAAGTTTGGTCATTATTGGCTCCGTGCATTTTTCCAAAAATTGAACAAATTTAGCAATGCATATCTCTCTCATTTTTAACCTTAAGAGGGTGTTCTTAGACTTTATTGAGATCTTAGGATGTCCTATAAACAACCCTTTTGGTTTCATTTCAATTGGATCTTCCATGTTTATGTAAGGAGCTTTGACCCAAAATGTGTTTTTGTTGAATTTTTGAAAGGACCTATAATGTCTGAGCTTGTATCTTTTAACTGGGGCATTTCTTGAACTTGGGGGCTGAAGTGAAATTGTAGGGAATTGGATTACCTTCAAAATAAGCTTTGGTGGAAAACTTTATGATAAAGTATGAGAAAGTTATGCCTGGTCAAAGTTTGGTTGACATTTCCTATAGAAACCCTAATTTTCCATTTTTGACTTTTGATGAATTAGGAGCATTTCTTGAGGAATCATGATCAACCCTTGATAAAATTATGGATACCACTTCAAAATATTGATGTTGACCAAAAATCTTAAAGTTTAACTGTATATAGACCACAATGGAGTTTTTACCTAGTATAGTTGATTTTCAGGCATTTGAGCAGTTGTCTGAGCAAACTTGTTGTGCAAGGCATGAAATTCGGCATGGATTATCTTGAGGACATATTATGGCCATGGAAAAAATTTGAGACCCATGGAGCTCACACATCTTGATGAAAACTGAAACCCTAGTTAGAGGTTTATTACCTTAGGAGGAGAATTTGTCTGGTCAATTCTTAGTCATCCTAGGGGAAGTTTGGGACCTCGATGGACATGTCTTGAGTAAAATGAGAGGGAAAAATTTAGGGTACAACAACTTCCCCTGTTCAATCTTCTTAAATTTGAGGATGTAGATTGGTTGGCCTTCCTTTCGTGATCTGATGGTGGAATATGATTGAACACTAGAGTGCCCAGAAATTTGCACTCGTCTGAAGTGATATTGTTGGTGAATAATATCGAGAATGGGCTTATAGATGTCATTCAGAGAAGATGACAGAAGAGCTTCGGAGATGGGCTTAAAGATGCCATCCATAAAATATGATGGAGAGTCGTCGAAGATGGGCTTAAAGATGCCATCTAGAGAATAATGTTGACTTTATGAGATATTCCTTAGTCGGGATTCTAGTTCCTGGTTTTGAGGAGGATTTCTTTGAGGAATGTTGTTCTCATTTTTAAGAAATAGAGTTCAGGAGCTTCATTTGTCCATTATTCTACTGGGGAGTCATCTCTTGACTGGAGAGATGGAAGTAAACTTCTATCTGGTCAGGATCCAGACTTCAGTGACTTGCTAAGGATAATAAGGTTGACTACTATCTGGTCGTATTCCAGGCTTCACAGCGACTTACTAGGGGAATGTGAAATTAACTGCTATCTGATCGGACTCCAGGCTTTGCAATTTCTTCAACTAGAATAGAAATCACAAAAATCTTAGTGTCGATTTAACTGAACCAGAGGAAGGTCTTGAATTAACTTTAACTGAGATAGAAATCAGAAAAATATTAGTGTCGATTCAACTGAACCAGAGAAGGGTCTCGAGTTAACTTTGACTGGAATAGAAATCAGAAAAATCTTAGTATCGATTTAACTGAACCAGAAAAAGGTCTTGGATTATCTTCAACTGGAATAGAAATCAGAAAAATCTTAGTATCGATTTAACTGAACCAGAGAAGGGCCTCGAGTTCACTTTGACTGGAATAGAAATCAGAAAAATCTTAGTTTCGATTTAACTGAACTAGAAAAAGGTCTTGGATCATCTTCAACTGGAGTAGAAATCAGAAAAATCATAGTATCAATTTAAATTGAACCAAAGAAGGGTCTCGAGTTAACTTTGATTGGAATAGAAATCAGAAAAATCTTAGTGTCGATTTAACTGAACCAGAAAAAGGTATCGAGTTAACTTTGACTGGAATAGAATTCAAAAAAATCTTAGTGTTGATTTAACTGAACTAGAGGAAAGTCTTGAATTATCTTCAACTAGAATAGAAATCAGAAAAATCTTAGTGTCGATTTAACTGAACCAGAGGAAAGTCTTGGATTATATTCAACTGGAATAGAAATTAGGAAAATCTTAGTATCGATTTAACTGAACTAGAGGAAGGTCTTGAATCAACTTTAACTGGAATGGAAGTCATAAAGATCTTAGTGTCGATTTAACTGAACCAGAAAAAGGTCTTGGTTTATCTTCAACTGGAATAGAAATCAGGAAAATCTTAGTATCGATTTAACTTAACCAGAGGGTCTTGGATTATCTTCAACTGGAATATAAATCAGGAAAATCTTAGTATCAATTTAACTGAACCAGAGGAAGTTCTTGAATCAACTTTAACTAGAATGGAAATCATAAAGATCTTAGTGTCAATTTAACTGAACCAGAAAAAGGTATTAGATTATCTTCAACTGGAATAAAAATTAGGAATACCTTAGTATCGATTTAACTGAACCAGAGGAAGGTCTTGAATTATCTTCAACTGGAATAGAAATTAGGAAAATCTTAGTATCAATTTAACTGAACCAGAGGAAGGTCTTGAATCAAATTTAATTGGAAGGGAAATCAGAAAGATCTTAGTGTCGATTTAACTGAACCAGAAAATGGTCTTGGATTATCTTCAACTGGAATAGAAATAAGGAAAATCTTAGTATCAATTTAAATGAACCAGAGGAAGGTCTTGGATTATCTTCAACTGGAATAGAAATTAGGAAAATATTAGTATCGATTTAACTGAACCAGAGGAAGGTCTTTTGAGAATGATATTTCAGAGGAAGATACTAAAATACCCTTTCGTCAGACGTAGCGTTTGAGAAGACTTCCAGGTCATGCAAGTAGTCAACGATGTTTGTTGATTTTATCTTTCCTAAAAAGTTAAAGAGTTAGTTGTATGCAATGTCATGATGTTTTAAATGCATTGTGTAATTATGTTCGCAAAATAAATGAGATTATGTTGTATGCGATATGTATGCGCATGCCAGGATGCATGGATGTGGAATGTTGTTGCGGTATCTCCTAGTCTGGGAAAGCAAATCCTTGACTGCTATTGGAGAGTACTGGGAAGATGAATCCTGGACTGCTGTTTAGTATATGAGGAATATGATTCTTTCATTCTCGCCGGGGATGATGAATGGAGATTATCTGCTGGGGATTTTTGACTCCTGCTTGAGAATGACTCTGTGGAGGAAGGACGCTCTGTCAGAAAATCTTACCAACGTAGAGAAATAAACTCTGTTGGGGGATAAACTTCCGCAGGTGGAGAAATAAACTCTACCATGGAGGAGGTTTTATAAATTGTTTGAAATTATAAAACTCAACTGGGGAATACGAATTTCAGCTCTCTGAGGGAATTTGGCTGGAGGAGGTAATTCTTGCTTGGGGAGGCAAAGGTAAGGATTTTGGTTGGAGGAGGTAATTCCTGCTTGGGGAGGCAAAGGTAAGGATTTTGGTTGTTTTTACTCTGCGGGGACATAAGCATCACTAGGACGTATGGCGAGGATGTGACAGGAGGATTCCCCTATTCTTGCTGGAAAGAGTGACTGTCGGGGCTACAAATGACTTGTTTAGACTTTTCCCCATTTCTTAAAGTCATTAGCAACTGTCTTCCTGTTTCCTATGCGAGTATTCGTAAAAAGTAATCATATTCAAATGCATATTTCAAAAATAATCATTGGACGTTTTTGCAAAACAAAACATAAAAATAGAAAACAAATAGTTTTGTACTTTCAAAGAAATGATTTGTATTGATTTTTGAATTTCGCCTATAACATGCATTTTTGTACAAAGGGACTGGCGTTCTAGTAGGAGAACACCGTCGTGAAAATGAAAAATATACAAAATAGTGTACAAAGAGAGAACAACTATGTGTAATAATCCCATCGAGTTTCAATTATGCTATTTCCCTTATGTCCTTGAGCGTCTCATCTCTTTGCTACTTGTCTGAAGTTGACTGGGTTGATCGGTACCGTTTAAACTTGATAGTTGATAATGAAGTATGGTTATAAGGTGATCCAATGGGACATAGTTGTACGCTTTAAATCCTTAACTTTTTCCTGGACCGCCCTTTCGAGTTTTCGGTCCACCGGGATACCCTTTTTTGCCCAAGCCGCCCTCTCGGGTTTTTGACTTGCCGGGTGTACGGATTTTTTGTATTTATCCCTAATTTTTGCCCAAACCCTTTTGGTTCACTGGGATGCCCTTCTTTTTTCCTAGGCCGGTCAACCTAGCAGGTCCTTATTCATGCGTAGTATCTTTTCACTATGTCCGCATTCACAGGGTGAGGAAGGTCGTCACCATCCATGGTGGTCAGAATCATGGCTCCACCGGAAAATATGATTTTGATTACAAATGGCCCTTTGTATGTAGGAGTCCATTTGCCCCTGGGATCACCTTGTGGCAGTATGATGCACTTGATTACTAGATCACCCATTTGATATACTTGACGTTTAACCTTTTTGTTGAAAGCCTTGATCATTCGTTTTTGGTACATCTGACCATGACAGACAGCAGTAAGCCTTTTTCTCATCAATCAGATTCAGTTGGTCAAGTCGAGTCTGGATCCAATCATCTTCATTCAAACCCGCATCCTTCATGATCCTCAAAGAAGGGATCTGGACCTCAATAGGTAGGACAACCTCCATACCATACACCATAGAATAAGGTGTTGCCCATGTTGACGTACGTATTGAGGTGCAGTAACCATGAAGATCGAATGGTAACATCTCATGCCAGTCTTTGTATGTCACCGTCATCTTCTATATGATTTTCTTAATGTTCTTGTTAGCAGCCTTGACAACGCCATTCATCTTTGGCCGGTAGGGAGAAGAGTTATGATGTTGGATCTTGGATTGCTTACAGAGTTCAGTGATCATCGTATTGTTGAGATTTGTACCATTGTATATGATGATTCTCTCTAGCACACCATACCGACAAATAAGGTTATACTTGATAAACCACGCCACAACATTCTTAGTAACAGTAGCAAAAGAGGCAGCCTCAACCCACTTCATGAAGTAATCAATGGCCACTAGGATGAAGCGATGCCCATTGGAAGCGGTAGGTCTAATCTCTCCGATCATGTCAATGCCCCACATTGCAAAGGGCCAGGGAGCCGTCAAGACATTCAAGGGAACCTGAGGTACATGTACCTTATCAGCATATATTTGCCATTTGTGACAAGTTCGGGAATGCTGATAATAATCTGCTTCCATGGTGGACCAATAGTATCCTGCCCGCAGGAACTTTTTATCCATGGTGTGTCCACTAGAATGGGTGCCAAAGGTACCTTCGTGTATGTCTGAATAATCCTCTCTACTTTGCCCTTGTCTACATACAAAAGTAAAGTAGAGTCATGGTTGCGCTTGTAGAGGATTCCATTACTGAGGAAGAACTTTGCGGAGAACCTTCTCAGAAACTTCCTATCATTGACAGATGCTCCCTCTGGATATTCTTGAGCCTCGAGATACCTTTTCACTTCATGGAACCAAGGTTTGTCTGCTACTTCTTCAGCATCAATCTCATAGCAGTAGGCTGGTTCATCCAATCTCTCGATAGTGATCTGAGGAGCTTGGTTGTCCCATCTGACTTTGAACATAGATGACATAGTAGCTAGCGCGTCCGCTAACTGATTCTCTTCTCGTGGAAAATGTTTAAAGGTGACTTCTTCAAAGTTTGAAAGTAATCTCAGCACATGTTCCTTGTAAGGGATGAGATTAGGGTGCTTCGTGTCCCACTCCCCTTTGATTTGACTTATTACCAAGGCTGAATCCCAAAAAACACTCAAGAACTTGATTCTTAGGTCAATAGCAGCTTTGAGACCTATGATGCATGCTTCATACTCAGCCTCATTGTTGGTACAGTTGAAACATTATCTTGCGATGAAAGGAGTACGACAGCCCTCGGGCAGCACCAATTCTGTTGTCGAGTGCATTGGAAGCTCCATCAAACACCATAGTCCATCGGGATCCTTCCTCAGGTCCTTCATCCGGTCCAAGTTCTTCACAATCAACCACTAATATGATATTCTCATCCGGGAATTCGAAGTTCATGGATTGGTAGTCATCCACAGCCTGATGAGCCAAATGATCAGCTAATACACTTCCCTTGATTGCTTTCTGGGTCATGTATTGGATGTCGTATTCAGTTAGGATCATTTTCCATCTTGATATTCTTCCGGAGAGAGTGGGATTCTCGAGGATGTACTTGATCGTATCCATCTTAGATATCAACAAAGTAGTGTGGGTCAACATATACTGTCTGAGTCGGCGAGTAGCCCATGCCAAAGCGCAACAAGTTTTCTCGAGCAGTGAGTATCTTGTTTCACACTCGGTAAACGTTTTGCTTAGGTAGTATATCGCATGCTTTTTTCGACCAGACTCGTCATGCTTCCCTAGCACACACCCCATTGAAACATCTAACACTGTTAAGTACATTATCAAAGGTCTTCCTTCAATCGGAGGCATCAGAATTGGATGCTCTTGAAGGTATCTCTTGATTCTATCGAAGGCAGTCTAGCATTCTTCATTCCACTTTACCACTTGATCTTTCTTCAAGAGCTTGAAGATTGGCTCACAAGTAGTAGTTATATGGTAAATGAACCTGGCAATGTAATTTAGGCGTCCCAAGAAACCTCTAACCTCCTTCTCAGTGCGAGGGGCCAACATCTCTTGTATAGCTTTCACCTTTGCAGGGTCTACCTGAATACCTTTGTCACTGGCAATGAAATCTAGGAGTTTACCAGACCTTACCCCAAAGGTACACTTGTTCGGGTTTAACCTTAGCTTGTACGTCTTCAACCTATCCAACAACTTTTATAAATGACCAAGGTGCTCTTCCTCAGTTTGATACCTGGATATCATGTCATCAACATAGACCTCTATCTCATGGTGAATCATGTCATGGAACAAAGCTAACATGGCTTGCTGATAGGTTGCCCCAGCGTTCTTCAGTCTAAACGGAATCACTTTGTAACAGAAAGTTCCCTATTTCGTGACAAAGGTTGTCTTCTCCATGTCTTCGGGTGCCATCTTGATCTGATTGTAACCAGAAAAACCATCCATGAAGGAAAAGATCTTATGTTGTGCGGTATTGTTAACTAGAACGTCAATGTGGGGAAGTGGGAAGTCATCCTTGGGGATCGCCCTAATCAAATCTTTGTATTCCACACACATCTGTACCTTGCCTTCCTTCTTAGGCAGCGGAACTATGTTAGCCACCCATTGTGATAGGAGGTGACAACTAAGAATCCAGCATTGAACTGTTTCATAACTTCTACTTTGATCTTCTTTGACATTTCAGGGCGCATACGACGAACCTTCTGCTTTACTGGAGGGAAATCTTCTTTAGTTGGCAAACAATGAAACACAATATCACTGTCTAGCCCTGGCATGTCTTCATATGACCAGGAAAAGATCTCGACATAATCATGCAACATCTGTATCAACTACTGTTTGACACTAGACTCTAAATTTGCACCTATCTTGACTTCTTTTCTATCTTCTTCTATTCCCAAATTCATGGTCTCAACTGGCTCTTCATGAGGCTATATAGCTCTTTCTTCCTGCTGTAACAGTCTGGCAAGTTCTTCGGGTACCTCATAATTATCCTCACCTTCGTCCTCGGCTTGTTTGATCAGATTTTCAAAGTCATAACCGGCAATAGCAGAACTATTATCAATGGTATCCAGAGTGGATATGGATCTGCAGTTTGATACGTGAGTGTCTGTAAGAGCATAGTTGTATTGACAAAGTAAAAAAGAAAAAAATTGAGAGCACAAAATTTGTATGCAAAATGTCTAATGCTTTATTAATGACATATGAGATTGAAACATGATAACCCTCACATATAAACCATTATGCCCCGGGTAAGGCACATGGCCATAGAATTTATATCATTTAATTATTACATATCCAAAAACAAGAAAGACAATTACTTCTAAACAAAAGTAATCAGTACAAATTCTTTAGTCGTCCAGTTACTGGGTCCACTGTTGGTAGTAGGAAAGATCCAGCTATCCATGTCATAGTCACTATCACTGTCTTCTAAAGCGTTGACCCCATGATTTCTGATGCGTAGGGGAGGTCCTCTAGCACGAGCACGACGAACAGCCCTTTGAGCCCCTAAAGAGAAATCCAAACCAAACTTATCAGATTTGTATGGAATGTCAGGGAGTTGGCCCTAAATGGTACACCCACCTTCTTCATTAACTGCTTTGGCATACTTGAGTGAAGCCATTTTCAAGGGAGGTCTGGTGATCTTTGGCCTATTGGTAATATTCTCAGTTGTGGCCATGGTTTGGGGCACCTCTTCGAAGTTCTGACACGGAGTCTCGATGAACTCACCATCAATTTCCACATACCTGAAAGAATTCAGGTGGCTTACCGTGTATTCCTCTTCGCCATGTACCATGACAATCTTTCCTTTCACCGGGTATTTCATCATCTGATGCAGCATGGACGTGACAGCTACCTCCCCATGGATCCAAGGGCGGCCCAAAAAACAAGAATAAGATGTTCTGATATCCATCACGTAGAAGGTGGAGTCAAAGCTCTGAGAACCAACTTTGATGGGGATGTCCACCTCCCCGCGCATCATTCTTTTCGAACCATCAAAAGCCCTCACTACAATGTTGCTGGGCTTCAGAGTCAAACCTTCACAGTCTAATCTATCTAGAGCCTTATTGGGTAGTACGTCCAATGATGATCCAGTATCTACTAGAACAAGGGCCAAAGTAGTGCCCATGCATTTGATTGAGACATGCAGCACATCATTGTGTTTTCTCCCCCTGGGTGTCAGATCAACATCAAAAAAACCCAAACCATTATCAGCCGCTAAACTGGCCACACAATCTTCAAATTGGTCAGCGGAGGTTTCTTATGGAACATGGGCAGTTTTGAGGAATTTTACTAAAGCTTTTGCATGAGCTTCGGAGCATAGTAGCAGGGCTAACATTGAAATCTTAGAAGGGGTCTGCCCCAGCTGTTCGACCACATTGTAGTCGCTCTTCTTTATAATCTTCAAGATTTCTTCCATTTCCTTCTTGGAAGCCTCTGGAATAGATTCTGAATGTGCCTTCGTCTGGACAGGCTCAATCAATATGTCTTTGCCCGTAGTCTCAGCCGACTTGGTGATAGGGATGGCAATAGGGGTAATCACAAGAATTACGGTGGTAGCATCAATAGGAACAACAATATGAATGATCACAGGAATAGTAACGGCTTTTGGAGGAGAAATCTTAGGGGAGAACACTCTTCCACTTCTTGTTATTTTGTTGGTCCCAACGATGTTGCCAATGTCGGGATCAATATTTCCAAAAACTTGGTCTTCAGCAGCTAACATGTCTTGCTTGACGACATGGTAACAGATGCCATCCCCATAGTTCCAGGGAACAGCCTTGTCCGAGGAGTATGGGATTGGCCCTGGCATAGTGATGATCAGAGGAGCCAACTTCAGAGAAGATGTAATCCTGACGGGTCTTTTGGTGGAGACCCTAGGATGATTGGCAGAAATGGTTATAATCGAAACATCCTTACAAGAGACAGTTGTGACGGGAGTCTTCTCAATAAGGATTTCTTTATCATCCATCAGACGCTGAACACCTGCTTTCAGCAAATAACAACCAGTCGGTAGAGATAAACATAAGTGACAATCTTCGCCACAGCCCGGGAATAAACTGGCTTGCAACAAATTCCACTTAACGGTCATGAGAGGAGTAACAAGTTCCTCAACATAAGTAACAAACATATCATCATCCACAGCATTAACACCTCGACGTGTTTGGGCATGGGAGCAGTTATAACATTGGGAATCTCAGGAGCGTCAAATTCAATTTCCTTCGCCTCAATATGGTCTTGCACCTTGTTTTAAAAGCCCAACAGTCATTTGTATCGTGTCCTGGACTTTCTGAATGGTAAGCACATCGAGCATTTGGGTTGAAGTGAGGAGATGCGGTGTTGGGATTCTTGGGAGCTTCCCTCATGGTAAATAGATTGAATTTCGGTAGGTGAGGCAATACTTGAGACAAAGTCATATCTATCTGGGTGAGTTTCCTTACAAGTCTTTCTGCTCTAGGCTGATTCTTTCGTTGTTGAGTAGCGGTAAGCTTGGATATCATAACGGCCACTACCGTTTAACGGCGCTTGATTCTGCCCTGATTTCGTTGATTGTAAACAACACTGACCTCCTTTTTTCCTACGAAAGGTCTCTTTCCTGCACTTGAAGAGGCATCCTTCTGAATCTTTCCACTTCTAATCCTAGCTTCCACTCTTTCTCCCGTAAAAATCAACTCAGTAAAGCCGGCTGAGGAGCCTCCAATCAAATGATTGAAAAACGGACCAGATATAGTACCCAAAAACATATCCAATAACTCCCTATCAGACAGGGGGGTTGGACTCTTCATGCTAAGTCCCTCCACTTCTGAGCATAGTATTTAAAACCCTCGCTTAAACCCATAGACATGCTTTGGAGTTGTTTACGGGTGGGAGAAAGGTCTGCATTATATTGATACTTATTGTAGAAATCTGTAGCCAAGTCTTCCCAATTACGAATATTGGTCCCCTCCAGCTGGTAGAACCACTCTAGTTGAGTCCCGGATAAACTGTCTTGAAAGAAGTGGACCCATCAGTCCTTGTCAACCGTGTGAGGCTGAATCTTCCTCACATAAGATCGAAGATGCATCTTGGGACACGAGACCCCATCATATTTAGCAAACACCGTAACCTTGAACTTTTGCGGGATGACAACCCAAGAAACCAAACCCAGCTCTTCAAAATCCAGCCCAGGTACCTTCTGGATTTCCATTGCCTTTAGACGATCCTCTAGTTGTTTGTATTTTTCATCGGCCGGAGGATACTGCTCCTCATTGTAATCAGTATCATTATCAGATTCCCTTGGACTTGTGTCTTTCTCTCTTGTTTCCCCTTCTTGATTGTCTCCTTACTTTAGCAAAGATGCTAGCTTTACAACTTGCCTTAACGATCCTCAGAACCTCCTTCCTAAATTCACCACACCAGCTGGCTTCTTTTGTTTTTTGGTCTTCTTTTTGAAAATCAAGGCTTTCAGCTCTTCTTGCCCCTTGGCCAGAGAAATGATCATTTGTTGAAACTGAGGATTTTGAGTTTATAAATCCTTCACAGTTTGTTCGAGAGTCATTGTTGAAATAAACAGCGAAGAAGATGAGAAACCTGCTTTGAAACCTGTTTATGCAATGATATGTATGATATATGTCTGCAATGATTTCAAGGATTTATAAGACTTAAAATTGCTTAAATAGAAAGAGAACAAACGTTAATTGCATTAAGAAGTTTTAACGGTCACAATGATTCCTCTTGGGCTTACAAAAGAAGTAAAAAAGCAAAAAGTAACTCTCCAAGCAAAGAAAGACTCAAGCTTCCCACTGGCGCATCCTCTTTAATGCAATGTAAGGATTTATACTCTTCTCTTCATTAAGTAACCTGGTGAGCTATAAAACCTTCTTCTCACTGGTGTAGAATTGGGTTTCAAAGGTATCCCGTTCTTCTTTGAGTTGGATCAAGGATTTCCGTAGCTCCTCGAAATCAGTTGGCATGTCAGGATGAAGAATAATGTAAGGAGGGTCTCCCTCAGCAATTGGCTCCATAATTACATGTAAGATGGTAGGATAAGGCATCATAAAACATTGAGCATGAGCCTGCACCCATTTGAGGTAAGGCTCAAGAGGGATGGAGTTCTTGTGCCCCAGTGTCTTGCTATCGACTCTATTTACCATGCCCCAAGCTCGAATGAAACTCTTACGATAACCCTGAACATCATTCTCATAGTCAAATGTGATTCCTTGGACGAGTGAATCGTGAGGATCATCCCTTCTAGCATAACCAAACTGTCGTAATGCCAAACATGGATTATAAGTGATTTCTCCCCTAATGCCTAAGAGAGGGACATTAGGTAATTCCCCACAGCAATCAATGATGGTAACATTCTCTGAGGATCAAGAACACCAATGAATATCTGAATGTGTGAGGGACATCAACCTATGAGACCATCTCATACCCTGCTCATTCTTTAAAATAAACCGAGGTAGGTGCGAAATAAACCACCTAGCCAATATAGGAGTGCAACACAGAAGAGTCCCTCTTCTCTTTAGAGTGCGAGTATACAGAGAGTGCAGAATATCTCCAAGTAAAGTTGGAACCAGATTATGAGACAGAAAAACCTTGACCGCATTCACATCTATGAGCTGGTCCTGGTTAGAGAATAGTACCATCCCATATATGAGAAGGGCCAACACTTCTTAAAAATCTTGTAGATCCAGGGTATCCCATAATTCGTGATCTTTCTCAAATAAAAACTTAGCTAGAAATCCCTTGATGCTCCTTTTAGTTTCCCAATTTTCCACTACATCAGACCGTTGTAAAGATAGAACTTGAGCAATCTCTTCAGGCCTTGGGTCTCTTTCCATACCATTGAATGGTAACTGATTAAGTATAGATACCTCCAATAACCGAGAAAACTCCTCCATAGTAGACACTAACTGGTAATAGGGAAAAGTGAAGCAGTGATATAATGGTTTAAAGAAATGAAAGAGCACCTTTATCATTTCTTCATCAGGGTTTAAAGTGACCAGGTTCAGAAGTCGACCATGTCTTTCAGTGAAGGGATAGTTTCAGGAATCCTTGATGCTAATTCCTTGAGTTAAGGAGGTACCCTCACAAGGTTGACTTGAATAGTGTTCCTGCGAGCGGATGCCATGTCCTACAAAACAAGACAAAAATAAGCCCTAGAAAATCCTTGAAATGGTTAGTATGATATGCCATGTTATGATGTCATGATTATTCTAAGAAATCACAGATATAACAAGCACAAGAAAATCACACAAAGACCTTAGGTTTAAGGCTTGCATGGGTTTTAAGGTTATACCCTCTTGAAGTTTTGATTGGTTCAACTTGTCCTATAAATAGTAACTGAGTTCTAAGGGATCTCAATATCCCTGATCTTTCCCACAAGTTTCATTCTGATAGACAACTAACTTTCCACCAAACAAAACTCGGGAGTCAAATCTCAATGAGTGTAGCATCGAGTATCAACCGACTTTGGGGATACACCAAAGACGGCTATCTTACTACATCCTAATAGCGAAGTTGTTCAATTAAGGTTCTAAGGTCAGTTGATGCTTCATGACACCACACAACGGCCCCGTATTCTCCTTGATTGACTCAAGGGCTACCGATACCTACCAAAGTGTCACATCAACGTAGCCATCGCTTCAACCGTGTCGGTATACCCCGCACAATTTCCACAATCTATTGATACTTACCTAAAAGCTTTCTCTGGATCCTGGTGTAGGATCTATAATAACCCAAACAATACCCTTAAAAGTAAAGCAATCAAAAACAAACAAAGAAAACAAATTAGAAATAAACTAGGCCCTAAGGTAAACCCCACTTTTATTATATTCCCCAACAGAGTCGCCAGTTCTGTGATACGGTGGCAGAACCAATTATTTAATACTGGTTTTGTGTTTGTATTTGCAAATGTCGCGGTAAGCAAGAGTCACCACCGACTTTTCTTTTATCCAACAAAGGAAAGGGTGAAAAGAACAGAAAAAGACCTTTTTCGAGATTTTCTGAGTAAGGGGGCTAGATTATGGAAAGGGAAGGTGTTAGCACCCTTTCCATTCGTAGTTATCTACGGGCTCTTAGGTACTTGCTCATTTTTTAAAATTGTTTTCGTGTTTCTGTGTTTTGAAAAGTTTTGTTTGCTTTATGATAACTCTTGTATCAGTCCTCAAGAGTGTGATAAAGCATTTTTGAAAAGAGTTTTGAAAGTGTGGTGTGAAAATGAATTAGATTTGAGCAAGTACTTAACAGATATCTACCTACTCGAAAAAGGTGTTCTTCTCCTCCTTTCCTTTAGATAGTGTTATCCTACTATTAGCGAGTAGTTAGCCCTATCGTTGGATGTTTGAGGGGCTATTGAAGGGACGTTTATGGTCATTGAAGGCAACATCTAGAGATACCTTAGCATTTCAAAGGGATTGTCATCATATATTCATAGGCAACATCGAGGGACAAGATCATTTCTCGTATGCAACTCAAGGGACATTGAGGGACTATGATATTTATGATGACTTTAACTGTGGGTCTTTGCTAAGAGTATCCCTACGTTCGAGGGACATAAACATTTCCGAAGGCAACCAAAATGGGAGATACCCTAGGGGTGTAAGTGTGCAACAATGTGCTTTTTTCAGGTATTTTTATCTTAACGTTAGTGATCTAAGATTGATTATTTAATTCTTGCCAAACACGCCTAATTTACTAGCAGTTTATATACAGGCATATAACATAGTGCGAAAAGTGAAACCTATAGCTATTGCAAGGCTTTGGGGCAATTACAGTTATATCTGACTGAAATGTAAATGGCAGAAAGTAAAAATCCTAATTAGGCTATTACAAACTGGGCACAATTACATAATTGAGAAAATAATCGTACGAAAAATAACGACGCACAAAAATTAAGATGGGAATAAGTTTGAAACCCTAAAAATCTAATTGCTTATTAAAAATATTTTTTGGTATTTTATGAAAAAAAATTTGAGATTTAACCTAATTTCTAATTAATTTTAAATTAAAGAAAACCAGTTAAAATCAATTAAATTAAATTCATTTGCAAGAATTAATTTTAATTAAATAAACCTAAACCTATTTTTTTTGTGAATTTTTTGTTGATTTTATGATAACAAAAATGAATTTAAAAAAATGTAAACTAATTAAAAAGACACTAAAGGGAATTAAAAAAAAAAGAAATGGGCCTGGAGTGAGAAACCCAAATTGGGGGGTGTTGGCTGGAATGTACTAGGCCCAGATTTGTTTGCCCATACTCCTGCGTGTGTTCCCATGCTGCCCTTCCCTGAGGGCTTACCGTGGGCGTCTGGATCTGGCACATTTGATATGGTCTTGATGAGATCCTGTGGTATGGAGATAGTAGCACATAAGAGACACGCTGGGACTTGGAGTACTGGATCTGAATGCACAAATCAGAAAAATAATACGCAGAAGGCAAGGGTCGAACCCCTGACCTCCCACACACATAATTCCTTATCACCCTTCGTTCTTGCCATTGGACCATACTGCACATTTGTTAATATAATCAAAACAAAACAATATAATATTAAATCAACATTATTGCTGAGTTGTCAACGCGCACATCTTCAGTGGGACCCTAATGTTTGAATGAGCCAATTAGAGATGTTGATCCAACCACGCACGCTTCTTCCTGAGTCAACTGGCCGGAGGGACGCCGGAGTCAAACTCCGGTCGTCTTCTCTGGGATATCAAAAATGTAAAACCTTCAAAATCATAAAATCAAAGCCTATAATCAAGGCTACCCCCCCCCCCCAAATCAACCCTCCTGATTCCATTTATGGGGTTTGTTTATCATGAAACCGCCTGTATTGTGAGGTATGATGAAGAACATAGATTGTGCCCTAGAAATGGCATGATCTTGTTTTGGCCCCTTTTCTCATGTATTTTACGTTGGATCTGTCCTATAGACTACCCTTAACATAAATCAAACACTGAAAGAGGTTAATTCATCATAAAAATAAAAAATATGGATTCAAGAAAGTTACCAACGAAGAGTGTTTTAGTTTGTTGCTTATAGGCGCAAGTCTGCTTTAATAAAGACTGGTACGTGCTCCTGGGAACCTCTGGGCATGGATGGAAGGCTTAGGTTAGACTGAAAGAGGTTGGATCCTACTATTTTGAATTTCACGATTTTTAATGATTTTGGCAATTTTTGGTGGGAGTTCTTAGGGTTGTGTATGTGTCACCTTGTGCTAACGAATGTGGAAAAGATCTCATGCATTCATCATATAATATTTGTTTTGGAATAATATGGAATATTTCCAAAATTGGCGAAATCTTGCACAAATGAAACTTCACACGTTTTTCCAACCTATCCTGAGTTATTTTAGGCCTTAAGAGATTTGGAGATCAAGCCCATGTAATCTTCATATATTTTTTTATCATTTATTCCATTTCAAATGAATTTTTAATGACTAAAAATCATAATAAATAAAATAAATGACCAAATAAGGCATGGATGGGCTTAGAGGTCTGGACCATTTTAGAAGCAAGTTTCAAACATAAAAATATAGGACCATTTAGAAAAAATTCAAGTTTGGTCATTATTGGCTCCAAGCATTTTTCCAAAAATTGGTCAACTTTAGTAATGCACATCTCTCTCATTTTTAACCTTAATAGGGTGTTCTTTGACTTTTTAGAGAGCTTAGGATGTCCTGTAAAGAAACCTTTTGGTTTCATTTCAATTGGATCTTCCATGTTCATGTAAGGAGCTTTGACCCAAAAGTTATTTTTGTTGAATTGTTTAAAGGACCTATAATGTCTGAGCTTGTATCTTTTAACTGGGGAATTTCTTGTATCTTTTAGGGAATTGCATTCTCTTAAAAATTAGCTTTGGTGTAAAAATTTATGATAAAGTATGAGAAAGTTATGCCTAGTCAAAGTTTGGTTGACTTTTCCTATAGAAACCCTAATTTGCCATTTTTTACTTTTGATGAATTAGGAGAATTTCTTGAGGAATCATGACCAACCCTTGATCAAATGATGGATATAACTTTAAAATGTTGATGTTAACCAAAAATCTTGAAGTTTGACTATATATAGGCCACAATTGACTTTTGACCTAGTATAGTTGATTTTCAGGCATTTGAGCAGTTGATTGAGCAAACTTGTTGTGCAAGGCATGGAATTTGGCATGGATGATCTTGATTGCATATTAGGGCCATGTAAAACATTTGACACCCTTGGAGCTCACACATCTTGATGAAAACTGAAACCCTAGTTAGAGGTTTATTACCTTAGGAGGAGAATTTATCTGGTCAATTCTTAGTCATCCTAGGGCTAGTTGGGGACCTCAATGGACATGTCTTGAGTAAAATGAGAGGGAAAATTTTGGGGTTCAACAGTAATTATCATAACACCGCCAGAAAATATATTTCTTTATAAAAAATGGTCTTTCGTATGTGGGAGTCCATTTGCCCCTAGGATCACCTTGTGGTAGGATGATGCACTTTATTACCAAATCACCACCCTTGTACACCCGATAATTGACTTTCTTGTTAAAGGCTTTGATCATGCATTTCTAATACAACTGACCATGACAAACAGCTGCAAGCCTTTTTTCATCAATCAAATTTATATGGTCAAGTCGAGTCTGAATCCATTCATCTTCATCTAAACATGTGTCTTTCATAATCCTTAGGGAAGGAATCTGGACTTCAATAGGTAATACAACCTCCATACCGTAGACTAAAGAGAAGGTGGTTGCCCCAATTGATGTACATACTAAAGTGTAATATTCATGAAGAGAAAATGGAAACATTTAATGCTAATCTTTGTATTTCACCGTCACCTTCTGCAAGATCCTCTTGATATTCTTGTTGGCGGCTTCCACTGCGCCATTCATCTTTGGCCGGTACAGAGAAGAATTGTGATGCTTAATCCTGAACTACACGCAGAGTTTTATTATCATAGTATTGTTAAGATTGGTACCATCGTCTATGATGATCCTTTCAGGGATGCCATACCAACAGATAAGGTTATTCTTAATGAACCGAGCCACAACATTCTTAGTAACATAAGCAAACGAGGCTGTCTCTACCCACTTCATGAAGTAATCAATAACGACAAGGATGAAATAATGCCCATTGGAAGAATTATGTCTAATCTCTCAAATCATATCAATGCCCCACATTGGAAACAGCCAAGGAGCAGTCAAGACATTCAAAGGAAACGGAGGCACATGTACTTTGTCAGCATAAATATGGAATTTATGGAAAGTTCTATAATGATGATGGCAATCGATTTCCATGGTAGACAAATAATAACCTGCTCTCAAAATCTTCTTAGCCATTGTATTTCCAATGGAGTGAGTACCAAAGACATCTTCATGCATATCTTCCATAATTTTCTCAGCGTCCTTCTTTTCTACACAATGAAGCAATGTTAAATCGTGGTTGCGCTTGTACAAGATTCTGTTACTCATAAATAACTTGGCAGAGAATCTCCTTAGAAATTTCTTATCATTGATAAATTCTCCTTCAAGATACTCTTGGGTTTTGAGGTATCTTTTTACTTTGTGGTACCAAGGCTTTTCTTCTACTCCGTCAGTATCAACTTCATAGCAATGTGCCGGTTCGTCTAGTCTCTCAATAGTAATTTGAGGAGCTTCGTTATCCCATCTGACTATGAACATAGATGACATGGTAGCTAGTGCATCTTCCAATTGATTCTCTTCTCACGGAATATGTTTAAAAGCGATTTCTTCGAAGTACGGAATTAATGTTAACACATGCTCTTGATAAGGAATGAGATTTGGATGCTTCACGTCCCATTCTCCTTTAATCTGAATGATCACTATGGCTGAGTCCCTATATACATTCATGACATTAATTCTCATATCGATGGCAACTTTGATACCCATGATGCATGCTTCATACTCTGCCATATTTTTGGTACCGTCAAAACATAATTTGGCAATGAAGGGCGTATGGAAACCCTTGGGAGAGATAATCACAGCACCAACTCCATTACCAAGTGTGTTTGAAGCTCCATCAAAAACCATAGTCCATCGGGATCTTAGTTCAGGTCCTTTATATGGTCCAGGTTCTTCATAATCAGTAACTAACATGATATTCTCATATGGGAACTCAAAATTCATAGACTGGTAGTCATATACATCTTGATGAGCCAAATGATTTGCTAGTATACTTCCTTTAATTTCCTTATGAGTAGTGTACTGCTTTTCGTATTCTGTTAAGACCATTTTCCATCTTGCTATTCTTCTGGAGAGAGCGGGTTTCTCGAATATGTATTTTATTGGATCCATCTTAGAGATCAACAAAGTAGTATGAGTCAATATATACTATCTTAATCAGAGAGAAGGACATGGCAAATCGCATCAAGTTTTCTCGAGCAATGAGTATCTTGTTTCATAGTCGGTAAACATTTTTCTAAGGTATTATATTACATTCTCTTTTCGACCAGACTCATCACATTACCCCAATACAGACACCATTGAATTCTCTAATATTGTCAAGTACATGATCAGAGGTCTTCCTTCAACCGATGGCATTAGAATTGGAGGTTCCTGGAGGTACTCCTTGATTTTGTCGAAGGCTATTTGACAATCATCGTTCCACTTCACTACTTGATCTTTCTTCAGTAACTTAAAGATTGACTCACAAGTAGCGTTCAAATGGGAAAAAATCTAGCAATGTAGCTCAATCGTCCCAAGAAACCTCTTACTTCCTTCTCAAGGGAGCTGGAATTTCTTGAATGGCTTTAACCTTGGCATGATAAATTTTAATACCTTTACCACTAACGATGTAACCTAGGATTTTACCGGATCTTATCCCAAAGGTGCATTTGTTTTGATTCAATATCAACTTGTATTTCTTCAAACTCTCAAACAGCTTATGTAGATGGTCGAGATGTTCTTCTTCAGTATGAGACTTGGGTATCATGTTATCAACGTAAACCTCTATCTCATGATGGATCATATTATCAAACAAAGCTACCATAGCATGCTAATATGTTGCATCGGCGTTCTTCAAACCAAAAGGCATAACTTTGTAACAGAAAGTGTCCCACAGTGTGACAAAAGTAGTCTTTTCCATGTCTTCAGGTGCCATATTGATTTTATTATAACCATAGAAACCATCCATTAAGGAAAATATTTTATGCTGAGTGGTGTTGTCAACCAGAACATCAATATGCAGAAGTGGAAAGTCATCTTTGGGACTTGACCTATTCAGACCCCTATAGTCTATACACATACACATCTTATTGTCCTTCTTAGGTATCGGCACCACATTTTCAACCCACTGGGGATAGGAGGTAACAGCTAAGGAACATGCATTAAACTATTTCATGACCTTAGCTTTGATCTTTTCAGACATCTCGGGACGCATACGATGAAAGTTCTGCTTTATAGGAGGACACCCTTCCTTCATTGGTAGACAGTGAACCACAATGTCAGTATCAAGCCCCGACATGTCTTCATAAGACCAAGAAAAGATCTCAACATAGTCACGTAACATTTGGATTAGTATCTTTTTAACACTGTCTTCTAGATTGGCACCTATCTTGATTTCTTTCTTGTTCTCTTCAGTACCCAAGTTTACAAACTCGACTGGCTCTTCATGCAGTTGTATGGCTCTTTCTTCATGCTTTAACAGTCTAGCAATCTCTCCAGGTACTTCGCAATATTCCTCACCTCATCCTCGACTTGGTAGATCGGATTTTCAAAGTCATAATTGGCAATAGTTGAATTTTTAATGGGACCCTGAGTGGATGTGGATCTGTAATTTGTTATGTGGGTGTGTGTAAGAACACATAGCTATTTTGAAAGCAGTAAAGTAAAAGAACAACAAAGAGCGCAAAATTTGAATGCAAACGTCCTATGATTTATCAAATGAAAATATGTGGATGAAAAATGATAATCCTAACAAATGAATCATTGTGCCCCGGGTAAGGCACATGGCTTAAAGTTATTATAACCAAAAAATTAAAAGCAAGAAAATAGAAAATATCATTTACTCCTGACTAAAGAAGATTGGTATAAAGCCTTCAGCCTTCCAATTGTTGAGCCTATTGCTGGTAGTAGGGAAAATCCAAATGTCTATGTCACAGTCGCTATCAGTGTCTTCCACAGTGTTGACTTGATTTTTGTGAAATCCATTGTTGTTGATGCGGAATGACAATTTCCTGGAATTAGCACGAGTACGACAGATAGCCCTCTAAGCCTCTGAGGTAAAACCCAAACAAAATTTGTTGGACTTGTAAGGAATATCGAGAAGCTAACCCCAAATAGTGCCACCACCTTCTTTTACCACAACCTTAGCATCTTTCAGAGAAGCCATTTTGGTGGAATCCCGATATCCTTAGGAACAATAGGAGCAGTTTTATGAACAGAGGTTGTCCGAGGAATAACTTCAAAGGTCTGACAAGGAGTCTCTAGGAATTCATCATCCATGTCAACATACTTAAAGGAGTTCAAATAGCTCACCATGTATTCTTCTTCACCATAAATTGTAATTATTTTTCCTTTCACGGGATACTTCAACTTTTGGTGTAAAGTAGAAGTAACAACACATGCCCCATAAATCTAAGGGCGTCCAAGCAAATAGGAATAGGATAGACGAATTTCCATCACATAGAAAGTAGAGTCGAAGTCTAGGGAACCCACTTTGATTGGAAGATCAACCTCTCCATGCACCATTCTCTTTGAACCATCAAAAACTCTCACCACAATGTCACTAGGTTTGAGCACAACCCCTTCATAGTCAAGTTTGTCTAAAACAACTTTTGGTAATTGTAATACAGTGGGAGAACTGACTTTTGGTTTTGCATTTTATCGCAAATGTTGCAGATAGCAAGAGTCACCACCGACTTTTCTTTTATCCAATAAAGAAAAAGGTGAAAAGAACAGGAAATACCTTTGAAAATTTTTAGGGTAAAGGGGGTAGGTTATGAAAAGGGAAGGTGTTAGAACCCTTTTCATTCGTAGTTGGGCTCTTAATCGCTAGCTCACTTTTAGAAATTCTTTGTGAGTGTGTAAGTTTTTAAAATATTTTGAAAAATGCCTAAGTGTGGAAAACTTTGTAATGATTCCCATATCATAGAGAATGCATACAAAGTGTTTGTTTTGAAAACATTTTAGAAGAGAAGTGTATTGAGTGAAAAATGTTTTGAAATTTTCGTGAGCAAGTGATTAAGAACTATCTACCTACTCAAAAGTCTTTGTTATTTTCCTCCTCCTTTAAATAGTTTTATCCTACCATCGGTTAGTAGGAAGCCTTATCGTTGGATGTTTGAGGGTCATGCGCGGGTCATCATACAGTTATAAAGGCAACTCATAGGGCACTTTAGCAATCTGTCGTAAGGGACAAAGATCGTTTATCGAAGGCAGCATCGAAGGGTCATCGAGGGACTATGATCTTTTAACCAAGGGTCTTTGCTAAAGCGTCCCACGTTCGAGGGACATGATTGTTTTCATCTGAGGCAACAAGTTGGGTTACCTTAGAGGTGCGAGTGTGAAAAGTGTGTTGAGATTCAGTTATTTTAATCTTTGAGATTAGGGTTAGTTATCATTTGATTTTATGTCTTTCCATTCGATCCTATTAAACTAGCAGTAATAAGGAAAATAGTAAATTGCGGAAAAATAAATCTATACTATTACAGAGCTTCGGGGAAGGGGGTTACAAACCACAAAATGGGGTAAAAAGTAAAGTAAACCCTAATTTATCTATTACATCCCTTAATAGTTATATATTTATGAAAATAATAATGTGAAAATAAATAAGTGCGCGAAGATTGTGAAAAAGAGAAAGATATTAAAACCTAAAAAATTATAAGCGTTAGGAAAATATTTTTGGTGTTTTGTTTAGAAAAATATTTTTATAGTGTAAAAAAATAATTAACCCTAATTCTAATTAGTTTACAAATTAATTATTTAATAAAATCAAAATATGATTAAATTAAATCAATTTTTATTTATTTAAAATTAAATTAATTAATAAAAACCTAAATCTATTTTTTTAGTGATTTTTGTGATTTTTCTGATTAAATAAAATTGATTAAAAAGAAAATAATTAATTAAAACAAAAAAAGAAATGGGTCTCTTGTAGAGAATTGGGGGGTGCAACGATGAAATCACTACGCCCAACAAGGAGCCCAAATTGTTTGTGATGGATCTGGTGAGGATGGTCCTTGAAGGTTCGTGGTGGGAGGCGTGCATCTAAGGCGCTGTATATAGGTCCATTGAGATCTGATGGTTAGGAAGTGAGATACACAATACACGCGTGGACCTACTTTATACTGAATCTGCAAACAGAAAATGCGAGAAAATAAAATACCAGGGGAAGGGATCGAACATGTGCCCTGGTACACCAATGCCTTTGCGTGCTTGCTTCTACAATTGGGATGGTTGTTGCATCTGGTAGTCTATATCAAACAAAAATAACAAATTCACAAATTCACAAATTGACTCATATGGTAGGAGAAGCTCCAGAGCCCTGGCTCCAATCGTCTTCTCCGGCGACCTATAAAAATAAAAAATGCACAAAATCAATTTTTAAGGAACCAAAAAGCTATGTCCCCCCTAATTCAACCCTCCCGGATCCAAATTTGGGATTAACTTAGGCTATAAATCCTTTCATCATGCATTTCGAGTCAAATTACACCGAACATAGTAAAAATGGTGTCTCTCAAATCTGAGTGCATGGGATCATAACACTCGTTCAAACCTGTTCAAGCATGTCTCATAAACTTGTTAGAAGCATCAATTTAATTTAAAACAAGACAAAATTAAAGATATGAATTTCCAAAAAAAAAAAGTGAACCGGACATGCTATGTTGTATGGTTCTGCATGCTTAGGATCATAGAAATAGATCCAGACCTACCCTTCAGTGTTCTAGGGAGTGAATGGGATCGAGAGTTTGGAATGAAAGGGCATGTAACACAATTTTTGGAACTTAGGTTTCTTTAAGAAAATATGAAAATGTTGCAAGCTTTTTTGAGGCAGGGATACGTATCCTTTTACCCTGACCAGTTGTGCTTAAATAGAGGGAGGAAGTGAGGGTGAATAAGTATGGAAGGAAACAATGTATTCATGGCTTATGAGACAAGAATAAAACACATTAAAACACTTCCTTTCTTGATATTTTTCTTGCCTTCTTGAGTCCTACACGGTTTTGGCATGTTATGCTGACTTGTTTTGGGCTTTAAGAGATCAATCATGTGTTTGGCCCAATGATCTTGTACCTTATTTAACTTATTTTTCATTTATTTGAATACATACAAACTAAATATAAATAAAATAATAATAAAACATAAGACAAGGTATGAGTGAGATTAGGAGTCTTACATAAGGTCATGGACATGTTTGAAACCTAAAAAGTTAGGCCCACAAGTTCAAAATTTCAAGTTTTCTCACTTTGCACTTTATGCATTTCCTCTAAACTTCCCAATTTGAATGGTCATAACTCTCTCAATTTTTAACTTTTTAATGTGATCTTGGACTTTTTGGAAAGATCAAGATGTCCGCTTCAATTTCTCTTCTTTTTTTTTTGCATTTGGAGAATATATCTTGATGAAAGTTTCCTTGATAAAAAGTGTCTTTTTGTTGACTTTTAAAATGATTTGTAATGTATTAGCTCATATCTTTCAAATGAGGCACTTTTTTGACTTGAGCATAAATGCAAAGTTGTAGAGAATTGAATTTCCTTCAAAATGGGCTATGGTTGGAGAAAAGTTGATGAAGCATGTGAAAGTTATGCTTGGTCAAAGTTCAGTTGACTTCTCCTAGGGAAACTCTAATTTGGCAATTTTTGACTTTTGATGATTTGAGGGCTTTCCTTGAGGAATCATGATCAACCCTTGATCAAATGATAAATATCACTTCAAAATGTTTATGTTGACCAAAAATCTTGAAGTTTGACTGTATGTTGACCACATTTGACTTTTTACCCAATATAGTTAACTATCAATCATCTAAGCCATTCACTGAGCAAACTTACGATGCAAGACTTGAAACTTGACATGGACACTGTTGAAGACCTATGATGAACAATGAAAGCCACTTGAGACATTTGACACCCATTCTTCCTTGTGAAAGATTAAACCCTAGTTGTGGACCCATTTCTTAGGAGGAGGTTTAAGTAGTCAACCCTTGAGTAGCTTTGAGTACATGAGACCTTTGTGAGCATGTCTTGAAGAAAAAAGGGAGGGAAAATTTTGGGGTACAACAGTAATACATTCAATGAGGAACCTGTGTCTACTAACACATGAGGTAAGATAGTTCCCCTACACTCTATAGAGACATGCAGGGCCTTATTATGGTTCCTTCTTGCGAGAGTTAAATAAGCATCCGAAAATCCTATCCCATTATCAGTTGTCAGGCTAGGAACACAATTTTCGAATCGATCAATAGATATTTCCTGCGGTGCATGAGCATATTTAAGAAAATTTACCAAAGCTTGAGCATGGGCTTCAGAGCACAATAAATATTTTAGCGGGTGTCTTCCCCAAATGTTCAACAATCTTATAGTCACTCTTTCGAATAATTTTCACCACCTCCTCCATCTCTTGCTTGGAAGTATCTTCGACAATAACCTCTTTCGGTGCCTCAGTCTGGGCAGGCTCGATCATTTGTTCTTTTCCTCGAGTCTTAGTAGTTGATTCAATAGCAGTGACATGAATTGGTGTAGTAACAGCCTATGGAGAGATCTCTGGGGAAAAAACCCTTCCACTTCTGGTAATCTTACTAGTCCGAGTAATATTGCCAACATTGGGATCAGTAACTTCAGTATTTTCATCTTTGTTAGCCAATGATTCTTGCTTGATGCCATGGTAGTTGGCATCAGCTCCATAATTCCAAGGGATAGCCTTGTTAGAGGAATATGGAATTGGCCCAGGTGCGGTAATGATCAGAGGAGAAACCCTAGACTCAGCAGTAATCTTCACAGGACCTCTAGAAGTGATCCTTACAGGAGTAATGGATGTTGTAATTACAGACACATCTTCAAGCTCCAGGGCTTGAGACATACTTTTGCATAAGCTCTCCATAAAAGGATTCTTCTCAAATAGAATTACACGGTCATCTATCAGACATTTAATACTTTCTTTCAGTAGTACACAACCATTGGATTGGGACGCACAATAGTAGTAGTAGTTTTCAACGCAACCCAGAAATAAACCGGCTTGCAACAACTTCTTCTTACCAATCATCAGAGGAGTAGTTAAGTCACTCACAGTAGAAACATAAGAAACATCATTAATAGCATTAACGCCCTTGTCATGATTAGGCATAGGTGCAGTGGTCACATTAGGAGTCTCTGGAGTATCAAATTCAATCTCCTTAGATTCAATCATATCTTGAATATTATTTTTCAGAGCCCAACAGCTGTTAGTGTCATGTCCAGGACTGTTGGAGTGATACGCACACCTTGCATTAGGATTGTAACAGGGGGAGGAAGTATTAGGATTCTGAGGAGGATCCTTCAATGTAATCAGCTCTGCATTTAACATGTGTTGTAATGCTTGAGACAATGACATGTTGATTTTGGTGAACTTTCTCCTGGGTGTATTCTGCCTACGCTGATTATTTTGTTGTTGTTGTTGTTGCACTAGCGCAAAATTAGAGATCAGAACTGCTCCCACAGATTGGTTGCGGTGACACCTATTACGACCCTTATGGCCGTACACAGCATTGGATTCTTTCTTACCATTGTATGACTTCTTCATAGTATTCGAAGATGTAGCCACCTCAATTTTACCACTTCAGATTCCATTCTCAACATGTTCCCCTATCAATATTAGTTCGATGAAAATGGATGAAGAACTTCCAAGAAGGTGATTATAGAAAGGACTGGTTAGCATACTCATGAACATGTCAACCAATTCCCTATCAGCCAAAGGAGGTTGAACTTTTCCTGCAATATCTCTCCATTTTTATGCATAGTCCTTAAAGCCTTCCTCAGAACCCATGGATATACTCTATAGTTGCATGCGGGTTGGTGTTAAATCTCAATTATACTGATATTGTCTATAGAAAGTTGTAGCCAAATCTTCCCAGGTATGGATATTGGTACCTTCGAGTTGATAATACCATTCCAATTGTGTTCCAGACAAACTCTCTTGAAAGAAATGCAACCATAATTTCTTGTCACTAGTGTGTGGTTGAATTTTCCTAACATATGATCTCAAATGTATCTTCGGGCAAGAAACGCCACCATACATAGCAAAGGTAGTAATTTTGAACTAATGAGGAATGACGACTCTTGAGACTAAGCCCAATTCTTCAAAGTTCAAGCCAGGCACCTTCTGGATCTCCATAGCTTTTAGACATTCTTCTTACAGCTTATACTTCTCGTCAGTAGGAGGATATTGTTCGTCCAAATAATCCTCTTCATCAGAACATTTTTCAGAACCATGATTACTTTTTTATGTTTTAACCCTCTTACGATCTTCATCTCGTTCGTCATCTTCGTCTAATAGGATATCAAGATCTTAAGCTCGCTTGACTGGAACTCTGAACCTTCTCCCCATGTTAAGGATACTGATTGGTTTCTTTGTCTTCTTATTCTTCTCGTTGATGAGCACCTTCAATTTTTCTTGCCCCTTGGCTAAGTTTAGGAAAATCTCTTGGAATTGAGCATTCTGAGCCTAGAGTTCTTTGACTGTCTAATCGAGAGCCATTTTTGCTGAAATAAAAAACAAGAAGATGAGAAACCTATCTTGGAAATCGGTTATGCAATGATATGTATGGCATGTAGATGCATTTGTAATGTTTTCAAGGACCTCGAGGGATTTAAATTTATTAATCAAAAGGAAACAGAAATAGAGACTCTTATTAGTAAGTTCGAATTATAACTACCTCTTAGGATTACAATGAAAACAAAAAAGAGTTACAAGGAAACAAATTATGAACTCCTAAAACATAACACTCAAGTCTCCCATGGACGTTTCCTCTTTGTGTTAACATATGCATTAAGGTTCTGCTCTTTGTGAAGTTGTTTTGCAAGCTCTAACACTTTCTTCTCACTAGCATAGAATTGAGTCTCAAAGGTGTCCCTTTCTTCTTTCAGTTGAATCAATAGGCATATATGGATGAAAAATGGTATGAGGAATATCTCTTTCAACAACAGGATCTACAATTATTGGTAGGACAGTAGGATATGGCATTATAAGATTTTGAGCACGAGATCGCACGCATTTGAGGTAGGGCTCCGAAGGGATGGAGTTTTTCTGTCCCAAAGTATTGCTATCAATCTTATTCACGATTGTACCCCAATATTTTCCCTCCCTTTTACTCAATACATTCTCTTAGGGTTCTCAAATTCTCAAGGTTGCTCAAGAATTGATCAGACAAATTCTCCTCCTAAGCAATGGACTTAAAACTAGGGTTGTGTTTCTCAAGGAAGATTTGGTTTCAAAGGTCTCAAAAAGTCAATTATGGTCAACATATAGTCAAACTTCAAGATTTTTGGTCAACATCAACACTTTGTAGTAATTTTCATCATTTTATCAAGGGTTGATAATGATTCATCAAGAAAAAACTCTCAAATCATCAAAAGTCAAAAGTTGCCAAATTATGGTTTTCTTAAGGAGAAGTCAACTGAACTTTGACCAAAAATAACTTTCACATGCTTCATCAGCTTTTCCTCCAAAAATGCTCATTTTAAAGGAAATTCAATTCTCTATAACTTTTTATCTCTAAGATCAAGTCCAAAAAATGCTTCATTTGAGAGATATAAGCCAAAATATTATAGGTCATTTCAAAAGTCAACATAAAGATACTTTTTGTCAAGGAAACTTACATCAAGATAAAGTCTTCAAATGCAAAAATGATAAACAAAGAGATTGTATAGGACATATTAAGATTTACAAAAAGTCAAATATCACCTTGAAATGGTAAAATTTGAGAGAGTCATTACCAGTGCAAGTTGGGAAATTTTGAGCAAATGCATGAAATTCAAATTGAGCAAACTGGATTTTTTGGGCTAATAGGCTATTGTTTAAAAGTCCAAACGTGTTTTACACTCGATATGCACCTCAAGACTTGTTAATACACCTCTCTTTGATTTAATATATTTTATTTTTGGTTTGTATTAATTTAAAAGTTAAAATAAAACAAAATAAAACAAAGGCTTGTTACAAGAGTCCAAGCCCATGAATTTTTTTACCTAAATTCTCTTCTATATATTGCATGAATTCAGACATCAAAAGGCCACGAAAAATAAATTTTCCAAGAAACCTCCGAAACATCACAAAATTTTCAAATCTA
The DNA here is from genome assembly GCA_948472305.1 of Vicia faba. Lineage (NCBI taxonomy): Eukaryota > Viridiplantae > Streptophyta > Magnoliopsida > Fabales > Fabaceae > Vicia > Vicia faba. Next base: position 807,080,712 of record OX451737.1, read on the forward strand.
GGGCAACTTGCAAAACCTATTTTCAGCCGTTTTCAATACATACTAACCATCTAGGGGTTTGCTCGGGTTTATTTCTTGCAAAGACCCTACACCCGGATCTGGGGGTACCCTTAGGTAAGTAGCTATAGATCATGGAACATGCATGGTGTAGACCAATAAGGTTAAAGTGATAGATACGTTAGTGTGACACATTGGTTGGTACTGGTGTTCCTCGAGTCAGTCGGGGAGAATACTAGGTTGCCGCGTTGTGTCATGAGCACTAACTGACCTTTAGAACCTTAATTGATCCAACTTGGCCATTAAAAGGTAGTGAGATAGCCGACTTTGGTGCAGTCCGAAGTTGGTTGATACTCGATACTACGCTCATTGAGATTTGACTCTTGGGTTTTTTTGGTGGCAGGTCAGTTGTCATGCTAAATAAAACCTGCGAGAAAAATCAATGATATTGAGATCCCTAGGACCCGGTTGTTATTCTTAGGACAGGTTGAGCCAACTAAAATTCAAGAGGGTACTTACCTATGAACCCCATGCAAGCCTTAAACTTAAGGCTCTTGTTTAATTTGTTTATGTTTGTTATTTGTTCAAACATGACATCATAACATCATATCATTTTCACTAACCATTTCAAGGATCTGGGGGATTTATCTTTGTTCTTTGTTAAAGGGTCATGGCTTCCAATCGCAGAAATGTTATTCAAATCAACTTTGTAAAGGTACCTTCCAAGCTTGAGGAATTAGTCTCAAAGGTTCCTAACAATTCTCAATTCACCAAGAGACATGGTCATCTACTAAGTTTGGTTACTACCGGTTTCAAAGAAAACATGATGAGTGTTCTGTTCCAGTTATTTGATCCTAAACATCATTGTTTTACCTTCCTGGACTATCAGTTGGTGCATGTGATATGGTGGGAGAACTGACTTGATGGTTTTGCATTTGATCGCAAATGTTGCCGTTAGCAAGAGTCGCCACCGACTTTTCTTTTATCCAAAAAAGGAAAGGTGAAAAAGCACAAGAAAGACCTTTGAGACTGTTTCTTGAGTTCGGGGGGTAGATTACGAAAAGGGAAGGTATTAAAACCCTTTTCATCCATGGTTTTCCATGGGCTCTTAGTTACTTGCTAGATCACTTGCTTTTGTTTAAAATTGTGTTTTGTGTGGTTTTTGAAAGTATTTTTTAAAGAGGCTATTGTTTAGGAAATCTTTGTAATGATTCTCGTTCGTAAGAATGTATACAAAGATGTTTGTCTTTTTGAAAATGTTTTCAATGTTTGTAAGATGTTTGGAAGTGTGTTTGTTTGTTTTTGAAAATAGAAAGGATAGTTGTTTTGAAATGGAGCAAGTAACTAGAAGTAATCTACCTACTCAAATTTCTTTCTTGTTCATTTTCTTTCCCTTTGATATTGTTGTCTTACCATTGATTTGGTAAGAAACCCTATCTTTGAATGTAAACGGGACGTGCGTGGGTCATCGTATAACCATGATTAGCAATGTTGCAAAGTATCTTAGCATTTTTGAGGGACTAAGATCATTTTGTAAGCCAACTTTGAATAGCGTCATCGAAGGACTATGATCTTATATTTGTTTGTTTTTCAAAGATACTTCGCATGCGTAATATGGCCATTTTTTGTGTAAGGCAACCAAGTGGAGTAACCCTAGGGAGTGCTTGTGTGCAAGTGTGTTATTTTCATGCTTGATTTTGTCTTGGATTAGGGTTTTCTATTTGATTGGTTTTATCTTGCCATACAAACCCTAATTACTAACATGTTATGTAAAAGCGATAAATTTTGAAATTTAAAGATTACTTCGCTATTACAACAGTTTGCGGGAGGGGTATACCATTTATGAATAGGGATTTGCAATAATATAAATCTAATTAAACTATTACAACCAAATTGAGTTTGTACAAATATTGTAATAAATAGTGTATGATATAAATTAAATATGCAAAGATATGTATATGCAAGAAAAGATTTTATTTTATTTTTTTATATGAAAAAAGTATTAATCAAAGCCCAATAAATAAACCAAAATTGAACTTAAATTAGGTAAGAAAGAAAAATTATTTTTAGAAAGGATTTTTGACTAACCCTAATTTTAATTTGTTAAAAGAAAATAAATTTCTCTAAGTATTTTTTATATTTTTGTATTAAAAATAATAAATAGTATTTATGAAGTATTTTGGTCCTTTTATATGTTAAAATAAATATTTATAAGTGTGAGAAAAAGAATAAATAATTAACCTAATTCTATTTTTTATTTACAAGTTTATTAAGAGAAAAAAATAAATAGTTAATACATAACTAAAAAATATATATTTTTATGAGAAAATAAAATAAAATAAACAAAATATAATATTTATCATTTTTATATTTTTTATGATTTTTAATATTTAATAGAAATATATTTAATGAAATAAAACAAAATAAAATTAATAAATGAAAATAGTTGGGCCAGGGGTGTTTGCAAGTAAAAGGAGGCAGGAGGTTAGCAAAAAAACATAGGGCCCAATGTGCTGAGCCCACACTGCAAACAATAAAAAAAAGATGAAAATGTGGAAAAATGCAAAAAGGCAGCGCCAAGGCTCGAACCTGTGACCTTAGGCATTTTTGCGCGCTTCCTTATCACTGGGGTGGTTGTACATCCGTTAGTTCAAATGAAAACAAAAATACATAACATGAATCACTTCCTTGCCCTATACTTCGTCTTCTTCCTCTAGCCAGCCAGACCACCTGTATCTCTCTCATTTCTCCATGAAAATGGAAATTCCAAACATGAAAATGATAGAATTTCTTCCCATGATTTCAACCATATAACTCATGTAAACTAAGAGTCAAAGATCAAAACTAATTTTACTGGCCCTAATTTAAAACCTAATTTTTAAAGAAATTTCAAATCCAAAATTCTCTATACCCAATGAATATAAATGAAATCTATGAACATGGTTGGCTTTAGTGCAAGGATGTCTACATTTTATTTTCACAAATCAAGACCAAAGGATGCCTGTATGAAGAGATAGAAGTTAGAGTTTTTACCTATTTCAGTTGAGATCGTGAATGGAGTTTGAGCAAGTTTTGAGAAGGCCTGAGAATTTGTTTAGCTTGCCTAGACCTCCCTGAGTGTGTTCCAATCCTTATTTTGCCTTGAAAGTTCCTGAATCTCCCTACTCAAGTTAACCTGCAAGCTTGAAATTCAAAAATGGAAGATGGAGAAGGAGGAGTTATAGTGAGTGGATAATGGTCTGGAACACTTACATATGATGTATGTTAAGTGTTTAGGTGGTTAAAACTTAAAACGCACGAGTGGTTTTTGAGATTGCTATGCAAGGTGCAAAACTGCAAGTTATGGCAGGTTTTCAGTGTTAGAGAGTTTGGGAGAGTTTTTGAGCTTTAGCAATCTTGTTCTAAGTCACAATACATTTGTGTATAAGTATAGAAAAGGTTAGACATCAAGCTTCCTCAAGATTTCTGAGTTATAACCTTTTGGCTATATTGCTTGCTTTTGAAGAAAAGTGAGGAGACAACTCTCTATGTGCTTGTACAAGCCTGATCTGAGTTGGTACAGGTCATAGACACAGTGCTTTTAGTTTATATGGTTTGTGTGTGCAGAAAGAACAAGTGCAAAGCTCAAGGAGTTGACAATTGTAAAAGTTGTGCTTTATTAAAATGGAAATAGCAACTTTGTGCCATTTATGGAATTATTGTTTGGACAAAGGCTCTAATGCTTGGATCAAAGCTCTATCAGTTGTGTAAACATTTAATTATGGAGTGAGAAACAATTTTGAGGCCTGCAAAGCAAAGGTTATGCAGTCTAGGCTTGAATTTGAATTTTGGTTCATCATGAAATGGCTTGAAATCAAACTGAGAAATTGCCAAGTTCATCTCTTCGATTCTCCCTACTCAAGAATTATCTCAAGGAGTTCTTGGATATTTTGGAAATCTTGTGATGTTCTCTATAACTCATCTTTGAATTGCTTTCAAAGATTCCCATTGGAACTATGTGAAAAATTTGCATGAAGTTAGGTCAAAAACCTGCCTAACTAGGGCAAAATGTTACTAAGTTATTTTAGTTCATGAGCATGTATTCACAAAATCATATCTTGAGATCCAAGCATCTTTAGGAGAAATTTTATGAAGAAAAGTTGTAGAATTCATGGAGATCTACAACTTTCATGTTGGGAAATTTCTTTGAATCATTTTGTATCATGGTTGAAATCTAGCTTAAAGTTGAGAAAAAATAAGAAATTTTCTATACTTAGAAAATTTTCTAAGTTAAGAAATTTCAAAACAAAAACTTCAATCCTTGATTTCTTGATGAACAAGTTTCACATTTTGACATGTTTTGATGAATTATGATCCTTGGCACTTGAGTTTGACCAAAAAGTCAAAGTTTGACTTTTGAGTATATAGTTGACTTTTGATCAGTTGACTGAAAAATTCATCTATCAATCCAATGGATTTGCAATGTTTTGAACCATGTCATTAGGTCAAAATGATGCAATTTAACTCTTGAGATCATGCCTTAAACCAATTAACCATTTGCTAGGTCAAAAATCAGAAATTTCCCTTTCTCAGTTAAAACCCTAATTTTAACCATTTTGCCCTTTTGATGATTTGATCAAATCTCTTGAGGAATTATAGTCCAAACTTGATCAAATGATACATATGAGTCGAATATGTTGATGTGGATCAAAAAATATTAAGTTTGACTGTAAATTGGCCGTGGTTGACTTTTCCCCCAATACAGTTGATTTTTAGGTTAATTGTCCAATTGATTAATCAAAAATGTGATTCAAGGCTTGAAACTTGACATGAGTAATATTAGGGGTCCATAATGATCCTTTAAAGTCATATGAAGCATTTATTGTCCAAAAATCCTTGTGCAAACTCAAACCCTAATTTTGGTCATCAGTGCATGAGGAGATGTCTTGAGCTGATCAAACCCTAATCCAGTCTTGAGTCAAAGATACCTTTGTGAGGAAAATCTTGATAAATGAGAGGGAAAATTTTGGAATACAACAGCTGCCCCTGTTCAATATTCTTAAACATGAAGAGTTAGATTGGCGAGTTTTTCCATTCGTGACTCGAAGGTAGAAGACGATTGGACACTAGAGTGCCCAGAAATTTGCACTCGATGATGAGTGGTTGAGGGAATAGGCTTAAAGATGCCATTTGGAGAGGTGATGGAATCTTTTTGGAGATGGGCTTGTAGATGCCATCAAGAATGTTCGTTGAATTGTAACTTGTAAGCTGAAAGAATGAGTATCAGGATGGCTTCCGTATCTGGAGCGTATCTCAATTGTATCATGAAGTTGAATCTGAATGAGTATCAGGATGGCATCCATATCTGGAGCGTATCTGAACTGTATCATGAAGTTGAATCTGAATGAGTATCAGGATGGCATCCGTATCTGGAGCGTAACTGAACTGTATCATGAAGTTGAACCTGAATGAGTATCAGGATGGCACCCGTATCTGGAGCGTATCTGAACTGTATCATGAAGTTGAATCTGAATGAGTAACAGCATGGCATCCGTATCTGGAGTGTATCTGAACTGTATCATGAAGTTGAATCTGAATGAGTATCAGGATGGCATTCGTATCTAGAGTGTATCTCAAATGTATCATGAAGTTGAATCTGAATGAGTATCAGGATGGCATCTGTATCTGGAGCGTATCTGAACTGTATCATGAAGTTGAATCTGAATGAGTATCAGGATGGCATCCGTATCTGGAGCGTATCTGAACTGTATTATGAAGTTGAATTTGAATGAGTATCAGGATGGCATCCGTATCTGGAGCGTATCTGAACTGTATTAAGATTGCATATTGTTAACGGTAGCTGTTAATCTTATCTTAAAAAGGGTAAAATGTTAGCTAAAATACAAAGCTATGTTGTATGGAATGTATGATGCAATGTCTTTGCTTTATCAATGTTTATGATATATGGATGCAATGTATACGTATGTGAACTAATTTGTTGTATTGTTGTTTGATTGAGGAAAATAAATCCCTGAATGCCGCTGAGGATATGTGAGTTTTCATGTTTTGAAGTTGAAGTACTGATTAATTTTTGTTGAGAGAAGTAAATTTTGTCGTGAGGGAAATTCCATGTACTGCTCGTAAGATCTGTTGTGGAGTCCCGAGAAATTTGATGAATTTTACTAGGGATTGATAAATGGGAACTTTGTTCCGCTGGGGATTTAAATGATGTACTATAGGGGATCACTCATGGAATAGCCTAGAGACATTTTCTTGTTCTTTCAACCTATCAGTAATTGTCTTTCTCACTTTGTTTATTTGTAAACAGTAATCATGTTCAAATGCATATTGTTGAACCCCAAAATTATCCCTCTCATTTATCAAGATTATTCTCACAAGATCTCTTTGACTCAAGACTGGATTAGGGTTTGGTCAGCTCAAGACATCTCATCTTACACTGATAACCGAAAATTAGGGTTTGAGATTGCACAAGGATTTTTGGACTACCAATTCTTCATATAACTTTCAAACATCATTATGGACCCCTAAGATTTCTCATGACAAGTTTCAAGCCTTGAACCACATTTTTGATCAGTCAATTGGACAATTGACCTAAAAATCAGTTGTATTGGGGAAAACGTCAACCATGGCCAATTTACAGTCAAAATTCATAATTTTTTATCCACATCAACATTCTAGACCCATATGTATCATTTGATCAAGTTTGGATCATAATTCCTCAAGAAATTTGATCAAATCATCAAAAGGGCAAAATGGTCAAAATTAGGGTTTTGACTGAGGAAGGGCAATTTCTGATTTTTTTACCTAGAAAATGACCAATTGATTTGAAGCATGATTTCAAGGGTTCATTTGCATCATCTTGACCTAATATCATGGTTCAAAACATTGCAATTTCATTGGGTTGACAGATGAAATTTGCAGTCAACTGATCAAAAATCAACTGTATACTGAAAAGTCAAACTTTGACTTTTTGGTCAAAATCAAGTTCCAAGGATCATAATTCATTAAAACATGTCCAAATGTGAAACTTGTTCATCAAGAAACTAAAGATTGAAGTTTTGGTTTTAAAATTTTAAATTTTCTTAACTTAGAAATTTTTCTAAGTATAGAAAATTTCTTATTTTTTCTCAACTTTAAGCCATTTTTTCACCATGATACAAGATGATTCAAAGGAAATTCCCAAAATGAAAGTTGTAGATCTCCATGAAATCTACAACTTTTCTTCACACATTTTCCCCTAAAGATGCTTGGATCTCAAGATATAATTTTATGAATACATGTCCATGAACTAAAATAACTTAGTGAAATTTTGCCCTAATTTAGGCAGGTTTTTGACCCAACTTCATGGCAATTTTTCACCTAGTTCCAAGAAGAATATTGAAATTCATTTCAAATATGAGTTATAAAGCATATTTCAAGCTTTCCAAAATGTCAAAGAACTCCTTTAGATCATTTTTGAGTAGGGATAATCGAAGAGATGAAGTTGACAATTTCTCACTTTGTTTTCAAGCCATTTCATGAAGAACAAAATTCAAATCTGAACCTATGCTGCCTAATCCATGCTTTACAGGTCGCAAACTTGTTTCTCACTTCATAATTTAATGCTTACTCAGTTGACAAAGCCTAAATTCAAGCCCGAGGGTCTTTGTCCAAGCTTTAATTCCATAAATGGCACAAAGTTGCCATTGCCATTTTGAAAAGCTCAACTTTTGCATCATTTCAATTCTTGAGCATTGGACCTATCCTCTCCGCTCACACAAGTCCTACAGACCTAAATAAATTTTTATAGAGCTTATACCAACTCCAAGCAGGCCAGTACAAGCATGTGAAGACTTGTCTCTTCACTTTGCTTCAAAAGCAAGAAAGAGTGCAAAAAGGATACAACTCAAAAATCTTTTGTGGAACTGACTTGAAACTTTCTCCATACTAATACACAAACACATTACAACTTAGAACACGATTGCTAAAGTCCTAAAACACTCCAAAGCTCCACATGCCCAAAAAACTGTCAAAACTTGCAGTTTGTGTCCAAGCATAGCAATCCATCAATTTTCTCGTGCATTTCAAGTTTTAATCATTCAAACACTTTACCTACCTCACATCTAAGTGATCCAGACCATCATCCCTGCACTGTAACTCCTCCTTCTTCATCTGCCATTTTTGTTTGTCAAGCTTGCAGGTTGACTTGGATAGAGAGTTCCAGGCACTTCTAAAGCAAGGCAAGGATTGGAACACACTCAGGGAGGTTCAAGCAAGCTAAAGCAACCTTCTGGCCTTCCTAAATATCACTCAAACTCCATTCACGATCTCAACTGAAAGAGGTAAGAACTCCAACTTTTATCTCTTCATACAGGCATCCATTGGCCACGATTTGTGAAAGAAAAATGTAGATATTGTAATGCTGAAGCCAACCATGTGCATAGATTTCATTTCTGATCATTATGTATAGAGAATTTTGAAGTTCAAATTCCTTTAAAAATTAGGTTTAAAATTAGGCTTTCAAAATTCATTTTAATCTTTGATTGTTAGTTTCCATAAGTTACATGGTTGAAATCGTGGGAATGAGTACTATCATTTTCATGTTGGAAGTTTTCATTTTCATGGAGAAATGAGAAAGATACAAGAGGTCTGGTCAGCTTGATGAAGAAGACGAAGTACAGGGCAAACTAAGTTGTTTATGTTATGTTTTTCTTGTTTCATTTGTACTAACGGATGTACAGCCACCCTAGTGGCAAGGCAGCGCGCTGAGAATGCCAAGGTCATGGGTTCGAGCCTTGGTGCCTGCCTTTTTGCATTTTCACATATTTTTTTCATCTTTTTTTGGCTGTTTGCAGGATAGGCTTCAATACTTGGGCCTAGCATTTTTTTTCTAACATGATAACACGTGATTACTCAGGATACCCCCTGGCCCAACTATTTTCATTCACTTTTATTTATTTGTTTTATTTTCTTAAATACATAAAATCATGAAAAATATAAAATATGATAATTTTTGTATTTTGTTTATTTTATTTTATTTTCACATAAAAAATATTTTTATTAAACTATATATTAATTATTTCTTTCTTAAATAAACTTGTAAATACAATAGAATTAGGTTAACTATTTTATTCCTTTTTTTATTCATACTTGTAAAATATTTATTTTTGATATATAAAAACTAAATATTTTCATAGGATATTATTTATTATTTTTAATACAAAAATACACAAAAAATAATACCTAAAGAACTTATTTTCCCTTTAATTAGAAATTAGGGTTAACCATGTTTCTCAAGAAATAATTTCTCTTTTAATATTTTTAGGATTAGGTTAAAACTCATTTTCACATAAAAATAAAACAATTTCTTTTCCTTGCATATACATAATATTGCATATTTAACTTATATTGTATCTTATTGATTCAAACATTTGTACAAATTCGATTTGGTTGTAATAGCTTAATTAGATTTACATTATTGCAAATCCCCATTCATAATTTGTATTCCCCCCTCCCATAAAAATGTTGTAATAGCATAGTAATCTTTAAATTACGTAATTTACTGCTTTTATATACCATGCTAGTAATTAGGGTTTGTATGACAAGATCAAAACAAAGCAAATAGAAAACCTTAATACAAGACAAACAAAGCATGAAAACAACACACTTGCACACAAGCATCCTTAGGGTTTCTCCACTTGGTTGCCTTATACAAAAAATGGCCACATTACGCATGCGAGGTGTCTTGGCAAAACAAACAAGTATAAGATCATAGTCCCTCGATGACGCTATTCAAAGTGGCCATACAAAAATGATCTTGGTACCTCAAAAATGCTAAGATACTTTGCAATATTGCTAATCATGGTTATACGATGACCTACGCCCATCTCGTTTACATCCAAAGATAGGGTTGCTTACCAAATGAATGGTAAGACAACAATGTCAAAGGAATAGAAAATGAACAAGAGAGACATTTGAGTAGGTAGATTGCATCTAATTACTTGCTCTATTTTCAAACAACTATCCTTGCTATTTCCAAAACAAACAAACACATTTCAAAAACATCTTACAAAACATTAAAAACATTTTCAAAAAGAAAAACATCTTTGTATACATTCTTACGAATGAGAATCATTACAAGGGTTTCCTAAACGAATGGTCTCTTTTACAAAATACTTTCAAAACCATACAAAGCACAATTTCAAACAAAAGAAAGTGATCTAGCAAGTAACTAAGAGCCCATGGAAAACCATGGATGAAAAGGGTGCTAATACCTTCCCTTTTTGTAGTCTACCCCCCGAACTCAAGAAACAATCTCAAAGGTCTTTCCTGTGCTTTTTCACCTTTCCTTTTGGATAAAAGAAAAGTCAGTGGCGACTCTTGCTAACCGAAACATTTACGATCAAACTCAAAACCCTCAAGTCAGTTCTCCCACCGAATCACAGAACTGGTGACTCTACTGGGGACTTTTATAAAAGTGGGGTTACCTTAGGGCTAGATCACATTTATTTGCTTACATTGTTTGACTTGTTTGCTTTACATTATGGTTATTTTTTTGGGTTTGAATCCTCTACCCAGATTTGGGATACATTATAGGTAAATAGAAATACGCTGTGGAAACTGTGCAGGGTATACCGACATGGTCTAAGCAATAGCTATGCTAGTGTGACATATTTGTGGGTACCGGTAGCCTTTGAGTAAATCAAAGAGAATACGGGGCCGCTGAGTGATGTCATGAAGCACTAATGAACTTCTAGAACCCTTTACTTGACCAACTTGGCCTTTAGGATGTAGTGAGAAGACCGACTTTGGTGCAGTCCGAAGTTGGTAGATACTCGATACTACACTCATTAAGGGTTCGTTTCTTGGTATATTTTGGTCGCCATTAAGGAGGCTTGAGCTGAAACAATGACCAAGGAAACAATCCGGTGATATTGAGCACCTTAGAACCCAGTTACTATTATTAGGACAGGTTTAAGCCAACTAAACTTCAAGAGGGTACTTGTTGTACCCCAAAATTTTCCCTCTCATTTCTCAGAAAATCACCCTAGATTCTCAAGTTTTCTCTTAAACAAATCCAAGCCTTGAATTATCATTTCTTTCCAAGCAAGCCATTTACAAGGACAAAATGGTCATTTACGCGCTGAGAAGTCAAACTTTGGCTTTTTGATCAAAATCAAATCTCAAAAATCATATTTCATCAAGACATATTGGAATATGAAGTTTGTTTCGTCAAGAAGTTCAAAAGTCAAATTCTACCTTGGAAAAGTCAAATTCTGAACACTTAGAGTTTTTCTAAAGTATTTAAGAAAAATGACACTTCAAAACTTCTGAGCCAGCCTCCAGGAAGGAGCAGTCATAAGTTGTAAGAGTGGTTCAGCACATAACCTCCAGTCAGAACATGGCTTTTTCAGCATCTACGCAAGTTCAGTCAGAGTTTGCTAGAGTAATACAAAGAAAGAAGCGAAGCCTGAAAGCTCCTTCAAAACATGCTAGAGTCAGAAGGTAAGAGGATCAGAAGATTGGACGCTACACTGAAGCAGAATCTCTAAGTTCAGAGTTTTCAGAGGAAAATCAAAGAAATTTACTGGAAAGCCTGAGGATCCTTCAGAGCTTGCTGAGGCAACATGATACAAATTAAGAGGATCAGAAGTTGGATGTTTGTCCTAAACAAAATTTCTGACCCAGAGTTAAGCAATGATGAAAAATCTCACATTACATGATTTTTGATTTTGACAAATCTCATCATCATTTAATGCTCATTAATGCTCACAACCACTTTTGAGTCTTTGACCAAAGGATCTCTCCATGTGTAGGGTAGAAATACTTTTATGCAGAATTAGGTAAAGGCCCATGCACTACATTTTGCTTATAGGTTCACTTTTCCTTAATCTTTGCTTGCTACTCCAACCTAAGCTAAAAAACTATCATCCATCATACCTTTTTTGGAACTTTCTTCAAGAGCAAGTCAGCATCTAATGCATGATATTGGCGCCACTTGACATTTTAAAACCCTAAAAGCTTTGCCTATAAATAGAATGCCATTGGTCACTGAGAAAGGGTCCAGAAAAATTGCTGAAAAGAGATAGAAAGTTTGAGCAAGAAAAACCTTGAATCTCTGCCCAAAATTCCTAGAGTTTCAAAAACTGTAAACACAACATATAAAAACCATTAACTTCTGATCCCCTGCTTTCAAGCTCCATTTGTTCTCAAAATATTTCTTGACTAAAAACCATCCATACAGTTTCTGACCCACACGTTGGAAACTGCCATAACTTTTGTATTCATACTACTATGTACCCTCCATCTATCCATTCAAAGAAGTTGTTCAGAACGTCATCAGAGTTAAGGCTAACTCCAGTTCAAAGAACTTCTTCCAGCTGCAAGGTAAGAACTTGATGACTTTCACCACATTGCTTAAGCATTATCAGATTTGCATGCTCAAAAACACAATGTAGATATCATGCTTCTAATGTTGTACATGTTTTGAGGTTTTCACGCATCTGTATACTTAAGTAGATAATGAATTAGTTCAGATATTTCTTCAAGAAACTAAAACTCAGAGTTAGGATTAGCAAATGCGTGCTTGCCTCTGATTTATGGTTTTGATTCTCTTTATTTCTAAAGAACTATGACACTTGCTGAAACTGTCCTAGGCATGTCTTCTATTTTGTGGAGAAATAACCAAATTGTAGATGTTCTGACTAGCATAGAGGGAGACCAAGTTCTGACATTGGCACCAGCGCCTCTAGAGCCTGTTTTATTATCAGTAATATTAGAACATCTGAAGATTACTGTATTCCCAACAGGGTCAAAACCTCTGACCTCATACATTTTCACTAACAGGTTTCTGTTTTGCAGCGCCAGGGTCAGAACCTCTGACTTCCTTTCAGAAGCACGTTGATCCTCCTTTTTTCTTCCCCTTGTTATTTTCTTTTTCTTTATTTTTCTCGCTGGCACTCTCCATTTCATTAATCAGAAAAACACCAAAAAATATTTCGTTCACACTTTATTTTATTCCTTAAAACAAAAGACAAAAAATATTTTCTTAAAACAAAACAAGTTCATTTAATATTTTCTTGTATGCATTTCAATATGGCTGTAATAGTAATTTAGGGATTTATTTTCATTTGCAATCCCCATTCATAATCTACCCCCCGAACTCAAGAAACAATCTCAAAGGTCTTTCTTGTGCTTTTTCACCTTTCCTTTTGGATAAAAGAAAAGTCGATGGCGACTTTTGCTAACCGCAACATTTGCAAAAAAATGCAAACCCTCAACTCAGTTCTCCCACCGTATCATAGAACTTACCTATAAAACCCCATGCAAGCCAAAATAAGAACTTGTTTGCTTTGCTTGTATATGCATACTTGTACATAACATCATGGACATCATAAGCATCATATACATCACTAACCATTTCAAAGAGTTTGGAGATTCATCTTTGTTCTTGATTTGTAGGATATGGATTCACTTCACAGGAAAACTATCCAAGTCAACCTTGTAAGAATTCCTCCACAACTCAAGGAGCTAGCTTCTAGGATCCCAGAGAACTCTCCATTCACCAAGAGACATGGTCGTCTACTCAACTTGGTCACCTCCAACACAAATGAGGATATGATGAAGGTGCTCTTTTAGTTCTTTGATCCTTTGCACCATTGCTTCACATTTCCCGACTATCAGCTTGTGCCTACTTTGGAAGAATTATCTCAACTCTTGAGGATTCCCATTCTCAATCAACTACCTTTCAACTGTACGAAAAGAGACCCAAATCCAGAAGATATTGCTCAAGTTATGCACTTGCACTCATATGATGTCACAACCCATTGGGAAACTAGAAGTGGTGTCAAAGGGTTATTAGCAAAGTTTCTGTTTGAGAAAGCCCAAAGCTGTTGGAATTCCTTAGACTTACAAGCTTTTGAGGAAATTGTGGCTCTCCTTATCTATGGGATGGTTTTGTTTCCAAATCCTGACCAACTCATAGATGTGAGTGCCTTCAAAATCTTCATGTCACACAATCCACTGCCTACATTGCTAGGGGATATCCTACACTCTTTTCACACTCGCACAATAAGGAAAAGAGGTGTCCTTATTTGTTGCACTCCTCTCCTGGCAAGATGGTTTATTTCTCATCTTCCCCAATCAGTCTTAAAGAATGAGCAAGGATTAAGGTGGTCACAAAGGTTAATGACGTTCAAACATTCAGATATTCATTGGTGTTCCCGATCCAAAGAGAATGTTATCATTGTGGACCGTTGTAGGGAATTTCCTAATTTCCCTCTACTTGGAATTAGGGGAGGCATCACATACAACCCATGCTTAGCTCTAAGACAGTTTGGTTATTCCCGAAGGGATGGCCCGCACGAGATGCTGATTCAAGGCTTGGTATTCGACTACGACAACGACGATCAAGGTCTTTGCCAGAGATTCATCCAAGCATGGAGGATGCTAAACAAGGTGGATAGCAAGACTTTGGGACACAATAATTCCATCCCTCTTGAGCCTTACCTCAAGTGGGTGCGAACCCGCCCTCAAAGTCTTATAATGCCTTATCCTTCCATTCTCCCGGGGATCATTGAGCCTATTAAGGAAGGAAAAGTTCCATACATTATCCTACATCCTAACATGCCCATATCTCTTGAAGAAATACAAAGGGATTGGATACATCTCAAAGGAGAGCGAGATACTTTCGAAGCCCAATTCTATGCAAGCGAGAAGAAGGTTTTGGAACTCACTAGGCTACTTCATGAGGAGCAGACTCTAAATGCCTACATCGCACCAAAGAGGATGCGTACTACTTTTTTATCTTAGAGTGTTGTATTATTTTGCCCAAGGGGCATTGATGTACTCAAACTCTATCTTATTAATATAACGTGTGTTTATTTTTGTCTAAAATAAACTTGAATCTTTAAAAATCCTTGAAAACATTACATATGCACATATCATTCATCATAACATAAACAAGTCTTTTGCAATGAGTTTCCTCATCTCTCTACTTTTTATTTCTGTAAGATAGATCTCGAACAGACAATCAAAGATCTTCAAGTTCAAAACACGCAGTTTCAACAGTTACTTGTGACCCTATCCAAGGGGAAAGAAGATTTGAAGACTCTATTAGTTGAAGAAAGAAAGAAGAAAACAAAGAAGGTCACTGGGATTTTGAACACGGGGAGAAGGTTTCAGGGACAGACTAGAAGAACCTTGAATTTTGCAACTACTTCCGGGGAAGGAGAAGGGAAAGGAAAAGAAACAGTGATTCCGTCAGAATCTGAAGAGGAGGAAGAAGAGGAAGACTACTCCAAGGAATAGTGTCCTCCAGCAGATGATAAGTACGGACATCATGAAGAGCGTTTGAGCGCTATGGAAATACAAAAGGTGTTAGGTCTAGACTTTGAAGAATTGGGACTAGTGTCGGGAATTGTGATCCCACCTAAGTTCAAAGTGTCGTTGTTTGCAAAATATGACGGGGTATCATGTCCTAAGATGCGCCTCCGTTCATATGTGAGAAAGATCCAACCGCACTCCACCGATAAAGACTTGTGGGTACATTTTTTCCAAGATAGTCTATCTAGAACACAACTCAATTGGTTTTACCAATTGGAAAGGGCCAACATCCACAACTAGGAAGATCTTGCCGCAACTTTCTATAAGCAATATCAATATAATTCTGATTTGGCACCTACCCGTACTCAACTTCAAAGTATGGCAATGGCTTCCAATGAACGTTTCAAGGATTACGCGCAGAAATGGAGAGATCTAGCTGGGAGAGTTCAACCCCCTATGTCTGAAAGGGAGTTGGTGGATATGTTCTTAGGCACTCTTTTGGGCCCTTTCTTCAACCATCTGATTGGTAGCTCATCTGCAGGATTTACTGAGTTAATACTGACCGGAGAAAGGGTGGAAGCTGGCATCGAAAGTGGAAAGATTCAGAAGGATTCATCTACCTCTATAGCCGTGAGGAAACCTTTCATTTGGAAGAAAGAAGTGGCTGATGTATATCCACAAAGGAACCAAGGGAGAGCCGAGCGCCGACCAATGGTGGGGGCTGTCATGATCCGAAAGCCTACATATGATCAACTAAGAATTAATCAACCTAGGGTGGAGAGGCCAGTCTGGAAATTCACCAGATTCAATATGTCTCTAGCCCAGGTTTTCCCCCCATTATCACCCAAATGCTCGATGCGCATATCATTCCGAAAGTCCGGGTCATGACAATAACAACTGTTGGGCCTTAAAAGACAAAATTCAAGACCTTATAGATGCAAAAGAGATTGAGTTTGATGCACCCGAGAAGCCAAACGTCGTTTCTGCTCCTATGCCTAGACATGGCCATAACACCAATGCTATCGAAGAAGATTTGTTTGTTACCACAGTTGACGAACTCTTGACTCCACTCCCAATCATTAAGATAAACTTGTTGAAAGCCAGTGTATTCTCGGGTTGTAATGAAGATTGCCATCTTTGCTTATCCTCACCAACTGATTGCCTTTTGTTGAAAACAGGCATTCAACACTTGATAGACAACCAAGAGATTCTGTTTGAAAGTACTCCTATTTCACTTGTTCTTGTTGAAGACATTTCAATCATAACCATCTCCGCCAATTCTTCCAGGGTCCCCAAAAGACCCGTTAGAATTACATCGGTTCCAAAAAATACTCCTTTTATAATCACAATGCCCGGCCCAGTCCCGTATGAATCAGACAAACTAGTGCCATGGAATTACGGTGGAGTCATCTACTACCATGGTATATAACAAAATGGGCTGGCCGCCGAAGAGATAAATTCCTAAGAAGAAGACTCCGACATTAGCAACATTGCCGGAACCAGTAAGATTACCCGAAGCGGTAGAATCTTCTCTCTAGAAATTGCCCCTCCAAAGGCAGTTTTTGGACCCGTGGCTGCTCCAAAGGTTACCCCCGTACCAATAATCATATCTGCAAGTGCTCCTATTGACAAAAATGACACAACCCCTGCTTTTATCTATACAAACACTCCTACTGCTGAAACTCGAGGGAAAAGTATTCAAGTAGAGCCTGTCCGGATGAAGGCTCAACCAATAAATATCCCCGAAACCTCCAAGAAGGAAATGGAGGAGATCCTGAGAATAATAAATAAGAGCGACTACGACGTAGTTGAATAGTTGAGGAAAACTCCCTCCAAAATCTCCATGCTAGCATTATTGCTGTATTCTGAGGCACATGCGAAAGCCCTGGTGAAGTTCTTGAAGACAACCCATGTGCCTCAAGAGACATCGGCTGACCAATTTCAAAATTGTGTGGCCAGCTTGACGATGGATAATGGCCTAGGCTTCTCGGATACTGATCTGACACCAAGGGGAAGAAAGCACAACGAGGCATTACATGTCTTTATGGAATGTAGAGGCACAACTCTGGCCCATGTCTTAGTGGACACCAGCTCATCTTTGAATGTTTTACCGAAGAAAGCTCTCGAAAGATTGGACTGCGAAGGACTGACATTGAAACCCAGTGACATAGTGGTGAGAGCATTTGATGGCTCAAAGAGGATGGTGCACGGAGAGGTGGATATCTCCATAAAGGTTGGGACTCAAAATTTCAACTCAACCTTCTATGTAATGGACATCCGCCCCTCTTACTCATGTCTTCTTGGATGACCGTGGATATATAATGCCGGTGTTGTCACCTCTACACTGCACCAGATGCTGGAATATCCGGTCCATGGAAAGATTATCACTGTCAACAGAGAGTAAGAGTATATGATTAGCCACCTTAATTCCTTCCGGTATAAGGAATTGGATGGTGAGTTTATTGAAACTCCTTTTCAACATTTTGAAGAGTTTCCTCAAGAGGTAGCAGTGACCAAGACTGCGTCCCACATTCCCAAGATTACGAGACCTCCACTCTGGATGTCATCTCTGAAGGACACCAAAGCAGTAGTAGAGGAGGGTGGATGCACCATCTAGGGGAAACTTCCAGATATTCTGTATAAATCTGACAAGTTTGGCTTAGGGTTCACTTCAAGTGCTCAGAAGGCTATGCACCGTGCCCGTGCTGGAGTGCCACCCTTGAAGATTAGCATCCGAGAGGTCAATGCGGTAGAAGACAGTGAAGAGGATTGCAGCTTAGAGGAGTGGATCTTTCCTACTATCAACGGAGGACTTTGCAATTGGGAAGCCAGAGACTTTGTCCCAATAACTTTCATCCCTCAGTAATTTATCTTTACATTTCTGTTGGACTTGTAATATTCACAAACAATTCGCACATTTAAAACCTTGTGTCTTGCCCGAGGCACAATGGTCCATTTGTAAGGGTTATTATTTCATCTTCATATGACATTCAATGAATCATGGACATTTTTTACATACAAACTTTTATGCTCATTGTCTTTCTTTTACATTTTATTATTTAAAGATGGCTATACCCTTACACACACCCACACTCACAAATGCAGGTACCCCTCCATTTAGGATCCCATGGGTAACGATACTGCTATGGCCTTTTGTGACTATGAAGATCTAATCTACCAAGCCGAGGACGAAGGTCAGGAAGATTGTGAAGTACCAGGGGAACTGGCCAGACTACTGCAACAAGAGGAAAGAGCCATTCAGCCTCACGAGGAACCTATGGATACAATCAATCTGGGTACCGAGGAGGATAAAAAAGAGGTCAAGGTGGGTGCCAATCTGGAGCCCAGTGTCAAGGAGCATCTGATTCAGCTGTTGCATGAGTATGTTGAGATCTTTTCCTGATCATATGAAGACATGCCAGGACTTGATACGGACATTATGGTATATCGTCTTCCAACAAGAGAAGACTGTCCACCAGTAAAACAAAAAGTCCGCCGCATGAGACCTGACATGTCAGAGAAGATCGAAGCGGAAGTCATGAAGCAATTCAATGCTGGATTCTTGGTTGTCACTTCCTATCCTCAATGGGTTGCCAACATTGTTCCCATGCCTAAAAAAGACGGCAAAGTACGAATGTGTGTGGACTATAGATATTTGAATAGGGCCAGCCCTAAAGATGATTTTCCACCCCCCCCCCCCCACATTGATATCCTAGTTGACATTATGGCTCAACACAAAGTGTTATCCTTCATGGACAGATTCTCAGGCTACAACCAAATCAAAATTGCACCTAAGGACATGGAGAAAACTACATTTGTCACACCGTGGGGCACATTTTGCTACAAAGTGATGCCATTCAGACTAAAGAATGCTGGGGAAACCTATCAACGCGCCATGGTATCTTTATTTCATGACATGATACATCATGAAATAGAGGTCTACGTAGATGACATGATAGCCTGATCAAAAACAGAAGAAGAGCACTTGGATCACTTGTAAAAGATATTTGAGAGACTAAAATAATACAAGCTAAGGTTGAATCCAAACAAGTGCACATTCAGAGTAAGGTCCGGTAAACTCTTAGGTTTTGTCGTCGGTAACAAAGGCATTGAGGTCGATCCTGCCAAGGTTAAAGCAATACAAGAAATGCCTGCTCCTCATACTGAGAAGGAAGTCAGAGGATTCTTGGGGGGCCTGAACTATATTTCCATATTCATTTCTCACCTAACAGCTACTTGTGAGCCAATCTTCAAGCTATTGAAGAAAGATCAAGTAGTCAGATGGAATGATGAATTCCAGGTTGCTTTTGACAAGATCAAAGAATACCTACAAAAGCCTCCTGTTTTGATGCCACCAGTCGAGGGAAGACCACTGATCATGTATCTGACTGTTTTAGAAAACTCAATAGGGTGTGTATTGGGGCAGCATGACGAGTCTGGCCGAAAAGAGCACGCTATTTACTACCTGAGCAAAAAGTTTACCGACTATGAAACCAGATATTCACTACTCGAGAAAACTTGTTGCGCTTTGGCATGGGCTGCTCGCCGTCTAAGACAGTATATGCTGACTCATACTACTTTGTTGATATCTAAGATGGATCCGATAAAATACATCTTCGAAAAGCCTGCTCTGTCTGGGAGGATAGCTAGATGGTGGATGATCCTAACAGAATATGACATACAGTATACTACCCAAAAAGCTATAAAAAGCACTGAGTTAGCTGATCAACTTGTTCATCAAGCTGTAGAAGATTATCAGCCATGAAGTTTGAATTCCAGGAGGAAGACATCATGACATTAGACAACTGTGAAGAAATCAGACCATATGATGGACCTAAACAAGGATCCCGATGGACCCTGTTCTTCGATGGGGCATCCAATGCACTTGGTAATGGTATCAGCGATGTACTCATATCTCCAGAAGGGTGTCATACTCCTTTTACTGCCATACATTGCTTCAACTGTACGAACAACATGTCGGAATACGAAGCATGCATCTTTGGTCTTAGAGCTTCCATAGACTTGGGAATCAAATCTTTAGATGTATTCGGAGATTCAGCTTTGGTCATCAGTTAGATCAAAGGGGAATGGGACACTAAGAACCCAAACCTTATCCCTTACAAAGAACATGTTTTGACATTGCTACCACATTTTGAGAAGATTACCTTCGAGCATTTCCCGCGAGAAGAAAATCAGCTAGCAGACGCTCTAGCTATAATGTCATCTATGTTTAAACTTAATTGGGATAACGAGGCTCCTCAGATCACCATCAAACGAATGGATGAACCAACACACTGTCACGAGATTAATACTGAAGAAATTATGGACCAGCCTTGGTTTCATGAAGTCAAGAGGTATCTCGAGGTTCAAGAATATCCAGAAGGAGCTTCAATCAATGATAAGAATTTCTTAAGAAGATTCCCTGCTAAGTTCTTCTTGAGTAATTGCATCCTGTACAAATGTAATCATGACTCCATTATGCTTCGGTGTGTGGATAAGACTGAGGCTAAAAAGGTCATGGATGAATTGCATGAAGGTACTTTTGGTACTCACTCCAGTGGGCATACGATGGCAAAGAAAATCCTACGGGCAGGCTATTATTAGTCTACCATGGAAGCAGATTGCTATCAACACTCTCGAACCTGTCATAAGTGTCAAATTTATGCTGACAAGGTGCACGTACCTCCAGTTCCTCTGAATGTCTTGACGTCTCCTTGGCCCTTTTCTATGTGGGGAATTGATATGATTGGGGAGATCAAGCCAACAGCCTCCAATGGACACCACTTCATCCTAGTGGCCATTGACTATTTTACAAAGTGGGTCGAAGCAGCTTTCTTCGCTTCTGTTACTAAGAATGTTGTTGCCCGCTTCATCAAGCAAAATATCATTTTCCGGTACGGTATCCCGGAAAGGATCATCACTGACAATGGTACAAATCTTAACAACACTATGATCACTTCCTTGTGCGAGCAATTCAAGATTCAGCATCACAATTCTTCCCCCTATCGGCCAAAGATAAATGGTGTTGTCGAAGCTGCAAATAAGAACATTAAAAATTTCATACAGAAAATGACAGTCACATACAAAGACTGGCATAAGATGCTACCATTCGCTCTCCGCGGTTATCATACCACGGCTCGCACATCAACTGGGGAAACACCCTATTCTTTGGTATATGGCATGGAAGTTGTTTTTCCTATTGAGGTCTAAATCCCCTCTCTGAGGATTATGAAGGATGCAGGTTTGAATGAAGACAATTGGATCCATACTCGACTTGATCAACTGAACCTAATCGATGAAAAGAGACTTACTATTTTTGCCATGGTCAGATGTATCAAGAGCGGATGATCAAGGCTTTCAACAAGAAAGTCAAACGCCAAGTATATCAAGTTAGGGATCTAGTGATCAAACGTATCATCTCGCCACAAAGTGATCCCAGGGGCAAATGGACTCCTACCTATGATGGACCATTTGTAATAAAGAACATATTCTCCGGTGGGGCAATGATCTTGACCACCATGGATAGCGACGAACTGCCACACCCTGCGAACAAGGACATAGTCAAAAGATACTACGCCTAAGATACCCGCTAGGTTGACACACCTAGGAAAAACAAGAGCATCCCGGCGAACCAAAAGGGTTCGGGCAAAAATTAGGGATAAAAATAAAAAAATATGTACACCTGGCAAGTTGAAAACCCGAACGGGCGACTTGGGAAAAAAAGGTTTCCCGGTGGACTGAAAACCCGAAAGGGCGGTCTAGGAAAAAGTTAGGGAATTAAATTATATGACTATATCCCGTTAGATCACCTTGCGGACAACCTTTGACTTCCACTGACAAACTCGGAGTTTCTGATCAATTCAATCATCTTCAGACGAAGCAACAGATAGACAAGATATTCGGAGATAGGAAGGCTATAGTAGAATGGGAACCCCATGGGATTATTACACATAGCTATCTTTCTTTGTATAAACTTTTCTTGTTTTATGGAACCATTCTCTTACTAGAATGTTTGTCTCCTTTGTACCAAATACTTATTCAAAGTCAATACAAAGATATCTCTTTGAAAGTACAAAAACTATTTGTCTTTTTCTTTACTCTTGTGTTTTGTTTGCAAAGAACGTCCAATGATTCATTGATGAACATATGCATTTGAACATAATTACTGTTTACAAATAAAAAGAATGAGAAAGACAATTACTGATAGGTTGAAAGGACAGGAAAACGTCTCTAGGTTATTCCCTAATAAATCCCCACAGTACGTCATTTAAATCCTTAGCGGAACAAATTTCAATTTATTAATCCCCAGTAGAAATTGTCAAATTCTCAGGATTCCCCAATCAAATCTTACAAGCAGTACTTGGCATTGCCCTTACAACGGAATTTACTTCTCTTAACAAGAGTTCGTCAGTACTTCAACTTCAAGACATGAAAATTCACATATCCTCAGCAGCATTCAAGGATTTATTTTCCTCAATCATACGGCAATACAGCAAATCAGCTTACATGCGCATACATTGCATCCACATATCATAAACATTGATAAAGAAAATACATTGCGTCATACATTTCATGCAATATAACTTTGTTTCAGCTAACATGTTACCCTTTTCAGGATAAGATTAAACAGCTACCATTAACAATATGCAATCAGATACAGTTCAGATATGCTCCAGACACGGATGCCATTCTGATACTCAATCAGATTTCAAGTTCAGATACAATTCAGATACGCTCCAGACACGGATGCCATTCTGATACTCATTCAAATTCAGACTTCAAATACAGTATGGTTACACTCCAGACACGGATGCCATTCTGAGACTCATTCAGATTCAACTTTCAGATACAGTACGGATATGCTCCAGACACGGATTCCATTCTGATACTCATTCAGTTTCAGTCCCCAGATACAGTACGGATATGCTCCAAACACGGATTCCATTATGGTATTTAGTCAAAATCAACTTTCAGATACAGTTCAGACACGCTCCAAACACGGACTCTGTTCTGATACTCATTCTTTCAGCTTACAACTTACAATTCAACAAATATTTTTGGATGGAATCTACAATCCCATCTCCATCAATATTCTATCACTTCTCTAAATGGCATCTTTAAGCCCATTCCCTCGACTACACATCACCGAGTGCAAATTTATGGGCACTCTAGTTTCCAATCATCTTTCACCTTCGAGTCACGAACGACGAAACTTGCCAATCTAACTCTTCAGGTTTAAGAAGATTGAACAGGGGCACCTGTTGTACCCCAAAATTTTCCCTCTCATTTATCAAGATTATTATCAAAAGATCCATTTGACTCAAGACTGGATTAGGGCTTGGTCAGCTCAAGACATCTCATCTTGCACTAATAACCCAAAATTAGGGTTTGAGATTGCACAAGTATTTTTGGACTATCAATGCTTCATATGACTTTCAAACATCATTATGGACCCCTAAGATTTCTCATGACAAGTTTCAAGCCTTGAACCACATTTTTGATCAGTCAATTGGACAGTTGACCTGAAAATTAGCTGTATTGGGGAAAAAGTCAACCATGGCCAATTTATAGTCAAACTTCATAATTGTTTATCCACATCAACATTCTATACCCATATGTATCATTTGATCAAGTTTGGATCACAATTCCTCAAGAAATTTGATCAAATCATCAAAAGGGCAAAATGGTCAAAATTAGGATTTTGACTGAGGAAGGGCAATTTCTTATTTTTTTACCTCGAAATGACCAATTGATTTGAAGAATGATTTCAAGGGTTCATTTGTATCATCTTTACCTAATAGCATGGTTTAAAATATTGCAATTTCATTGGGTTGACAGATGAAATTTGCAGTCAACTGATCAAAAATCAACTGTATACTGAAAAGTTAAACTTTGACTTTTTGGTCAAAATCAAGTTCCAATGATCATAATTCATCAAAACATGTCAAAATGTGAAACTTGTTCATCAAGAAACTAAAGATTGAAGTTTTGGTTTTAAAAGTTGAAATTTTCTTAACTTAGAAATTTTTCTAAGTATAGAAAATTTCTTATTTTTTCTCAACTTTAAGCCATTTTTTCACCATGATACAAGATGATTCAAAGGAAATTCCCAATATGAAAGTTGTAGATCTCCATAAAATCTACAACTTTGCTTCACACATTTTTCCCTAAAGATGCTTAGATGTCAAGATATAATTTTATGAATACATGTCCATGAACTAAAATAACTTAGTGAAATTTTGCCCTAATTTAGGCAGGTTTTTGACCCAAGTTCATGGAAATTTTTCACCTAGTTCCAAGAGGAATGTTTAAATTCATTTCAAATATTAGTTATAGAACACATAGCA
Organism: Vicia faba; assembly: GCA_948472305.1. NCBI lineage: Eukaryota > Viridiplantae > Streptophyta > Magnoliopsida > Fabales > Fabaceae > Vicia > Vicia faba. The sequence goes on from OX451737.1 coordinate 807,105,359, forward strand.
AGCTTTCCAAAATGTCCAAGAACTCCTTGAGATCATTTTTGAGTAGGGAGAATCGAAGAGATGAAGTTGGCAATTTCTCACTTTGTTTTCAAGCCATTTCATGAAGAACAAAATTCAAATCTGAACCTATGCTTCCTAATCCATGCTTTACAGGTCTCAAACTTGTTTCTCACTTCATAATTTAATGCTTACTCAGTTGAAAAAGCCTTAATTCAAGCCCAAGGGTCTTTGTCCAAGCTTTAATTCCATAAATGGCACAAAGTTGCCATTGCCATTTTGGAAAAGCTCAACTTTTGCAACTTTTCAATTCTTGAGAATTGGACCTGTCCTCTCTGCACACACAAGTCCTACAGACCTAAAGCAATTTGTATAGAGCTTATACCAACTCCAAGTAGGCCAGTATAAGCATGTGGAGACTTGTCTCTTCACTTTGCTTCAAAAGCAAGAAAGAGTGCAAAAAGGCTATAACTCAAAAATATGTTGTGGAACTGACTTGAAAATTTATCCACACTAATACACAAACATATTACAACTTAGAACACAATTGCTAAAGTCCTTAAACACTCCAAAGCTCCATATCACCAAAAAACTGTCAAAACTTGCAGTTTGTGTCCAAGCATAGCAATCCATCAATTTGCTCGTGCGTTTCAAGTTTTAATCATTCAAACACTTTACCTACCTCATATCTAACTGATCTAGACCATCATCCCTGCACTGTAACTCCTTCTTCATCATTTTCCATTTTTGTTTGTAAAGCTTGCAGGTTGACTTGGATAGAGTGTTCCAGGCACTTCCAAAGTAAGGCAAGGATTGGAACACACTCAGGGAGGTTTAAGCAAGCTAAAGCAACCTTCAGGCCTTCCTAAATCTCACTCAAACTCCATTCACGATCTCAACTGAAAGAGGTAAGAACTCCAACTGTTATCTCTTCATACAGGCATCCATTGGCCACGATTTGTGAAATAAAATGTAGATATTATAATGCTGAAGCCAACCATGTGCATAGATTTCATTTCTGATCATTATGTATAGAGAATTTTGAAGTTCAAATTCCTGTAAAAATTAAGTTTAAAATTAGGGCTTTCAAAATTCGTTTTAATCTTTGATTGTTAGTTTCCATAAGTTACATGGTTGAAATCGTGGGAATGAGTACTTTCATTTTCATGTTGGAAGTTTTCATTTTCATGGACAAATGAGAAAGATACAAGAGGTCTGGCCAGCTTGAGGAAGAAGACGAAGTACAGGGCAAAGGAAGTTGTTTATGTTATGTTTTTCTTGTTTCATTTGAACTAACGGATGTACAGCCACCCCAGTGGCAATGCAGCGCGCTGAGAATGCCAAGGTCATGGGTTCGAGCCTTGGTTCCTGCCTTTTTGCATATTAGTTGGTTCATCTTTTTTTGGCTGTTTGCAGGATGGGCTTCAATGCTTGGGCCTAGCATTTTTTTCTAACATGATAACACCTGATTACTCGGGATACCCCCTGGCCCAACTATTTTCATTCACTTTTATTTTTTTGTTTTATTTTATTTTTTTGTTTTATTAAATATTTTCTTAAATACATAAAATCATGAAAAATATAAAATATGACAATTTTTGCATTTTGTTTATTTTATTTTATTTTCACATAAAAATGTTTTTATTAAACTATATATTAATTATTTCTTTCTTAAATAAACTTGTAAATATAATAGAATTAGGTTAACTATTTTATTCCTTTTTTTATTCATACTTGTAAAATATTTATTTTTGATATATAAAAACTAAATATTTTCATAGGATATTATTTATTATTTTTAATACAAAAATACACAAAAAACTAATACCTAAAGAACTCTATTTTCCCTTTAATTAGAAATTAGGGTTAACCATCTTTCTCAAGAAATAATTTCTCTTTTAATATTTTTAGGATTAGGTTAAAACTCCTTTTCACATAAAAATAAAACAAATTCTTTTCCTTTCATATACATAAAATTGCATATTTAACTTATATTGTATCTTATTGATTCACACATTTGTACAAATTTGATTTGGTTGTAATAGCTTAATTAGATTTACATTATTGCAAATTCCCATTCATAATTTGCATTCCCCCCTCCCATAAAAATGTTGTAATAGCGTAGTAATCTTTAAATTATACAATTTACCGCTTTTATATACCATGCTAGTAATTAGGGTTTGTATGACAAGATCAAAACAAATCAAATAGAAAACCCTGATACAATAAAAACAAAGCATGAAAATAACACACTTGCACACAAGCATCCTTAGGGTTTCTCCACTTGGTTGCCTTATGCAAAATATGGCGATATTACGCATGCGAGGTGTCTTGGAAAAATAAACAAGTATAAGATCATAGTCCCTCGATGATGCTATTCAAAGTGGCCTTACAAAAATGATCTTGGTCCCTCAAAAATGCTAAGATACTTTGCAATATTGCTAATCATGGTTATACAATGGCTCACGCCCGTCCCGTTTACATCCAAAGATAGGGTTGCTTACCAAATCAATGGTAAGACAACAATGTCAAAGGAATAGAAAATGAACAAGAGAGACATTTGAGTAGGTAGATTGCTTCTAGTTACTTGCTCTATTTTCAAACAACTATCCTTGCTATTTCCAAAACAAACACACACATTTCAAAAACATCTTACAAAACATTGAAAACATTTTCAAAAATATATACAACTTTGTATACATTCTTATGAACGAGAATCATTACAAGGGTTGCCTAAACGAATGGCCTATTTTACAGAATACTTTCAAAACCACACAAAGCATAATTTTAAACAAAAGCAAGTGATCTAGCAAGTAACTAAGAGCCCATGGAAAACCATGGATGAAAAGGGTGTTAATACCTTCCCTTTTTATAATCTACCCCCCGAACTCAAGAAACAATCTCAAAGGTCTTTCCTGTGCTTTTTCACCTTTCCTTTTGGATAAAAGAAAAGTCGGTTGCGACTCTTGCTAACCGCAACATTTGCGATCAAACGCAAAACCCTCAAGTCAGTTCTCTCACCGAGTCATACATATGTTCAACAATGAATCATTGGACATTTTTGTAAACAAAACACAAGCGTAAAGAAAAAGACAAATATTTTTTGCACTTTCAAAGGGATATTTTGTATTGACTTTGAATAAGTATTTTGTACAAAGGAGACAAACATTCCAGTAAGAGAATGCTGTCGTAAAATAAGAAAAATTTGATACAAAGAAAGATAGCTATGTGTAATAATCCCATGGGGTTCCCATCCTGCTATAGCCTTCGTATGTATGAGCATCTTTACTATTCGTTGTCTTGTCAGAAGATGACTGAATTGATCAGAACCTCTGGGTTTGTCAGTGGAAGCCAAAGATTGTTTGTAAAGTGATCTGGCAGGACATAGTCGTACACCTTAATTCCCTATCTTTTTCCTGGACTGCCCTTTCAGGTTTTCAGTCCACCGGGAAACCCTTTTTTACCCAAGTCGCCCTTTTGGGTTTTCAACTTGCCGGGTGTACAGATTATTTTGTTTTATCCCTAACTTTTGTCCAAACCTTTTTGGTTCGCCGGGATGCCCTTGTTTTGCCTAGGTATGTAAACTTAGCGGGTCCCTTATGTGTAGTATCTTTTGACTATATCCGTGTTTGCAGGGTGTGGCAGGTCGTCACCATTCATGGTGGTCAAGATCATTGCCCCACCAAAGAATATGTTTTTGATTACAAATGGTCCTTCATTGGTAGGAGTCCATTTTCCCCTGGGATCACTTTGTGGAAATATGATGCGTTTGATCACTAGATCCCCAACTTGATATACTTGGCGTCTGACTTTCTTATTGAAAGCCTTGATCATCCGTTTTTGATACATTTGACCATGGCAAACAGCAGTAAGTCTCTTTTCATCAATCAAATTCAGTTGATCAAGTTGAGTCTGGATCTAATCGTCTTCGTTCAACCCTGCATCCTTTATAATCCTCAAAGAGGGGATCTGAACCTCAATAGGCAAGACAACCTCCATGCCGTAAACCAAAGAATAGGGTGTTTCCCTGGTTGATGTGCGAGTCGTGGTACGATAACCGTGGAGAGAGAACGGTAACATCTCATGCCAGTCTTTGTATGTGAATGTCATTTTCTGTATGATCTTCTTAATGTTTTTATTTGCAGCTTCGACAACACCATTCATCTTTGGCCGATAGGGAGAATAATTGTGATGCTGAATCTTGAATTGCTCGCATAATGCGGTGATTATAGTGTTATTGACATTTGTACCATTGTCAGTGATGATCCTTTCCGGGATACCATACCGGAAAATAAGGTTTTGCTTGATGAAGCGGGCAACAACATTCTTGGTAACGGAAGCGAAGGAAGCTGCCTCCAACCATTTTGTAAAATAGTCAATGGCCACTAGGATGAAGCGATGTCCATTGGAGGTTGTCGGCTTAATTTCCCTAATCATATCAATTCCCCACATAGCAAAGGGCCATGGAGCCGTCAAGACATTCAGAGGATTCGGAGGTACGTGCTCCTTGTCAGCATAAATTTGACACTTATGGCAAGTTCGAGAGTGTTGATAGCAATCTGCTTCCATGGTAGACCAATAATAGCTTGCCCGTAGGATTTCCTTCGCCATCGTATGCCCACCAGAGTGGGTGCCAAAAGTACCCTTATGAATTCAGCCATGATCTTTTCAGCTTCAACCTTATCCATGCACTGAAGCAAAATGGAGTCATGATTGTGTTTGTACAGGATGTCTTTACTCACAAAGAATTTAGCAGAGAATCTCCTTAAAAACTTCTTGTCGTTGATTGAAGCTCCTTTCGGGTGTTCTTGGGCCTCGAGATACCTCTTGACTTCGTGAAATAAAGGTTGGTCCACTACTTCTTCAGTATTAATCTCGTGACAGTGTGCTAGTTCATCCATTTGTTCGATGGTAATCTGGGGAGCCTCGTTATCCCAATTAAGTTTAAACATAGATGACATTGTGGCTAGAGCGTCTGCTAGCTGATTTTCTTCTCGCGGGAAACGCTCGAAGGTAATCTTCTCAAAATGTGGTAGCAATGTCATAACATGTTCTATATATGGGATAAGGTTTGGGTGCTTGGTGTCACATTCCCCTTTGATATGACTGATGACCAAAGCTGAATCAACAAACACATCTAAGGATTTGATTCCCAAGTCTATGGCAGCTCTGAGACTGAAGATGCACGCTTTGTATTCCTCCATGTTGTTTGTACAATTGAAGCAAAGTTTGGCAGTAAAGGGAGTATGCCACCCTTCTGGAGATATTAGTACAGCACCGATACCATTGCCGAGTGCATTGGAGGCTCCACCAAAGAACAGGGTCCATCAGGATCCTTGTTCAGGTTCGTCGTATGGCCTGACTTCTTCACAGTTGTCTAACATCATGATTTCTTCATTCGGGAATTCCAACTTCATAGACTGGTAATCTTCTACAGCTTGGTGAGCGAGATGATCAGCTAGTGCACTCCCCTTTATAGCTTTCTGGGTAGTATATTGTATGTCATACTCTGTCAAGATCATCTGCCATCTAGCTATTCTCCCAGAAAGAGTAGGCTTCTCGAAGATGTATTTTATCGGATCCATTTTAGATATCAACAAGGTAGTATGAGTCAGCATATACTGTCTCAGTCGGCGAGCATCCCATGCCAGAGCGCAGCAAGTTTTCTCGAGCAGTGAATATCTGGTTTCACAGTCGGTAAACCTTTTGCTCAGGTAGTAAATAGCATGCTCTTTTCGGCTAGAATCGTCATGCTGCCCCAATACACACCCCCATCGAGTTTTCTAAAACAGTCAGATACATGATCAATGGTCTTCCCTCGATTGGTGGCATTAATACAGGAGGTTCTTGTAAGTATTCTTTGATTTTGTCAAAAGCAACTTGGCATTCATCATTCCATTTGACTACTTGATATTTCTTCAATAGTTTGAAGATTGGCTCACAAGTAGCTGTTAGGTGAGAAATGAATCTGGCAATATCGTTCAAACGTCCCAAGAATCCTCTGACTTCCATCTCAGTGCGAGGAGCAGGGATCTCTTGTATTGCTTTAACTTTGGCAGGATCGACCTCAATACCTTTGTTACTGACGATAAAGCCTAGGAGTTTACCGGACCGTACCCCGAATGTGCACTTGTTTGGATTCAACCTCTGCTTGTGCTTCTTCAGTCTCTCAAACAGCTTTTGTAAGTGATCAAGATGCTCTTATTCTATTTGTGATCTGGCTATCATATCGTCTATGTATACCTCTATTTCATGATGTATCGTGTAATGAAATAAAGCTACCATGGCGCGTTGATAGGTTGCCCCAGCATTCTTCAATCCGAATGGCATTACCTTGTAGCAGAATGTGCCCCACTGTGTGACAAATGTTGTTTTTTCCATCTCCTCAGGTGCCATTTTGATTTGGTTATAACCTGAGAATCCGTACATGAAGCAAAAAACTTTGTGTTGTGTCGTATTGTCAACTATGATATCAATGTGGGGGAATGGAAAATCATCTTTAGGGCTCGCCCTATTCAAATCTCTGTAGTCCATACACATTCGTACTTTGCCGTCTTTCTTGGGCACGGGAACAATGTTGGCAACCCATTGAGGGTAGGAAGTGACATCCAGGAATCCAACATTGAATTGCTTCATAACCTTCGCTTTAATCTTTTCTGACATATCAGGTCTCATGTGGCGAACCTTTTTCTTTACTGGCGGACAATCTTCTCTTGTAGGCAGACGATGTACCACAATGTTTGTATCAAGTCCTGGCATGTCTTTGTACGACCAGGAAAAAACTTTAACATAATCGTGTAACAACTGAATCAGACGCTCCTTGACACTGGGCTCCAGATTGGGACCCACCTTGACCTCTTTTTTATCCTCCTCGGTACCCAGGTTGATCATATCCACAGGTTCCTCGTGAGGCTGAATGGTTCTTTCCTCTTGTTGTAGCAGTCTAGCAAGTTCCCCTAGTACTTCCCAATCTTCCTCACCTTCGTCTTCGGCTTGGTATATTAGATTCTCAGAGTCATAAAAGGCCATAGCAGTATCGCTACCCATGGGATTCAGAATAGATGGATACCTGCATTTGTGAGTGTGGGTGTGTGTAAGGGTATAACTATCTTTAAACGAAAATAAAATATAAAAGAAAAACAATGAGCACAAAAGTTTATATGCGAAAAACGTCCATGATTCATTGATGTCATATGAAGATGAAATTATAACCCTTACAAATGGACCATTGTGCCTCGGGCAAGACACAAGGTTTTAAGAGTGCGATTTTTTTTTTAATATTACAGATCCAACAAAATGTAAAGATAAATTACTATGGGATAAAATTTATTGGGATGAAGTCTCTATCCTCCCAATTGCTTATCCCTCCATTGAAAGTCGAAAAGATCCAATCCTCCATGTTGCAACCATCTTCACCATCTTCTACGGTGTTGACCTCACGGTTGCTAATCTTCAAGGGTGGCCCTCTAGTACGGGCACGACATACATCCTTTTGAGCACTTGAAGTGAAGCCTAGGCCAAACTTGTCAGACTTATACGGGATATCCGGAAGTTTCCCCCAGATGGTGCATCCACCTTCCTCTACCACTGCTTTGGCGTCCTTCAGAGATGACATCCGGAGTGGAGGCCTTGTAATCTTGGGAATCTGGGACACAATCTTGGTCATTGCTACCTCTTGGGGGACCTCTTCAAAGTGTTGAAATGGATTTTTAATGAACACGCCGTCCAATTCCACATACCTGAAGGAATTGAGATGGATGATCATGTATTCTTCCTCTCCATGGATATTGATAATCTTTCCTTGAACCAGATACTTCAGTATCTGGTGCAATATAGAGGTAACAGTGCCAGCATTATGGATTCATGGCCGTCCTAGAAGACATGAGTAAGAAGGGCGGATATCCATTACATAAAAGGTTGAATTGAATGTTTTAGTGCCAACCTTTATGGGGATATCCACCTCCCCGTGTACCATCCTCTTCGAGCAATCAAATGCTCTTACTACTATGTTGCTTGGCTTTAACGTTAGTCCCTCGCAGTCAAGTCTGCCAAGAGATTTTTTCGGTAAAACATTCAAAGATGAGTCAGTGTCCACCAAGACATGGTCCAGAGTTGTTCCCCTACATTATACAGAGACATGTAACGCCTCGTTATGCTTTCTTCCTCTTGGTGTCAAATCAGCATCCGAGAAGCCTAGGCCGTTATCCACTATCAAGCTGGCCACGGAGTCTTGAAATTGATCAGCAGACGTCTCTTGAGGCACATGGGCTGTTTTTAAGAACTTCACCAAGGCTTTCGCATGTGCCTCGGAACACAGTAGTAATGCCAGCATGGAGATCTTGGAGGGAGTTTTCCCCAATTGTTCAACTACATCGTAGTCCCTCCTCTTTATAATTTTTAGGATCTCCTCCATTTATTTCTTAGATGTCTCAGGGATAGTCAATGATTGAGCCTTCATCCGGAAAGGCTCAACCAAAACACCTTTTCCTCGAGTTTCAGCAGCAGGAGTGTTGGTAGGAATGAAAACAGGGGTTGTAACGGCTTCGTCAATAGGAGCATTTGCAGAGATGATTATGGGTACGAAAGTAACCTTTGGAAAAACCACGGGTCCAGAAACTGCCTTTGGGGGGGCAATTTATGGAGAAAGGATCCTACCGCTTCGGGTAATTTTACTAGTTTCGGCAATATTGCTGATGTCCGAATCTTCTTCTTCAGAGTTTATCTCTTCAGCGGCCGATCAGTCTTGTTTGATGCCATGGTAGTAAATGTCCCCTCCGTAATTCCATGGCACAGTTTTGTCTGATACATATGGGACTGGCCCAGGCATTGTGATTATTAGAGGAGTTGCTTTCGGAACTGATGTAATTATAACGGGTCTTTTGGTGGAGACCTTGGAAATATTGGCGGAGATGATAATGATTGAAACATCTTCAACAAGAACATGTGAAACAGGAGTACTTTCAAACAAAATCTCTTTGTTATCTATCAAGCGTTGAATGCCTGTTTTCAACAAAGGGAAATCAGTTGGTGAGGACAAGCAGAGGTGGCAAACTTCATTACATCTCGGGAACACACCGGCTTTCAACATGTTTATCTTAATGGATGGAAGTAGAGTCATGAGTTCATCAATTGTGGTAACAAACAAACCTTCTTCAATAGCGTTGGTGTTGTGACCATGTCTCGGCATAGGAGCAGAAATGACATTTGGCTTCTCGGGCGCATCAAACTCAATTTCTTTTGCTTCAATGAGGTCTTGTATTTTTTCTTCACGGCCCAACAGTTATTAGTATCGTGACCAGGACTTTCAGAATGATATGCGTAACGGGCATTGGTATGATAATAAGGGGATGTTGTGTTAGGGTTTTTCGGAGTTTCTTTTAAGGTTTCCAAATTGGATTTCAGAAGATGCGGTAACACTTGAGACAGAGTCATGTTAATTCTGGCGAATTTCCTGACTGGCCTTTCCACCCTTGGTTGATTACTTCTTTGTTGATTAGATTTAGGCTTTGGAATCATAACAGCCCCCACCATTGGTCGGCGTTCGACCCTCTCTTGGTTTCTTTGCGGATATACAGCAGCTATCTCTTTCTTCCCGGTAAAAGGCTTCCTTATATCTGTAGAAGAAGATGAATCCTTCTGAATCTTTCCACTTTTTATACCAGCTTCCACCCTCTCTCCGGTTAGTATTAGCTCAGTAAAGCCTGTAGATGAACTTCCGATTAAAAGATTGAAAAAGGGACCAGACAAAGTGCCTAGGAACATGTCTACCAATTCCCTCTCAGACAGAGAGGGTTGAACTCTTCCAGCCAAATCTCTCCATTTTTGTGCGTAATCCTTGAAACCTTCATTGGAAGCCATAGCCATACTCTGGAGTTGAGTACGGGTAGGCGCCAAATCAGCATTGTATTGATATTTCTTGTAGAAAGCTGCAGCAAGATCTTCCCAATTGTGGACATTGGATCTTTCTAGTTGGTAAAACCAGTCGAGTTGTGTTCCAGACAAACTGTCTTGGAAAAAATGCACGCACAAGTCTTTATCAGCGATGTGGGGTTGAATTTTTCTCACATATGACTGGAGATGCATTTTCGGGCATGACACTCCATCATATTTTGCAAACATAGGCACTTTGAATTTTGGAGGAATCACAATCCCCGACACTAGTCCCAATTCTTTAAAGTATAAGTCTGGCACATTTTGTATTTCCATCGCGCTCAAACGCTCTTTGAGATGTCTATACTTATCATCAGCTGGAGGATACTATTCCTCAGAGTAGTCTTCCTCTTATTCCTCCTTTTCTTCTGATTCTGACAGGAAAGTTGTTTCCTTGCCTTTCCCTTTTCCTTCACCGAAAGTTATTGCAAAGTTCAAATTCCTTCTTGTATGTCCCTGAAATCTTCTCCCCATACTTAAGACTCCAGTTACCTTCTTTATTTTCTTTTTTCTCTCTTCAGCTAGTAGAGCCTTCAGTTCTTCTTGCCCCTTGGCCAGGGTCATGAGCAACTGTTGAAATTGCGTGTTCTGAGCTTGGAGATCTTTCACTATTTTCTCGATATCCATCTTACTGAAATAAACAGTAGAGAGATGAGGAGACTTGTTGCAAAAAGACCTGTTTATGTTATGATGAATGATATGTGCATATTCAATGTTTTCAAGGATTTTGAAGATTCAAGTTTATTTTATACAAAAAGAAACACACGTTATATTAATAAGATAAAGTTTTAGTACATCAATGCCCCTTGGACAAAATAATACAAAACTCTAAGATAAAAAAGTAGTGTGCATCCTCTTTGGTGCAATGTAGGCATTTAGAGCCCGCTCCTCATGAAGTGGCCTAGTGAGTTCCAAAACCTTCTTCTCGCTTGCATAGAATTAGGCTTCGAAAGTATCTGACTCTCCTTTGAGTTGTATCCAATCCCTTTGTAAGTCTTCAAGAGATGTGGGCATGTCAGGATGTAGGATAGTGTAGCGAACATCTCCCTCCTTAACAGGCTCAATGATTACCGGAAGGATGGAAGGATAAGGCATCATAAGACTTTGAGCACGGGTTCATACCCATTTGAGTTAAGGCTCAAGAGGGATGGAATTCTTGTGCCCCAAAGTATTGCTATCCACCTTTTTTAGCATCCTCCAAGCTCAGACAAATCTCTAGCGAAGACCTTGATCACCTGTATCTCTCTCATTTCTCCATGAAAATGGAAATTCCAAACATGAAAATGATAGCATTTCTTCCCATGATTTCAACCATATAACTCATGTAAACTAAGAGTCAAAGATCAAAGCTAATTTTACTAGCCCTAATTTAAAACCTAATTTTTACAGAAATTTCAAATCGAAAATTCTCTATACACAATGAATATAAATGAAATCTATGAATATGGTTGGCTTTAGTGCAAGGATATCTACATTTTATTTTCACAAATCGAGACCAAAGGATGCATGTATGAAGAGATAGAAGTTAGAGTTTTTACCTCTTTCAGTTGAGATCGTGAATGGAGTTTGAGTAAGTTTTGAGAAGGCCTGAGGATCTGTTTAGCTTGCCTAGACCTTCCTGAGTGTGTTTCAATCCTTATTTTGCCTTGAAAGTTCCTGAATCTCCCTACTCAAGTCAACCTATAAGCTTGAACTGCAAAAATGGCAGATGGAGAAGGAGGAGTTACAGTGATGGGATAATGGTCTGGAACACTTAGATATGATGTATGTTAAGTGTTTAGGTGGTTAAAGCTTAAAACGCACGAGTGGTTTTTGAGATTGTTATGCAAGGTGAAAAACTGCATGTTATGGCATGTTTTCAGTGGTAGAGAGTTTGGGAGAGTTTCTGAGATTTATCAATCGTGTTCTAAGTCACAATACATTTATGTATAAGTATAGAAAAGATTAGACATCAAGCTTCCTCAAGATTTCTGAGTTATAACCTTTTGGCTCTATTGCTTGCTTTTGAAGAGAAGTGAGGAGACAACTCTTTATGTGCTTGTACAAGCCTGATCTTAGTTGGTACAGGTCTTAGACACATTGCTTTCGGTTTATAGGGTTTGTGTGTGCAGAAAGAACAAGTGCAAAGCTCAAGGAGTTGATAATTGCAAAAGTTGTGCTTTATCAAAATGGAAATGGAAACTTTGTGCCATTTATGGAATTATTGTTTGGACAAAGGCTCTAATGCTTAGATCAAAGCTCTATCAGCTGTGTAAACATTTAATTATGGAGTGAGAAACAAGTTTAATGCCTTAAAAGCAAAGGTTATGCAGTCTAGGCTTGAATTTGAATTTTGGTTCATCATGAAATGGCTTGAAATCAAAGTGAGAAATTGCCAACTTCATCTTTTAGATTCTCCCTACTCAAGAATGATCTCAAGGAGTTCATGGACATTTTGGAAAGCTTGAAATATTATATATAACTCATCTTTGAATTTCTTTCAAATATTCCCCTTGGAACTATGTGAAAAATTGGAATGAAGTTAGGTCAAAAACCTGCCTAACTAGGGCAAAATTTTACTAAGTTATTTTAGTTCATGAGCATGTATTCACAAAATCATATCTTGAGATCCAAGCATCTTTAGGAGAAATTATGTGAGGCAAAGTTGTAGATTTAATGGATATCTACAACTTTCATGTTCGGAAATTTCTTTGAATAATTTTGTATCATGGTTGAAATCTAGCTTAAAGTTGAGAAAAAATAAGAAATTTTCTATACTTAGAAAAATTTCTAAGTTAAGAAATTTCAAATTTCAAAACAAAATCTTCAATCCTTGATTTCTTGATGAACAAGTTTCACATTTTGACATGTTTTTATGAATTATGATCCTTGGCACTTGAGTTTCACCAAAAAGTCAAAGTTTGACTTTTTAGTATACAGTTGACTTTTGATCAGTTGACTGAAAAATTCATCTATCAATCCAATGGATTTGCAATGTTTTAAACCATGTCATTAGGTAAAAATGATGCAATTGAAATATTGATATCATGCCTTAAACCAATTGACCATTTTCTAGGTCAAAAATCAGAAATTGCCCTTTCTCAATTAAAACCCTAATTTTGACCATTTTGCCCTTTTGATGATTTGATCAAATTTCTTAAGGAATTATGGTCCAAACTTGATCAAATGATACATATGAGTCCAATATGTTGATGTCGATCAAAAATTATGAAGTTTGACTGTAAATTGGCCATGGTTGACTTTTCCCCCAATACAGCTGATTTTTAGGTTAATTGTCCAATTGACTGATCAAAAATGTGATTCAAGGCTTGAAACATGACATGAGTAATCTTAGGGGTCCATAATGATCCTTGAAAGTCATATGAAGCATTGATAGTTCAGAAATCCTTGTGCAAACTCAAACCCTAATTTTGGTCATCAGCGCATGAGGAGATGTCTTGAGCTGATCAAACCCTAATCCAGTCTTGAGTCAAAGATACCTTTGTGAGGAAAATCTTGATAAATGAGAGTGAAAATTTTGAGGTACAACAGTGCCCATAATGGAAGAATTATCTAAGATACTCGAAGTTCCTATTCTTGATCATATACCTTTCACCGGTCTAGAGCAAGTTCCAAAACCTGAAGACATTGCAGCAACCTTACATCTGAAATGATCAGATATCGTATCTAATTGGGAAACAAGAAATGGAGTCAAGGGGTTTCTTCCTAAATTTCTGATAAAGAAGGCTCAGTGGTTTTTAGATGCCATGAGTTTTCATTCTTTTGAGGACATTTCGGCTTTGTTGATCTATGGTTTGGTGCTTTTCCATAACCCAGACCAACTCATAGATGTAAACGCCATCAAAATATTTCTCACCCATAACCCAGTGCCTACTTTTCTTAGAGATGCTCTACATTCTCTTCACACTCGTACTATGAGGAAGTGAGGTACTCTTATGTATTGTGTACCTCTACTTTCCAGGTGGTTTATTTCGTACCTCCCCTGATCAATAATGAAAAATGAACAAGGCTTGAGGTGGTCTCAAAGGGTGATGTCACTCACTCATTCAGATATCCATTGGTGTTCTCAATATTAGGCGGATATCACTATTATTGACCACTGCATGGAATTCCCTAACGTGCCACTCCTTGGTATAAGGGGAGGTATCACTTATAACCCTTCCCTAGCTCTACGCCGATTTGGTTATGCTCGAAGAAACGGTCCTCATGATATGCTTATCTAGGGTATAGTATTCGACTATGAGAATGATCCTCGGAGTTACCGTCAAAGGTTTATATGTGCTTGGGGCTCAACAAGATTGATAGCAAAACTTTGGGGCATTAAAATTCCATTCCTCTAGAGCCTTACCTCAGATGGGTGTGGCTTCGTGCTCAAAATCTTATGATGCCATATCATGCTATCCTACCAGTAATCGTAGAACTTGTTGTTGAAGGAGGTGTTCCTCATACCATTCTTCTTCCTGATATGCCTACTGACTTCGAAGAACTACAAAAGTCCTGGATTCAACTCAAGGAAGAAATGGATACCTTTGAAACTCAATTTTATGCTAGTGAGAAGAAAGTACTGGAGCTAACAAAACAACGCCACGAAGAACAAAGCCTTATCACATACATCAATCCAAAGAGGAAGAGTCCATGGGAGGATTAAATTCATATTTTTCTTATATGTAACTCTTTTTGTTGTAATTATAAGCCTAGAAGGCAATTATAATTTGAGCTTGTTACTAAAACTTATATGTTTCCTTTTGTTTAAACAAATTTAAATCCCACAAAGATCCTTGAAAACATTGGACTTGCATTTACATATCATGCATATCATCACATGACAGGTAGTTTCTAGACAGGTTTTCTCATCTTCTTGCTGTTTATTTCAGTAAAATATGGCTCTCGAACAAACTGTGAAAGAACTTCAAGCTCAGAACGTGCATTTTTAGCAAATGTTCTTGGACATAGCTAAGGGACAAGACTAGTTGAATATCCTTATCACAAAAGGGAATAAGAAGGAGACTAAAAAGCCAACAGTCTTTCTTAATATGGGCAGAAGATTCAAAGGTCCGGTCATAAGGGCTCTAGATTTTGAGGTTCCCATAAATGACGACGATAACCAAGAAGAAGATGACAAGAGTGTGAAAGCTGGAGAGAATAACAACCTTGGGTCTTGCCAAGATTCTGATGAAGACTATTCTGTTGAATAGTATCCTCCCGCTGATGACAGATACAAGCAGCTGGAAGATCAAGTTAATGCTATGGAGATACAGAAAGTGCCTGGGGTGGATTTTGAAGAGTTAGGTCTTATTTCGGGGGTTGTCATCCCTCGCAAATTCAAGACTCCCTCTTTTGGCAAATATGACGGTGTGTCTTGTCCTAAGCTTCATCTGTGGTCTTATGTTCTAAGATCCAACCCCATACTGCTGACAGAAAGTTATAGGTCCATTTCTTTCAAGAAAGCTTATCTGGGACACAATTGGAGTGGTTATATCAACTGGAGGGAACAAAAATCCGCACTTGGGAAGACCTTGTTGCTGCTTTTTACATGCAGTATCAATATAATGTTGATCTTACACCAACTCGTGTGCAACTATAAAGTGTGATTATGGGCTCGATTGAAGGGTTTAAAGAATATGCCTAGAAATGGAGAGATCTGGCTGGAAGATTGCAACCTCCCTTATCTGATAGGGAGTTGGTTAATATGTTCATGGGAACTTTGGCATGTCCTTTATTTAACCATTTGATTGGAAGCTCCTTACCCGGTTTTACCGAGCTGATTCTAACTGGGGAACATGTCGAAGGTGGTATCAGAAGTGGAAAGATTCAAGTGGTTGCGTCTTCAAGTACTGTAAAGAATACGTTCAATGGTAAGAAGGAAACAAATGTTGTTTATGTCCAGAAGGGTCGTACTAGAGATAATCATAATCCATCTGTAGGAGTTGTGTTAGTTTCTAATGCTGCACATGTTCAACAACATCAGCAAAACAATTAGCGTAGGTCAGATGCACCATGAAAGCAGTTTACCAAGATCAGTATGCCACTGTCTCAGGCATTATAACACTTACTGAAAGCAGAGCTGATAACCTGAAGGGATCCTTCTCAAAATCCCAACACCTCCTCTCTTTGTTACAATCCAAATGTGAAGTGTGTTTACCATACCAATAGCCCTGGGCACGACACCAATAGCTATTGGGCTTTGAAAAACAAAATGCAAGACATGATTAACAATAAAGAAATTGAATTTTATCCGCCCGAGACTCCAAATGTTATTACAACACCAACGATGAAGCATGACAAAGGCATAAGTGTTATTAATGATGTTCTCTATGTTTCTACTCTGAGTGAATTGGCTACTCCCCTCCTGATTATCAAGAAGAATCTATTGTAGGTTGGTTTATTTCTGGGTTATATTAAAAGATGTTATTGTTGTGCAGTCACACCCAATGGCTGCAAGTTGCTGAAGGAAGGTATTCATCATCTAATGGACAACCACCTAATTATGGTTGAGAAGATTTTGTCTGTTGAGAATTTTTTGCAAGACTTGGAACTAGAAGAGGTATCTTTAATATAAGGCACTCTTATCAGGATCACTTCCTAGGGTCCTGTAAGTATCACTACCAAACCCAAAGGTGCTACTCTAATAATCACCACACCTGGACCAATTCCATATTCTTCAGATAAAGCTATTCCTTGGAACTATGGAGTCGACGTCTACTACCATGGTGTCAAGCAAGAACTATCGACTACTGAATATGTAAGTACTGAAGTTTTTGATCCCACTATTGACCATATTATCGGGACCAGTAAAGTTACTAGAAGCAGAAGGATTTTCTCTCCGGAAATCTCTCTGAAAAATACTGCTACACTAGTTAAAGTTACCGCTACTGAGTCAACTACTGAAACTCAGGGCACAGAGAAAATAACGGAGCCTGTCCATATGGAGGAACCTAAGGAAGTTGTATATGAAGACACCTCCAGACAAGAGTTGGATGAGGTGTTAAATATTATCCGTAAAAGTGACTACACGATTGTTGAACAATTGGGGCAAACCCCCTCGAAAATCTCCATGTTATCCCTATTACTGTGTTTTGAAGCCCACGTGCAAGCTTTAGTAAAGTTCTTAAAATATGTGCATGTACCACAACAAATTTCTGCCGATCAATTTAAATGTTATGTTGCTAGCCTAACTAATGATAATGGGCTATGAATGTTTGATACCGACTTGACTCCTGAGGGAAGAAACCATAATAAGGCCATGTATGTCTCCATTGAATCCAGGGGAACTACTTTAGCCTATGTATTGGTCGATACGGGTTCCTAGATGAATGAAAAGGTCCTCTTGAAAGACTTGATTACAAAGGGGTTATACTGAAACCTAAGGATATTATGGTGAGAGCCTTTGATGGTTCGAAGAGGATAGTACACGAAGAAGTGGATATTCTGATCAAAGTAGGTTCGTAAGTATTCAAATTTACCTTATATGTGATGGATATCCGACCAGCATATTCTTGTTTACTCGGATGTTCCTAAATCCATGGGGCAGGCACTGTTACCTCAAACCTACATCCGAAGCTGAAATATCTTGTGAAAGGAAAGGTTGTCACAGTCTGCGATGAAGAAGAATATATGGTTAGTCACCTGAACTCATTTAGATATGTTGAGATGGACGGAGAATTCATCGAGACTCCTTGTCAAACTTTTAAAGTTATACCTCTGAGCGTTACTGAAGACGTTTCTGCCATTCCCAAGGTTACCAGGGTTTATCCTAGAATGGCTTCTTTGAAGGATGCTAGAGTTATCGTAGAAGAAGGTGGTTGTACTACTTGGGGTCAACTTCCTGACATTCCATATAAATCTGACAAATTTGGTTTGGGTTCCACTATAGAGGCTCAAAAGGTTCTTTGTCGTTCTCGGGTTGGAAGACCACCATTCTTTGTTAGCAACAATGGAGTCAACGCTATAGAAGATGCTGATAGTAACTGTGAATTTGACAGCTGGATCTTTTCGACCATCAGCAATGGGCTCAAAAATTTGAATACTCAAGACATTACTCAATCTCCTTTAGTCAGGAGTAATTGCTACTTTCAGTTTTTATTTCTTTCAAGTTTTATCTATGTAATTTCAAAACAATGACTTTAAGCCTTGAGCTTTACCCGAGGCACAATGGTCCACTTGTTAAGGGTTGTCATTTCATAAACATATCTTTATTTAATAAATCATTGGATGTTTTGCATTCAAATTTTATGCTCTTTGTCTTTCTTTTATTTTTATCACTTTCAAAATAGTTATGTGTTCTTACACACACCCATACAATAAATTGCAAATCCACATCCACTCTAGATCCTGTTGACGACAATTCTGCTATTGGCACTTATGACTTTTAAAATCTGATCTACCAAGCCGAGGACGAAGGTGAAGAAGATTTTGAAATACCTTGAGAACTTACCAAACTGTTAGTGCAAGAAGAAAAGGTTATACAACCACATTAATATCCAGTCGAGATTGTAAACTTGGGTACTGAAGTTGACAGGAAAGAAGTCAAGATAGGTGCTAATATAGAAGGCAGTGTCAAGAACATGTTAATCAAGATGTTGCATGATTATGTGGATATGTTTTCTTGGTCATACGAAGACATGCCAAGGCTCGATATTGATATTGTGGTTCACTGTCTCCCGATGAAAGAGGGTTGTTCTCCAATAAAGCAGAAGGTTTGTCATATGCGTCCCGAGATGTCAGAAAAAATCAAGGCTGAAGTTATGAAACAATTCAATATAGGTTTCTTAGCAGTTACATCATATCCTCAGTGGGTAGAAAATATGGTTCTAGTACCAAAGAAATATGGAAAGGTACATATGTGTGTAGATTACATGGATCTGAATAGGGCAAGCCCCAAAGATGACTTCCCACTTCCATATATTAATGTTCTGGTTGACAACATAGCTCAACACAAGGTATTCTCCTTCAGGGACGGTTTCTCGGGTTATATTTTGATCAAGATGGCACCTGAAGACATGGAAAAGACTACTTTCATGATACAGTGGGGCACTTTCAGCTATAAGGTTATGCCTTTTGGGTTGAAGAACATCGGCGTAACATATCGGCGTGCTATGGTAGCTTTGTTTCATGACATGATTCATCATAAGATAGAGGTTTACATTGACCACATGATAGCCAGATCCAAGACTGAAGAAGAACATCTTGACCATCTACATAAGTTGTTTGAGAAGCTAAAAAAGTACAAGCTAAGGTTGAATTCGAACAAATGCACTTTTGGGGTGAGATCTAGTAAACTCCTGGGTTTCATCGTCAGTGGTAAAGTTATTGAAGTTGATCCCACCAAGGTCAAAGTCATTCAAGAAATGCTTGTCCCCCGTACTGAGAAGGAAGTCAGAGGTTTCTTGGGATGACTGAATTACATTGCCAGGTTTATTTCCCATCCGACGGCTACTTGTGAGACGATTTTCAAGCTACTGAAGAAAGGTTAGGTAGCAAAGTGGAACGATGATTGCCAGATAGCCTTTAACAAAATCAAGGAGTACCTCAAAGAAGCTCCTATTCTGATGCGACCAGTTGAAGGAAGACCTCTAATCATGTACTTAACAGTGTTAGAGAATTCAATGGGGTGTGTATTGGGCCAGCATGATGAGTTTGGTTGAAAAGAGCATGCAATATACTACCTTAGCAAAACTTTTACCAATTGTGAAACAAGATACTCATTGCTCGAGAAAACTTGTTGCGCTTTGGCATGGGCTGCTCGCTGACTAAGACAGTATATGTTGATCCATACTACTTTATTGATCTCTAAAATGGATCCCATCAAATACATATTCGAGAAACCATCCCTCTCCGGAAGGATAGCTAGATGGAAAATGCTCTTGACAGAATACGACATTCAGTACACCACTCAGAAGGCTATTAAAGGAAGTGTACTGGCATATCATTTGGCGCATCAAGCCATAGACGACTACCAACCTATGAATTTCGAGTTCTCAAATGAGAATATTATGCTAGTTATAGATTGTGAAGAACCTGGATCGTATGAAGGACCTAAGCCAGGATCCTGATGGACTATGGTTTTTTATGGAGCTTCCAACACACTGGGTAACAGAAACAGGGTTGTGATTATCTCTCCCCAAAGTTGTCATACGCCCTTCACCACTAGATTATGTTTTTATTGTACCAACAATATGGTAGAATACGAAGCTTGCGTCATGGGTATCAAAGCTGCTATTGATCTAAGAACCAAATCCTTGAATGTATATGGGGACTCAGCCCTGGTGATCATTCGAATCTAGGGAGAATGGGATTTGAAGCACCTGAATCTCATTTCTTATCGAGAGCATGTGTTGACCTTAATTATGTACTTATAGGAAATCACTTTTGAGCACATCACAAGAGAAGAGAATAAGTTGGCAGACGCGTTAGCTACCATGTCATCTATGTTTAAAGTCAGATGGGACAACAAGGCTCCTCGAATTACTATTGAGAGACTAGATGAATCGGCATATTGCTACAAAATTGATACTTATGGAGTAGAGGAAAAGCCTTGGTTTCTTGAAGTATAGAGATACCTCAAGGCTCAAGAGTACCCAGAGGGGGCGTCTATTAATGAAAAGAAATTTCTACGGAGGTTCTCTGCTAAGTTCTTCCTGAGAAATGAAGTTTTATACAAGCGCGACCACGATTCGACTCTACTTCATTGTGTAGGCAAGAAGGAAGCCGAGAAGATTATGGAATATATGCATGAAGGGTTCTTTGGTACTCATTCCAACGGGCATATGATGGCAAGAAAATTCTGAGAGCAGGTTATTATTGGTCGACTATGGAAACCGATTGCTATCGTCATTCCAGAACATGTCACAAGTGTCAAATTTATGATGACAAAGTACATGTGCTTCCAGTTCCTTTGAATGTCTTGACTGCTCCTTGGTCGTTCATAATGTGGGGCATTTATATGATTGGATGGATTAAGCCTACGGCTTTCCGCCATTGATTACTTTAAGAAGTGAGTTAAAGCCACCTCATTTGCCTCTGTCACAAAGAATGTTGTGGCTCGGTTCATTAAGCATAACCTTATCTGTCGGTATGGCATCCCCGAAAGGATTATCATGGACAATGGCACCAATATTAACCACACTTCACTCATGAAACTCTGCATACAGATCAAGATTAAGCACCATAATTCTCTCTGTATCGACTGAAAATGAACGGCATAGTGGAAGCCGCTAATAAGAACATTAAGAAGATTATACAGAAGGTGACGGTGACATATAAAGACGGGCATGATATGTTACCATTTTCTCTTCATGGCTATCGCACTTCAGTATGAACATCGACTAGGGAAACCTCGTTCTCTCTAGTCTACGGTATGGAAGTTATCCTACCTGTCGAAGTTCAGATACCTTCTTTAAGGATTATGAAAGACGCGGATTTAGACGAAGACATGTGGATTCAGACTAGGTTGAACCAGCTAAATTTGATTAACGAGAAGAGGCTTACGGATGTTTCTCATGGTCAGATGTATCAGAAGCGTATGATTAAAGCCTTCAACAAGAAAGTCAAGCATCAGGTATATCAGGTCGGTGACTTGGTAATAAAGCACATCATTCTACCGCAAGGTGATCCCAGGGGCAAATGGACTGCCACCTCAGAAGGGCCATTTTTGATCAAGAAGATATTTTTTGGCGGTGTTATGATACTTACCACCATGGACGATGAAGATTTTCCGCACCCTGTGAACGCCGACATAGTCAAAAGTTACTATGCATGAAAGAGACCCGCTAGGTTGACTGGTCTAGGAAAAAATAAGGGCATCCCAACGAACCAAAAGTGTTCGGGAAAAAATGAGGGATATATAAATATTGTACACCTGACAAGTCGAAAACCTGAAAAGGAAGCTTGGGAAAAAAAGGGTATCCTGGTGGACTGAAAACCCAAAAAGGCGGTCCAGGCAAAATTCAGGGATTAAAGCATACGACTATGTCCCGTTGGATCATCTACTTACAACAAGCTTTATTACCAATGTCAAGTTCAAATGGTATAGATACTGTCAACTTATTCCGACAGTGAGGGATGGGATTCTCAAAGACATAGAGGCAATAGCAGAGTTGAAACCCAACGAGATCATTTATATATAGCTATATGTTTTGCTTTACTTTTCATTTTTACGATGATTTCCTCTTACTAGGATTTATGTCTCTTTGTACAAAATCGCCTGTTTATAGGAAAATTATCAATATAAGTCAATTTCAAAATTAAAATTTGTTTCACTTTTTCTATTTTGTTTGCAAAAATGTCCAATGACTAAATTGAATGAACGTATGCATATGAATGTGATTACTGTCGAAAAGTGTATTCCTTAAAACAAGAACAAACATTTAGTAAATACTCTTGGAGTTGGGATAGTGTCCAAGTGATCCATAAATCCCCATAGAGCTACCTATACAAGCTCATCCTCAACAAATATACATTCCCCGCAAGTCTAATATGCCTTCAAGACAGAAATTGAAGCATTTTCCAACAATTAACCTAATCATAGTCCCCAGCAGATCTCCTAGCGGATAAAGGAGGTTGATCATTTATCCAGCATATAGTGGAAGCTTCCGCCGCACAGCCTACGTAATTTCAATCCCCACCATAGAATTACTTCCTCAATATAGTTCACGGGAATTTAATTACCCAGCTGAGTTCATTTCTCCAACACTGGAATCTCCTACATAATTCTCTTCTCTAGCAGAGATCATTTCCTTAGCAGAATATATTTTTACAGTATGGTTTATTTCCCGAATGAAATTTAATTTCCCAAGAAAGATTCATTTCTCTGACTACTGCAAATCACCGGCAAAATTCCCCTCTCCAGCAAAGTGTAGTCCAGGATACTATCCCCAGAAGAGTGACGTCCATACCTAAAACTCAGTCATACTGCACCTCTGAAGATTATCTATCTCTTTTATCCCTAGTTAGGGTATATAAGAACTAAATTCCCTAATCGAGCAATGAACGACCAATGTTCATGAACTCATCTACCCCCAAACGGAAGTCAAACAATCCCAGCGAAACATCCTCAAACAGAAAGTAGGAATCCCCAGCAGAGACATTCTAAATAAAATTGGAGATTTATATTCTTCATCCCTAGCGACAGTCAGGGATTTATTTTCCCCAACAAATATGTTATACGAATCTACCGATACACTTCAATGACATCTCGCATCCATACATCATTTACAAGTATCATAAAATATGCATACGAAATGCATATAGCACACTCTCGTTTATTTTGAGAACATCATTACGTAATGCATTACATACATCATGACATTGCATACAACTAACTTTTTATATTTTCAGGTAAAGTCTACAAACAGACGAATATCATCAAAAACTCTCAAATAGGTCAAATATTAATTCCTGAAACAAGACGGGGCAACAATCTATATGACCAGGTCCAAGATTAACTCCCAAAGCAGGACGGGGAAACTATCTGTACGACCAGGCGACATAAATTCCCAAAACAGGACGGGTTCGCCAAAAGAAGGCAGGTTAGAGATTAATTACCGAAACAGGACAAGGAAACTATCTTTATAACCAGGCAAAGATTATCTCCCAAAACAGGACAGGGAAACTATCGACATGACCAGGTGGTATGAATTCCCGAAACAGGACGGGTTTACCAACAAAAAGCAGATTGTAGATCAATTCCCGAAATAGGATGAGGCGACTATCTACATGACAAGCACTTCCCTTCAGAGACTGAATTCTGACAAGCATTTCCCTC
The DNA here is from genome assembly GCA_948472305.1 of Vicia faba. Lineage (NCBI taxonomy): Eukaryota > Viridiplantae > Streptophyta > Magnoliopsida > Fabales > Fabaceae > Vicia > Vicia faba. The sequence continues at coordinate 807,129,048 of OX451737.1, forward strand.
AGAGACTAAATCTGACAAGAAGCTACTTAAACACCTTCCTTGGAGGTTCATTTTAGAAAGCATTCTTCAGATACGGTCAAGCGTAGACTCATCCTGATACTTCTATCAACAGTTACTTTGGATGGAATCTATAATCCCATCTCTAAATACATTCCATAAATTCTCATAATGGAATCTTTAAGCCCATTCAAGTAATATTATCAACCAACAACGTTACCCCTTGCACATGCGAGTGCAAATGTCTGGGCATTTAAGTGTTCAATCCTCTTCTACCTTCAGATCACGAATGGCGGACAGGCCAATCTAACTCCTCATATTTAAGAAGATTGAATAGGGGTAGATTTTTTAACCCAATATTTTCCCTCCTTTTTATTCAATACATTCCCCTAGGGTTCTCAAATGCTCAAGGTTGCTCAAGATTTGATCATACAAGTTCTTCTCCTAAGCAATGGACTTACAACTAGGGTTTTGTGTTTCTCAAGGAAGATTTTGTTTCAAAGGTCTCAAGTGTATTTCATGGTATCTTATATGTCTCCAAGAATTCTCATACCAAGTTTCATGCTTTGCATCACAGGTTTGCTCGGTCAATGGCTCAGATGATTGAAAAATCAACTATATTGGACAAAAGTTCAACTGTGGTCAACATACAGTCAAACTTCAAGATTTTTGGTCAAAATCAACACTTTGAAGTCATATTCATCATTTTATCAATGGTTGATCATGATTCATCAAGAAAAAACTCTCAAATCATCAAAAGTCAAAAGTTGCCAAATTAGGGATTTCTTAAGGAGAAGTCACCTAAACTTTGACCAAGCATAACTTTCACATGCTTCATCATATTTTCATCAACTAAAGATCATTTTAAAGTAAAATAAATTCTCTACAACTTTGTCTCTCTTAGATCAAGTCTAAAAAATGCTTCATTTGAGAGATATAAGCCAATACATTATAGGGCATTTCAAAAGTCAACAAAAAGACACGTTTTATCAAGGCACCTTACATCAAGATATATTCTTCAAATGAAAATATGGTAAACATAGAGATTGTAGAGGGCATCTTAGGCTTTCCAAAAAGTCCAAAATCACCTTCAAATGATGAAAGTTGAGAGAGTTATGACCATCACAAGTTGGGAAATTTTGAGCAAATGCATGAAATTTAAATTGAGCAAACTTAATTTTTTGGGCTAATGGGCTATTGTTAATACATCTCTCTTTGATTTATTATATTTTATTTTTGATTTATATTTATTTAAAAGTCAAAATAAAACAAAGGCTTGTTACAAGAGTCCAAGCCCATGAAATATTTGACCTAAATTCTCTTCTATATATTGCATGTATTCAGACATCAAAAGGCTACGAAAAAACCTTGTCCCAGAAACCTTCAAAAAATCACAAAATTTTCAAATCTAGAGAAACTTACAAAACTTATTTGCAGACATTTTAAATACATACTAACCATTCTATTCATTCCCAAGAAGATCAGAGGGTAAGATGAGATCGTTTGCAACGATCTAAAGGGCTCGAAACACCCCTGCATGCATCATCGTCCTATCATTATTTCATAAATTCATATTTTAATTTTCTTACTTTTTTATTGAAGCTAACATTATTGATGCATTTTAGAAGTTCATTAGTGCAGGACTGGACCATCGCAGGCATCCCATGATACCGAAATCGTTCATTTCCATGATTGCACTGATTTTATGTATTTTTGTCATAGTTCTCAAACCAGTCCATTTTAGCCCAAAATAACCACTCCATTGAATTTGTAGGGCCTGATTTAGTGGGGTAGGGTCACCCTTGTTTACTAATATCTCTTATTTTCCAGGTTGAATGAAAGGGATATATCAGAGAAGACGAATGGGGCTAGGGCTCCAGCGTCTCTCCGGTCTATGCGTTTTTTTATTTTATATTTATTTTGTTTCAGGAATATTAGTGCTTCATGACATCACTCAGCGGCCCCGTATTCCCCTTGAATACTCAAGGGCTACAGGTACCCACAAATATGTCACACTAATGTAGATATTGCTTAGACCATGTCGGTATACCCCGCACAGTTTCCACAATGTATTGCTACTTACCTATAAGGTATCCCAAATCCGGGTAGAGGATTTAAGCCCAAACAAGGAACCAAAATGTAAAGCAATCAAATCAAACAATGAAATCAAATAAAGGTGATCTAGCCCTAAGGTAACCCAACTTTTGAGCAATCCCCAACAGAGTTGCCAGTTCTGTGATACGGTGGGACAACTGACTTGAGGGTTTTGCATTTTATCGCAAATGTTGCGGTTAGAAAGAGTTGCGACCGACTTTTCTTTTATCCAAAAGGAAAGGTGAAAAAGCACAGGAAAGACCTTTGAGATTGTTTTTTGAGTTCAGGGGGTAGATTATGAAAAGGGAAGGTATTAGCACCCTTTTCATCCATGGTTTTCCAGGGCTCTTAGTTACTTGCTAGATCACTTGCTTTTGTTTGAAATTGTGCTTTATGTGGTTTTTGAAAGTATTTTGTAAAAGAGGCCATTGTTTAGGCAATCTTTGTAATGATTCTCGTTCATAAGAATGTATACAAAGATGTTTGTCTTTTTTGAAAATGTTTGTAAAATGTTTGGAAATGTGTGTGTTTGTTTTGAAAAATAGAAAGGATAGTTGTTTTGAAATGGAGCAAGTAACTAGAAGTAATATACCTACTCAAATGTCTTTCTTATTCATTTTCTTTTCCATTGTGATTGTTGTCTTACCATTGATTTAGTAAGCAACCCTATCTTTGGATGTAAACGGGACAGGCGTGGGTCATCGTATAACCATGATTAGCAATATTGCAAGGTATCTTAGCATTTCTCTTGAGGTACTAAGATAATTTGTAAGGAAACATTCATAGCGTCATCGAGGGAGTATGATCTTGTATTTTGATGGTTTTTGCTAAGATACCTCACATGCGTAATATGGCCATTTATAAGGCAACCAAGTGGATTTTACCCTAGGGGTGCTTGTGTGCAAGTGTATTTATTTTCATGCTTGTTTTGTCTTGTATTAGGGTTTTCTACTTGTTGATTTTATCTTTCCATACACACCCTAATTACTAACAATTATATTAAAGCGATAAGTTGCGGAAATTAAATCCTACGCTATTACATCATTTAGGGGATGGGGATACAAATTTACAAATGGGGGGATGAAAGAAAATAAATCCTAATTTACTATTACAACCATATTGAATGAATAAATAATGTACAAAAATAAGTAAATAAAAAAAGAAAATTTTTTTGAATTTTTTTTATGTAATGACACATACACTTATGTATTGATACGAAAATAGTTTATGTATTGACGCATGCCATTATGTATTGATACGAAAACGGTTTATGTATTGACGCATGCCATTACGTATTGATACGAAAACAATTTATGTATTGAGGCATGCCATTACGTATTGATACGAAAACTTCCTTGCTGCTGAAAAAATGAAATTTAACTCAGTATGAGTCGACACATTCGCATTTCGTGTCAACGCATGCAACATTTCGTATCGACACATAATGGTTTGCATCGGATCATAACCTGTTTTGGACACTGTATGTGTCGACTCATAGCATTTCGTGTCGACACATAACTGTTGTATTTTGTTTTTATCACTATTTTGCTACATGTAAAAGTCAATTCTCAACACATGGTTAGTGAAAATTAAAAGAAAGCATATGGTTAGCTTTAAAGCAATGATATATACATTTTATCTTCATAAATGAACCATTAATGATGCTTGTATGAAGTGTTCAAAATCAAGAAAACTTACCTTGAAACTGAAATTTGTGCTTTGAGTTTGAGTTGTTGTATGGGTTGTTGTTGGGCTTGGGAAGTGATGATAATGATGTTACAGAAGTTTTTTCTTGTGTTTGAACAACTTCTATATGATGTATGTGGAGTATTTAGATGGTTGGACAGAGTTTTCAAGGTATGAGAGGTTCAAAGGTTTGGACATTAAAACTCAAGAGTGGAAGTTTTGTGGACTGTTATGGCTTTTGTAAATATGAGATTTTGAGGGTTTACCAATAAAACTTCTGGCTTTTCTCCCTATTTTTCTAACCTCTTTGTCTTGCAAATGCTTCTTCTATTTATAGAGAAGGTTTGAGACTTGAAAAACTCAAACCTTTTTTAAAATCACTTATTATGCCTTTTTTTCAAATTCATAAAGACAAGTTGCTTCATGATGAAGAAATGAGTGAATTAAGGAACTTAGCCATGCTTTGCAGGTCTTGTGGATTGCTTCTTATGTTGAGATATTTTTATGTCATCTTTGGAATAGATTTCAAGCTTTTAAAGAAGAGAGTGGTTGGAAAAATGAAGCTTTATGCAAATGGAAATGTTGCTTTTGCATTTCTAACCATAAATGGTATCAAGACTTGGACAAAGCTTCAAATGCTTGTGTAGTACACTTAGGGTTTGTGTAATTGCTTGATTATGCATGGATTTCGAGAGAACATAGCCTGAAAAGAGAGATCTTGTAGCTTTGGTTGGAATTTTAGTCAAGTGTTCATCATAAATTCTGCTTTGTAATTCAAGAATGAAATCCTAACTCCATCTCTTCGATCCGCTCAGCTCAAGAATGATCTCAATGAGTTCTTTGACTTTTTGGAAAGATTGGAACCTCCCATACAACTTTCATGTTTTCCACTTTTGTTAAATCAAGCTGGAACTTGATGAAAATTTGCCAAGAAGTTGGGACAAAAACCTGACTAAAAATTGCTGAAAATTCACTAAGTGCTTTAGTTTCAAGACCAAGACTTCATGGATTAATAACTTGAGATCCAAGAATTTCTAGGAGAAGTTATCTAAATCAATGTGTTAGATATCATGGATATCTACAACTTTCATGTTGAAAGTTTCTTTTGAATCATCTCGCATCATGATGAAAAATTGGCTCAAAGTTGTGAAAAAACATGAAGTTTTCAACACTTAGAAAAATTTCTAAGTTTGAAAACTTTGACTTTTCAAAATGAAATCTTGACTTTTTGATTTCTTGATGAATAAGTTTCATATTTTGACATGTTTTGATGAATTATGATCTTTGGCACTTGAATTTGACAAAAAAGTCAAAGTTTGACTTTTCAGTATACAATTGAATTTTGATCCGTTGACTGCAAAATTCATCTGTCAATCCAATGGACTTGCAATGTTTTGAACTATGTCATTAGCTCAAAATGATGAAATTGGACTCTTGAGATCATGCCTTAAACCAATTGACCATTTGTTAGGTCAAAAATCAGGAATTGCCCTTTCTCAATCAAAACCCTAATTTTGACCATTTTGCCCTTTTGGAGATTTGATCAAATTTCTTGAGGAATTATAGTCCAAACTTGATCAAATGATACCTTTTAGTTTGAAATGTTTATGTGGATCAAAAATTATGAAGTTTGACTGTAAATTGGCCATGGTTGACTGTTTCCCTAATACAATTGATTTTTAGGTCAACTGCTCAATTGACTGAGCAAAAGTGTGATTCAAAGCGTGAAACTTGACATGATTAATCTTGGGGGTCCATAATGATCCATGGAAATCATATGGGGCATTGGAAGTCCAAAAATCCTTGTGCAAAACTCAAATCCTAATTTTGGTCATCAGTTCATAAGGAGGTGTCTTGAGCTGATCAAACCCTAATTCAGTCTTGAGTCCAAGAGATCTTGTGAGAAAATTATTGACAACTGAGAGGGAAAATTTTGGGGTACAACAGCTGCCCCTGTTCAATCTTCTTAAACCTGAAGAGTTAGATTGGCGAGTTTTCCATTCGTGACTCGAAGGTGGAAGATGATTGGACATTAGAGTGCCCAGAAATTTGCACTCGATAATGTGATGGTTGATGGTATAGGAAATGGGATTAAAAGATGCCATTTAGAGAGGTGATGTATAGTTTTTGGAGATGGGCTTATAGATGCCATCCGAAGGTGATTGTTGACGGTAATTAGACTAAGCATAAACTTGACTTCAACTGGAAAAGAATCAAAATAAATCTTGGAGCGATTTATCTGAACTAGAAGAAATGTCTACCAGAAAGAATCAGGATAAACCGTTGAGAGATTTAAACTGAACCAGTAGAGGTCTTGAATTTTCTTTAACTGGAAAGAATCAGGATAAATCTTGGAGCGACTTATTTGAACAAGAGAAAGTGTCTACGAGAAAGAATCAGGATAAACCATTGAGAGATTTAAACTGAACCAATAGAGGTCTTGGATGAGTATCAGAATAATATTCATAAATGAATTGTGTCTGACTCATATCTGAGAGATGTACTGAGTGAGGGTCAGAATGACATCCATATATGGGTCGTATCTGGACTGTATTTGAAAGGTATATTGATTGGGTGACAGAATGACATCTGAATCTGGATCGTATTTGGATTGTATTTGAAAGGTGTGTTGAATGAGTGACAGAATGACATCTGAATCTGGATCGTATCTGGACTGTATCTGAAAGCTGAATCTAAATGAGTATCAGGATGGAATCCGCATATGGAGCGTATCTGAACTGTATCTAGAAGATGAATCTGAATGAGTATCAGGATGGAATACATATCTGGAGCCTATCTGATTGCTGAATCTAAATGAGTATTAGGATGGCATCCGTATCTGGAGCATATCTGAACTGTATCTGAAAGTTGAATCTGAATGAGTATCAGGATGGCATCCGCATATGAAGCGTATCTGAACTGTATCTAGAAGCTGAATCTGAATGAGTATCAGGATGGCATCTGTATCTGGAGCGTATCTGAACTGTATCTAGAAGTTGGATCTGAATGAGTATCAGGATGGCATCCGCATATGGAGCGTATCTGAATTGTATCTAGAAGCTGAATCTGAATGAGTATCAGGATGGCATCCATATCTGGAGCGTATCTAGAAGATGGATCTGAATGAGTATCAGGATGGTATCCGTATCTGGAGCGTATCTGAAAACTCAGCAGAATGATAAAGGAATCTTGGACGATTACTACCTCAATAGGATGATGAAGGAATCTTGGACGATTACTACCTCAGCAGGATGATGAAGGAATCTTGGATGATTACTACCTCAGAAGGATAATGAAGGAATCTTGGACGATTACTACCTCAGTAGAATGATGAAGAAATCTTAGATGATTACTACCTCAGCAGGATGATGAAGGAATCTTGGACGATTACTACCTCAGCAGGATGATGAAGGAATCTTGGACGATTACTACCTCAGCAAGGTGATGAAGGAATCTTGGACGATTACTACTCCAAAAGATGATAACCTTTATCTGTCGATTGATCTTTCCTGAAAAGGTAAAGAGTTAGTTGTATGCAATGTCATGATGTATGCATTGCGTAATGATGTTCTCAAAATAAATGAGATTTATGTTATATGTATTTTGTATGCATGTGCTATGAATGTTGTTGAAATGTAATTTTGTCTTGGAGAATAAATCCTTGTCAAGTGTTTGGGAGTTATTAAATCCCAGATTGCTGTTGAAGAGTAGGTATGTCTTCAAACTTTGCTTAGAATGTTTCCACTGATGATCCCTATTTTTTAGAGGAGAACTCCGCTGGGGAAAGTTGAAAACTCTGTGGAGAGTGTTGATTCCAGCTTGAGGAAAAAGTTTAGGAGTCTCGGTTGTCCGTTGCTCTACTGGGGAGTCGAAGTTGAACTAATGTCTGGTTGGGTCTAGGCTTCACAATAACTTACTGGGGATTGTAGAGTAGTCTACTGGGGAAGAGGAGTTGTGTTCCTTTGATTGTAGTGGTCGGAGAAGCCACCTCAAGCTGGGGAATCCTGTCATTTGTTGGGGAAATAAACCATGTAGCCAGTCTGTTGGGAAGGTGGCGACTTCACTAGCAGAAATCCTCGAGGATTCTTGAAGTCGATTTAGTTGGGAAAAAGTTTTCAGAGATTTTAACTCTAGCTGGGAGTCATCCTATGAGAAGGATTTTAGGGAGATTTGTCATTGCACCTAGTAGCAAGTGTTTGTGGCACTGCCAGGAACTAATTGACTGTACATAACCTTTTGTTGAGATTTGCGTTCAATGCCCCAAGTAATGGAGATGGAAACCTGCCCCTGGTTATCCTGTACTTCTTGAGAGATTTCTTGGAATGTTGACTGGACTGCCCCAGGTGTTCTTAGATAGTGACATGTCATGCCCCCTTGTTGATAGGAGATTTTTCATTGTAAGTGGCATCCCATTCAAAGTGATTTTGTTCACTAGGAGAGGTTTCGTTCATCGGATATTCATTGTGTGAATTTCTCCGCTGTCAAACAAATAGCCATATGCAAACAACGATATTCAAATAATTCAAAGTTTATGCTTGTCTTGAAGTTTTGAAAATTCATTTTAACAAGTAAGAAATTTTGTAAGAAAATTCAAACTCAGGATTTAGGGTAAAGCCTTACAGGAGTCAGGATACCTTTTGTAACAGTATGCTTTCGAAATAACCCATACTTCAATTAAGAATTTTGAAGGGTTGTAATGTGGCTTGGTTAATGGTTTAAGAAACAAAGGGTAAAGGCTCAAAGTGTATTTGTACCCGCCCGTTCTTCGTGATGTTCTTCGGTCCTAAACTCAGCTAATTGTGCGTTTGAACTCCAATTGAGTCTTGAATAACGTTTTGGTGATGATTCAGACAAGTTAAGTTTATTGGAAGGCATTCATTTTTTTTGAAACCTTTTTCATGTTGTTGAGGATTTATAGTGACCTCTTTTTAATTTGTTATCCCTGATTTTTGCCTGACTGTTCTTGTTTTGAGATTACAATCAGCGGGATGCCCCAGCTTTCTTAAGTCTACTTTGTAGGTTTTGACTTAGTGGGCTTTTCTTTTTGGGAGATAATGACTGCCTATGTGATTGGTAACCATCACTGTCTTTTGATTCCAGAGGAATGTTTTGATGTCATTCGTTGTATTACGAGATGAGAGTTTGCGGCTAAACGCGCATTTGAATTAACTGAGAGACTACCCTGCCCCAGGTTTTGATTAAAGGTTTCAATTTGTGTTAAAACAGAAAACTTATACTCCTTTGGCTCGAAGGGGTTGACTAGGGATCATCTTCCTTATAACTCCAGTGTTTAGGATTTGAAAGAAACGCTTGTACATCGTCAGCAAGGTCTGTCCAAAAGCATATTGTACGAGATTATGGCATTATTTTCGTCATCCTCCCTCTAAAGGCTTGTAACTTTTAGCAAGAGTTGAATGTCATAAGAAGAATAAAAAACATAGTTTAAATAGAGTGAAAACGAAAGGATGAATTCAAGACAAACATATGTAATGCATTAATGAAACAGAGTTTGAAATTAATAGATAATTATTTGAATAACAAAAGAAATTACAATTGAAAATTCAAAATGAATATAAGCCTCTTTGTCTGAACTTGTCACTTTAGGTGGTGAGCCTTTGAGGGACGGCAGAAGAATTCAGTCTGGCCATCTTGTGTGAACTCCAGCATTCCTTCATCGATCAGGTTTTGAACCTTGTACTTCAGTGCCCAACAATCATTTGTATCATGCCTACGACTATCGGAATGATAGGAACACCTGGCATCGGGATTGTAGTTGGGAGAAAAAGTTTTGGGATTTGGATGAGGTCTTAATGGTGTAATCAGATTCATCCTCAACATGTGTTGCAAAGCTTGAGACAGTGGTATGTTGATGTTGGTAAACCATCTTTTGGGCTCGCTTTGCTTTTGCTGATTTTCCGATTGACGTTGACGAAGTCGTTGTTGGGCTCGTGATGTGGCAGCAAATTGGGAAGGTCTTCCGTCTTCTTGTCTCATGGGAGGCTGAGCAGTGACTTGATTTCCAATTTTGGTTGTTTGCCCCATACGGTTGCAACCGTCTTGGCAAAGTTGGTTGACAAGAACTTTCAGCTCTTCTTGTCCTTGAGCCAGATTTTCGATAAGAGCCATCTGACACACCAGTTGTCCCATCATTTCGACCTTAATTATGGCTATCTCAGTTTGTAGCCGCTCCAACTGGTCATCTCTGTCGTGCCCAGGATTTCCCATGATCATGCCACTGGTGAGGAGAGCTTTCACCTTTTCTTGTCCCTTGGACAAATTCAAGAACATCTCTTGAAGTTGGGCGTTTTGAGCCTGAATGTCTTTCACCATTTGTTCCATATCCATCTTACTGATATAAACAGTAGGGAGATAAGGAGACCTGTATGGGAGAAACCTGTCATGATATGATGCATGATATGTGGATGCATGTTTTCAAGGATCTCGCGGGGTAAATGTTAGTAGTCACTTACATCTTTGATTGGAGAAATTTTTATCAGTGGATGTCTTTCCACGAGAATCAAGCTCACCATGTCAAGTGGGTCATAGCCTTTGACTCCGGTTTGTTTTACTTGATTTTTGACGGAGTTTGGTTAGAGGAAAATAAATCCTCTTGCCCCTTGGTAGATGTCTGGTTCAATGTAACCCTGCATCAAAGGCCCTCGAGATCCTTGAAATGGTTATTGTAAATGTTATGGTATGATGCTATGATGTTATGTGCAAGTATGCAAAGTAAGCAAGTTTATATGCACACAAAGCAGACAAATACTTAGGTTTAGGCTTGAATAGAGTTTGTAGGTAAGTACCCTCTTGAAGTTTAGTTGGCTCAACCTGTCCTAGTTAATAGTAATCGGGTTCTAAGGGATCTCAATATCACTGATCTTTCCCAAAAACTTCATTCCGATTGACAACTGACTTGCCAACAAAGCTCAGGAGTCAAACCTTAATGAGTGTAGTATCGAGTATTGACCAACTTTGTACTGCACCAAAGCCGGTCATCTCACTACGTCCTAATGGCCAAGTTGGTCAAGTAAAGGTTCTAGAAGTCAGTTAGTGCATCATGACATCACTCAGCGGCCCCGTATTCTCCTTGACTACTCAAGGGCTACCGGTACCCACAAATATGTCACACTAACGTAGCTATTGCTTAGACCATGTTGGTATACCCCGCACAGTTTCCACAATGTATTGCTACTTACCTATAAGGTATCTCAAATCCGGGTAGAGGATTTAAGCCCAAACAAGGAACCAAAATGTAAAGCAATCAAATCAAACAATGAAAGCAAATAAAGGTGATCTAGCCCTAAGGTAACCCCACTTTTGAGCAATCCCCAACAGAGTCGCCAGTTCTGTGATATGGTGGGATAACTGACTTAAGGGTTTTGCGTTTTATCGCAAATGTTGCAGTTAGCAAGAGTCGCCACCGACTTTTATTTTATCCAAAAGGAAAGGTGAAAAAGCACAGGAAAGACCTTTGAGATTCTTTCTTGAGTTCGGGAGGTAGATTATGAAAAGGGAAGGTATTAGCACCCTTTTCATCCATGGTTTTCCATGGGCTCTTAGTTACTTGCTAGATCACTTTCTTTTGTTTGAAATTGTGCTTTGTGTGGTTTTTGAAAGTATTTTGTAAAAGAGGCCATTGTTTAGGCAATCTTTGTAATGATTCTCGTTTTTAAGAATGTATACAAAGATTTTTGTCTTTTTTGAAAATGTTTGTAAGATGTTTGGAAATGTGTGTGTTTGTTTTGAAAAATAGCAAGGATAGTTGTTTTGAAATGGAGCAAGTAACTAGAAGTAATCTACCTACTCAAATGTCTTTCTTATTCATTTTCTTTTCCTTTGATATTGTTGTCTTACCATTGATTTGGTAAGCAACCCTATCTTTGGATGCAAACGGGACATGCGTGGGTCATCGTATAACCATGATTAGAAATATTGCAAGGTAACTTAGCATTTCTCTTGAGGGACTAAGATCATTTGTAAGGCAACATTCGTAGCGTCATCGAGGGAGTATGATCTTGTATATTGATGGTTTTTGCTAAGATACCTCACACGCGTAATATGGCAATTTATAAGGCAACCAAGTGGATTCTACCCTAGGGATGCTTGTGTGCAAGTGTATTGATTTTCATGCTTGTTTTGTCTTGTATTAGGGTTTTCTACTTGTTGATTTTATCTTGCCATACACACCCTAATTACTAACAATTATATTAAAGCGATAAGTTGAGGAAATGAAAATCCTACGCTATTACATCATTTAGGGGATGGGGATACAAATTTACAAATGAGGGGATGAAAGCAAATAAATCCTGATTTACTATTACAACCATATTGAATGAATAAATAATGTACAAAAATAAATAAATAAATAAAGAAAATTATTTTGAAATTTTTTTATGTATTGACACATACACTTATGTATTGATACGAAAATAGTTTATGTATTGACACATGCCATTATGTATTGATACGAAAACACTTTATGTATTGACGCATGCCATTACGTATTGATACGAAAACAGTTTATGTATTGACGCATGCCATTACGTATTGATACGAAAACTTCCTTGCTGCTGAAAAAATGAAATTTAACTCAGTATGAGCCTACGCATTCGCATTTCGTGTCGACGCATGCAACATTTCGTATCGACACATAATGGTTTGCATCGGCTCATAACCTGTTTTGGACACTATATGTGTCGACTCATAGCATTTTGTGTCGACGCATAACTGCTGTTTTTTATTTTTATCACTGTTTTGCTACATGTAAAAGTCAATTCTCAACACATGGTTAGTGAATATGAAAAGAAAGCATATGGATAGCTTTAAAGCAATGATATCTACATTTTATCTTCATAAATGAACAATTAATGATGCTTGTATGAAGAGTTCAAAATCAAGAAAACTTACCTTGAAACTGAAATTTGTGCTTTGAGTATGAGTTGTTGTATGGGCTGTTGTTGGGCTTGGGAAGTGATGATAATGATGTTACAGAAGTTTTTTCTTGTGTTTGAACAACTTCTATATGATGTATGTGGAGTATTTATATTGTTGGACAGAGTTTTCAAGGTATGAGAGGTTCAAAGGTTTGGACTTTAAAACTCAAGAGTGGAAGTTTTGTGGACTGTTATGGCTTTTGTGAATATGAGATTTTGAGAGTTTACGAATAAAACTTCTGGCTTTTATCCCTATTTTTCTAACCTCTTTGTCTTGTAAATGCTTCTTCTATTTATAGAGAAGATTTGGGACTTGAAAAACTCAAACCTTTTTTAAAATCACCTATTGTGCCTTTTTTTCAAATTCATAAAGACAAGTTGCTTCATGATGAAGAAATGAGTGAATTAAGGAACTTAGCCATGCTTTGCAGGTCTTGTGGATTGCTTCTTATGTTGAGAGATTTTTATGTCATCTTTGGAATAGATTTCAAGCTTTGAAAGAAGAGAGTGGTTGGAAAAATGAAGCTTTATGCAAATGGAAATGTTGCTTTTGCATTTCTAACCATAAATGGTATCAAGACTTGGACAAAGCTTCAAATGCTTGTGTAGTACACTTAGGGTTTGTGTAATTGCTTGATTATGCATGGATTTCGAGAGAACGTAGCCTGAAAAGAGAGATCTTGTAGCTTTGGTTGGAATTTTAGTCAAGTGTTCATCATAAATTCTGCTTTGTAATTCAAGAATGAAATCCTAACTCCATCTCTTCGATCCGCTCAGCTCAAGAATGATCTCAATGAGTTCTTTGACTTTTTGGAAAGATTGGAACCTCCCATACAACTTTCATGTTTTCCACTTTTGTTAAATCAAGCTGGAACTTGATGAAAATTTTCCAAGAAGTTGGGACAAAAACCTGACTAAAAATTGCTGAAAATTCACTAAGTGCTTTAGTTTCAAGACCAAGACTTCATGGATTAATAACTTGAGATCCAAGAATTTCTAGGAGAAGTTATCTAAATAAATGTGTTAGATATCATGGATATCTACAATTTTCATGTTGAAAGTTTCTTTTGAATCATCTCGCATCATGATGAAAAATTGGCTCAAAGTTGTGAAAAAACATGAAGTTTTCAACACTTAGAAAAATTTCTAAGTTTAAAAACTTTGACTTTTCAAAATGAAATCTTGACTTTTTGATTTCTTGATGAATAAGTTTCATATTTTGACATGTTTTGATGAATTATGATCTTTGGCACTTGAATTTGACCAAAAAGTCAAAGTTTGACTTTTCAGTATACAATTGAATTTTGATCCGTTGACTGCAAAATTCATCTGTCAATCCAATGGACTTGCAATGTTTTGAACTATGTCATTAGGTCAAAATGATGAAATTGGACTCTTGAGATCATGCCTTAAACCAATTGACCATTTGTTAGGTCAAAAATCAGGAATTGCCCTTTCTCAATCAAAACCCTAATTTTGACCATTTTGCCCTTTTGGAGATTTGATCAAATTTCTTGAGGAATTATAGTCCAAACTTGATCAAATGATACCTTTTAGTTTGAAATGTTTATGTGGATCAAAAATTATGAAGTTTGACTGTAAATTGGCCATGGTTGACTGTTTCCCTAATACAATTGATTTTTAGGTCAACTGCTAAATTGACTGAGCAAAAGTGTGATTCAAAGCGTGAAACTTGACATGATTAATCTTGGGGGTCCATAATGATCCATGGAAATCATATGGGGCATTGGAAGTCCAAAAATCCTTGTGCAAAACTCAAATCCTAATTTTGGACATCAGTTCTTAAGGAGGTGTCTTGAGCTGATCAAACCCTAATTCAGTCTTGAGTCCAAGAGATCTTGTGAGAAAATTATTGACAACTGAGAGGGAAAATTTTGGGGTACAACAGCTGCCCCTGTTCAATCTTCTTAAACCTGAAGAGTTAGATTGGCGAGTTTTCCATTCGTGACTCGAAGGTGGAAGATGATTGGACATTAGAGTGCCCATAAATTTGCACTCGATAATGTGATGGTTGATGGTATAGGAAATGGGATTAAAATATGCCATTTAGAGAGGTGATGTATAGTTTTTGGAGATGGGCTTATAGATGCCATCCGAAGGTGATTGTTGACGGTAATTAGACTAAGCATAAACTTGACTTCAACTGGAAAAGAATCAAAATAAATCTTGGAGCGATTTATCTGAACTAGAAGAAATGTCTACCAGAAAGAATCAGGATAAACCGTTGAGAGATTTAAACTGAACCAGTAGAGGTCTTGAATTTTCTTTAACTGGAAAGAATCAGGATAAATCTTGGAGCGACTTATTTGAACAAGAGAAAGTGTCTACGAGAAAGAATCAGGATAAACCATTGAGAGATTTAAACTGAACCAATAGAGGTCTTGGATGAGTATCAGAATAATATTCATAAATGAATTGTGTCTGACTCATATCTGAGAGATGTACTGAGTGAGGGTCAGAATGACATCCATATATGGGTCGTATCTGGACTGTATTTGAAAGGTATATTGACTGGGTGACAGAATGACATCTGAATCTGGATCGTATTTGGATTGTATTTGAAAGGTGTGTTGAATGAGTGACAGAATGACATCTGAATCTGGATCGTATCTGGACTGTATCTGAAAGCTGAATCTAAATGAGTATCAGGATGGAATCCGCATATGGAGCGTATCTGAACTGTATCTAGAAGATGAATCTGAATGAGTATCAGGATGGAATCCATATCTGGAGCCTATCTGAAAGCTGAATCTAAATGAGTATTAGGATGGCATCCGTATCTGGAGCATATCTGAACTGTATCTGAAAGTTGAATCTGAATGAGTATCAGGATGGCATCCGCATATGAAGCGTATCTGAACTGTATCTAGAAGCTGAATCTGAATGAGTATCAGGATGGCATCTGTATCTGGAGCGTATCTGAACTGTATCTAGAAGTTGGATCTGAATGAGTATCAGGATGGCATCCGCATATGGAGCGTATCTGAATTGTATCTAGAAGCTGAATCTGAATGAGTATCAGGATGGCATCCATATCTGGAGCGTATCTAGAAGATGGATCTGAATGAGTATCAGGATGGTATCCGTATCTGGAGCGTATCTGAAAACTCAGCAGAATGATAAAGGAATCTTGGACGATTACTACCTCAATAGGATGATGAAGGAATCTTGGACGATTACTACCTCAGCAGGATGATGAACGAATCTTGGATGATTACTACCTCAGAAGGATAATGAAGGAATCTTGGACGATTACTACCTCAGTAGAATGATGAAGAAATCTTAGATGATTACTACCTCAGCAGGATGATGAAGGAATCTTGGACGATTACTACCTCAGCAGGATGATGAAGGAATCTTGGACGATTACTACCTCAGCAAGGTGATGAAGGAATCTTGGACGATTACTACTCCAAAAGATGATAACCTTTATCTGTCGATTGATCTTTCCTGAAAAGGTAAAAAGTTAGTTGTATGCAATGTCATGATGTATGCATTGCGTAAGATGTTCTCAAAATAAATGAGATTTATGTTATATGTATTTTGTATGCATGTGCTATGAATGTTGTTGAAATGTAATTTTGTCTTGGAGAATAAATCCTTGTCAAGTGTTTGGGAGTTATTAAATCCCGGATTGCTGTTGAAGAGTAGGTATGTCTTCAAACTTTGCTTAGAATGTTTCCACTGATGATCCCTATTTTTTAGAGGAGAACTCCGCTGGGGAAAGTTGAAAACTCTGTGGAGAGTGTTGATTCCAGCTTGAGGAAAAAGTTTAGGAGTCTCGGTTGTCCGTTGCTCTACTGGGGAGTCGAAGTTGAACTAATGTCTGGTTGGGTCTAGGCTTCACAATAACTTGCTGGGGATTGTAGAGTAGTCTACTGGGGAAGAGGAGTTGTGTTCCTTTGATTATAGTGGTCGGAGAAGCCACCTCAAGCTGGGGAATCCTGTCATTTGTTGGGGAAATAAACCATGTAGCCAGTCTGTTGGGAAGGTGGCGACTTCACTAGCAGAAATCCTCGAGGATTCTTGAAGTCGATTCAGTTGGGAAAAAGTTTTCAGAGATTTTAACTCTAGCTGGGAGTCATCCTATGAGAAGGATTTTAGGGAGATTTGTCATTGCACCTAGTAGCAAGTGTTTGTGGCACTGCCAGGAACTAATTGACTGTACATAACCTTTTGTTGAGATTTGCGTTCAATGCCCCAAGTAATGGAGATGGAAACCTGCCCCTGGTTATCCTGTACTTCTTGAGAGATTTCTTGGAATGTTGACTGGACTGCCCCAGGTGTTCTTAGATAGTGACATGTCATGCCCCCTTGTTGATAGGAGATTTTTCATTGTAAGTGGCATCCCATTCAAAGTGATTTTGTTCACTAGGAGAGCTTTCGTTCATCGGATATTCATTGTGTGAATTTCTCCGCTGTCAAACAAATAGCCATATGCAAACAACGATATTCAAATAATTCAAAGTTTATGCTTGTCTTGAAGTTTTGAAAATGCATTTTAACAAGTAAGAAATTTTGTAAGAAAATTCAAACTCAGGATTTAGAGTAAAGCCTTACAGGAGTCAGGATACCTTTTGTAACAGTATGCTTTCGAACCAACCCATGCTTCAATTAAGAATTTTGAAGGGTTGTAATGTGGCTTGGTTAATGGTTTAAGAAACAAAGGGTAAAGGCTCAAAGTGTATTTGTACCCGCCCGTTCTTCGTGATGTTCTTCGGTCCTAAACTCAGCTAATTGTGCGTTTGAACTCCAATTGAGTCTTGAATAACGTTTTGGTGATGATTCAGACAAGTTAAGTTTATTGGAAGGCATTCATTTTTTTTGAAACCTTTTTCATGTTGTTGAGGATTTATAGTGACCTCTTTTTAATTTGTTATCCCTGATTTTTGCCTGACTGTTCTTGTTTTGAGATTACAATCAGCGGGATGCCCCAGCTTTCTTAAGTCTACTTTGTAGGTTTTGACTTAGTGGGCTTTTCTTTTTGGGAGATAATGACTGCCTATGTGATTGGTAACCATCACTGTCTTTTGATTCTAGAGGAATGTTTTGATGTCATTCGTTGTATTACGAGATGAGAGTTTGCGGCTAAACGCGCATTTGAATTAACTGAGAGACTACCCTGCCCCAGGTTTTGATTAAAGGTTTCAATTTGTGTTAAAACAGAAAACTTATACTCCTTTGGCTCGAAGGGGTTGACTAGGGATCATCTTCCTTATAACTCCAGTGTTTAGGATTTGAAAGAAACGCCTGTACATCGTCAGCAAGGTCTGTCCAAAAGCATATTGTACGAGATTATGGCATTGTTTTCGTCATCCTCCCTCTAAAGGCTTGTAACACTACGCCAAAAACTGCTTTTTGCAGCGCCTCTACTAAAGCGCTTATTGAAAAAGCGCTGCCATAGCCTTCACAAAAAACAAAATTAAAAAAAAGGGAAACCTACGAAGGCGCTTTTTTAAAAGCGCTGGCATAGGGTTCCCTACGAAAGCGCTTTTCAGAAAGCGCTTTCATAGGTATTTGAAATATCTAACCTACGAAAGCGCTTTTGAAAAGCGCTCTTATAGGGAACCCTATGCCAGCGCTTTTGAAAAGCGCTTTGAAAGGGGGACCTACGAAAGCGCTTTTTACCTCAGAAGCGCTCTTATAGGGAACCCTATGCCAGTGCTTTTTAAAAGCGCTTTCGTAGGTTGTTTTTATAATAAAATTAAAAATCCCTAAATCTGTTCTTTAGTCTTCTTCATATCTTTCGTTCATTTCTTCTTCATTTCTTTCGTTCAGATCTTCCTCATTTCTGCCGTCGCCGCCGTTCGTTCCTTCCTCTTCAGTCGTCGTCGCCGCCGTTCGTTCCTTCCTCTTCAGTCGTCGCCGCCGCCGGTCATTCCGTCTTCTCCACCTTGGTAAGATTCTGAATCAATATAGTGTAGGAATGGTTCAAGCTTAGCATTTTCCTTCTTCATTCCGTCATTCCGTTGGTGTAACTGCCAGAATTTTAATATAGTGGTAATTGATATAGGAAATTTAATTGTTTGTCTTGTCTTTATGATAATGAGTCATTGAAATTGACATTGTTGTTGGAGTTGTAATTTTTGAGCTTGATTAAAATGTTGAATTTAATTGTGGATAGTAATATTATTGACATTATTGAAATTAATTGATGAGTTTGTTGTTGTTTGAGCTAAATATTAAAATTAGAATTCTATTTCGTGTTGATTAGAAGTTGTTGAATATGATGAATAATGATTTTAAGAATTGGTTTTGATTTTATGAATTGTGGTTAAGGATTAGTGATGAATATTGTGTTGTTCATTGTTTGTTAATGGTTTTAAATTGTGGAAGGTGATAGTGATAATGTTGTTGTTGGTTTAAGTGTTGAAGATAATGGCGATTCTTGATTGTAAATGGTATGTTGAAATTGATGAAGCTTTGTTGACATTATTGTTTGAATTAGTGTTAAAGATGATGGTATTTCTTTGTTGGTAATATAGTTTTGATTTAATTGAAACATTGGTAGTAAGTGATGAAATGTGGTTGTGATTAATTTGATAAATGTTGAATTGTCATCTTGTTGATTTTAATTGTCATGTTTGTAAGTTTCTAAGCATGACTATGTTACTTGATTTATTTTGATTGAGATTTTAAATTGATGATGATGATGGTTATTGGTGTCAAAGTGATGATGAAGTTGTGATTGTTCTTATGGTATTGTTTATATGGAGTTAAATGTTGAAGTGTTGATAATGTTATGAGCTAAATTACTTTAATGTCAATAGCTTCCCATTTGTGTTAAAATTGAATCATAGTGTTATTTGTGAAGTTTTTTAAATGTCACGAGTCTTGAAAATGATACCATATTATGTACAAGAAACGATCAAAATGAGAATGAACCTTGTACTAGAGATGATCATAATGAGGGTATTTGGATCAATCCAACCATCCGAGTTGTTAACAGAAGCGTAAAATATATTGCTACCAAGAAAAGAAAGAGACGTTAGTGAAAAAGGTATTATTATAATTATAGCCTAATATTGTAAGTAATATGTGAATAATGTTTTGAATTTTTGGCATATCTTTTGAACCGTTTTGAATTTTTGCGAATGTGACTAGTGTTTATTTAGTAGAACAATGTTTCCGGAGCTGATGGTGAGGTTTATTTCTTGCAAGTTTGGTTTTTTAGCATTTTATTCAATTTTGAGTTCCTTTAGTGCTATTCATATCTTTTTCGGCTATCCATTTTCATGTAGTGTACTAATGTGCTTGTTTGACTTTTGTTACAGGTCTAATGGCTAGCAATGAAGAAAACCCGCAAGGAAACCAACAAGAAAACCCACCAGGAAACCAACAAGATCATGAAAACTCACAAGAAACAAATCATGCAGCGGATGATACTTCAGCAAATGATGTTGCACGAGGCATCACCATAATGCGCGAAATCATTCGTGCTAGAGATAAGGGAGTGAAATATAATGTAGATTGGAATCATTCAAATCAAGTAGTTGGGGTTAATGCTTCAAAATTCACAAGCTACGTTGGTACACTTGTTCGTATGCATGTGCCAATCTCCATATCTAGATGGAATGCGAAACAATATGAAGCATTGAAGCAAGGAAAAGAAATGTTTTGGGAAGATGTTAAGGTATGTATGTTATATGGTTTATATGGTTATATGTTTATAAGTTTATAAGTTTATATGGTGTATATGGTTTTTAAACTACTTATATGTTTATATGGTTTATATGGTTTTTAAATTACTTATATGTTTATATGGTTTATACGCAGCGGTCTTTTAACGTTCCAGATGAGCGTAAAGGCTTCGTACTTGGGTTGGCCGGGAAAAGATTTAGAGGGTGGAAAAATCTGTTGACGAACACCTATCTTAAGGATGACAAAGGAAAGTGGCTGGAAGAGTTCCCGGCCGGAAGGCCAGAAAAGTATAATCTTTTCATTAAACAAGAAGATTGGACTGAGTTTATTAGACAAAGAGATGACGAATTCCAGCAAAAGAGTGCCAAAAATAGTGAGAGAGCATCAAAGCCCGCGTATCCATACAAAAAAGGGCGTTTGGGATATGCGCGCTTAGAGGAAAAAATTGTAAGTAATAAATAGAAATGATATGTTCTTATTAATTTTCTAAATGTGTTGTATTTGACGATCTAACCGTTTGTTTCTATGCATAGTTAGAGGAGACGAAAAGTGATGAAACCTCACTTCCAGCACATTTGTTGTGGAAGGAAGCCCGTGTGGGCAAGAATCAAGCTGTTGATCCAAGTGTTCTAAGAATTTATGATGAATGCGTAAGTATAACATTGTGTCTTTAATTAAATCAAATTTTTATGACTATTTAATTGATTTTTTTATCTCCATTATTTTCAGGAGACATTGTCACAAACGGAGTCCACCGGTGACGACCAGGATACGAGGAGCGTACTTAGTAAAGCACTGAATGTTCCTGAGTATTCCGGTCGGGTGAGGGGTAAAGGTCATGGTGTGACTCCAACCTCTTTCTACCAGCATCATCGGAAAAGAAATCCTACCAATGCAGAAGTGATGAATGTACTTATGGAATTACAAGCAAAAGTCAATGCATTGGAAAGAGATAAAGAGGTATTAATGAGGGAAAAGGGCAATGCGGCAATGGCGAAAGAAACTAGTGACAACGCTAGTATCAACCGTCAGAATAAATTTCCTGAGGTAATTATAAATATATTGATAAATCTCTATTGTTCAAGTTTCTCATTTTTATTCCACCTCTTTCTATTATTGAATTAAAAGTAATATGTATGCATATTGGTTTAGGGCATTTCATCTTGCCAACTATACGTAATGGCATCAGATTATCACCTTGTTGGCAAGGGAAAAGTGTACAACACTTTGGGAGATTTAATTCATAATACACCGATCCCGGCTGGACACCTGAGAGTATCAGTAGATTATCCTATTGATCCCGATGCGTTGGTACCGGTACCTGACGTGGCCTTGGATATAAGATCGGTGCGAGACGCAGTAGGGTCGTTTGTTGCATGGCCCTTGGACCTCATTTTCATTGATGATGAGGTATGTTTAAAACCGTTAATATGAATCATTTAGATTTCAAATGTCAATTCTGAACCGTTAAGTTAATTATTTTTTAATATTAGCCTCCTACAAAACCTGCTAATAAGGGTAAGGAGATTTTGCAGCAAGGCGGCGAGTCTATGGCATCAATTCCAGAGGTACACTTAAATTGTTTATTATATGATATGAATTTAAAACTGAACGATTTTATAATTTACCTAAGTTATATGATTGTTAGGTATCTGCGAAAGTGTCACAACAAGTGACCCAGCCTGTTCGTAGCAGACCACCCCCGAAAAAGTCAATGCATAAGGGGGGAAGAGGCGGGGGAAGAGGCGTTTTTGTACCTCGATATCGGAATACACTTGGAGTACTTTTGGAAACCTCAGATTTGAAGTCAGGTGGTATTCGTACAATCCTTATGGATGCATATATCTTTGGTCTTGACTGCCAAGAAACGATAGGAATGGACGAAATGACTGAGATTATGACGCATGGTGAATTAGGCATCGGCAATGTTCACGCATACATCCGGTATTCCGATAAATATATCATTTAATTAGTTGAACAATTTATTTACACATTTCAATGAAAATAGTCTAATGTTTATATGTTTTTATTTAAGGTTGTTGTACGATAAAAAAATGCGCGAGACTGTATTGGCAAGACGCTTCCATTTCTTGTCTGCCCATATTGTCAGCGGAGCGACAATTGTCAGGGAACCGGGTTCAGTTAGGGAGTACTTAGTGAATCGATACACGGCCTACGTCGGCAACCCAGATAGCTTGTTTATTTTGCCGTATAACACTGTTCCAGTGGGGTGAGTTTTTCATTTATTCTAATATATCTTTGTTTATTTTGCGTAGAAACTTTTCTTCTAAACTGTTTCTTAAATTTTTAGAAAACACTGGTTGTTGTTGGCTATCGATCCGATTAAAGAAGTTGTGTACTTTCTGAATTCGGTAGACGGGGAATGGACTAACTATCCCGCTATGAAGGAAACTGTTGATCAGTAAGTGAGATCGTTCTAACTATTCGTGTATATTTATATATTTAATTATTTCTGTGAGATTGATCTAAATATATGTTTTTATTTTCTTAGATCAATACAAATATTTCGTAGTCAAAGGGACGCACAGGTACCCCGGAGTAAATCATCAAATATTACTTGGATCAAAGTGCAGGTACAAAATTAGTTGCTTATAATAATAGTTATGTTACTTGATAAAATTACACGACAACTATAAAATATATTCTATTTTTCTATGCAGTGTCCGTTACAGAATAACGATGTAGATTGCGGATACTTTTGCTTGAGGTTTATGAAAGAAATCCTTCATAAAAATCAAGTAGAGATTCCAAGCACGGTATGGATTTATAACTTAGAATAATTTTGTATGATTTCTACATTTAATAACATCATGCATATACTGAAGTAATAATTTCTTATGTAGTACTTTGATGACCTCTATACTATGTCGTACACGAAAGTTCAAGTGGAAGAAGTCAAAGAGGAAATATGTCAATTTTATGTTGAAAACAGATTATTCTGATGGGTATGAATAAAATATTATTGTACGTGTTAGTTTGATTGTGTTGGAGCCTTTAATATTGTTTGTTTAATTTACCGTGTTGTTCATATTCATACTTTGCAGGATGACGACCGTGTCGGTGGAGCATTATTTTCGATGTAATTATATATGATTTAGTTACATATGTATATATATATATGGTTACAAATTAACACGATACTTTGTATGTGATTTAGTTATGGTTACAAATGTATATATGGTTACAAATTTAGTTATATATGATTTAGTTACATATATATAGATAAGGA
Organism: Vicia faba; assembly: GCA_948472305.1. Lineage (NCBI taxonomy): Eukaryota > Viridiplantae > Streptophyta > Magnoliopsida > Fabales > Fabaceae > Vicia > Vicia faba. Next base: position 807,152,670 of record OX451737.1, read on the forward strand.
TTGAATATTATATGGTATACCGGTTTCTGTTAATATAATACCGATTTCTTAAAATATATGTATAGATAAGGATTGAATTACAGGTTAAATTATTGGACCAAAAAAAAAATTACAGGCCGCACAGGGAACCTCAAATTATAGGTTTCACTTTAAAAAATTTGTATGAGCTACGAAAGCGCTTTTGGCTAAAAAGCGCTTTCGTAGGCAGGATAAATAAAAAAATAAATAAATAGAAACCCCCTATCAAAGCGCTTTTTATGGAAAAAGCGCTGTGAAAGACCCCCCTATCAAAGCGCTTTTTCCATAAAGCGCTGTAAAAGCCATGATAAATAAAAAAAAATTAAATAGAAACCCCCTATCAAAGCGCTTTTTATGGAAAAAGCGCTGGGAAAGACCCCCCTATCAAAGCGCTTTTTCCATAAAAAGCGCTGTAAAAGGCCTGATAAATAAAAAAAAATTTAAATAGCACACCTATCAAAGCGCTTTTTAAAAAGCGCTGGGAAAGACCCCCCTATCAAAGCGCTTTTTAAGGAAAAAGCGCTGGGATAGGTCCACCTACGACAGCGCTTTTGGCCAGAAAAAAGCGCTTTCGTAGCCTACGCCAGCGCTTTTAAGCGCTTTTAAAGGGCAAAAAAAAGCGCTGTGAAAGCCCATTTCGTAGTAGTGTAACTTTTAGCAAGAGTTGAATGTCATAAGAAGAATAAAAAACATAGTTTAAATAGAGTGAAAACGAAAGGATGAATTCAAGACAAACATATGTAATGCATTAATGAAACAGAGTTTGAAATTAATAGATAATTATTTGAATAACAAAAGAAATTACAATTGAAAATTCAAAATGAATATAAGCCTCTTTTTCTGAACTTGTCACTTTAGGTGGTGAGCCTTTGAGGGACGGCAGAAGAATTCAGTCTGGCCATCTTGTGTGAACTCCAGCATTCCTTCATCGATCAGGTTTTGAACCTTGTACTTCAGTGCCCAACAATCATTTGTATCATGCCTACGACTATCGGAATGATAGGAACACCTGGCATCGGGATTGTAGTTGGGAGAAAAAGTTTTGGGATTTGGATGAGGTCTTAATGGTGTAATCAGATTCATCCTCAACATGTGTTGCAAAGCTTGAGACAGTGGTATGTTGATGTTGGTAAACCATCTTTTGGGCTCGCTTTGCTTTTGCTGATTTTCCGATTGACGTTGACGAAGTCGTTGTTGGGCTCGTGATGTGGCAGCAAATTGGGAAGGTCTTCCGTCTTCTTGTCTCATGGGAGGCTGAGCAGTGACTTGATTTCTAATTTTGGTTGTTTGCCCCATACGGTTGCAACCGTCTTGGCAAAGTTGGTTGACAAGAACTTTCAGCTCTTCTTGTCCTTGAGCCAGATTTTCGATAAGAGCCATCTGGCACACCAGTTGTCCCATCATTTCGACCTTAATTATGGCTATCTCAGTTTGTAGCCGCTCCAACTGGTCATCTCTGTCGTCCCCAGGATTTCCCATGATCATGCCACTGGTGAGGAGAGCTTTCACCTTTTCTTGTCCCTTGGACAAATTCAAGAACATCTCTTGAAGTTGGGCGTTTTGAGCCTGAATGTCTTTCACCATTTGTTCCATATCCATCTTACTGATATAAACAGTAGGGAGATAAGGAGACCTGTATGGGAGAAACCTGTCATGATATGATGCATGATATGTGGATGCATGTTTTCAAGGATCTCGCGGGGTAAATGTTAGTAGTCACTTACATCTTTGATTGGAGAACTTTTTATCAGTGGATGTCTTTCCACGAGAATCAAGCTCACCATGTCAAGTGGGTCATAACCTTTGACTCCGGTTTGTTTTACTTGATTTTTGACGGAGTTTGGTTAGAGGAAAATAAATCCTCTTGCCCCTTGGTAGATGTCTGGTTCAATGTAACCCTGCATCAAAGGCCCTCGAGATCCTTGAAATGGTTATTGTAAATGTTATGGTATGATGCTATGATGTTATGTGCAAGTATGCAAAGTAAGCAAGTTTATATGCACACAAAGCAGACAAATCCTTAGGTTTAGGCTTGAATAGAGTTTGTAGGTAAGTACCCTCTTGAAGTTTAGTTGGCTCAACCTGTCCTAGTTAATAGTAATCGGGTTCTAAGGGATCTCAATATCACTGATCTTTCCCAAAAACTTCGTTCCGATTGACAACTGACTTGCCAACAAAGCTCAGGAGTCAAACCTTAATGAGTGTAGTATCGAGTATTGACCAACTTTGTACTGCACCAAAGCCGGTCATCTCACTACGTCCTAATGGCCAAGTTGGTCAAGTAAAGGTTCTAGAAGTCAGTTAGTGCATCATGACATCACTCAGCGGCCCCGTATTCTCCTTGACTACTCAAGGGCTACCGGTACCCACAAATATGTCACACTAACGTAGCTATTGCTTAGACCATGTTGGTATACCCCGCACAGTTTCCACAATGTATTGCTACTTACCTATAAGGTATCTCAAATCCGGGTAGAGGATTTAAGCCCAAACAAGGAACCAAAATGTAAAGCAATCAAATCAAACAATGAAAGCAAATAAAGGTGATCTAGCCCTAAGGTAACCCCACTTTTGAGCAATCCCCAACAGAGTCGCCAGTTCTGTGATATGGTGGGATAACTGACTTAAGGGTTTTGCGTTTTATCGCAAATGTTGCAGTTAGCAAGAGTCGCCACCGACTTTTATTTTATCCAAAAGGAAAGGTGAAAAAGCACAGGAAAGACCTTTGAGATTCTTTCTTGAGTTCGGGAGGTAGATTATGAAAAGGGAAGGTATTAGCACCCTTTTCATCCATGGTTTTCCATGGGCTCTTAGTTACTTGCTAGATCACTTTCTTTTGTTTGAAATTGTGCTTTGTGTGGTTTTTGAAAGTATTTTGTAAAAGAGGCCATTGTTTAGGCAATCTTTGTAATGATTCTCGTTTTTAAGAATGTATACAAAGATGTTTGTCTTTTTTGAAAATGTTTGTAAGATGTTTGGAAATGTGTGTGTTTGTTTTGAAAAATAGCAAGGATAGTTGTTTTGAAATGGAGCAAGTAACTAGAAGTAATCTACCTACTCAAATGTCTTTCTTATTCATTTTCTTTTCCTTTGATATTGTTGTCTTACCATTGATTTGGTAAGCAACCCTATCTTTGGATGCAAACGGGACATGCGTGGGTCATCGTATAACCATGATTAGAAATATTGCAAGGTAACTTAGCATTTCTCTTGAGGGACTAAGATCATTTGTAAGGCAACATTCGTAGCGTCATCGAGGGAGTATGATCTTGTATATTGATGGTTTTTGCTAAGATACCTCACACGCGTAATATGGCAATTTATAAGGCAACCAAGTGGATTCTACCCTAGGGATGCTTGTGTGCAAGTGTATTGATTTTCATGCTTGTTTTGTCATGTATTAGGGTTTTCTACTTGTTGATTTTATCTTGCCATACACACCCTAATTACTAACAATTATATTAAAGCGATAAGTTGAGGAAATGAAAATCCTACGCTATTACATCATTTAGGGGATGGGGATACAAATTTAAAAATGAGGGGATGAAAGCAAATAAATCCTGATTTACTATTACAACCATATTGAATGAATAAATAATGTACAAAAATAAATAAATAAATAAAGAAAATTATTTTGAAATTTTTTTATGTATTGACACATACACTTATGTATTGATACGAAAATAGTTTATGTATTGACGCATGCCATTATGTATTGATACGAAAACACTTTATGTATTGACGCATGCCATTACGTATTGATACGAAAACAGTTTATGTATTGACGCATGCCATTACGTATTGATACGAAAACTTCTTTGCTGCTGAAAAAATGAAATTTAACTCAGTATGAGCCTACGCATTCGCATTTCGTGTCGATGCATGCAACATTTCGTATTGACACATAATGGTTTGCATCGGCTCATAACCTGTTTTGGACACTGTATGTGTCGACTCATAGCATTTTGTGTCGACGCATAACTGCTGTTTTTTATTTTTATCACTGTTTTGCTACATGTAAAAGTCAATTCTCAACACATGGTTAGTGAATATGAAAAGAAAGCATATGGATAGCTTTAAAGCAATGATATCTACATTTTATCTTCATAAATGAACAATTAATGATGCTTGTATGAAGAGTTCAAAATCAAGAAAACTTACCTTGAAACTGAAATTTGTGCTTTGAGTATGAGTTGTTGTATGGGCTGTTGTTGGGCTTGGGAAGTGATGATAATGATGTTACAGAAGTTTTTTCTTGTGTTTGAACAACTTCTATATGATGTATGTGGAGTATTTATATTGTTGGACAGAGTTTTCAAGGTATGAGAGGTTCAAAGGTTTGGACTTTAAAACTCAAGAGTGGAAGTTTTGTGGACTGTTATGGCTTTTGTGAATATGAGATTTTGAGAGTTTACGAATAAAACTTCTGGCTTTTCTCCCTATTTTTCTAACCTCTTTGTCTTGTAAATGCTTCTTCTATTTATAGAGAAGATTTGAGACTTGAAAAACTCAAACCTTTTTTAAAATCACCTATTGTGCCTTTTTTCAAATTCATAAAGACAAGTTGCTTCATGATGAAGAAAGGAGTGAATTAAGGAACTTAGCCATGCTTTGCAGGTCTTGTGGATTGCTTTTGATGTTGAGAGATTTTTATGTCATCTTTGTAATAGATTTCAAGCTTTGAAAGAAGAGAGTGGTTGGAAAAGTGAAGCTTTATGCAAATGGAAATGTTGCTTTTGAATTTCTAACCATAAATGGTATCAAGACTTGGACAAAACATCAAATGCTTGTGTAGTACACTTAGGGTTTGTGTAATTGCTTTATTATGTATGAACTTGGAGAGAACATAGCCTGAAAAGAGAGATCTTGTAGCTTTGGTTGGAATTTTAGTCAAGTATTCATCACAAATTCTGCTTTGTAATTCAAGAATGAAATCCTAACTTCATCTCTTCGATCCGCTCAGCTCAAGAATGATCTCAATGAGTTCTTTGACTTTTTGGAAAGATTGGAACCTCCCATACAACTTTCATGTTTTCCACTTTTGTTAAATCAAGCTGGAACTTGATGAAAATTTGCCAAGAAGTTGGGACAAAAACCTGACTAAAAATTGCTGAAAATTCACTAAGTGCTTTAGTTTCAAGACCAAGACTTCATGGATTAATAACTTGAGATCCAAGAATTTCTAGGAGAAGTTATCTAAATCAATGTGTTAGATATCATGGATATCTACAACTTTCATGATGAAAGTTTCTTTTGAATCATCTCGCATCATGATGAAAAATTGGCTCAAAGTTGTGAAAAAACATGAAGTTTTCAACACTTAGAAAAATTTCTAAGTTTGAAAACTTTGACTTTTCAAAATGAAATCTTGACTTTTTGATTTCTTGATGAATAAGTTTCATATTTTGACATGTTTTGATGAATTATGATCTTTGGCACTAGAATTTGACAAAAAAGTCAAAGTTTGACTTTTCAGTATACAGTTGACTTTTGATCCGTTGACTACAAAATTCATCTATCAATCCAATGGACTTTCAATGTTTTAAACTATGTCATTAGATCAAAAATGATGCAATTGGACTCTTGAGGTCATGCCTTAAACCAATTGACCATTTGTTAGGTCAAAAATCAAGAATTGCCCTTTCTTAGTCAAAACCCTAATTTTGACCATTTTGCCCTTTTGGAGATTTGATCAAATTTCTTGAGGAATTGTGGTCCAAACTTGATCAAATGACACCTATGAGTTTGAAATGTTTATGTGGATCAAAAATTATGAAGTTTGACTGTAAATTGGCAATGGTTGACTTTTTCCCTAATACAATTGATTTTTAGGTCAATTGCTCAATTGACTGAGCAAAAGTGTGATTCAAAGCTTGAAACTTGACATGAATAATCTTGGGGGTCCATAATGATCCATGGAAATCATATGGGGCATTGGAAGTCCAAACATCCTTGTGCAAAACTCAAACACTAATTTTGGTCATCAGTGCTTAAGGAGGTGTCTTGAGCTGATCAAATCCTAATTCAGTCTTGAGGCCAAGAGATCTTGTGAGAAAATTCTTGACAAGTGAGAGGGAAAATTTTGGGGTACAACACCTCCCATTATGCCAAGGATAGGTATATTATGGAATTCCCTACAAAGGTCAATAATAATGATGTCCTCTTGATATCAGGAACACCAACATATATCTGAATGAGAGAGTGACATCATCCTTCAAGATCATCTCAAACCTTATTCATTCTTCAACATTGATCGGGGAAGGTGGATAATAAACCACCTGGATAATAAAGGTATGCCACACATGAGAGTCCCTCGCTTCCTCATAGTACGAGTGTGAAGAGAGTGCAAAATATCTCCAAACAAAGTAGGCACGGGATTATGAGTAAGAAATAATTTGATGGTGTTCACATCTATGAGTTAGTATGAATTACGGAATAATACAAAACCATAGATCAACAGAGCCAAGATCTCCTCAAAAGCATGAAAACTCATAGCATCTAGAAACAACTGAGCCTTCTCTATCATAAATTTAGCAAGAAGCCCTTAACTCCACTTCTTGTTTCCCAATTAGACAAAATGTCTGACCGCTTCAGATGTAAGGATATTGCAATAACTTCAGGTTTTAGAACTTTCTCTAAATCGGTGCAGGGTGTCTGAGCAAGAATAGATACTCCAAGTAGCTTAGAAAACTCTTCCATTGTGGGTACCAACTGATAATCTGGAAAGGTAAAACAGTGATGCTTAGGATTAAAGAACTAGAACAAAACACTCATCATGTCTTCTTCAAAACCCGAGTTAACCAAACCGAGTAGATAACCATGTCTCTTGGTAAATTGAGAGTTTTCAGGAACCTTTGATTCTAACTCCTTAAGCTTGGAAGGTATCCTCACAAATTGTATCCAGATAGTATTTCTGCGAGCGAAGGCCATAACCTTTAACAAGGGACAAAGATAAATCCATATGTCCTTGAAATGGTTAGTGAAAATGTTATGTTATGATGATATGATGTTATGATGTTATGTTCATGTTAAGTAAGTAGCAAACACAAATAAGTCAAACAAGAGCCTCAGGTTTTAAGGCTTGCATGAAGTCCATAGGTAAATACCCTTCCCACTGAAGTTAAGTTGGCTCAACCTGTCCTAAAATAGTAACCGAGTTCTAAGAATCTCATACCACGGATCTTTCTCGCAGACTTTATTTTAGCACGACAACTGGCTTGCCACCAAAACATATTGAAAGTCGAATATCAATGAGCGTAGCTTCGAGTATCAACCAACTTTGTACTGCACCAAAGTCAGCTATCACTACATTCTAATGGCCAAGATGGGTCAATTAAGGTTCTAAAAGTAAGTCAGTGTTAATGACACCAGGCGGAAGCCTAATGTTATCCTTGACTGACTCAAGGAACATCATTACAAACCAAAGTGTCACACTAACTGTAGCTATCATGTTAACCATCTTTATGTTCTATCACTACTTACCTAAGAAATCCCTAGATTCGGGTGTAGGATCTTTCACGCAAGCAAAAATACCCAAACAAGCCCTTAAATTTAAAGCAAACAATTCAAACAAATAAAGCAAGTAAACATGATCTAAACTCTAAGGTAACCCCTCTTTTTTAAGTAGTCCCCAGTAGAGTCGCCAGTTCTGTAATACGATAGAAGAACTGACTTTTTTAGTTTTATCCTAATATGCGGATATCAAGAGTCTCCACCGACTTTTCATTTATCCAATATTTAGGAAAGGTGAAAAGAACAGAAAAGACCATTGATAGATTTTGAGTTCGGGGGGTAAGTTATGAAAATGGAAGTTGTTAGCACCCTTTTCATTTATAGTTATCTACGGGCTCTTAATTGCTTATCTCACTTTTGAAAAACATGCTTTGTGTGTGTGTGTGATTTGTTTGAAAATATTTCGAAATGCCAATGTAAGGCTAACTTTGAAATAATTCTTGTATCAGTCTTCAAGAATGTATACAAAGTGTTTTTTTTTAATATTTGTTTTGAAAGTGTGATGTGTAAAAATGTTTTTGTTTGTGAGCAAGCAACTAGAAGTCTTACCCACTAATAAGGTCTTTCTTGTTATTTTCTTTATTCTTTGGAGATAGTACTAACAATATCATCAGTTGGTAGATAGCCATATCCATTGGATGTGAAGGGATTGGCGTAGGGTCATCGTATGGTCATCGAAGACAACATGTAAGGATAATTTAGCAATTGTATCGGAGGGACTATCATTATTTTGTAGGCAACTCGAAGGATCATCGAGGGACCATGATCTTTATTCGAATGGAATATGATGATTTGATCGAGTGTCATTGCTAAAGTATCTCCATTTTCGAGGGACGTGACCAATATTCGTAAGGCAACAAGAGTGGTTACCCTAAAGGTGCAAGTGTGCGAAGTGTGTATTTTCAGTTATCTTATCTTGAATATTAGGGTTTTCTAGATTGCTTTTAGTCTTTCCATGCAAACTCTAGTCACTAACAGTTAAATATGTATAGAAAAATAAAGTGTGGAATGTAAAATCCTACGTTATTACATGGCTTTGGTAGAGATACATGAGTATAGAAAATGCGGGAAAGTAAATCTACACTATTACACCCTCGGAGTAGATACATAATAGAAAATATACGAGAATGTAAATCTAAGCTATTACATCGATAGTGCGAACTATACAGTGTTTTGTAGGAATTTAAATAGCAATGAAAGAAAAAAAATGTTAGAAAAAAATGTTAAAGATCTAAAATCTAAGTGTTTAATCTTTTTGGTATTTTTGTAGAAAATAATTTAAGTGATAATAATAGTAATTAAAACTAACATTCTAATTGATTTTAATATTAAGAAAAAGCTAATCAATTAATTAATTAGTAAATAAAAATATGCGAAAAAATAAATTGTTCACTAACTAGAAAACCCTAATCCTAATTTGTGGTTTTGAAAAAAAGTTTAAGGTTAATTAATTGGTTAATGGATTGATTAGAAAATAATTTGTTGAAATAAGAAATAAAATGGTTAGGAAAAAAGATGTTAAAAGAAATTGCATGGGGTGGGAGTTGAACTCACGCCCCTAATCTTAAAGAATTCCCTTCTATCCATTGCGTCAGCGCTGCATTTGTGTTATGGAATGGGAAGCATTCAATATATTATAAATTTTCATGTTATTTTGGAAAAAACAAAATAATTTTGACAAAAGTTGGGATCGAACCCACGCCTCTATGGTTAACAGCCACGCTTCTCACCATCTGCGCCACAATGTGTTTGTGTTACTAAACATAAATCAAACATTATATAATAAAATAATTGGATTAGAGAAGTGTCGCCCTAGCTTCAATCATCTTCTCCGGTGAGTCAAAACCTCAACCTGTAAAAATAGCAAGAATTAAAGACCAATATGGATCGTGTCCCCCTAAATTGGATCTCCTGAATCCACTGATGACCTTATTTTGTCCTGAAAATGCCTATAACGTGATATGCGATTAAAATATTTCAAACTGCCCTAACAATGGCAGATCTTTATTCCTGCGTCAAACCTCACATGTAATGGATAAAAACAGTTCCAAATATCATCATGAACATGAATGTATGCATCAAACTCATTTCAATTGCATGAATTAAAAGTTTGAAATTCATAGAGTTACCAAAATCGGTGATGCTTGGTCGCGACGATTTGGGATGCTTCAAGCTTCAGCAATGGTTGGGATGACCATCTGGGATCTTCAGGAGGCTAGTATGATGCCTGTAATGGACTGAAAACGGCTGGAGACAAGGGTTTGATCATGCCCTAGTTTCTTTAAAATTTGAAGTTTTTAGGGTGTGTTACTGAGGCAATTTTCTGTATCCTTGTTGTCTGAAAATGTTGGGTACATATAGAGGAGTGATTTAGGTCAACATTTGGGCTTGGAAATCTCATGAAATCATATCTTTTATTTTGTTAGAAAATAGGTTCAAATCTTCCAAAACTATGAAGATTTGTTTCAAACATAGGCCACACGATTTCTTGAGCTTTGAGGTATATTTTTAGGCCTTCAACATGATCAGAACAAAAGCCTACACGCCTAAGTCCATTAGTTTTATATTTTATTTGATTTATTTTGAATTTAAATTATTAAAATCAAAATAAGAGAAATAAAAATCACAAAAATATATGAATGGATTTAGAGGTCTAATATGAGGTCATGAACACGTTTGAACCTAAAAACTTAAGCCCATTAGCCCAAAAATCCAATTTTGCTCAATTTGAACTTCATGCATTTTCTCAAAAATGTTCAACTTGCACTAATCATAATTCTCTCAATTTTTGTCATATGAAGATAATCTTGGACTTTTTGGAAAGCTAAAGATTTCTCCTACAAAGTTCAGTTGACTTCTCCCAAAGAAAACCCTAATTTAGTAACTTTTGATGAATCTTGAGTTTTCTTGATGAATCATGATCAACCCTTGGTCAAATGATGAATATGAGTTCAAAATATTGATGTTAACCAAAAATCTTAAAGTTTGACTATAAATTGGTCAAAGTTATGTTTTTGTCCAATATCCGTTTTGATGATGCTCGCTGATGAGGACTCATAACTCTTCTTGTCCCCGAGCTAAATTTTGGATAAGAGCCATCTGACCAATCATCGGGATTCTCATCTCAGCCTGCAGTTGTTCCAACTGGTCATCCTTGTTGTCTTTAGGATTCTTCCGGGCCATGTTCTCAGCTAGGACTGCCTTCAATTCCTCTTGCCCCTTGTATAGGCTTAGAACCAATTCCTGAAAGTGAGCATTCTGAGACTGGAGATCCTTCACTGTTGGTTCGAGAGCCATTTTCACTGAAATAAATAGCAAGAAGATGAGAAAACATGTCTTTAGTACACATGTTATGTAATGATATGCATGGCACGTAGATGCATATGCAATGTTTTCAAGGATCTTATGGGATTTAAAATATTAGAAAAAGAATCTGGTTGTAGCTTTTTCTTTGAATAACCTTTGAGTTTTCATCTTTGGACGTCCTTCTATAATAATCAAGCTCACTATATCAAGTGGGTCCTAGCCTCTGACTCAAGAAAATGCACTTTGATCTTGACAACATCTGGCTAGAGGAAAATAAATCCTCTTTCCCATTAATAGAAATTTGACTTATAATAAATCTGAAAATATTGCACCATAAATCCATAAGATCCTTGAAATGGTTGGTAACAATGTTATGTTATGAGATGACATGATGTGTATGCCATGCACTACGAAAAAGCGTAAGGTGATGAGAATAAATAAGTTTATACAAACAAATCCTGTAAGGAATTCAAGTTGTTAGATAATGAATACAAACAAGTCACACAAGTAGCCTTAGGTTTAAAGGCTTGCATGAGGTCATTGGGTAAGTACCCTTTTATATTTGAGTTATGTTGGTTTAACCTGTCCTAAAATAGTAACAGGGTTCTAGGGATCTCAATATAACTGATTTTTCTCACAGGTTTTGTTTAGCACGACAACTGACTTGCCACCATAAAACCCGAGAGTCGAATCTCAATTAGCGTAGCATCGAGTATCAACCAACTTTGGAATGCACCAAAGTCGGCTATCTCACTACCTTCTAATGGCCAAGATGGGTCAATTAAGGTTCTAAAAGTCAGTTCGTGCTTATGACACCATGCGGAAGCCCAATGTTATCCTCGACTGACTCAAGGAACATCAATACAAACCAAAGTATCACACTAACGTAGCCATCATTTTAACCATATCGGTCTATGTCGTACAGTTTCTATGATCTATTGCTACATACCTAAGGCATCCCTAGATTCGGGTGTAAGATCTTTATAAGTATTGAAATCCAAGCAACCTTTAAAGATAAAGAAGACAATGAAAATAAAGAAAAAGTAAAGTGATATAAATTCTTAAGGTAACCCCTCTTTTTTAAGTAGTCCCCAGCAGAGTCGCCAATTCTGTGATACGGTGGGAGAACTGACTTGTTTGCATTTTATCACAATGTTGTTGTTAGCAAGAGTCGACACCTTATTTTATTTTATCCAATAAGAAAGGGTGAAAATAATAGGAAAGACCTTTAAAGATTTTTGAGTTCGGGGGGTAACTTATGAAAAGGAAAGGTGTTAGCACCATTTTCATCCATAGTTATCTACAAGCTCTTAATCACTTAACTCGCTTTGAAAATTTGCTTTTTGTGTGCGTGTTTGAAAAAATACTTTGAAAGTGCCAATGTAAGGCGAAACTTTGTAATGATTCTTGTATCGGTCCTCAAGAATGCGTACAAAGTGTTTTGGAAATAATTTTGAGAGTGTAGTGTGATATGTTTTATTTTTGTGAGCAAGCAATTAAAATTATCTACCCACCCAAGATTGTTCTTGTACTTTTCCTCCTCCTTTAGATAGTGTTACCCGTACCATTAGTTAGTAGGAAGCCCAATCGTTGGATGTGAAGGTAAAGATGAAGGGTCATCGTACAGTCATTGAAGGTAACTCGTAAGGATGCTTTAGCAATTTCGTAAGGGACTAGATTATTTTTCGAAAGTCAACGTCGAAGTTTCATCGAGGGACTATGGTCTTTTATTTAGGGGTCTTTGCTAAAGCATCCCTATGTTCGAGGGCGTGACCGTTATTTTTCTAAAGGCAACTGAGGGAGGTTACTCTAGAGGTGCAAATGTGCAAGTGTGTTGATTTGGTTATTTTATCTTGCATTAGGGTTTTCTATCATTTGATTATTATCTTGCAATACAATCCTATTAACTAACAATTATATATATACAGAGCATACAAAGTATAAATGTGAGAAAATAAAATGTGAGAAAGTAAAGACCTACAGCTATTACATGGCTTCTGGAGAATTACAATATTTAAAACTTTGCGGGAATTTAAACACTAAGTTATTACAAAAAACTCGTGCAACCTATACAATTGCTTCTAATAAAATAAATGGCAAAAGTAAACAAAAATGTTTGCAAAAATTATCTTTAAAAGTCTTAACATCTAAAAGATTATAAATTAATTTTTTGTGCATTTTTTGGTTTCATTTGCATAATAAAATACAAATAAAACTAATGTCTAATTTTAATTACAAATTAATTAATTTGATGACAAAAAAAACTAACTCTAAATTAATTAAAATAACTAAAAAAAGACTAAGCCTATTTTTTTGATTTTTTATAAGTTTTCTGATTTTTATTTGATTTTAGTTTAAGAAAATAATTAATTAAAATGAAAATTAATTAAAATTAAAAAATATTGAAAAAGATGAAAATAAAAATGCAGGGGATGGGACTTGAACACACACCCTTGAACCTTCTACGTTGCCTTGCCTACCAACGCGCCATGCGTTTGTTTGTGTTGGGAAATAGAATTAAACCATCATAATATAAACATGTGTTAATTTGTAAAATAAACAAACAAAATGCCAAAAGAGTGGGATCAAACCCATGCCCTTCATGATACGCGCACGCCTGTTTAACCAACCGAGTTGTGTTTATTTTCTGATAATAAAACATAAATAAAATATTATATATAAAAAAGAAAATTGAAATCAGAGAGACGTCAGAGCCCTAGCTCCGGTCGTCTTCTCCGATCATGCCTGATCCTTAAACCTACAAAAACATGTAAAACAAAGATTGAGAGGGACCTTACCCCCCAAATTGAGGGTTGTGAATTAAATGGTGGCGTCCATTTAGCCTGGCAATGCCTGTAAATGAAGATACGACGAGGCCGAAGCTTTATGCCCTAATAATGGCATTCTCTAATCCCAAATCAACGATGATAAAGGGAGTGTTCTGAGGTGTTATGGGTTTGAGTGAAGGGTGGAATGGAATCCTAAGACCTTCAGGGAGTGATTAGAAGCCTTGGATTGCTTTGAAATGGCTTAGAATTTGAAAACCGAATGTAAGAAAAAATTGAAAAAATTGCTCTTTGAAACCCTACTCTCTTGCCATTTCTTTGTGTCTAAGTATGATGTGTTTATATAGATAGAGAAAAATATATCAAGAAAAAAGAGGAAAAGACCAGGTATTCAATGCCTTGCCAAAACACAAAAAAAAACATGTTTTCAAACATTCCATTTTGAGAAGATCATGTCTCAACACTTGTCCCCCATGTTTGCATGGCTTTCAAAGAGTCTTTAGGCCTCAAATTGGATCCAACACCAAGCCCATGTGCCTTGGTCCATTATTTTAATATTTTATTTAATTTGTTTTGTATTTAATTGAATAAAAACAAAACAAAATAAAATAAAAGATAAAAGATAAGGCATGAGTGGACTTATGGGTCTTTTATCATGTCATGAACATGTTTGAACTTGAAAAATTAGGTCCATTAGCCCACAATTTCAAAATTGGTCAATGTAAGTTTCATGCATTTCTCAAATATTTCCCAACTTGCACCAAATATAACTACCTCAATTTTTATCATATGAAGGTGATCCGGGACTTTTTGGAAATCTCAAAGATGTCCCCTACAATATCTATGTTGATCATTTTTTCATTTGAAGAATTTATCTTAATGTAAGTTTCCTTGACAAAAAGTGTCTTTTTGTTGACTTTTGAAATGACCTATAATGTTTTGACCCATATCTCTCAAATGAAGCATTTTTTGAACTTGATCTTAGAGAGACAAAGTTGTAGAGAATTGAATTTCTTTAACATGAGATTTTCTTAAGAAAAAATTGATGAAGCATGTGAAAGTTATGCTTGATCAAAGTTTAGTTGACTTCTCCTTAAGAAAACCCTAATTTGGTAATTTTGACTTTTGATGAATTGAGAGTTTTCTTGACGAATCATGATCAAATCTTGATCAAATGATGAATATGACTTTAAAATGTTGATGTTGACCAAAAATCTTAAAGTTTAACTGTATGCTGACCATAATTGACTTTTTGTCCAATATAGTTAATTTTCAATCATCTAAGCAATTGACTGAGCAAACTTGTGATGTAGGGCTTGAAACTTGACATGAGGACTATTTGAAGCATATGAGGACCCACAAAACCCACTTGAGGTATTAGAAGCTCAATTTTATTTGAAGAAATCCAAACCCTAGTTGTAGGCCAACTGCTTAGGAGGAGGGTTTGTCTGACCAATTCCATGAGTAGTCTTGAGTAATTGAGAAACATAGGAGCATGAGGAGGTGTCTTGAATAAATTGTCTTCAAAAATGGGAGGGAAAATTTTGGGGTACAATAGGTACAACACCAACTAACCAAGGAATTTGAAAACATGTGACAAGTCCCACTAGTACTTTTGGTATCCGATTTATAACCGGCAAAATCAGAATTGGAGTAACCAACCAAGCTACAATCGCTTCCCTTGGAATACCAAAGCCTAAAATTAGAGGTACCAATGAAGTATATAAGAATACTCTTAACCACTTTTAAATTTGATTCCTTGGGAGCATATTTATATCAATCACACATACAAATGCTTAACATAATACCGGGCCTAGATGTCGGAACATATAGAAGAGATCCAATCATACCTCTATACTTCTTGACACGTACATCCTTAACATTTTCAACCTTATCTAAGCTACCATTTGTTGTCATGGGAGTGTCAATTTTATTTGCATCATCCATGCCGAATCATTTTAGTAATTCGAGACAATACTTCGCTTGACCCACAAAGGTTCCTTCCTTAAGTTGCTTTATTTGGAGTCTGAGAAAGTAATTCAACTCCCCCATGAGACTCATTTCAAACACCACTGCATAAGCACATAGAACTTATTAACAAGTTGTATGTTAGTAGAACTAAATATGATATAACGTCAAACGCGTTATGCTTTATGTTCAGTGAAGCTAAACATGCTTATGTACACATAAGTGTTCATAAAGAATGAAGAAAAAGGAATGCATGAAAATATAATATGATGAGGTCATTATAAGTATATAAATTGATAATACTCTGTGATTATCAATTAAGAATTCTTTTGCAAATGAATACTCATAATATATATATATATATATATATATATATATATATATATATATATATATATATATATATATATATATATATATATATATATATATATATATCATACACCAAGTATGTCATGTACTTAGAAAAATAAACAAGTAAAAGAAAGGACTCACTGACAAAGCGAAAATTGAAACAATGCTACCTTATTATACAATATGACGAAGGTTTCACTTGTATTTCGTAAGGGAATCTCGAAACAAAGTTGAACCAAATAAAAAAAATGCAACAAAAACTTTAGAAAACCACGATCTTACCACTTTTCACTTTGACAAAGTACCCAAAAATATAACTTGTAATGAATCTAATAAGGTAATTTATTTTATGATCATTCATTTTAATTGTACTTTCATCTTAGTTCTTTTCATAATAGTTATCTTGATCTGCCTCAAATTTTACCACCTTATGTTTATCAATCCCTTATTTGGTGTTTATTAAGTATGTCTTTTGAAGATACACCTACATCATGAAGCAAAATACCTTTTCCTAACATTCGAGGATACATACCTTAAAACTAATTTATTCATATTTTACCAATTAAAGAATACTTGTTGTTTCTTTCTAGGTTACATAATCCTTCTTCTTTCCACATATGCAATATGATTAGGATATGTTACCCACCACATGCCTTGAGCTACAATAAAATAGAACTCATATTCTCTTCATAGAGTCAAGATAACTTTCCTACAAAATCAACAACATAAGCTAGGTACCCAATATTTATTGGGTCCTTAGGGGTTAGTGGAAAATTGGTTGCGTTTGGGAAACCATTGAAAAACACCTCCAGGAACCAAAAAATTCATAAATTTGCATTTTTAAATAGTGTGACCTTTCTTGCAACAATAGTGACAAGTTAAATCTTCATCGTCACTAGAATCACTATAAATATTCTCACATTTTGAGGACCTTTAACAAGAATCCATAAGAGCTTGAAACTTTGTTCCTTCCTCCTTATCCATGCCTTTCTCCTTTTTCTTCTTCTTCTTCTTCTCAACTGTCTTCTCATGTTTCTCTAAGCAAGTAAGTTCTTGCTCATGTTCTTCTATCTTCCTAAACAAAGTAGAAAGATCAAGTGTTGTAAGATCATTAGCTTCCTTGATCGCGGTGACCTTTGGTTTCCAATTCCTAGTAAGACATCTCAAAACTTTGTTAGTAGCAATATCATTAGAAATATGATTACCTAGTGCGTTTAAACGAATAATAAGATGAGTGAACCTCTTTTGCATTTGAGCAATGGTTTCACCATGCTTCAAACGAAAGAGTTCAAACTCTATATTAAGTGTGTTAATTTTATCTTGTTTGACCTTATTGGTTCCTTCATGGGCAACTTGAAATGTGTCCCACATAGCCTTAGCAGTTTCACAATGGGAAATGCGATAAAACTCATCAACACCAATAGCAGATATGAGAATATTTTGCGCTTATCCCCACTTATTTCTATCATAATTATTACATAGTTCTTCTGGATTAGGTGTAACAACACCATTAGCATCAGTTTGAGTGACCAGTCAAACATCTTTGTCATATGACTTAATATGAATATGTATACAAGCTTTCCAATAACCATAGTTTTCTCTCATAAAAATAAGCGCTCTATTATACGACCTTTTATGTTTTTTAGCCCTTTTCTAATAAGAGTTTGAAAGCAAAAAATTAACCAGAGCTTTGATACCACTTATTAGACGACGTCAATGATTTATCTAGAGGGGAGATGAATAGATACCTAAGTAAAAATAACCTTTCAAAAATAGGTAATTAAACTTTATTTTGAAAGACAATATTATGCAGAAGGTTTTTAGCCTAGATCAAAAAAGTCGTCTAAACAAACCAAGTTATTGGAAACTCAAATATGTGAAATCCGTATGGAATTAATAAATGATAAAATTAACCAACACAATTGTTTCACAATTAATCATGTATAACAAATCACAACCACCACATATTTCCAATAAAATTATGTTAAAAGCAAAACTTGACAATTTATCGAACACCTAGGGTGCGATCAATTTTTTTGGATTTTCCTTTGAGATTTGTTGATATAAAGAAGAACTTACAATCAAAGTTATTATAAGCTAATCAACAAATAAAATTTAACTTTAACAATCAAAGAAAAATTCTATACGAATCGATCGATCAAACAACAAATTCAACAAATTACTTATAATAAGTAAATAAGAGTAAGAGAGAGAGAGATAGAGAGAGAGAGAGAGAATGAAACAAGGATTTGTTTAGGTAGTTCACCAATACGTCCTATTTATGGCTACGTCTGCCCATAATTTCAATTGAAATTGAGATATCGATCTTACTTTGCAAAAAGTCGATTACAAGAGAAGTGTTCCAAGAGAAACCCTACAAATCCTAATAGTTTAATGTTGATTCAACTCATACTCTTCTTTTGATATTGAACATCACCAAGACACAATAGATCTAATTGATTAACTGTCTCACGCCAATCCTTTCTGAGATACCAAATCTCCAAAGCTTTCACTCGATCGAATCCAATTGCAAACTATTGATCAAAGAACTTCCAATATGATTCACCGTCTCCCGCTAATCCTTTGCAAGATCTCAAATCTTCAAAGCTCTCACTTGGCTGAAAACACTATTGGGAAGTCTTGAACAAAACCCCCAAATTTATGAAAGATCTTTGAGGGAAAAACCTAGGTTTTTCCGGATGAAACCCCCCACAATTCTCAACCTAATATTCTCGGTTACACAAACCTAATTCGACGTTATCAAACCTCATCTAGATAGTATCCCAAAAAAAATGATTCTATGTAGATTTTAGTATGTATGCATATGTTGGAGGTTGAAGATGAAGAGCAATGGTGGTAAGTGTTTATAGTTTCATCAAGTTGGAATGAAACATGTATGGTGTATTTATAGTTGTGGAAATTTGGTGGCAAAGAGGGAAACTTGGGAATTGAAAAAATATGAAAAATTTGGCCCAAATAACAGTATGCGCCGACCTGAAGTATAGATGTGTCGGCACATAGATTTGAAAACTTCAGTATGTGCCGATCTAAAATGAGTTTTGTGTCAACACATGCAAAATAAAATCTACAAGCTTTAATAATGAAGTACATGTGCCGGCGTGAAAATCATATATGTCGGCACATAAACTTGTGTTATTAAGCATAAATGTTGTATGTGCTGCAAGCTTTAATATTGAAGCACATATGTTGGCATGAAAATCATATGTGCCGGTAAATGCTGTGTAGAAACTGATTTTTCATGATTTTGGCCAATTTTAAACTTGTTTTGAATGCTTCATAAGACCTCTAACGCAAGGGTGCACCAAACGAGACAGAGATATTGTCCAATATACATAAATGCTAAGTTTTCCTAGTTTTGACATCATGCAAAACATCTAATGGTGAAGTTGTACTCATACTGCTAACATTATAAAGTAGAGTAGCAGATAAAAGAGTTGTGAGCAAAGTTCAAGAAAGATGAAGATTGACAACATGAATTACGCAACATCTATCAAAAAGCACTAGATGAATAAGCTTTGGTTGGAGTTCAACATTTCGAGAATGTTAGGGGCTTGGATGGGGAAATGGAAGTTCTTACCTCTATCATCTCACTGACTGATTGTCGACTTCATATAGCTAAGGCACAATATGAAACACTCGGAGCCTCTTTACCTTTTAAAGCTTGCATTTATTTATCCATTTTGTTCTTGAATTTTCAGACAATTGCTTTCTGTAACTTTAAAATATTCCTCGTGTGGCATTTTGACATCAAGGCTAAATTTTACAGCCTCTTTATATTAAAACATAATTTATATTCTTCATTAATGCGTATTTCCTGCAATGTAGGTCAATACTTTTTTAAGTACTTTCCATTATTCACAATATTTGACCCTCAGGGGTCAACTCTTCGACTTCATATACATTTTTTGTAAAGGCTTGTATGACTCGAAAAGATCTTTCCTAATTTGGAGACCATCTGCCTAGTGTTCAATTATTTTTATCCATGGGTAAAATGACTTTCCATACTAAGTCCCCTAGGATAAAGCTTTTAAATTTAAATTTTTTATTATACGCCTTCGCCACTCATTCTTTTTGTCGTATTAAAACGTCTAGGGCAGCCAATCTTTCTTCATTCAAATCAACCACCTTGTCGAACATCATACTCCAATAATGCTCAGTTGGAATTTCACATTGTCTTTGAATTCTGACTGACTGTAAATATATTTTAAAGGGAGTACTACTTCATGTTTGTAGGTGATTCGAAATGGTGTTGAGTTAGTCGACTCTTTAGAGGAATTTTGATATGACCACAACACTTTGTCTAAAATTTTATGGCAATTCTTTGGATTTTTGCCTATGTGTTTACTTATCAACCCAATTACAATCTTGTTGGCCACTCCGACCTGGCCATTGGCTTGGGTATAATAAGGTATCAAAGTTAACAATTTAAACCCTATTTTTGAGGCAAACTTCGTCATCCTTCGACCAGTAAACACTGAACCTTGATCTGTGGTATGAGTTTCAAGGATTCCAAATCTATATATAATATGATTATGGATAAAGGTAATCACAGTTTCTTGGTAGACATTGGGTAGAGGAATGACTTATATCCATTTTGTGAAATAATCTATTCCGACCAGGATGTATCTATGCCCCCTTAATGGTAAAGGTTTAATTTTCCCTATCAAGTATAAAGCCTAACCTCTAAAAGGCCATGGCTTGATTATCGAGTGTAATTCACTCGCATGTAAATTCTAGATACCTGAATGCCTTTGGCATTCTTGACACCATTTGAAAAAGTCTATGCAATATTTTAGCATAAAATGGGTAATAAACTCCAAGCTGAAACAACAACCACATCGTCTTATGGCCTGCTTGATAAGCGTTACACGATCCTCTATGGAACTCAAATATTGCCAAGTATGCTTCACTTTTGCCAAGTCATTTGAGAAGAATTCCTTCAAGCGTTTTCTTAAACAACTCATCTCCCAAAATAATGTAACTAAATATTCTCTATTTGATCTTTCAGTCTGTTGTTCCCATAGGGTTTTACAAGTATCTAACAATAGATTTTCGCCAATCATTATCCAACATTCATCTATGGCCAAAATTTATTAAGTAAAAGTTTTGCGGGCATGAGGTACCTCCAGATTTTTGAGATCTAGAGTATGGGGAACCCTAAATATTTTCGAAATATAAACTTCACAAGTATGAGAAACCTGGAGACTTTCAAGATCTTGTATATCTTCCCCCAACAATTTTTCCATTGATGATGATGTTGATGAAGGTGTGAAAAACACAAAAAAGGGGAGATTGAATTGGGTTTTTAAAACAAAACAATTATTTTAAAAAATTCCCCTTTTAAGTTAAAATGTTTTTTCCTTCACTCTTGATAATAATAATAATAATAATAATAAGTAAGAATAGGAAGTAAAGAACAATGTATGTATATACTAGTTCACTTGAAAATTATCAAGCTAGTCTAGTCCACCCGCCAAGGTGATTTCACCTCACTCAATCGAGAACTTAATTAACTATAACCAAACTGATTACAATTTTCACAAGCTACGCACAAGTGACTAACAACTTCTAGACTCGTAAGCCCTAGACTTCTTAAGGATTCAGACCTACCCAGTCCCTTAAGGAATATCAACTACTAATCAACCTGATTATTACAATACACAAGCTACCGGCAAGTGACTAACAACTTGAAAGCTCTAGACTTCTTAAGGATTCATACCTACCCGGTCCCTTAAGGAATATCAAACAACAGTTTGAATACAAGTTTTGTTTACAAGAATGTTGCTTCTAAAAAGCTGAGTATGTAAACTATTTTATGAACAAATACTTAAGAATGTGAAAGCAATAAAAAACATTTGCGCGTGAATATTTTGTTAGTTGGATACTTTATTTCTTAGTCTTCAAGCCTTTTTATATAGCCATTAGCATAATGTATCCATTGAGGGATACTCTTGGAATTTCCAGAAAAATTGGCAACTTGATCAGTAACGTGGGGGACAAGATCGTGTGACGCGTCTGTCCTTTCATGGTAGGGGAATGAAACGTTGATTGTACCATGTACTATTTGTACCATCTTAATGCTATCTTATTTCCTTTTGCACTTCATAGGCTTCTGCGAGCATGAGTTTAGAAGTGAGAACATAACATCAGGTCTTCAGAACTTCAAGTCTTCAGAGTCTTCAGAAAAGTGTCTTTAAGTCTTCATCACTTGGTCATGAGAACCTTTTCTTAGAACCTTGGGTCTTTAGAACTTCAAGTCTTTAGATTCTTTAGACCTTCTGGCTTTTAGAGTCTTCATCACTTGGTCTCCATAACCCTTATCTTTATAACTTCACTAATACAAACATAAGCTTTCAGCATCAGACTTCAATAGAAACTTTGTCTTCATATCTTCTAACTTTGTTTCTTTGGAACATGTTGTCTTTAGAAGCTTGAGTCTTCAACATCTAGACATAAGTAACAACTTTTTTCTTCAGATATTTTGAATGGTTTCTTCATACAAATATCATAGTCTACACTTCAGAGTCTTCTGAAGTGTCTTGCTATTGTTCAATAGAACTTGTGTAGCATATGAGTGGAATCAATTCTCTTCCAATGTCTTGGCCATTCTATTCATCAGAAGCAGATCCTGTTTGTTAAGTACTCAACAATAACAAACATCAGTACAAAAATAATTGTTCACATAATCATACTCATTTGTTATCATTAAAACATAGATAATATTGCATAACCAAATCTTGTTCTTACAATCTTCCCCTTTTTGATGATGACAAAAATATGTATTTTGATGACATAATTTTGTACATATAATCATAATAAGTGAAATTAGAAGGGTAAGAAATACTTATCATTTTTCTGATACTCCCCCTGACTCAATGACTTGATGACGATCGGATATCCTGGCTCTAAACCATTTGAGTAAAAAATCTCCCTAATTCTAATAGATCAGATATCAAGATCTCGAGAGTCTTGACTTTGGATGCCAATAGACAAATTGAGATCTTGATTTCACATAACTTATTTATTGAATCTTTGAATCCTTAATGTGACAAAGACATCTTCCAGATTCTCAATAGATTCTCAATTTTGGAGTCTGATTCCAAGTTTTACTTCTTGAAGTATCATCATGAATTGAATAACATCTTCAGATTCTGAAGCCAACATGTTAGGCATAAGCTTTGAATAGTGCTTTCAGATCTCTGTCTTTTAATTAGAGTTTTAATTTCTTGAAAAAGAAAAACAATTCTAACAGAAACAGGAGTTTAATTGGGTTAAAATGTAAGCAAATCTTTTCAGAGATCATTTTCCAGAACTCGATTATTGAAATCAAAATTACGTTCATTTAAATTACTCCCCTTTTTTGTCATAATCAAAAAGGTAATTATGTGTGAAAAACAAAACAACCATAAGAAAAGAAAAGAAATTTCATTGATATTCGAAGGAGATTACAACAGAGTGCTAATATACATGGAAAGCTTATCTAAACTTCAAACACGTCACAACTCTCATCAAATAGAGCATTGTCTCTGATGAACAGATTTTGTTGAACAGTTTCAATTATACCTGCTAACTCAAACAGTCAGACAACACACGTCCAGATGGAATGAATGTTTTTTTAGAGTTCTTGGTTGCTTGGATTGATAACTTTAGATTATTAAATATTATTGTCGAAAGATGAATTGGAATATTCTTAAGAAGTCAATAAAGAAGACACATATCCCTAGGAAAGACTATATAAATATCTTCTCCTCTGGGATGAGTATTTTTCAACAGAAACTGAAACTAGACTTTTGAAAGTGGTTTCAAGTGATTTGCACTAAGGGGATCAAATATAAATTAAGAGTTAGGAACATTTGGAAACATGTCAACGTTCATGCAGGAGTTGGGTAAAGGTGGACTCCGGATGGCTTCATCAATGGAGGAGTGAGTGATGGTCATCGAAACACTAAAGATGTGAGTTTGAATGGTGTTTCCATCAAGACTAACTAAAGCTTGGAGCCATAAATTCTTTAAGAGGTTAGGATAAACAGGATCTCTCAACATTGTTGCATACCCAAACCATCCTTGATTTTCAATGACCCTGTTGATGAAACCATCATCAGACACATAATTGGGTCTTTTCTCTTTGATTACTTCGATTAGATTTTGATCTCCTTGAAAAGTTATAACATGCATGATATGTAGACAGGTTTAATTAAATATGATACAAGGATAATGACTTGATGAAATACTATATATGAAAAGAGATATAAATAGTCAGTCAAGAAGTTCATGAATTAAGACAATTTAAACCCTCAAGTAACGTCTCAGACTACTAAAAAAAGGAAATGAAGAGAGAAGTTGATCAAACATTAAGATGAGAGAGCACGAAAACATTTAATCATGACATGGAATGTCAGGCATAGACATAGAGGTATGACCTGAAACGAATGTTCCCAAGGAGTAGTTAAATCAATGTAATCATGATTAATCAATTTTAAGAAAAATACCTTCTCGTGCATGACCTAGGTAGAATGTGATAGACATTAAGTCTATTTAGGTAATGTGTTTGAAATTATCAAAGTCTGGAGAACCAAAAAGGTTTACATTGGATTAGGGACATTTCTGACGGAAACATCTTCTGATGACTTGAGATAAACAGGTTAGAAGTCTTTCGATTAAGTCAGAATCATATTCCTTCAGACTACGACTAAAACACATTTGATTCTAATGACATCTTACTCTGAACAAAAATCCAATTTAAGATTCTCTAGAATAAACAGAAATCTATCTTCAACCAAGGGTTTTGTAAAAATATCAGCCCATTGATGGCATGTATCTATAAATTTTAAAGATAGAACCCCTTTATGAACATAATCTCTAATAAAATGATGTTTGATTTCTATGTGTTTAGCCCTAGAGTGTAGAATAGGATTCTTACTCAAGTAGATAGCGACAGTGTTATCATAGAAGATGGGGATGTTACTTTCATATATCTGATAATTTTCCAGTGGATTTTTCATCCATAACATCTGAGTGTTGTTGATATGTACTATGCTTCTACTGTTGAAAGAGCAATTATTAATTGCCTCTTGATTGACCATGAGATTAGATTATTTCCTAAAAATTGACAATTTCCATATGTGCTTTTCCTTTCTAGTTGATCTATAGTGTAGTCTGCATCACAAAAGCCAGAAAGAGAATACTCTTATGTTTTCTCATACATCAAGCCGAGGTTAGGGGTTCCTATTAGATACCTTAGAATTCTTTTAATAATAGTTAAGTGAGATTCCCTAGGATCTGATTGGAATCTTGCGCAAAGATATACACTGAATAAAATATCAGGTCTAGATGATGTTAGATACAGAAGATATCATATCATACCATGATAGAGCTTCTGAAAAACCTTTCCACTTACCTCTTCTTTTTCCAAGATACATGTAGGATGCATTGGAGTCTTTTCTACAGTGCAGTCTGTCATGTTGAATTTCTTCAGAAGTTCTTTTGTGTACTTACTTTGATGCAGGTAAGTAGCCTCTGGTTTTTGATCAATCTGGATTCTCAGAAATAACTTCAGTTCCCCCATCATGCTCATTTCAAACTCGGCCTGCATTATCTTAGACAATTCGTTATAGAGAGATGGATTAGCATAACCAAAAATAATTTCATCGACATAGATTTGAACAATTAGAATATCATTTTTGAATGTTTTGCAGAAGAGTTTAGTGTCAACCTTTCCTCTGGTAAACTTATTTTCTAACAGAAAATTGCTCAGTCTGTCATAACAAGCTCTGGGAGCTTGTTTCAAGCCATAAAGAAATTTCTTTAGTTTAAAAACAAAGTCTAATTTCTCAAAATTTTCAAAGCCAGGAGGTTGTTTGACATATACTTCTTCTGAAATATAACCACTCAGAAATGCACACTTAACATCCATCTGATAAAGAATGATATTATGAGTTACAGAAAAGGAAACTAATAACCGAATAGCTTTTAACCTGGTGGTTGGTGCAAAGGTTTCTGTATAGTTTATACCTTCTTGTTGACTATAACCTTGTGCAACTAGTCGAGCTTTTTTTTTCTGATAACGTCACCCTTCTCATTGAGCTTGTTTCTGAACATCCATCTGGTTCCAATGATGTGGATACCTTTAGGTTTTTGAACAAGATCCCATGTGTCATTCTTTGAGAATTGGTTCGGTTCTTCTTCCATATCCATAATCCAATCCTTATCTAGAAGATCTTCCTCAATTGATATAGGTTCTATTAAAGAGACTAAATCTAGAAGCTCTTCATCAAAAGGTTTGAGAGTCGATCTTGTTTTGACTAGAGCATCTTTACTTCCAAGAATAAGATCTTCAGGATGAGACGATGTGATTATGTTCTTCTTTGGTTGAGTTTTATTAGATAGACTATCAATATTATCAGAAGGAGGAGCTTTTGATTCTTTATCTTCTTCAATCTTCTCTTTTTGTTCAATGAATGTTATAGTCACATCTGCAAGTTTTTTTCACACAACTTTGACTTTTCATAATCAAGCTTATCATAAAATCTGACATGAGTTTATTCCTCCATAATTTGTGATTATATGTTATAGATTCTGAAGCCTTTATAGCATTCAGAGTATCCTAATAGCAGGCACTTTTGTGCTTTGGAATCAAACTTACCCAGATTCTCTTTAGTTTTTAACATATAACAAATGCATCCAAATGGATGGAAATAGGAAATGTTGGGGTTTCTATTCTTCCATAATTCATAAGGAGTCTTACACAAAATAGGTCTTATGGAGATTCTTTTTTGAATATAGCATGTTGTATTTACTGCTTCTACCCAGAAGTGCTTAGCCATCTTTGTTTCTTGGATCAAAATGCGAGCCATTTCTTGCAAGGTTCTATTTTTCCTTCCTACAACCCCATTTTGTTATGGAGTTCTAGGGCAAGAAAAATCTTGTACTATGTCATTTGAATCAAATTTTTTTTCAAAATCTTTATTTTCAAATTCTCCACCATGACTACTATGAACTCTAACTATACTGTAACCTTTTTCATTTTGCACTTGGGAACAGAAAGAAGCGAATACTTAGAATGACTCCACATTGTGTTTCAAAAATTTTACCCATGCCCATCTGTTGTAATCATCAATGATGACAAGTCCATATTTCTTACTGTTTTACCCCAAAATTTGCCCTCTCATTTCATCAACACTTTCTCATCACAAGACTCTTGGAATTCAGGATCAAGTTAGGGTTTGCTCTGCTCAAGACCCCTCCTTGCACTGTTAACCCAAATTAGGGTTTGAGTTTGCACAAGGATATTTTGACCTAAAATACCCAAATTGACTTTCATGCTCCATGTTGGGTTCACAAGTTTGCCCATACCAAGTTTCAAGCCTTGATTCAAATCTTTGCCCAGTCAATTGGACAATTGACCTAGAAATCAACGGTGTTGGGGAAAAAGTCAACTGTGGCCAATTGACAGTCAAACCTCATGAAATTTGACCCACATCAATATTATGAACTCATATGAACCATTTGATCAAGTTTGGATCACAGTTCCACAAGAAATTTGATCAGATCACCAAAAGGGCAAAATGGTCATTTTTAGGGTTTTGACTATACAAAGGCAATTTTTTACTGTTTGACCTAACCAATGGCAAATCAAGCTCAACCATGGACTCAAGGACTCAATGACATCATCTTGATCCATTCAACAAGTTCAAAAGATCTCAAATGCATAGGATTGACAAATGAATTTTTCAGTCAACTGATCAAAATTTGACTGTATACTGAAAAGTCAAACTTTGACTTTTTGGTCAAAATCAAGTGCCAAGATGGAAAATTTTCTCTAAGTTATGAAACTTGTTCATCAGGAAACCCAAAAATGCAAATTAGGGTTTAAAATGGAAAATTTGCATAACTTAGAATTTTTCTAAGTTATGAAATTTTCTTATTTTTTTCCTAACTTTGTCCCATTTCTTCACCAAGATGCAAATGGATTAAAACAAAACTTGCAACATGAAAGTTGTAGTCCATCACAAAGTCTACAACTTTGATTCACAAAGTTTTCTCAAAAGAAGCTTGTATCTCAAGTTATGATTTTTGGAACAAGGGTACCTAAAACTTTTAACTTAGAGAAAATTTACCCTAATCTAGGCAGGATTTTGACCCATCTTCTTGGCCATTTTTCACATAGTTCCACTTGGAGTTTCAAGTTTCATTACAAAGATGGATTGTAGTACATGTTCCTAGCTTTCCAAATTGTCCAAGAACTCCTCAAACACCCTTGTGGTTAGAGAGAATCGAATTCTTGAAGTTGGCAAAAACTCACTTTTGTCCATGGCCAATACATGTTCATAACAACTTGCAATTCTGATCTAGCTAGCTTGGTTCAACATTACAGGCCTTAAAACCAATTTTTACTCCTTAATTTAATGCATATCCATTGTATTAAGGTATTGTCTTGGTCATTAGGGCATTATACTTTAGTTTAAGCCTTAAATGGAAAAAGCAACAATGCCATTTTTGCCTAAACTTCACTTTATGTCAAAACCAAATCCTTGAGGCATGGGGGCCAGATATTTGAGGCAAGATCAAGTCCACTAATTCCAGTAACCAAGAACAAAAGTTGAAGCATGATAGGAGGGCTTGTACAGGGCTATAACATCATTTCCATTCTCTTGCTTCAAGTAGAAGAAAGGTGGCAAAACATAAAAAATCTCTAATATCTGTTAACACAAGCTGAGAAGAACTTTGTGAACAAGTTCCATACATCCCAACAAGCCTAAAGCACGACCCTTTCATCACTAAAAACTCCTCATACTCAGAATCACTGTTTTTCTGCTAAGCATATCAAGTTCTGCATCTTGCAAGCCACAACCAATTTCCATCGTGCGTTTTGTCCCAAGAGAGTTCCAACACTTTCCAACCAACTCACCTGAACTATCCCAAGCCCCCATTGCAAGCTGTAACACCTCTAACACACTTTGCCATTTTCATTTCAAAGCTCTGCAGGTTGAGTTCTACAACACGATTCAAGTTGTTTCAAAGCAAGCCAAGCATTGGAGAAGCTTCCTTGGACCTCAGGCAAGCTCAACAGAAGCTCAAACACCATTGAAGGTTGCTACATTGTCCAAATCGAAGTCAACTGAAACAGGTATTTCATGGACTTCTATCTCTCTATTTAGGAATGGTTAGGCTTAGGTTTGTGAATGAAAAATGTTGTACTCATAGCTCTGAAGCCATACATATGCTTAGTTTTCATTTACATTAATCGTGCTGAGAGAATTTCACTCTTGAACTTTCTGAAAAAACTAGGTTAGAAATTAGGGCCAGAGAAATTCTCTCTCGTCTTTGAGAGTTAATCCAAGTTTTTTATATGGTTAGATTCTTTATTTGATGCTCTACAAGTTTCATGTTTTGAGTTTTGTCAAAAGATCAAAGAATCAGGAGATACAGGTTGGGGTAGCTAGCGCGCGTTTTTGTTCAAGTTCTGTTGGACAGTGGAAGAAGATGAAGTAGTTGGGCTGGGCCTGACAACTTCCTACTTTTGGCACACCCCACTTTCAATTTCACACCCTCTGGCCCATTTTCTTGTATTTTGATATTTTTGCATTTTTATTTTCTTTTATGACTTTGATATTTTATTTTCAAACATAAAAAATGATCCAAAAATATTTTTATATTTTTTTGCATTTATTTGGTATTTATTTTATTTATTCCCACCATAAAAAAGGTTTAAATACTTTATGTTATTTTGTTTAAACCTAAAAATAATGTAAAAAATATGTTTATTTTCATTTTTATTTTTATACACATTTGAAAATATTTTCTTGAAATATATACATTTTTGTAAATAATTTATTTCAATTTTTTACACATTTAATATATTTAATGTATATATATACTTATATATTTTATCTTATTAAATAATTAGGTCAAAAATACAAAAAAAATATTACATTTTTTTTTTATTTTTGGACCAAAAATATCATTTTTATAATATATTTTATTTTTTTGTATAAATTAATATATTATTGCACATAATTAATAAATAATATTATTTATTAGGAATTAGGGTTTTTAGCCCTAAGTAGAAAAATAATTAAAGTTGATATTTTTTTATTATTTATTTACACTTCACATTGAAAAAATACTTTTACATACTAAAAACATTTTGGCATAATACATTTTATTTATATTTATTTGTTGTATCTTTTATTTAATTATTGTACATTTAAATATTGTATCTTGTACATTCCATTTGGTTGTAATAGTAATCTAGGGTTTAATTTCTTGTCAAATATCCCCAATTCAAATTTGTACCCCCCTCCCTATATCATGTTGTAATAGTGTAGCATTTAAATTCTCGCACATTTAAAAGCTTTCAATTATACCATGTTAGACCTAGGGTTTGTATGAAAATAAAATCAACAACTAGTTTGACTTAATCCAAGATGACATGCATGAAAAACAAACACAATGCACACTTGCACCCCTAGGGTTCCATCCATTTGTTGCCTTCAAAAATGGGCCATGGTTGCATGTCAAGTACTTTGGCAAAACAAAAATAAAACAAAAGATCATAGTCCCTCAATGACGTTATCTGAGTTGCCTAAACAAAATGATCAAGTCCCTCAGGAAAATTGCCAAAGATACTTGACACTATTTCCATCATGGTCTATACGATGACCCACGCCTGTCCCGTTAACATCCTAACACAAGGTTGTTCATCAAATACAATGGTGAAGCAACACAGTTAAAAGAGTTAAAAACATAAGAAAAATATTTGAGTAAAATAGGGTAGATGGCTCTTAGCTACTTGATCAAGCTTGCAAAAACATCCTTGCTACTTTTCAAAACACACTCCACAACACAATTTCAAAACCCCACTTTCAAACATTGAAAACCTTTCAAAAGACAAAAACACCTTTGTATACATTCAAACAAGAATCATTACAAAGGTTGCCACAATGATGGCCTCTTTTCAAAACATTTTCCAAAATCACGCACAAAGCACCATTTCAAACAATTAAAAAGCACCATTTCAAACAATAGAAATACAAAGCAAGTGATCTAAGCAAGTAGCTAAGAGCCCATGGATAACCATGGATAGAAAGGGTGCTAATACCTTCCCTTTCTATAATCTACTCCCCGAACCCAAGAAAACATCTCAAAGGTCTTTCATGTGCTTTTTGACCTTTCCTTAGTATAAAATAAAAAGTCAGTGGCGACTCTTTCTAAACCGAAACATTTGCGAACACAAACGCAAAATCCCAAGTCAGTTCTCCCACCGTATCACAGAACCGGCGACTCTGTTGGGGAAATATTTAAAAGTGGAGTAACCTTAGGGCTTAGATCACCCTTGGCATGACTATTGTTTGCTTTGATTGCTTTACATCTTTGTTCTCCTATTTGGGGTTGAAATCCTCCACCCAGATTTGGGAAACATTCATAGATAGCAATACGTTGTGGAAACTTTGTGGGGTATACCGACACGGTTGAAGCAATAGCTATATTAGTGTGACATATTTGTGAGTACCGGTAGCCTTTGAGTCAATCAAAGAGAATACGGGGCCGCTGAGTGATGTCATTAAGCACTAATGAACTAGAACCTTACTTGACCATCTTGGCCTTTTCATTAGGGGTAGTGAGATGACCGGCTTTGGTGCAGTCCGAAGTTGGTAGATACTCGATACTACACTCATTGAGGGTTGTTTTCTTGGAATATTTTGGTCTCTAGTTAAGTGGCTAAACCAAAACAATGAACATAGAAAACATTCCGATGATATTGAGCTCCTTAGAACCCGGTTACTATTTATAGGACAGGTTTTGAACCAACTAAACTCAAGAGGGTACTTACCTATGAAACCTCATGCATGCCTGAAACTAGGGTTTTGTGTGACTTTTTTGTACATGTGCTTATGCATACATCATGAACATCATAAAGCATCATATGCATCCACTAACCATTTCAAGGGTTTGGATCTTCATCTTTGTTCTTGTTTTGTAGGTCATGGAATCTCTTCGCAGGAAAACAATTCAAGTCAATCTTGTGAGAATCCCTCATCAACTCAAGGAGCTCACTTATAGGATTCCAGAGAATTATCTCTTCAGTGAAAGACATGGAAGACTCCTCAACTTAGTCAACACCAGTATTGAAGAAAACATGGTGAAAGTCATCTTCCAATTCTTTGACCCCTACACCACTGTTTCACATTCCCTGATTACCAATTGGTTCCTACTTTGGAGGAATTTTCTCAACTCCTGATAATTCCTATTCTTAATCAACTACCCTACAATGGTATGGAAAAGAACCAAAACCTGAAGATGTTGCTCAAGCATTACACTTGCAACCATCTGACATCAAGGGGCATTGGGAAACCAGAAGTGGTGTTAAGGGTTTCTTGGCAAAGTTTCTATTTGAGAAGGCACAAGACTGTTGGAATTCTCTTGATCTACAAGCCTTTGAAGATATTGTGGCACTCCTTATCTATGGGTTGGTTTTTTTCCCAAATCCTGATCAACTTATAGATGTGAATGCCGTCAAGATTTTCATATCCAGGAATCCCATACCTACATTGCTTGGGGACATCCTACACTCATTTTACACATGAACAATGAGGAAAAGAGGTGTTCTCATGTGTTGTACTCCCATCCTAGCAAGGTGGTTTATTTATCACCTTCCACAATCAGTTCTGAAGAATGAGTAGGGTTTAAGGTGGTCACAACGATTGATGACCCTCACACATTCTGATGTACATTGGTGTTCTCGGTCCAGAGAAAATGTCATCATCATTGATCGTTATGGGGAATTCCCTAATGTCCCACTACTCGGTATTAGGGGAGGCATTACCTACAACCCCTGTCTAGCTTTGAGACAATTTGGATATGCTCGGACGGATGGTCCTCATGACATGCTGATTCCTGACCTAGTTTTTGACTTCGACAACGATGCGCGAGGACTTCGACAAAGGTTCATCAGAGCTTGGAGGATGACTAACAAAGTGGATAGTAAGACACTGGGGCACAAGAATTCCATCCCCCTTGAGCCTTACCTCAAGTGGGTACATACCCGCTCCCAGAATCTTATGATGCCATATCCACACATTCTCCCCTTGATCAAAGAGCATGTTATGGAAGGAGAGGTTCCATACACCATCCTACATCCTGACATGCCAACATCATGGGAGGAAATGCAAAAGAGTTGGATCCAACTCAAAGAAGAACGAGATACTTTTGAAGCCAGCTTCTATGCCAGTGAGAAGAAGGTTTTAGAGCTCACCCGCCGACTTCATGAGGAGGAAACTCTCAACACCTACATCGCACCAAAAAGGATGCGCAATGTCTTTTTACATTAAGAATTTTGTAATATTTCGCCCATGGGGCATTTATGTACTAACAAATCTTTTCTTAATATGACGTGCGTTCTTTTTGTTTGAAACAAATTTGAATTTTTGAATCCTTGAAAGCATTACATGAATAACATACCATTCATCATATGCATAAAAAGGTCTTCAAGCTAGGTTTCCTTATCTTTCTGATGTTTATTTCAGCAAGATGGATTTGGAGCAAACAGTAAAGGACCTACAGGCACAAAATTCACAATTTCAGCAACTCCTCATGACCTTGGAAAAGGGTCAAGAGGATCTCAAAGTTCTGTTAGAGAAGAATAAAGAGAAGAAAAAGAAAAAGAGACCGGGGGTAGCCACGTTCGAAAGAAGGTTTGAGAGCGATGCTAGGAGGACTCTGGAGTTCCCTTCAACGTATGACGAAGGAGCTGGAATGGGGAAAGGAGTTATTGTACCTTCTGAGTCTGAGGTAGAAGAGGAGGAAGAGGAAGAAGACGAGGAGTATTCCGAACAACAGTATCCACCAGCGGATGACAAATATAAGAACCTTGAAGACAGATTGGAAGCTATGGAGTTGCAGAGGGTTCCCGGATTGGATTTTGAGGAACTGGGGTTGGTAGCTGGGATTGTTATCCCTCCCAAGTTCAAGGTGCCAACATTTTCCAAGTACGACGGTCTGTCTTGCCCTAAGATGCACCTGAGGTCGTATGTTAGAAAGATCCAACCTCATTCATCCGATAAAGACCTATGGGTCCATTTTTTCCAAGACAGCTTGTCTGGCACTAAGTTAGATTGGTTTTATCATCTCGAGAGATCAGAGGTTCACAATTTGGAAGACTTGGAAGCTTCTTTTTATCGTCAGTATCAGTACAATGCTGATTTGGCGCCCACTCGTACTCAGTTACAAAGTATGGGGATGGCTTCAAATGAAGGGTTTAAGGAGTACGCCCAAAAGTGGCATGATCTGGCTGGAAGGGTACAGCCACCGCTATCAGATAGGGAATTAGTTGACATGTTTTTGGGGACCCTATCTGGCCCTTTCTTCAACCATCTAATTGGGAGCTCCTCCGCGGGATTTACTGAACTGATTCTGACCGGCGAAAGGGTTGAGGCAGGTATTAAAAGTGGAAAGATTCAAAAGGATGCTTCCGCATCCACGGATGTTAAAAAACCTTTCCCAGCCAAGAAAGAAGCATCTGCTGTGTATTATCAAAAGGGATTAGGAAGAACTGAGCACCGTCCGACTGTAGGGGCCGTGATGATTCAAAATTCGTCAAATGATCAACCTCGTAACAATCAATCGAGACCTAATCAACAACGGGTAGAATGGCCACAATGGCAGTTCACCCGCATCAACATGACACCCGCACAAGTTCTTCCCCATTTATTGAAGTTGAATCTAACTAGTTTGAAGGAGGCGCCAAAAAACCCTAACACCTCCTCTCCATACTATCACTCCAACGCCTAGTGTGCTTAACATTCCGACAGTGCTGGGCACGATACCAATACTTGTTGGGCACTTAAGAACAAAATTCAGGACTTAATTGATGCCAAAGAGGTTAAATTTGATGCTCCTGAGAAGCCTCATGTTATATCTGCTCCGATGCCCAAGCACGGCCACAATGTGCATGCTGTTTTGGAAAACCTCCATGTTACTGATGTTGCTGATCTGTTAACTCCATTGTTAATGATTAAAATAAATTTGTTGAGAGTCGGGATCTTTCCTCGTTGTGGTAAGGACTGTTATTTTTGTTTTAACATTAAAGGTGATTGTCCAATGTTGAAGTCGGGTGTCCAACGCCTGATGGATACGCAAGAGATACTTTTCCAGAAAACCCCTGTTAACACTTTCAATCTGATTACTCCTGATACTTGTGATACTTCAACCAACGATATTGCTATCATAACCATTTCCAACAATCCTCCCAAGGCTTGCAAAAGGCCTGTCAGTATTACACCCAACTTTGAATGTGTACCTTTAAAGATCACCATGTCGGGACCTGTCCTGTACCAATCAAGCAAAATGATATCGTGGAACTATGGGGGAGAAATCTTCTACCACGACATCAAACAAATCGAAACAGTCCAAGAGATTTCTGAAGAAGACCCTGATATAGGGAACATCGCGGGTACAAGCAAGATAACCCGCAGTGGCCGAATCTTTTCTCCGGAGATTTCTCCCCCTCGAGCAGTTTTCGGACCCTTAAAAGCTTCTACACCTGTTGGGCCTTCTGTGTAAGGCCCAGTGATTGAAGAATTAAATACTCCTGAAGAAAGACCATCTGCTGATAATACCGACAAGGGTAAGGGGATACTGGAAATGCCTGTCAGGACGAAGGCTCGTGTTGTGGTTATCCCCGAAACCACTCAGAAGGAAATGGATGAAATCCTAAAAATAATCAGAAAAAGTGACTACGACGTTGTGGAACAATTAGGACAAACCCCTTCTAAAATTTCAATGTTGGCTCTTTTGCTCTGTTCTGAGGCCCATGCCAAGGCCCTAATCAAATTCTTGAAGGCGACACATGTTCCCCAAGAGACCTCGGCTGACCAGTTTCAGGATTGTGTGGCCAGTCTTACAGCTGACAATGGCCTGGGCTTTTCCGACGCTGACTTAACTCCCAAAGGAAGGAAACATAATGATGCATTACATGTTTCAGTTGAATGTCGGGGAACTACTCTCGCCCATGTCTTGGTTGATACTGGTTCTTCCCTAAATGTGTTGCCGAAGAAAGCCTTAGACCGTTTGGATTGCGAAGGTTTGACCCTCAAACTTAGTAACATCGTCGTTAGGGCTTTCGATGGTTCCAAAAGAATGGTTCATCGAGAGGTTGATATTCCTATCAAGGTAGGCACCGAAGTGTTCAATTGCACCTTCTACGTGATGGACATTCGTCCGTCATACTCATGTTTGCTAGGAAGACCGTGGATCCATTATGCCGAGGCAGTTACATCCTCTTTGCACCAGATGTTGAAATATCATGTTAAGGGTAAAACCATAACTATGCACGGCGAGGAAGAGTACATGATCAGTCATCTTAATTCCTTTCGATATGTGGAGTTAGATGGTGAGTTCATCGAAACTCCTTTTCAAAATTTTGAGGAAGTTTCTCCCGAGGTAGCAGTTACGAAGACAGTGGTTGAGGTACCTATCATTCCCAAGCATGTGGATAGGATGGCATCTCTCAAGGACGCAGAGGTTGTGATTAAGGAGGGGAAGATCACAGCATGGGGGCAATTTCCTAATTTCCCCCATAAGGCGGACAAATTTGGACTAGGGTTTACAACTGCAGGACAAAAGGCTATGCGTCGTTCCAAGACTGGAGGGCCACCCGTAAGGATCTCACACCATGGAATCAATGCTGTAGAAGACGAAGATGAAGAAAGCCACTTTGAAGATTGGATCTTTCCGACTGTCGAAGGGGGTTTGAACAATTGGGAAGCAAAGGATTTTGTTCCTATCACCTTTATCAACCAGTAATTTTTTCTTTGAACAATTTCCCATTTTTTATGGTCTGTAATAACTAAAACAATTTGCACACTATTTTCACCTCATGCCTTGCCCAGGGAATGTAGGTCCATTCGTAAGGTCTTGACTTTCTTCATAATCATATGCCATGTTTTAGTGAATCATTGGACGTTTTTCATCTATAAACTGCTGTGTTCATTTTTCTTTCCTTTTGCATTTTTGTTTTGTTTAAGGATGGCTATCCCTTACACACACCCACACTCACAAATGCAGGTACCCATCCATTCCAGATTCCATGGGAAATTATTCTGTTTCAGCCTTCGATAACTCTGAAGATTTGGTCAATCATGCTGAGTACGAAGTTGACGAAGATTGTGAGGTGCCAGGAGAGTTAGCCAAACTTCTACAACAAGAAGAGAGGGTCATTCTGCCTCATGAAGAGTTGCTAGAAACCATCAACTTAGGGACATAGGAGGACAGGAAGGAAGTAAAAGTGGGTGCCAACCTGGAACCGAGTGTCAAAGAGCGCTTAGTGCAGTTGTTGAATGAATATGTTGAAATCTTCGCTTGGTCTTATGAAGACATGCCAGGGCTAGACACCGACATCGTGGTTCACCGTCTCCCTACAAGAGAAGATTGTCCACCGATCAAGCAAAAGGTTTGTCGAATGAGGCCTGACATGTCTGAGAAGATTAAGGCTGAAGTAATGAAGCAATTCAACGTTGGCTTTCTGGCTGTTACAACCTATCCACAATGGGTTGCTAATATTGTGCCCGTACCCAAAAAGGACGGCAAGGTCAGAATGTGTGTGGACTATCGGGGTTTGAACAGGGCTAGCCCTAAAGATGATTTTCCGCTGCCACATATCGATATCTTGGTTGACAACACAACTTAGCACAAGGTGTTTTCCTTCATGGATGGGTTCTCGGGATACAACCAGATCAAAATGGCCCCCGAAGACATGGACAAAACTACCTTTGTCACGCAATGGGGTACCTTCTGCTACAAAGTGATGCCGTTCGGACTGAAGAACGCAAGGGCAACTTACCA
The DNA here is from genome assembly GCA_948472305.1 of Vicia faba. Lineage (NCBI taxonomy): Eukaryota > Viridiplantae > Streptophyta > Magnoliopsida > Fabales > Fabaceae > Vicia > Vicia faba. Next base: position 807,190,475 of record OX451737.1, read on the forward strand.
ACGCGCCATGGTAGCTTTATTTCATGATATGATACATCATGAGATCGAAGTTTACGTGGACGACATGATAGACCGATCACAGACATAAGAAGAACACCTTGAACATTTGCAAAAGTTGTTTTCCAGGTTGAAGGAGTATAAGCTCAGACTGAATCCAAGCAAGTGCACTATTGGAGTTAGGTCTGGTAAACTTCTGGGATTTATTGTCAGCAACAAGGGCATTGAGGTTGATCCAGCTAAAGTAAAGGCCATACAAGAAATGCCTGCCCCCCATAATGAAAAGGAGGTTAGAGGATTCTTGGGACGCTTGAACTATATTGCGAGGTTCATCTCTCACCTAACATCTACCTACGAGCCAATTTTCAAACTGCTGAAGAAAGATCAGGTAGTTGAATGGAACGATGATTGTCAAGTTGCTTTTGATAAGATCAAGGAGTACTTACTAGAACCTCCTATTCTGATGCCACCCGTCGAAGGAAGGTCATTGATCATGTATCTGACTGTTTTGGATAACTCAATGGGGTGCGTACTGGGCCAACATGACGATACTGGCCGAAAAGAGCATGCCATTTATTACCTTAGCAAAAAGTTTACCGACTGTGAGACTCGCTACTCACTGCTCAAGAAAACTTGTTGCGCTTTGGTATGGGCTGCTCGCCGGCTAAGGCAGTATATGTTGACTCATACCACTTTACTGATTTCCAAGATGGATCTGATCAAGTACATCTTTGAGAAGCCGGCTTTATCTGGAAGAACTGCTAGATGGAAAATGATCCTGACTGAATATGATATCTAGTATACTACCCAAAAGGCTATAAAGGGGAGTGTACTAGCTGACCATCTAGCTCATCAAGCCGTCGAAGATTATCAGTCTATGAGATTCGACTTCCCTGACGAGGACATCATGACATTGGACAACATTGAAGGAAACAGACCGTATGACGGACCTGAACAAGGATCCCGATGGACCCTGTATTTTGATGGTGCTTCAAATGCACTTGGCAACGGTATCAGTGTGGTACTCATCTCTCTGGAAGGTTGCCATACACCCTTCACTGCCCGACTTTGTTTCAGCTGTACCAACAACATGGCCGGATATGAAGCTTGCATCTTTGGTCTCAATGCTGCTATAGACCTGGGGATCAAATCTTTGGTCATATTTGGGGACTCGGCTTTGGTTATCAGTCAAGTCAAAGGAGAGTGGGACACCAAACATCCTAATCTTATCCCATACAAAGAACATGTCCTGACATTGTTTCCTCATTTCGAGCAGATTACTTTCGAACATTTCCCGCGAGAAGAGAATCAGCTAGCAGATGCTCTGGCTACAATGTCATCCATGTTTAAACTCAACTGGGATAACGAGGCTCCCCAAATTACCATCGAGCGAATGGATGAACCTGCGTACTGTCATGAGATTAATATCGGAGAAGTAGTGGAACAACCCTGGTTTCATGAAATCAAAAGGTATCTCCAGACTAGAGAATACCCCGAAGGAGCTTCTGTCAAAGACAAAAAGTTCTTAAGGAGATATGCTGCCAAGTTCTTCCTAAGCAATGGCATCCTTTATAAGCGCAACCATGATTGTGTTTTACTTCGTTGTGTGGACAAAGCCGAAGCAGAGTTGATCATGACTGAGTTACACAGTGGCACATTTAGCACCCACTTGAGCGGACATACGATGGCTAAGAAGATTCTAAGGGCAGGCTACTATTGGTCTACCATGGAAGCTGATTGTCACCAACATTCCCGTACTTGCCATAAATGTTAAGTCTACGCCGACAAGGTACATATTCCTCATGTTCCTCTCAATGTTATGACAGCTCCTTGGCCATTCGCAATGTGGGGCATTGACATGATTGGAGAGATCAAGCCCACGGCGTCCAATGGACATCGCTTCATCTTAGTCGCTATTGATTATTTTACCAAGTGGGTCGAAGCAGCTTCCTTTGCCTCTGTTACAAAGAATGTGGTTGCCCGCTTCATCAAGCAGAACCTCATATGCCGGTATGGTGTCCCCGATAGGATCATCACAAACAACGATACAAATTTGAACAATACCATGATCACCGCTCTGTGCGAACAGTTCAAGATTTATCATCACAATTCATCTCCCTATCGGCCGAAGATGAACGGTGATGTTGAAGCTGCGAACAAAAATATCAAGAAGATCATTCAAAAGATGACAGTCACCTATAAAGACTGGCATGAGATATTACCGTTTGCTCTGCATGGATATCGTACCACGACACGTACTTCAACAGGGGCAACCCCATTTTCCTTGGTGTATGGCATGGAAGTTGTGTTACCCATGGAAGTTCAGATTCCTTCCTTAAGGATCATGAAAGACGCTGGTTTGAGTGAAGACGATTGGATTCATACCCGACTTGATCAACTCAATTTGATTGACGAGAAGCGAATTACTGCTGTTTGTCATGGTCAGGCGTATCAAAAACGCATGATCAAGGCTTTCGACAAAAAGGTTAAGCGTCTGATATATCAAGTCGGAGATCTTGTAATCAAGCGGATCATCTTACCGCAAAGCGATCCCAGGGGAAAATGTACTCCTACTTATGAATGACAATTTATGATCAAGAGCATCTTTTCTGGTGGGGCAATGATTTTTACCACCATGGACGATAAAGATTTGCCACACCCTGCAAATGCAGACATAGTCAAAAGATACTACGCATAAAACGATCCGGCAAGTTGAAAACCTGAAAGGGCGACTTGGGCAAAAATGGGCATTCCGGTGGATTGAAAACCCGAAAGGGCGGTTCAGGCAAAAATTAGGGATAAAAAAAATTTGTACACCCGCCAAGTTGAAAACCTGAAAGGGCGACTTGGGTAAAAAAGGGTATCCCGTTGGATCGAAAACCCGAAAGGGCAATTCAGGCAAAAGTTAGGGAATTAAAGCGTATGACTGTGTCTCGTCGGATCACTTTAAAGAACAATCTCTTCATCGACAAGCTCCGAGCTTCTGATCAACCTAGTCATCGGCTGACGAAGCAACAAATGGACAAGATATTCAGAGTTGTGAAGGCTATAGAAGAATGGGAATCCCATGGAATTGTTACACATAGCCATCTTTCTTTTGTATAAAACTTTTCCAATTTTTGCGACAACATTCTCTTACTAGGATGTCTATCTCCTTTGTATAAATATACTCACAAAAGTTAAATACAAATATACTTCAAAGTGCAGAAATTTGCTTGCATTTCTTTTCTTTTTTTACACTTATGTTTTAGTTGAAAACGTCCAATGTTTTGTTAAATAGGCATATGCATTTGAATGTAATCAATGCTTACAAATAAAACGAAATTGAAAAGGATAATTACTGATAGGTTGAAGGTGTAGGAAGATATCTTTGTGCCATTTCAGAAGAAATCCCCTACGATACATCAGTCAGATCCCCAACAAAGATAAAATTGGAGTATTTTTCCCCAACGGAGTTAAGCTTCAAGATCCTCAACAGAGCCAATACTTTCTAAAGCTTGATTCCCCAGCTGAGTTGAATTTCAAAATTCCCATCAAAGTTAAGCTTCAAGATTCCCGGTGGAGCCCGAAAACCCTGAAAATCCTATCCCCGGCGGAGCCAGAATAGTGAGCATTTCCCCACAGATTTATTTCCCAGCAGATTGAAGATTCTCAGTCTCATTTCTCCAGCAGAGGTCTCCCAGGTTTTAACTCCCCAGTAGAGATTCTTCAGAGTTTCCCTTATTCCCCAAGCAGTCAGCAAGGGTTTCTCATCTTCAAATCCTCAACATTGGTCAAGGATTTATTTTCCCCGGCAGCAGTCAAAGATTTTGTTATCTCCAGCTATTCGGATTTTATCTTCCTCAACAAGACGGCTACTCAGCTTACATGCATAACCATTACATTCATATATCATAAACATTGGTGAAATACAGTTCATTGCATCATACATATCATACAGCATAATTTTGTGTTTTAGCTAACATTTTATCCTTTTCAGGATAAGATTAAAAGGCTATCGTTAACAATTATTCAGATACAGTATGGATGCACCCCAGATACGGCGGTCATTCTATTACTCATTCGGAATTTCAAGTCAAATACAGTACATATACACCCCAGACACGACAGTCATTCTACTACTCATTCAGACTTCAGCAATCCGATACAGACTAGATACGCTCCAGACACGGCGGCCATTCTATCTCTCATTCAGATTCAATTATCAACTTCAAGTTCAGATGTGCTCCAGACACGGATGCCATTCTGGACCCTTACACCAGCAGTTTGATTCCCTCAGTACAGTCGCCACGGAAGTCATTCTGTCATTCATTCAGATCCCAGTTATAGCTCAGATACACTCCGGACACGGAAGTCATTCTACTGCTCATACAGATCTCAACTTCAGATACAGTCCAGATACGCTCCAGACGCGGTTTCCATTATGTCACTCATTTAGAGTTTATCCCCAGCACACAGTTGCTCCATACACAAATATTCCTTTGTTACCCGGATATAATACAGATACACTCCAGACACGGCAGTCATTCTGATATTCATTCAACATTCAAACACAGTTACAGCTCAGATACGCCCCAGACGCGGACTCCATTCTTTTGCTCATACAAACTCAGTCTCCAGATACAGTTCAAGTGCATTCGAGACACGGATACCATTTTGATACTCATTCTTTTGGCCTACAGCATTGCAATTCAACAAAGGTTCTTGGATGGCATCTTTAAGACCATCTCTAGCAAGATTCTGCCATCTCCAAATGGCATCTTTAAGCCTATTCCCGCACCTATGTTTTGACGAGTGCAAATTTACGGGCACTCTAGTGTCCAATCCTCTTTTACCTTTGAGTCGCGAAAGGCAAACTTGCCAATCTAACTCTTCAGGTTCAAGAAGATTGAACGGGGGCAACTGTTGTACCCTAAAATTTGCCCTCTCATTTCATCAACACTTTCTCATCACAAGACTCTTGGAATTCAGGATCAAGCTAGGGTTTGCTCTGCTTAAGACCCCTCCTAGCACTGTTAACCCAAATTAGGGTTTGAGTTTGCACAAGGATATTTTGACCTACAATACCCAAATTTACTTTCATGCTCCATGTTGGGTTCACAAGTTTTCCCATACCAAGTTTCAAGCCTTCATTCAAATCTTTGCCCAGTCAATTAGACAATTGACCTAGAAATCAATTGTGTTGGGGAAAAAGTCAATTGTGGCCAATTGACAGTAAAACCTCATGAAATTTGACCCACATCAACATTATGAACTCATATGAACTATTTGATCAAGTTTGGATCATAATTCCACAAGAAATTTGATCAGATCACCAAAAGGGCAAAATGGTCATTTTTAGGGTTTTGACTATACAAAGGAAATTTTTGACTGTTTGACCTAACTAATGGCAAATCAATCTCAACCATGGACTCAAGGACTCAATGACATCATCTTGATCCATTCAACAAGTTCAAAAGATCTCAAATGCATAGGATTGACAGATGAATTTTTCAGTCAACTAATCAAAATTTGACTGTATATTGAAAAGTCAAACCTTGACTTTTTGGTCAAAATCAAGTGCCAAGGGTCATTTTTCATCAAGACATGTCAAATTATGAAACTTGTTCATCAAGAAACCCAAAAATGAAAATTAGGGTTTAAAATGGAAAAATTTCATAACTTAGAATTTTTCTAAGTTATGAAATTTTCTTATTTTTTTCCAAACTTTGTCCCATTTTTTCACCAAGATGCAAATGGATTCAAACAAAACTTGCAACATGAAAATTGTAGTCCATCACAAAGTATACAACTTTTATTCACAAAGTTTTCTCAAAAGAAGCTTGTATCTCAAGTTATGATTTTTGGAACAAGGGTACCTAAAACTTTTAACTTAGAGAAAATTTACCCTAATCTAGGGAGGATTTTGACCCATCTTCTTGGCCATTTTTAACATAGTTACACTTAGAGTTTCAAGTTGAATTATAAAGATGGATTGTAGTACATGTTCCAAGCTTTCCAAATTGTCCAAGAACTCCTCAAACACCCTTGTGGTTAGAGAGAATCGAATTCTTGAAGTTGGCAAAAACTCACTTTTGTCCATGGCCAATACATGTTCATAACAACTTGCAATTCTGATCTAGCTAACTTGGTTCAACATTACAGGCCTCAAAACCAATTTGTACTCCTTAATTTAATACATATCCATTGTATTAAGGTATTGTCTTGGTCATTAGGGCATTATACTTTAGTTCAAGCCTTAAAAGGAAAAAAGCAACAACGCCATTTTTTCTTAAACTTCACTTTATGTCAAAACCAAATCCTTGAGGCATGGGGGCCAGATCTTTGAGGCAAGATCAAGTCCACTAATTCCAGTAACCAAGAACAAAACCTACAGCATGATAGGAGGGCTTGTACAGGGCTATAACATCATTTCCATTCTCTTGCTTCAAGTAGAAGAAAGGTGACAAAACATAAAAAATCTATAATATTTGTTAACACGAGCTGAGAAGAACTTTGTGAACAAGTTCCATACATCCCAACAAGCCTAAAGCACGACCCTTTCATCACTAAAAACTCCTCATACTCAGAATCACAGTTTTTCTGCAAAACAGAGCAAGTTCTGCATCTTGCAAGCCACAACCAATTTCCATCGTGCGTTTTGTTCGAAGATAGTTCCAACACCTTCCAACCAACTCACCTGAACTACCCCAAGCCCCCATTGCAAGCTGTAACACCTCTAACACACTTTGCCATTTTCATTTCAAAGCTCTGCAGGTTGAGTTCTACATCACGATTCAAGTTGTTTCAAAGCAAGCCAAGCATTGGAGAAGCTTCCTTGGACCTCAGGCAAGCTCAACAGAAGCTCAAACACCATTGAAGGTTGCTACATTGTCCAGCTCGAAGTCAACTGAAACAGGTATTTCATGGACTTCTATCTCTCTATTTAGTAATGGGTAGGCTTAGGTTTGTGAATGAAAATGTTGTACTCATAACCCTGAAGCCATACATATGCTTAGTTTTCATTTACATTAATCGTGCTGAGAGAATTTCACTCTTGAACTTTCTGAAAAAACTAGGTTAGAAATAAGGGCCAGAGAAATTATCTCTGGTCTTTGAGAGTTAATCCAAGTTTTTATATGGTTAGATTCGTTATTTGATGCTCTACAAGTTTCATGTTTTGAGTTTTATCAAAAGATCAAAGAATCAAGAGATACAGGTTGGGGTAGCTAGCGCGCATTTTTGTTCAAGTTCTGTTGGACAGAGGAAGAAGATGAAGTAGCTGGGCTGGGCCTGGCTACTTCCTACTTTTGGCACCCCCCCACTTTCAGTTTCACACCCCCTGGCCCATTTTCTGGTATTTTGATATTTTTGCATTTTTATTTTCTTTTATGACTTTGATATTTTATTTTCAAACATAAAAAACGATCCAAAAATATTTTTATATTTTTTTGCATTTATTTGGTATTTATTTTATTTATTCCCACCATAAAAAAGGTTTAAATACTTTATGTTATTTTGTTTAAACCTAAAAATAATGTAAAAAATATGTTTATTTTCATTTTTATTATTATACACATTTGAAAATATTTTCTTGAAATATATACATTTTTGTAAATAATTTATTTCAATTTTTTACACATTTAATATATTTAATGTATATATATACTTATATATTTTGTCTTATTAAATAATTAGGTCAAAAATACAAAAAAAAAATTACATTTTTTTTATTATTTTTATTTTTGGACCAAAAATATCATTTTTATAATATATTTTATTTTTTTGTATAAATTAGTATATTATTGCACATAATTAATAAATAATATTATTTATTAGGAATTAGGGTTTTTAGCCCTAAGTAGAAAAATAATTAAAGTTGATATTTTTTATTATTTAATTACAATTCACATTGAAAAAATACTTTTACATACTAAAAACATTTTGGCATAATACATTTTATTTATATTTATTTGTTGTATCTTTTATTTAATTATTGTACATTTAAATATTGTATCTTGTACATTCAATTTGGTTGTAATAGTAATCTAGGGTTTAATTTCCTGTCAAATATCCCCAATTCAAATTTGTACCCCCCTCCCTATATCATGTTGTAATAGTGTAGCATTTAAATTCTCGCTCATTTAAAAGATTTCAATTATACCATGTTAGACCTAGGGTTTGTATGCAAATAAAATCAACAACTAGTTTGACCTAATCCAAGATAACATGCATGAAAAACAAACACAATGCACACTTGCACCCCTAGGGTTCCATCCACTTGTTGCCTTCAAAAATGGGACATGGTTGCATGTCAAGTACTTTGGCAAAACAAAAATAAAACAAAAGATCATAGTCCCTCGATGACGCTATCTGAGTTGCCTAAACAAAATGATCAAGTCCATCAGGAAAATTGCCAAAGATACTTGACACTATTGCCATCATGGTCTATATGATGACCTGCGCCTGTCCCGTTAACATCCTAACACAAGGTTGTTCATCAAATACAATGGTGAAGCAACACTGTTAAAAGGGTTAAAAACATAAGAAAAATCTTTGAGTAAAATAGGGTAGATGGCTCTTAGCTACTTGATCAAGCTTGCAAAAACATCCTTGCTACTTTTCAAAACACACCCCACAACACAATTTCAAAACCCCACTTTCAAACATTCAAAACCTTTCAAAAGACAAAAACACCTTTGTATACATTCAAACAAGAATCATTACAAAGGTTGCCACTACGATGGCCTCTTTTCAAAACATTTTCCAAAATCACGCACAAAGCACCATTTCAAACAATTAAAAAGCACCATTTCAAACAATAGAAATACAAAGCAAGTGATCTAAGCAAGTAGCTAAGAGCCCATGGATAACCATGGATAGAAAGGGTTCTAATACCTTCCCTTTCTATAATCTACTCCCCAACCCAAGAAAACATCTCAAAGGTCTTTCATGTGCTTTTTGACCTTTCCTTAGGATAAAATAAAAAGTCGGTGGCGACTCTTGCTAAATCGAAACATTTGCGAACACAAATGCAAAATCCCAAGTCAGTTCTCCCACCATATCACACTTACCATTGACAGAATCAGTTTTCACTAGTTCAAATAAGTCAATGTGAAGAAGTTCTAATGGCCTAGAAGTAGAAAAAAACTTTTTAGCTTTGAAAGAGGTTTTTGAAAAATTGCCTTTCTGACAGGCTTCACAAAGGGTATCTGAAGAGTTCTTCAGATTGGGAAAACCTTTGACTAATCCAAGTTTATTTAGTTGAGAAATCTTTCTCAAGCTAACATGACCCATACGTCGATGCCAGACCCACTTCTCTTCTTGAACAGTCAGAAGACATTTTACATTTTGATTTTTCAAATTGGATAATCGTATTTTAGAAATATTGTTCTTCCTCTTGCCATTGAACAGAATTGAGCCATTCTTCTGACTAACATCTTTACAGGATGTTTGATTAAAGATGATGTTATAACCATTATCACTCAGTTGATTGATTGATAATAAGTTATGCCTCAGACCCTCGACTAAAAGAACATTGTAAATAGATGGAAATTTACCATTACCAATCATTCTAGAACAAATGATATTTCCCTTCTGATTACCTTTGAAGCTAACGACGCCTCTAGAATTAAATTCCAAATCTGGTAACATATGCCTTTCTCCCATCATGTGTCGCGAGCATCCACTGTCCAAGTACCATAACTGGTGTTTCAATGGTGCCATTAAGGAGATCTGTAATGCAGATTATCTTATCCTTAGGTACCCACTTTATGGGTCCTCTTTTGTTATAATTTCTAGAGGTTCTGACCCCTTTGGATTTTCGTGCAACAGAATAATCATGTGAAATTTATGCATGATACTTTGGTTTAAAAAATTTATTCTGTGTCTGTGTTCATGCTATAGAAGTATCAGAACCTTCTTGTTTTGGACATTTCAAATTTGTGCCAGCAGGCACGAAATGTTCAGAAATAAGTTTTGGTTTGACATTCAGAGTCTCATCAAATTTTCTTGATGGTCCTAAATACCCCAAGCCTCTACTTCCATTTCGACTAACACCATAGATTATTGAAGCCATTTTGCTTCTATTTATGATTTATCAAGAAAATGTTGAAAAGCTCTACCATATCTAATTACTTCGTCAGTAACAGATGTGTTAGAGAGAATCTCTTCTTCTAATCTAGACACTTTACTTTTTAGAGTAATGTTTGATTTTTGTAAAACAAATAGTTTTTCATTTAAAACAGAAATACTTTGCTCATTTATAGTCGTGTTCTCTGAAGTATCCACAACACTCTTTTTCAATATTTTGTGTTTACTTATAAGAGATTGATACATTTTCATTAATTCAGCTAAACCAATTTCAAGTTCAGAACAAGATAAAGAAGAAAGTACCTCTTTGTCATCATCAGAGTCTAACTCATAATTTATTATCAGATCGTCTTTTGAAGTTGTTTCTCCTCTATTGGTCTTGGCCATAAATGCAATGTTCACCTATTCTTCATCAAAATGTTTATCTTTTGATTCTGAATAATCCTATGTTTCCATGAGACCCTTCTTGGCTTTGTAAACCTTTTTAGGCTTTTTGTCTTTCTTAAGCTTTGGACAGTCATTTTTGTAATGTCCAGGCTCGTTGCATTCAAAACAACTGAATTCTTTTCTAGAAGCATTTCCCTGACCAGAAGTGGATTCACCTCTTCCATATGTCCTTCTTTGATCTCTGAACTTGCTTTGTTTGTGCTTCCAGATTTGACTTATTCTTCTAGATATTAAGGAGAGTTCATCATCATCTAAATCTTCTTCAAGTTCTTATGATTCTTCCTTAGCTTGGTAAGCCTTGGTTTTCCCAGAAGTAGACTTTACAGCAACTAATTTTACCTTCTTCTGAGGTTCATCTTGTTCCAGCAATATTTCATGACTTCTTAAAGAGTTAATCAGCTCCGCAAGAGAGGTGTTGTTCAGATCCTTTTCCAATTTTAAGGCAGTTACCATTAGTCTTCATTTAACAGGAAGACTTCTGATAATCTTTTTAACATGATCTACGGTGGAGTAACCTTTGTTCAGAACCTTAAGTCCTTCCACAAGATTTTGAAATCTTGAAAACATTGTTTCCACAGATTCGTCGTCTTCCATCTTGAAGGCTTCATACTTTTGAATTAAGGCTAGAGCCTTTGTTTCTTTTACCTTGTGTGTTGTCTTCATGTGTCATCTGAAGAGAATCAAAAATAGATTATGCAGTCTCTCTATCTGAGATTTTCTCATATTCATTATATGAGATAACACTTAGAAGAATTGTTCTTTCTTTGTAGTGACTTCTGCACACTTTCTTTTATGCTTCAGTCATTGCACTTCTTGCAATCTTATGACTTTTATCATCTACTGGGTGAGTGTAGCCATCACCTACCAAGTCCAATAGATCTAAGTCATGTGCTAGAAAGTAACTTCCTATTATATCCTTCTAATAGTAAAATTTCTCCCCATCAAACATAATAGGTTTTGAACTATAGTGATCTCTATCATTATCCCTATTATCAACAGTGGAAGTAGATGTAGCCATTGGGTTTTCACACACACACACACACACACACACTGGATCGATACTGGAAACTGTTAAGTGTTGATAAAAATTCAAACTTTTTATCTTCTTAGAATCGGAGCTCTGATAAGAATTGAAGGTGTGAGAAACACAAGAAAGGGTGGGTTTGAATTGGGTTTCTAAAACAAAATGATTCATTTAAAAATATTCCACTTTTAAGTTAAAATTTAGTTTCCTTCATTCTTGATAATAACAATATGTAACAACAGGAAGTAAAGAACAATGTATGTTTATACTAGTTCACCTGAAAATTATCAAGCTAGTATAGTCCACCCGCCAAGTTGACTTCGCCTCACTCAATCGATGACTTAATTCACTATAACCAAACTGATTACAATTTGCCAAGCTACCCGAAAGTGACTAACAACCTCTAGACTTGCAAGCCCTAGACTTCTTAAGGATTCAGGCCTACCCGGTCCCTTAAGGAATATAAACTAATAATCAACCGGATTATTACAATGCACAAGCTACCCGCAAGTAACTAACAACTTCTAAAACTTGCAAGCTCTAGACTTCTTAAGGATTCAGACCTACTCGTTCCCTTAAGGAATATCAAACAACAGTTTTAATACAAGTTTTGTTTACAAGAATGTTGCTTCTAAAAAGCTGAGTATGTAAAGTATTTTATGAACAATGGCTTAAGAATGTGAAAATAATGAATAGTGTTTACGCGTGAATATTTCGTTAGTTGGCTACTTTCTTTCTTAGTCTTTAAGCCTTTTTATATATCCATTAGCATAATGTATCTGTTGAGGGATACTCTTGGAATTTCCAGAAACATTTGCAGCTTGAACAGTAACGTGGGGGACAAGATCGTGCGACGCGTCCATCCTTTCATGGTTGTGGAATGAAATGTTGATTGTGCCATGTACTATTTGTACCATGTTAACATTATCTTCTTTCCTTCTGCACTTCAGAGGCTTCTATGAGCATTAGTTTAGAAGCGAGAACATAACATTGGGTCTTCAAAACTTCAAGTCTTCAGAGTCTTCAGAACCGCGTCTTCAGAGTCTTCAGCACTTGGTCGTGGGAACCTTTTCTTGGAAACTTGGGTCTTTATAACTTCAAGTCTTTATAGTATTTAGACCTTCTGTCTTTTAGAGTCTTAAGTCTCGTACCCCAAATTTTCCCTATCTTTTTTACTTTTGTCTGGCTTTGAACTTTGTATTCCATTTGCACCATTTTCACTCAGTCATTTGCATATCCCGCATCTCATGGAATCAGGCGCTTTAGTTTGAGGTGTAAAGGTTGCGCCCTCTTTATGTCTAATTTTGTTTTGAAGTTCTCTTATCAGGTAAAAGGGAAATTCTTCTGGTTCTCGATTAGCGGATCATGGAATGAATTTTGTCATCACTTTACAAGGTTGATTCTCGCTCGAATTCATTAGAGCTGGGATTGGGGTTTATTTCCCTATTTGTTGGTCAAGATGCTAGGGTTTCTGGATCCCTAGTTTCTGTGAAGATTTTTCTTTCGATTGCCTCAACGATGGCTCAAAGTTCAGTGCATCAGGTCAAGGAGTTCATCCCCTCTCATTTCAAGCTTTCTTCTTAAAAGTCTCCAAGTCACTAATTCGAGAGTTTGAAGTTTAAGTTGATGACTACGGAGTTTGGGCACAAGAAATAAGCTTGGGGGTTCATGACTATCAAGACATGTTTTGGTTGCTTAAGTTACAAGTTACTTATGATGTGAGTCTCAAAGTTAAAGTTTTGTTTAAGAGTGCAAGTTTGGTTCAGGAATGATATGAAGATTAAGTTTTAAGTGACCGTTGTTTTGGTTTGGATTAACCAAGGGGAATTAAATTCTTAAGCATTTATTTTGTGCAAGAGTTTGATTGGAGTCTGGAAGATAAGGCGCACGATTGTTTGAAATAAAATTTACAACAATGGTTCGCGATTTCTTGAAGTTTAAGTTACAAAGTCAAAGTGCGCATTCAAATCATTCAAGAGGAAATTTCTACTTTCAACGAGATTCAAGAGATATTTGATTCCTACAAAAAAGTTCATCATTAATAAATTCATTTGAGTTTGTGCTCATTACGCTTTTGAGACAAGTTACAAGGCAAGTCACAAATATGAAATCACAAGTTACAATTGCTATTTAGAAAACAAAAAAAACGGAATTAAATATTTCTTCTTCAATTTTCTGTTGCTTCCTCGTCAAGAAACTCGTCTGCACTCTTTTATAGCCATGACCTTTTCATCTCTCAACTTCGCTTTGGTCTTCCAATTCTCGTGTTCATGAAACAAGACAAAGAGAATATTATCCTGCAATTAACATATGAAAAATTCCGAGCAAGAATCAATCGATATAAGGAATGGGTGTCTCATCATAAGGGTTTGCATTTGGAATCAGTTAAAGAGGGATTTATTTTTAATCATGGTTTATTTTCTCCCAATTGCAAATCACAAAAATTTGTCCTCTTTGGTTCACAAAAAGGGAGAAAAGAAAAAATTGCCAACCAGCAAAGCAGCAAAATGCAAACAACTGCTGCACAAAAACAAGAAAGCAAAACTACATCACAAAAAAGAAAAATAGTAGCAGGAAACAACAACAATAACAACATTGCAGCAAATCACAAAAACAACAAACTGTCTAACAGAGGCAATGTCAAGACTGCTAAAGAGTATAAGGTAAGTCAAAACTGCCAAGGCAGAAAAATAGCAACGCAACAACATAGAAGCCAAATGGAACAACAAAACAGCAAATAGTATCAGAACAACAGAACAGACAGCAGCATCAAGTAAAACAAATAATATAGCAGCTATCAAATAGCTCAAGACCCTGTCATCATTTTCCTAATGGCAAACCCTTCAGAATTGTATTGGAATAAAAGCAAGTTGCTTTACATCATTGAAAGCTAAAAGAGGAAAAGGAGACAGGTTTGAAAAGATATCACCTGTATAAAACTGTCCAACAGAACAAGCCAAACACAACATGCAAAACTGTAAAAAACTGTCCAACAGACATGCCAAAAACCTGCATCATACAGTTTAAACATTGCACAAAATCAGTAAGACAAAAAACCTATACTCAAAAGGCCACAAGTCAGCTTTCCATCAATGTTCAAAATTCACCAATCCCCCCCCCCCTAATTTCCACCCCTATTTCACTATAAATAAAAGCCACTGTTTCATTGAAAAAGTGAATTTTTTTTTAGAGAACCAGCCAGCAAGAAAACCAGAGAGAGATTTTTTCACAGCCAACATAAAAAACCAAAAAATAGCATAACCAAAACGACATCAACCAAAAAAACCAGCAACCAGAAAACAACAATCTGAGAGAAAACATCAACTTAAACCATTATTTCATTAACCACAAAACCACCCAAAGTTCTGACTCAGATTTCTCACCCCATAACCTGCAATCAAGCATTATTCCAAGCAATAAAAACTGTTATAATTTGTTCAACACTCAGAACCTTCATTCAACAAACCATACCACTCAAAAATCACAGTGTTAACCACAAGACATCATCCACATCGTATCTTCCTCGTCTCGACATCATCCGCACACTCACAATAACTCAACAGTGACCTCAGCATGGAAAATTCAATTGGCAATGAACAAGAATAACAACGATAGTTTTCGACCAAGAAGCAAATATTTCGATCAAAAGACGTACCTCAATAAGCGTATGGAAGAAACCAAATCGTCGTAGGTAATTTAATCTTCCACTTACCCTTTGTTTTTTATATAGCTCTACTATTGTGGTTGTTTTATGGGATCTAAAAAAACAGAGGAAGAATTAAGTCCAAATCTTTATTATCGTTGAAAACGAAGATGAACATAAGATTGTCGTGAGAGGTTGAGAGAATTTTTCCTTGTGTTCAATAATTGGCATTGTTGATAGATTGAAGTTGAGAAAGAGAGGAGGAGACTCAGAGACGAGTGTGGATCGGTGAAGGAGTCGAGTTGATTTGAGATAACGAGGATGAGATGAAGGATGGAGTCATCGACTAGGTTGAGAAGATTGATCTGAGTTTAGAACAGGGACATGTCTAAGCAAGGTTCGAGCGTTTGGTGGTAGGGGTGTTGTTGATTATGGTGTTGCTGACTGAAGAAGAAGGTTGGATGTCTGCCGCTGCAAGTTGAGGATCGGAGGATGGGAACCCTAGTTTCTCTTTTAATTATTATTTTTTTCCCTTTCTTTATCCTGATATTTCGTTTCTTTTAATCTTAACTCACGTTAATATATTGCTGAAACAAAATCTGGATTTAATTTGAGATTGTTTGATTAATGATGCACTACATGGGCCTGACCCAAAAATCCCCCCCCCCCTAAGCCCAATTGAATCCACCCCTATTCACCAATGCATACCATTGTTTTCTCCTTTGCACCCATGTTCTAAACAAGTTTAGTATTTATTTTCTTTTGCTAATTTTCTTAGTTTTATTGCTTAATTAATTTAGCTCATCTAGTAAAATCAATTAATTAGTCCTGTAGATTTTTATATTAGATAGTTTTTTTTAATTAGTTAGTTCAACCTTAGAATTAATTTAGTATATTTGTGATTTTAATACTTGTTTAAGTTAACCATTTTTTAGTTATTTTACTTAGTCCCATTTCTTTACCGGATAAAAGTTACACAAAAATGTTAGCTTCGTATTTCCATTATTTTTGCTTTGTTTGATTGTTTGGTTACTTCTTAAATAACATATTCCCCTAGGAACTCCATTAAATGATTGAACTTTGTTTTGATCGTTTTAGTGTTGGATTAGACTTTAAGATCACCCTTTACATGATAACATTTTTTAGATTTTCCCTTTCAAATATTCAATATTAGGTCCATCCTTGTACATGACAACAATTAGGATATTTCTTAGTCTCACTCTTAACCATTTTCTTTTGTAATTAAAACTTAATTGTCACAAATTAAAAATTCAAAAACCTTTAATCATTACTTGAATTTATTTTAAAACTCGCAAAACACTCAACCAATCAAAACTTCCCCCAAAGGGGCACGTTATCTCCGTTCTACCGTGATACCGGCCGTGCCTATTACTAGAATGCGTGCGTTAACATCGCCCACTAAAAAACACAAAAAAACAAATCATTTTCTAGAGGAACTACGGTGTTCTGATTCCTTCATTGGATACATAGGAAAAGGGTCGCGAAACCCTCACGAACGCAATAATAAAAACCATTCATTACCCCCTTAAGCAAGTATAGTTGTAGATAAATACACCCTTTAAGACAAACAAACAAAGTGGATCCCGTTGAGTACAACGGATGTGAGGGGTGCTAATACCTTCCCCTCACATAACCGACTCCCTTACCCTTTCTCTTGGTTGCAAGATCATCTTATCCATTCTCTTATGGTTTTATCGATATTTCCCCTTCCTTCGGGATAAATAAAGTTCGGTGGCGGCTCTGTGTTTTCTACCGGTAGCTTCAGCTGGCGACTCTGCTGGGGACTTTTTGCGAGTCTCTCCTAGTTTTGTTTATTTGTCTTTTTGGGTGTTTATTTATTTTCTTTATTTTGCTTTACTGTTTTATTATTGCTTTATTTGTATATATTGCATATATTATTGCTACTCACATATTATGGATACATTGTGATGTTAGGTTTGGTGATTACTTTTGATAAGTCCTATACCCGGACTTGGGTTACACATAGGATTAGGACGGGCAGTATAGTCATGTTAACTTTGAGGGAGTAATCCCGAAGAAGGAGGTATGAAAATCCCCTACTCAGTGGAGGTCCCCTTGAAAGTAGTGATGTTTACCAAGTAATCGGGAAGACGTCGTTGCTTTCGACCTGGGAACACGAGAAGCTGAGGGTCGTAGAACCATTAACCCATCCTGGCATTTTAGGTGCAGTGCGGAGAATATAATGGGGTAATCTGAAAGTAGTTGTCATGCGATATTGCACTCGGACGAGTTTTTCCCGCGAATATTACTGATTACCAAGTAATTGGGACGTCGGTAATATCCAAAGGAAGAGCGTAGACTTCGAGAACTCTTTAGAACCTTGTTCAACAGGTGATAAACCCCTAGTACATACCTCATGGGTGGTTACTTTGACTCCATGCCTGTGACGTCGAACTTTTGATCTTGTTACTTTCAGCCTGTGCAACGGACTACGCAATGGTTATCCAGAATATGTGGAGCTGAGACTTCATGCCATAGCATACCATGACATCATATCATCATGTATATCTCATATATAGGGAAATCCAAAGACCAGCCCCGTTGATGTAGCTTTTCAAAAAAAAAGGAAGGGAGATTTTAAAAGATAGACGAGTCTTTGGGTCTCCTCAGAAATGAAGATAGAGCATTCATCCATACTACCATGCATTCATTTTACACAACAAAAAATCATTGGGGTCCCTTTTCCAACAGACTACAGTAAACAGCAAAGAAGACTTCTCCACATCCTTACCGTACCAGAGGCAACCAGCAAAGGCTGATGGATCTTTTTGAAGAGAACCAGAATGCACTCCGCTGAGATATGGACACCATGGGTACCCGTATGGATCACTTTATGGAAACCCTTCATGCCGTGATCAAGGGTCAAGAAGAACTACATCAAAGTGTTTCCAAGCTTACTATTGTTGCTCCCTCCACTTCTGCTAATGGGAAGAATGACAATGCAAATGTTGAGACTCCTACCGTTGTTCCTAGGAATGATGTCGACGACCATCATGATGTTATTGATCTTGATGAACCCCAACTGAACCTTACTGCCAGAGTTACCGAAACTGCGAAAATGTATCATGCTCTCGAAGAGCGACTTAGAGCCATGGAGGGTATCAGGGATTCCGGATTCAATATTGCTGCGATGTGCCTCGTGCATGGGGTAGTTATTCCTCCCAAGTTCAAAATCCAGGATTTTGACAAATACAAAGGCACTTCTTGCCCAGAGACTCCTCTTCGTTCCTATTGTCACAAAATGGTTGCCTATGCTGAAAACGAACCATTACTCATGCACTTCTTTCAAGATAACTTGACAGGGGCACCATTGGATTGGTATATGCAATTTGAAAGATCTCATGTCAGTACTTGGGGATAACTTGTTGATGCTTTTTTGAAACATTACCATTACAATACTGCCATGGCTCCTAGCCGTACTCATCTCAAGGGATGGTACAAAAATCTAAAGCGTCTTTCAAAGAGTATGCTCAGAGGTGGCGTGAACTGGCGGCAAGGGTCCAACCTCCTCTCTTGGATCGTGAATTGATTGATCTGTTTATGGGTACTCTACGAGGCCCTTATCTCCAACATATGCTCAGTAGTAATTCTACTTCTTTCTCTGATATGGTCATTATTGGTGAACGCGTTGAGACATGCATCAAGGCTGGAACGATTCAAGGTGTTCTTAACAATGCTAACAACAATGCGGGCATTAGTAGAAAACCGTTTTCTGGTTTTGTCAAGAAGAAAGAAGGCGAGACTAGTGCCATCACCATCAACCAAGGAAGAGATCCCGCATTTCCTCAAGTCCGATTCCCTTATTTTCCTACACATGCTGCTGTTCCCAACCAATTTGTTCCTCAAGTATATGTTGCTACAACTCCAGCACCCTAGATGGCCCAACAACGGCCTTTCGCTCCACAACCACATTATGTTCCACAACAATAATTTGCACCTCCTCTAACTTATCAACAACCGAATCAACAACCTCAAGGCCCGAGAGCTCCTCAAAGATAAAGAGCCCCTGAAAGAAGAGTTGATCTTATTCTTATGTCCTACACTTAGCTTCTCCCACAGTTACTTGCTAGTCAATTGGTTCAATTGCGCGAAATCGATCCACCGCCAAATCCTCTCCCTAGGGGGTATGATATTAATGCTCATTGTGAATTTCATTCTAGTGCCCCAGGCCATACAATTGAAAATTATAGAGCATTCAAATGCAAAGTTCAAGACCTCATCAATGCAAAGGCCATCAACTTCAAGCCTGTTAGTCCAAATATTCAGAATAATCCCATGCCTCCTCATCAAAGGGGAACGGTCAATGCTATTGAAGAAGTTAATGAACAGGTTTTGGTATCCAAGGTTGACAAAATTAAGATATCTTTGGAAACTGTCAGAGAACATTTGTTGAAGCATGAGGTGCTACAAGAACTCCATGACTTCTTCTTAACGTGTTCCTCTAAACCTGAATAGTGTACTGATTTGAAGACGGCCATCCAACAGTTGATCGATGAAGGTGTCCTACAGATAGAGAAAATATTCCAAGAAGAAGAGATTGATGTCTTGGAAATCCCCTACTTTTCGAGAAGCTTTTCGGCAACCCCTAGTATCCGTTAACAATTCAGGTTCCTACTACCCCCGCAGGGATTCAAGCTCCTATTCCTCCTACAAGCAATGAATCGAAGGCAGTTCCATGGGAGTATAATATGGTCTATATTCATGGAAAGAAGTATGAGTGTCCTCCAGTTGTTGACAAGAATGTTACCAACATTGCCGGAACCAGTAACATGACTCACAGTGGTCGGATCTTTTCTCCTCCATCACCGCCTCCTAAGGAAACTAATAGTGAAGCTCTAGCTAAGGCCAGGGGAAAGCAAGTGATGGATAATCGACCCGAACCTTCGGTAGGACAAGAAACAGAGCAAATTTTGAGAATTCTCAAGCGGAGTGATTACAAAGTAGTGGATCAACTCAACCAGACACCATCCAAGATTTCCATTTTGTCTCTCCTTTTGTGTTCAGAGGCCCACTGCAACGCCTTATTGAAGACTTTATGTTCCGCTCATGTTACCCAAGACATCTCTGTGGCCCAGTTTGAAGGAATCGTCACCAATATTGATGTGGGAAATTGTTTTGGTTTCTGTGATGATGAACTCCCAGTTGAAGGCAGAGCCCACAACAAAGCGCTGCATGTTTCTATGAAGTGTTTGGACACTGTTTTATCTCGATTTTTGTTGGATACGAGTTCTTCACTCAATGTGATGCCTAAGGCTACTTTGTTTAAGCTGAATATGGACGGAGTAATGATGAGGCTGTCCACTCTAAATGTTTGAGCATTTGATGGTTCAAGAAGCTATGTGGATGGAGAAGTGGACTTACCTGTCAAGATTGGTCCCTACACTTTCTATTTGTCATTCTATGTTATGGGCATTCGTCCATCCTATACTTGCCTTTTGGGTCGTCCATGGATCCATGTAGCAGGAGCTGTGACATCTACTCTTCATCAACGCTTGAAGTTCATTGTGAATGACCAAGTTGTCGTTGTTTGGGGGGAACAAGACATAGTGATTAATAATCTGACTACCTACCGTTATATGGAAGTGGAAGGCGAGGTGCAGGAGTTGCCCTTTCAAGCTCTGGAGATTGTTACTGTTGACAAATTCCTCGTCGTGGAACGTAAGAAGCATGAGATACCTCTGGCCTCTTTGAAGGATGCCAAAGCCCTCATAGAAGCTAGACCTCCCCATGAAAGTTGGGGAAAATTGATTGAAGTTCCAGAGAAGAAAGATCGTTTCGGTCTCGGGTATCAGCCATCATCCTCCGTGCAGGCTGGTTGGGTTCCTCTCAAAGGACAGCAGGTTCCCCCAATTTCTGAAGTGTTTGTCAGTGCTAGCATAGGCAAAGAAGGAAAAGTTCTCTCCACAGATGTTGAAGGTGACGATGGAGATGTTTCAAGATTTATCTATCAAGTTACGCCAGACCAGGAGCTCAGCAATTGGACTGCCATGGACATCCCTGAAGTTTTTTTCCTTGATGTGTAATTTTTTGTTTCCATTTAAGTCATATGTCCTGCCCAAGGCATACTGACAACTTGTAGAATGGGCCCCTTATGTTTCAATCTCCGTTTAACATTGAATGAAAAATCGCACTTTCGCATACAATTTTGTTCCCTGTCTTTTCTTTTACTTTTACTTTTTCAAAATAAAAATGGCAATACTTTTCTTTTCATATTCTTTTGCACTTTCTAAAAATAAAACATAAAATCATTGATCATGCAGATCCGTCTCGGACTCCGTTGGAAATGATAGTGTTATGGCTCCTTATGTCCTTGAGGGTTCAGTTGATCATGCTAACAAAGATAGTAAGGAAGATTGTGAAGTCCCTGAAGAACTAGCCAGGCTCTTGAGACAGGAAGAGAAGGTCATCCAGCCGTATCAAAAAGAAAACAAAAGTCGTCAATCTCAGTACTGAAGAGGTAAAGAGAGAAGTCAAAATAGGTTCCGCCTTACAAAGCGAAGAAAAGAAGGGGTTGATTGAGTTGCTTCAAGAGTATGCTGACATCTTCTCCTGGTCGTACGAAGACATGCCCGGCTTAGACACTAATATAGTAATGCATAGATTGCCGCTCAAGCAAGAATGTCCTCCTGTAAAACATAAGCCAAGGAGGACCAGACCCGACATGGCTTTGAAGATCAAAGAAGAGGTTCAGAAATAGCTCGAAGCAGATTTCCTATCTGTGATAAATTATCCACCTTAGGTTTCTAACACTGTGCCCATACCTAAGAAGGATGATAAGGTACGCATGTGTGCCGACTACCGAGACTTGAATAGAGCAAGCCCAAAGGATGATTTCCCATTGCCTCATATTGATGTATTGGTTGATAACACTGCTCAGTCTTCGGTGTTATCCTTTATGGATGGATTCTCTGGCTACAATCTGATAAAGATGGCTCCGGAAGACATGGATAAAACAACTTTCAAAACTCCTTGGGGTACCTTTTGCTATAGAGTCATGCCTTTTGGTCTTAAAAAGGTTGGTGCAACATATCAGCGAGCTATGGTGACTCTATTTCACGACATGATTCATAAAGAGGTTGAGGTGTATGTGGACGACATGATTGTGAAGTCATGGACTGAGGAAGAACATTTGGTCCATTTGCAGAAGTTGTTTGATCGTTTACGAAAGTTCAGGTTAAGGCTTAATCCCAACAAATGCACCTTTGGGGTTCGATCGGGCAAGTTACTTGGTTTTATTGTGAGCCAACGAGGAATTGAAGTAGATCCAGACAAAGTAAATGCAATATAGGATATGCTAGCGCTGAAAAATGAAAAGGAAGTACGAGGTTTCCATGGAAGGTTGACTTACATAGCCAGGTTCATTTCCCATCTTACTGCTACATGTGAACCCATCTTTAAATTGTTACGCAAGAATCAGGATGTCTGTTGGGATGAGAGTTGTCAAGAAGCATTCAAGAAGATTAAGCAGTATCTTCAAGAACCAACAATACTCATACCACTAGTTCCCGGGAGACCTCTCATTATGTATATGACTGTGCTTGAAGGATCTATGGGTTGTGTGCTCGGACAACATGATGATACTGGACGAAAAGAACACGACATTTATTACCAGAGCAAGAAGTTTACTGATTGTGAATCAAGGTATTCCTTACTTGATAAGACTTGTTGTGCTCTTACATGGGAAGCTCGACGTTTGAGGCAGTATATGTTGACACATTCTACACTTCTGATATCTAAGATGGATCCGATAAAGTACATCTTCGAGAAACCAGCACTTACAGGAATATTGGCTCGGTGGCAAATGCTTTTGTATGAGTATGACATCCAGTACGTCACACAAAAGGCTATCAAAGGTAGCATTCTTGCTGATCATCTCGCTCACCAAACATTGGAAGAATATCAGCCCATGAAATTCGATTTTCCAGACGAGGATATTATGAAACTTGATGATAATGAAGGACCTGAACCAGGGGAGCGATGGACTCTCATGTTCGATGGTGCAGCAAATGTTATGGATCACGGCATTGGGGCAGTTATGACCTCTCCATGCAACACTAATATACCTTTCACTACGAGATTATGTTTTGATTGTATGAATAATGTCGCTGAATATGAAGCTTGTGTGATGGGCCTTGAAGCAGCCATTGATTTGAAGATCAAGATTCTTGAAGTTTATGGGGACTCTGCCTTAGTGATACATCAAGTATGGGGTGATTGGGATACATGGCACCCTAATTTAGTTCCATACCGGGATTACATATTAGAGTTGTTTCCCGCTTTCGATGAGGTCACCTTTGAGCACATTCCTAGAGAAGCAAATCAACTGGCAGACGCTCTGGCCACTTTAGCAGTAATGTTCAAAGTCAGTTACCCGAATCATACACCCAATATAAGGATTTGTCGTTACAAGGAGCCAGCACACATTTTCCTTGCTCATTGTCTCACAACTGAAGATGTAACAGGCGAAAGGCCGTGGTACTTCGACATCAAAAGATATCTTGAGAAGCAAGAGTACCCCGAAGGTGCTACAATTTGTGATAAGCAGACTCTTAGAAGGTTGGTGTCCAAGTTTTTACTATTAGGAGACGTTCTGTACAAGAGAAACTATGGTTCGGTTCTGCTCAGATGCATGGATAGACACGAAGCAGAATCCATTATACGAGAAATACACGAGGGCTCTTTTGGGACTCATGTCAGTGGGCATTCCATGGCCAAGAAAATCCTACGAGTAGGTTATTTCTAGATGACGATGGAAAGTGACTATTGTGTATATGCCAGAATGTGCCACAAATGTCAGGTTTACACAGACAGGATACATGTTCCTCCCACTCCTTTGAATGTGATGAATTCACCATGGCCCTTTGCAATGTGGGGCATCGATATGATTGGGCGAATCGAGTCGAGCGCTTCAAACAGACACAGGTTTATCCTCGTTGCTATTGACTACTTCACCAAGTGGATGGAAGCGACTTCGTACAAGAATGTGACAAAGCAAGTTGTCACTCGTTTCATCAAAAGAGAGATCATTTGTCATTATGGAACTTCTAACAAGATCATCACTGATAACAGGTAAAATCTCAACAACAAGATGATGAAGGAAATGTGCGAAGAATTCAAGATCAAGCACCATGATTCATCACCTTATCGGCCGAAGATGAATGGGGGCAGTCGAAGCCGCTAACAAGAACATAAATAAGATCGTCCAGAAAATGGTGAGAACATACAAAGATTGGCAAGAGATGTTGCCTTTTGCTCTGCATGGCTATCAAACTTCGGTGCGTACTTCCACTGGGGCAACTTCGTTTTCACTAGTCTATGGTATGGATGCGGTACTCTCGGTCGAAGTGGAGATTCCTTCCTTAAGGGTTCTGATGGATACTAAGCTTGATGAAGCTGAATGGATTCAAACGAGACTCGACCAACTCAATCTCATCAAAGAAAAGCGCTTGGTAGCCATTTGTCATGGTCAGTTATATCAACAGCGTTTCAAGCAAACATTTGACAAGAAGATTCGGCCTCAAAAGTTCCACACGGGTGACCTGGTCTTAAGAAAGACTCTCCCAATCCACACTGATCCAAGAGGCAAGTGGACTCCCAACTATGAGGGACCGTACATCGTGAAGAAAGCTTTCTCAGGAGGTGCTCTAATCCTAACAAACATGGATAGGGAAGATGTTCCGCTTCCAGTCAATTCATACAAAGCCAAAAAATACTATGCATAAAAGGACCCGCTAAGTCGAAAATCCGAAAGGGCGGCTTAGGCAAAAGTTAGGGCTAAAAGAGAGAAAAAAGGAATAACCCGCTAAGTTGAAAACCTGAAAGGGAGGCTTAGGCAAAAATGGGTGTCCCGGTGGATTGAAAACCTCAAAGGGCGATCTAGGCAAAAATTAGGGACAAAAAAGCGAGAGAATGCAGTCTGAAGACTCTTCACGTACACCCTCCTAATGCGGGATGGATCAATCTAGCTATTATCCTTTGGAAGCACGACACTATGACGACCCAGGATACGGGAACTATAGCAATATCAATTTTAATGGAAGTTCGAGATTTTCTTATTGCCATTTTACTTGTTGTATTTCTTTTCTTCTCTGCAACTTCCTCATTTAGGAGTTGTTTCTATGTATGAATGCCCATTCACGGGCCAAACTCATTAATAAAAATTTGCCCTTCCATTAAAAAATATTTGTTATGTTCTTTTACTTTATTTTTCGTATACGAATCGTGATTTAAATTCTTTGTTAAGCATTGCATTGAAAACAATAAGTCAATAATACTCACAAGTTAAGATGTGAAACACTACATTACATGGATAGGAAGGCATCCCAAGGGAATGCCGTGGTGTTCAAGTGTTTTCTCTTCTGTAATGGTAGTGAGTCATAATGGTCGCCTTGACCAAGATTTCATCCTCGTCGCCTCCTTACAATCGACCGAGCGCCAGATTCTCCCACACAGAGAGACTTGGGGCATTGGTTGAGATCCAAGTCTCTTTTCAGTTATTCAAAAAAAGCCCAGCACATGAAGGAATTCATATCAAGTCATTTCTCCTCAGCAAGATTTAATCCCCCGATGAACTCGACAAGGCTAACCCTTTTCTTTCAAATTTCAAGCACCAATCCATACTAGTACCTCAAGATGACGAGCAACATATCCCAATGAGCTTTTGGCACTTTGCATACAATAATCATCGCGACATATTGCATTGCATCCTCGAATGCATAGCATATCCATGGATCATTATGTCACACTTCAAATGCATATGAAGCATGAGCCAGATCAATCCCCCAATCAATCCCAAATCAACAAAACATCCTCACAAAGAATATCACCCTCATAATTCCCAGTTAACATCTGTCATTACACTACCAACTAAAATAAACCATGGTGTTAGTACGTCATGCTCCCCAACTCTCAATACTCCTGTTATCTTTTCCTAAGGCTGTAGGTCGTCCGTAGATCTTACCTTCATTTTATCTCTCTTAAGGTCGTAGATAATCTGTAGATCTTACCTTTGCATTTTAAGGTCGTAGATTGTCCGTAGATCTTACCATCGCGTTATATTTTTAGGGTCGTAGATCGTCTGTGGTTCTTACCATCGCGTTATATTTTTAGGGTCGTAGATCGTCCGTAGATCTTACCATCGCGTTATATTTTTAGGGTCGTAGATCGTCCGTAGGTCTTACCATTGTGTTATATTTTTAGGGTCGTAAATTGTCCGTAGATCTTACCATCGCGTTATATTTTTAGGGTCGTAGATTGTCCATAGATATTACCTTCACTTTATCTCTCTTAGGGTCGTAGGTCATCCGTAGACTTTACCCTCTCCTCATCTTTTTTTAGGGTCGTAGATCGTCCGTAGATCTTACCATCACGTTATATTTTTAGGGTCGTAGATCGTCCATAGATCTTACCATCGCATTATATTTTTAGGGTCGTAGGTCGTACGTAGATCTTACCATCGCGTTATATTTTTAGGGTCGTAGATCGTTCGTAGATCTTACCTTCGCTTTACCCTCTCCTCATCTTGTTTTTAAGGTCGAAGATCATCCGTAGATCCTACCTTCGCTATATCTCTCTTAGGGTTGTGGGTCGTTCGTAGGTCTTACCCTCACGTTATATTTTTAGGGTCGTAAGTCTTCCACAAACTTTACCCTCGTGCTATCTTTAAGTTTCTCGTGAATCCTACCTTCAGTCATCGCGACATTTTCAATCATATCCTTTCAGTCACTTTACCGCCCACTCTCTCAAGAACCTTGTATTGGCACCGTTACCCCAATACGAGATACCATTGTTCAACCATGTTTATCCATCATGACCAGTCCACCAAGAGACCAGTTTGTCCTTCCCCAGTAGAAATTTACACCAATAAATGACACCCACACCATCTCTCTAGGGCAAATTTTGGGTCTGGTATTTAATCATCTTCCACCTTGAACTTTCGAAAGGATGACACCAATCTCACATTCAGGTTTAAGACGATTAAATAGGGGAAGCTGTCGTACCCCAAATTTTCCCTATCTTTTTTACTTTTGTCTGGCTTTGAACTTTGTATTCCATTTGCACCATTTTCACTCAGTCATTTGCATATCCCGCATCTCATGGAATCAGGCGCTTTGGTTTGAGATGTTAGGGTTGCGCCCTCTTTATGTCTAATTTTGTTTTGAAGTTTTCTTATCAGGTAAAAGGCAAATTATTATGGTTCTCGATTAACGGATCGTGGAATGAATTTTGTCATCACTTTACAAGGTTGATTCTCCCTCGAATTCATCAGAGCTAGGATTGGGGTTTATTTCCCTATTTGTTGGTCAAGATGCTAGGGTTTTTGGATCCCTAGTTTCCGTGAAGATGTTTATTTCGCTTGCCAAAAAGATGGCTCAAAGTTCAGTGCATCAAGTCAAGGAGTTCATCCCCCTCTCATTTCATGCTTTCTTCTTAAAAGTATCCAAGTCACTGATTCGAGAGTTAGAAGTTTAAGTTGACAACTGCGGAGTTTTGGAAAAAGAAATAAGCTTGGGGGTTCATGACTGTCAAGACATGTTTTGGTTGTTTAAGTTACAAGTTACTTATGATGTGAGTCTCAAAGTTAAAGTTTTGTTTAAGAGCACAAGTTTGGTTCAGGAATGATATGAAGATTAACGTTTAAGCGACCGTTTTTTTTGTTTGAATTAACCAAGGGGAATTAAATTCTTAAGAATTTATTTTGTGCAAGAGTTTTATTGGAGTCTGGAAGATAAGGCGCACGATTGTTTGAAATACAAGTTACAACAATGGTTCGCGATTTCTTGAAGTTTAAGTTACAAAGTCAAAGTGTGCATTTAAATCATTGAAGAGGAAATTGCTACTTTCAACGAGATTCAAGAGATATTTGATTCCTACAACAAAGTTCATCATTAATAAATTCATTTGAGTTTGTGCTCATTACACTTTTGAGACAAGTTACAAGGCATGTCACAAATATGAAATCACAAGTTACAATTGCTATTTACAAAACAAAAAAAAAGGAATTAAATATTTCTTCTTCAATTTTATATTTCTTCCTCGTCAAGAAACTCGTCCGCACTATTTGATAGCCATGCCCTTTTCATCTCTTAACTTTGCTTTGGTCGTCCAATTCTCGTGTTCATGAAACAAGACAAAGAGAATATTAGTCTGTAATTAACATATGAAAAATTCCGAGCAAGAATCAATCGATAAAAGGAATGGGTGTCTCATCATAAGGGTTTGCATTTGGAATCAGTTAAAGAGGGATTTATTTTTAGTCATTGTTTATTTTCTCCCAATTGCAAATCACAAAAATTTGTCCTATTTGGTTCACAAAAATGGAGAAAATAAAAAATTTCCAACCAGCAAAGCAACAAAATGAAAACAACTGCTACACAAAAACAAGAAAGCAAAACTGCATCACAAAAAAGGAAAATAGCAGCAGGAAACAGCAATAATAACAACATTCCAGCAAATCACAAAAATAGCAAACTGTCTAACAGAGGCAATGTCAAGACTGCTAAAGAGCACTAGGTAAGTCAAAACTGCCAAGGCAGAAAAATAGCAACGCAACAACATAGAAGCCAAATGGAACAACAAAACAGCAAATAGTATCAGAACAACAGAATAGGCAGCAGCATCAAGCAAAACAAATAATATAGCAGCTATCAAATAGCTCAAGACCCTGTCATCATTTTCCTAATGGCAAACCCTTCAGAATTGTATTGGAATAAAAGCAAGTTGCTTTACATCATTAAAGCTAAAAGAGGAAAAGGAGACAGGTTTGAAAAGATATCACCTGTATAAAACTGTCCAACAGAACAAGCCAAACACAACATGCCAAACTATAAAAAACTATCCAACTGACAACCCAAAAACCCGCATCATACAGTCTAAACATTGCACAAAATCAGTAAGACAAAAAACCTGTACTCAAAAGGCCACAAGTCATCTTTCCATCAATGTTCAAAATTCACCAATTCCCCCCCCCCCCCCTAATTTCCACCCCTATTTCACTATAAATAAAAGCCACTGTTTCATTGAAAAAGAGAATTTTTTTTTAGAGAACCAGCCAGCAAGAAAACCAGAGAGATATTTTTTCACAACCAACATAAAAAACCTAAAAACAGCATAACCAAAATGACATCAACCAAAAAATTAGCAACCAGAAAACAACAATCTGAGAGAAAACCTCAACTTAAACCATTATTTCATTAACCACAAAACCACCCAAAGTTCTGACTCAGATTTCTCACCCCATAACCTGCAATCAAGCATTATTCCAAGAAACAAAAACTGTTATTATTGGTTCAACACTCAGAACCTTCATTCAACAAACCATACCACTTAGAAATCACAGAGTTCACCACTATACATCATCCACACCGTATATGCCCCGTCTCGACATCATCCGTACACTCACAATAACACAACAGTGACCTCAGCATGGAAAATTCAATTGGCAATGAACAAGAATAACAACGATAATTTTCGACCAAGAAGCAAAGATTTCAATCAAAAGACGTACCTCAATAAGCGTATGGTAGAAACCAAATCATCGTAGGTAATTTAATCTTTCACTTACCCTTTGTTTTTTATATAGCTCTACTATTGTGGTTTTTTTATGGGATCTAAAAAAAACAGAGGAAGAATTAAGTCCAAATCTTTATTATCATTGAAAACAAAGATGAACATAAGATTGTCGTGAGAGGTTGAGAGAATTTTTCCTTGTGTCCAATCATTGGCATTGTTGAGAGATTGAAGTTCAGAAAGAGAGGAGGAGACTCGAAGACGAGTGTGGATCGGTGAAGGAGTCGAGTTGATTTGAGATAACGAGGATGAGGTGAAGGATGGAGTCACCGATGAGGTTGAGAAGATTGATCTGAGTTTGGAATAGTGACATGCCTAAGCAAGGTTCAAGCGTTTGGTGGTAGGGGTGTTGTTGATTGTGGTGTTGCTGACTGAAGAAGAAGGTTGGATGTCCGCTGCAAGTTGAGGATCGGATGATGGGAACCCTGGTTCCTCTTTTAATTTTAATTTTTTTCCCTTTCTTTATCCTGATATTTCGTTTCTTTTAATCTTAATTCACGTTAATATATTTCTGTAAAAAAAAATCTGAATTTAATTTGAGATTGTTTGATTAATGATGCACTACATGGGCCTGACCCGAAAATCCCCCCCCCCCCTAAGCCCAATTGAATCCGCCCCTATTCACCTATGCATACCACTGTTTTCTCCTTTGCGCCCATGCTCTAAACAATTTTAGTGTTTATTTTCTTTTTCTAATTTTCTTAGTTTTATTGCTTAATTAATTTAGCTCATCTAGTAAAATCAATTAATTAGTTGTGTATATTTTTATATTAGATATTTTTTTTAATTTAGTTAGTTAAACCTTAGAATTAATTTAGTATCTTTGTGTTTTTAATACTTGTTTAAATTAACCATTTTTTAGTTATTTTACTTAGTCCCATTTCTTTATCGGATAAAAATTACACAAAAATGTTAGCTTCGTATTTCCATTATTTTTGGTTTGTTTGATTGTTTGGTTACTTCTTAAATAACATATTCCCCTAGGAACTCCATTAAACGATGGAACTTCATTTTGATTGTTTTAGTGTTGGATTAGACTTTAAGATCACCCTTTGCATGATAACATTTTTTATATTTTTCCCTTTCAAATACTCAATATTAGGTCCATCTTTGTACATGACAACAATTAGGATATTTCTTAGTCTCCCTCTTAACCCTTTTCTTTTGTAATTGAAAATTAACTGTCACAAATCAAAAATTCAAAAACCTTTAACCATTACTTGAATTTATTTTAAAACACGCAAAACACTCAACCAATCAAAACTTCCCCCAAAGGGGCACGTTATCTCTGTTCTACCGCGATACCGGTCGTGCCTATTGGTAGAATGCGTGCGTTATCGTCGCCCACTAAAAAACACAAACAAACAAACCATTTTCTAGAGGAACTACGGTGTTCTTATTCCTTCATCGGATACATAGGCAAAGGGTCGTGAAACCCTCACGAACGCAATAATAAAAACCATTCATTTCCCCCTTAAGCAAGTATAGTTGTAGATAAATACACCCTTTAAGACAAATAAACAAAGTGGATCCCATTGAGTACAATGGATGTGATGGGTGCTAATACCTTCCCCTCGCATAACCGACTCCCTTACCCTTTCTCTTGGTCGCAAGACCATCTTATCCATTCTCTTGTGGTTTTATCGATATTTCCCCTTCATTCGGGATAAATAAAGTTCGGTGGCAGCTCTGTGTTTTCTGCCGGTAGCTTCATTAAGCACTGGGTCTTCAGAACCCTTATCTTTAGAACTTCATTAATATAAACATAAGCTTTCAACATCTAGACTTCAGTAGAAACTTTGTCTTCAGATCTTCTAACTTTGTTTCTTTGGAACATGTTGTCTTTAGAAGCTTGAGTCTTCAGCACCTGGACATAAGTAATAACTTCTGTCTTCACATCTTTTGACTGGTTTCTTCAGACAAATATTAGAGTTTACACTTCAGAGCCTTATGGAGTGTCTTGCTACTGTTCAACATAACTTGTGTAGCATAGAAGCATAATTAATTCTCTTCTAATATCTTGGCCACGCCATTCATCATAAGCAGAATCTGTTTGTTAAGTACTCAACAATAACAAACATTAGTACAACAAAATTGTTCATATAATCATACTTGTCTGTTATCATCAAAACTTAGAGATGATATTGCAGAACCAAATCATGTTCTTACAGTCGATGACTCCTTAGTCGGAATGATTTTCTCTTGTACTTCGATCCACTCTTCTAATCTTTCTTTGGGAACCTTGTAGCCTGATTTTATTTGGTCCAAGTTGTTTTCCTCGTGGTTCTCTAGTCGAGGCACGTGGTTTATGTCGAAGAAATCAAATCATTTTAATAAAGAGTTATCTATGACAAAATAAATCATCAAATTCTCCTTGATACATTTATATTCCTTCCTTAACTGCTTTACCACCAACTCTCATACTTGAGGCCTGCTATTAAAGCTTCATACTCAGCATTGTTGTTCAGACAATGGCCTTCTATTTTAAATTTGAACATTATTGGAACCTCTTATGGAGAAATTATGAGAGTTCCAATACATGTTCCATCTTTATGTCTAAAATCGTCAAAATATAACTTCCACGGTCTTTTAATAACATAGTTCTATGATACTTTAGCCAATGAGTGGTCGACTATGAAATCTTCCACAATATAACCCTTGATGTCCTTTAAGAGTGCATATGTTAATGAATATACAGTAAGAGATAACACCCATTTACCTATTCGACTATGCAAAATAGGTAATAACATGTGTTTGATTACGTTGAAGTGAGAATACACATAAACTTCAACAGGATTTATATAATGCTTAAGTTTGGTACATGAAAAGTATAAACAAAGACACAACTTTTCTATTCACTACTACTAAAAAGTATTTTAACAATGGTTGGATTAGATATATAATCACACAGGTTTAGGCATTGTTATGTAGCGTATTATTGTATATGTGTTAATTTCAATCACGGTCTAGTGACCATTGTAGTAAACTGAATAGCATGTGCCTTATAAAAATGGTTAAGAGTAATAATTATTGTGATAATATTTATGAATAAATTTCAAACGTATCATACCAGAATAAAAAATACACCATTTATAAACTAATATCAAAACCATTATTATATCAAAATATATGTAAGAAGGAATATCAAAGAATGGAAAATGAAATTTGAAAAGACAAGGAGATGTAATCATTCAACAGATCGAGGTAGGAAAAAATCTTTCCAACTTCCAAGAGAAGAGAAAGCGTATAAAATTAAAGTACCAATAATGAGAACACTAGGTTGACATGCATGAAATCTTTCTAACTTCCTAGAGAAGATGAAGAATTAAAAGAAATAATATAAAAGCGGAAGAACACAAAACCAATTTCATCCAAAGGAATCAAAATGAGTTCACCTTCTCAAGATACCAATAATGCTGAGAATCAAGATGTTGTTACTGTAGAGGGTGTTGTGGTGCAAAACCATCCTTAGAATCAAGATGAGGAAATAAACCGGTCTTGTGCAACAAAACTATACTTGAGAGCTCTCAGGGTGAGGAGAAGAATAAGAAGAAGAAGAAAAATAAGTTTAAGAAGGCAAGTGTTATTTTCTCATCTGATGATGATGATGATGATGCTAACTATGATTGGTCAAACTTCCTCTCAGCCAGAGGATTTAGGTTTGGTTAAGTTTATGTAATGAAAGTTTATATGTAATGAAAAGTTACCAACTTAAAATACCAGCTTAAATCTATCAACTAATATACTAACAAACAGATAACTAATTGAAAATTCAACAATTTACGATGAACTTACTAGTAAGAAACCGTCTTTTAGTTACATTCCTATCAAGTTCAATGCATCTGCAGTTTCAACATCAACAATGTAATTTAACTATTACATTTCAACTAATATACTAAAAAATAGAAAACTAATTGAAACTTCAACTATTACATTTCATAACAAAGTAAACATTAAAGATAAAGGAGACAAGAAAACATAAGATCTTCAAATTTCCAGATAATCTCTCTGATTTCAGTTTGTTCTTCAAATTCTTGTTCTTCTTCTTTGAATCTTCATACATAACCTTCAAAATGGACATCTCCAGCTCTGGCTTCATAATACTCTCATCTTCCTTTCCACCTTTTTCTCCTATGTCTTCATCCCATAAGAACAAATTACAAGTTTCATCACACCTCCAAAATGGACATCTCCAAAAATGCCTTCCTTTACTTTGTCCCTTCTTGCATTAGAACGAAACCATACGACCATCACAACCAAAAAAATTTCCAAATCGAGATTTTACATAAGAAGAAGACATAGAAACAAATTTAGATGACTTTGTCTTCAAATGCGACATTAAAAGGAAACTAAACAACAACAATATATTTTACATACCATTAAGAAGAATACTTTGTCAGTGTTGTTGCCTTCCTTCCCGATGATGACAACGGTGTTGGTGTTAGGGTTGTTTTGTCTTATTTCTTTTTTCAGTGGAAAAATGGATACTTATAGTGTTTAAAACATAAAAAAAAGCGCATGTGTGTAACAACAGTTTTAAAAAAACAACCATAGTGATATCTCTATTAATTTTTAGTTACACATAAATAAAAATGAAAAGGCGTGCATTAACATCAAAGTAATAAACTATTTGAGGGCGATGAGGTTCGAACCCATGAAAGCTTCATTGTATCAACACGATGTTAACACTAATCATTATTATACCCTTAAAAAATTTTAATTAAAAATATAAAAAAAATGATAGCACAAGTGTAATACGGTGAGAGAACTAACGTGTTTATCCTTTTACCGCAAATGTTACGTGTTGCAACTGGATTTTTAATCAAGAGTCGCCACTACTAGTTTTTATCCTAAAGAAGGGCATCTAATAGGAAACCCTAAATTATAAAACATAGATTCTATGATTCGGACTTCATTAGACGAAAGGAAGGTGTTAGGCACCTTTCATCTACCCTGTTCACAAGGATACTAGGTTTTAGGTTTAAGTTTCATGTTAAATAGGGTTTTAAATTTTAATTAGGAGGACTCGCCACGATTTTATTTGTATGCCTACGTATCCTCTTACAAGGAATAAGAGTCCCAATTCATAGTTCGTATGGGGTTTGTGTTTTTTAGGGGCTGCAAATGTATTTTAAACCGTCTCACATTTGACCGGGAGTAGTGATTATGGAGATTTGGACTAAATGCACGATTAGTCAAAATTCATTTGAAACCCTTTTCCAAAACGAATGTTGTTTAACTTAATTTTTTGTGAAAAATAGTTTGTGATTTGTCAATATTTTTTATCGTATTAATTGTAAAAATTCTTGGTTAATGAGTGAGTAA
The DNA here is from genome assembly GCA_948472305.1 of Vicia faba. Lineage (NCBI taxonomy): Eukaryota > Viridiplantae > Streptophyta > Magnoliopsida > Fabales > Fabaceae > Vicia > Vicia faba. The sequence continues at coordinate 807,225,592 of OX451737.1, forward strand.
AATATATTTAATGCAAATAATATAAGAAAATATATGCATGAGTTTTGAATAAAAATAATTTGTAATAATATAAATAATATTTTCATATAATAAATAATAATAATATAAGAATAAAAAAATCAATATTAATAATAATAATAATAATAATAATAATAATAATTAATTGTTAAAAAAATAATAATATAAAAGAAAATAGAACTAAAAATTAGAATTAATAATATAAAGTAATTTAATTTCAGGAGGGGGTGCAATTTGTATTAATAAATAAAAATAGGGGGTGTTAATTAGTAGTTTGGGCTGGCCCAAATATTTTTCTGAATAGGGGGTGTGAATTGTTTTGTAGTTTAGTAAAATAGCAGAAAGGGGGTGTGTGAAGATCCAGTGGGCTTAGGCGCATTATGTGAATTGGAGGGCCTGGTGGATCGCGTGTTGCGAAGGTGCACGAGTTTACCATAGGACTTGGCCTATCGGCAGTCCGATCATGATCTAGTGGATGATAGCGAGAGAGTATGATAATTAACATGGACGGGTGTGCATTGGATCGGACGAAATACTAACATTTTGTTTTTATTCATTTTTACAATTGCTTCTGTTTTTATGTTTTACAGCAAACCTCCTTCGCCCTCTCTCTCAACGCTTTCCTTTGTCCTTCTCTAACCCTAAAACCACTCAATCACCGCGGCGCTTACCTTCCCCGATCGCGACCTCAAAACAAAATACACCAAATTGAGATAACAAACAAATGGAAGACACAAATCTAAGTACAATTTACCTCTAGTCGTTGTCGTCCGGTTCGTCACGTTTCTGTTTATTAATCTCTGTCTCTCGTTTTTTCTCCGCATGTCAGTGGAGATGGTAACCGTGGCGATATGAGTTTGGAGATGGTGCTGAATGCGGAAACGGCTAGCGATTAGAGTTTCAGATATCGAAACCCCAATCGCATCAACCTTCTTCTTCAACAGAAAAACCGGGTCTTTCGCCTTCTTCTCTTTTCATATCGACCCTTCTGTATCAAGCTTTTCTCCCTCTTTGTATTCTGGTTTTCAAGTTCTTCTTTTAATGTATATATTCCCCCCTTTCTGTAAATTTCAGCTTAGTATTTATAGGGCTTATTAGGGTCGTGATTTTGTTGTTACATATTAGCAAGATTTTAGGAAGTTTAGAAAGAATTAGGGATTGGATTTCATGTTGTAATTGATTGAGAATATATTGTAATTTATTTTGAATATAGGATTTTGTTATAATTTAATTTCTCAAATTTGATTGATTTTAAAGATTTAATTGAATGAATTCTGCAAATTTGATCTCGATTAAATTTAGTTTTGTACTGCGATTTGATTTAATTTACACAGTAATTTGTTAATGATACCAAAAATGTTGCGCAAATATTTCATGATTGAAACAGTACCCGTTTCTCAAACATGGGCCATGCATCTTTTTGTCCAGCAAACGTTTCAAACTTGGGCTTTCACTGTATAAAAAAACGTTTTTGTCCACAAGCATTCCCGGACTGGGCCTAATTTACCTTTGCACATTGACCCAACAGATTTTTTTTTAAGAGAGAACTCCTCATTACGTAATTAAAACAATTTATTAAACTTATAAATAAATTTTAAAATGAATTAATTGATAAAACAACAATCAGATAATAATTGCTTACAAATGCCAAATGGCCCAGCCTTTAGTGGGCCTATTGAATAACTAATCAAGGCAAAGTTCTAGATTTTTCCGTTTGGGATAATGCAGTAACAAAGACACCAAATGGGCTTGGCTACAAACCCAATGGGTCTAGACTTATAACCACACCCTTTTTCTTTTCCATTCTTAAAATGAGAATGGGCCAACATGAAATTTCATATAATTGTATCTTCACCTCCTTTTTATTAACAACAACCATTCTTAAATGGGCCTTAAGGATTTAATAATATTTTGAAATACTCTTCCACATTCGGACCTCATGGGCCAATGGCCAACATGCTTCGCGAATGGGTTTACAGATACATGGGTCTTTCTAATTTAGAAAGCCCCACTTTCCCGAATTAAAATACACCCCCTAGCCGACTTGAATTTAAGAATGGGCCATCAGATATTGTTGAACCATTCCTAATTAAAAGGTATTTTATTTTTAATCTTTAAAATAAAGGTAGGAAAAATTTGGGGTACGACATTGTGGATACAAATGAGGAAAGGTGAAAAGAACGGGAAAGACCTTTGATAGGTTTTGAGTTCGGGGGGTAAGTTATGAAAAGGGAAGGTGTTAGCACCATTTTCATCCTTAGTTATCTACGGGCTCTTAATTACTCAGCTTACTTTAAACTTGCTTTGTGTGTGTGATTTGGAAATATTTTGAATGCCAATTGTGAGGTAGACTTTGTAATAATTCTTGTATCAGTCCTCAAGAATGTTTACATAGTGTTTTTTTTTTAATATTTGTTTTGAAACGTGAGGTGTAAAAATGAATTTATTTGTTTGAAACTGTTATGAGCAAGCAATTTGTTGAGTCTTACCCACTAAAGGTCGTTCTTGTTATTTTCCTTCTCCATTAGAGATATTACTATCCATACCATTAGTTGGTAGGTAGCCTTATCTATTGGATGTGAAGGGACATGCATATGGTCGTCGTATGGTCATATAAGGCAATATGTAAGAATACTTTTAACAATTCAAATGGACTATTATCATTTTTCTCGTAGGGTCATCAAAGGGACTAGATCATTTAGTAGGCAACTCGAAGGGTCATCGAGGGATTATGATCTTTATTTGAAAGGGACCATGATGATATTGTTTAACTGAGGGTATTTGCTAAAGTATTCCCGTTTTCATGGGACGTGACCATTAGTATCGCACAGCAATGAAGAGAGGTTACCCTAGAGGTGAAGTGTGCAAAGTGTATTGGTTTGAGTTATGTTATCTTGAAAATTAAGGTTATCTATGTTTAATTTTATTCTTATCATACAAGCCTATTTACTAGCAGTTATATATATACAAACATATAAAGGCAAAAGATAAAGCGAGAATGTAAATCTACGTTATTATAGGGCTTTGGGATGTAAATCTAAACTATTACATTAAACTTTGCGACCTATACAACTGTCTAAGAAAATAAATAGCAAAAAGAATAAGAAAATGTTGGAAAAAAAGTTTAAATGCCCTAAAAATCTAAGTTCATATTTTTGGTGTTTTTATGAGAATAATTTAAGTGTTAATTAATAATAATTAAAATCCTAATTCTAATTTATTTTAATTAATAAAAAGCCTAAAATATAATTGCCCAAAAAATCATTAATTAATTTACACCCTAAAACTATTTTTTTTAAATTTTATTATATGTCTTCTTTCTGATTTTTTTATGTATAATTTTTTATTAAAAACAGTTAATTAATAACAAAATAACTATTAAAAAGAAAGGGAAAATGAAGAAAGTAAAGAAAAAAGGATTTTGGCATCGTTGGGGTTCGAACCCCCTCCCTTCTCTTCTCACGCTTGGTTCCAACTTGTTCTATGTTTCTTGTTTAACACATCTTGACATATGAAACTTATTAATAACACAAGAATTAAGAAATTTGAAACTAGAAAATCCTTACAACTGGTGTGATTGAGGGGAGGCGTTCTAGGCACGGTTGAGCGTGGTTATGGACTTGAGGAGGTTCCTTGGGATGTAAGGATGATGATTCAAGGCTTCATTTCTGTTGAGAATGGCTGGAAAACTGAGATACGATTTGCACCTATTCTTTAAATATTTTGTGTTTGAGAAATTGTTTCTATGGAGGCCAATTTGTGTCCTTGTCTTATGGAGTGTGTCCTCTATTTATAGTGGATGATTTTTTAAGTTAACATCTTGGAAGGAAACATGTGCAATCAAAAACATTATTTGTTTCCAAAACAATTGCAAAAATTTCCAAATCATGAAGATATCTTTCCTTCTTCATCCATCACGGTTTTGTCATGTTGGATATGTGATCTTGGGCTTCAAAATGATCCAAAATAAAAGCCCACATGCCTTGTACATTTATTTAATATTTATTTAATTTAATTTTTAATTTAAATGAATAAAATCAAAATAAATGAAATAAAAAAATTAAAATATTGCATGAATGGACTTAGGGGTCCCTAAACATGTCATAAACACATTTGAGCTTCAAAAGTTAGCCTCATTAGCCTAAAAGTCCAAAATTGCTCAATTGTGGTTTCATGAATTTTCTCAAAATTTCTCAACTTGCACCAATCATAACTCTCTCAGATTTTGTCATATGAAGGTGATCTTGGACTTTTTAGAAAGCTCAAGGTGTCCCCTACAAATCTCATGTAGGTAACTTTTCATTTGAAGTATTTAAGTTGATGTAAATTTCTTTGACAAAAGATGTCTTTTTATTGACTTTTAAAATGACATGTAATGTTTTGGCATATATCTCTCAAATGAAGCATTTTTAGCCTTGAGCTTAGAGAGACAAACTTGTAGAGAATTTATTTCCCTCATGATAGGCTTTGGTTGAGGAATTTATCATTAAGCATGTGAAAGTTATGCTTGGTCAAAGTTCAGTTGACTTCTCCTTAACAAAACCCTAATTTGGTAACCTTTGTCTTTTGATGAATCTTGAGTTTTCTTGATGAATCATGATCAACCCTTGATCAAATGATGAATGTGAATTTAAAATACTGGTGTTGACAAAAAATCTTGAAGTTTGACTAAAAGTTGACCAATGTTGACTTTTTATCCAATACAATTAATTTTCAATCATCTAAGTAATTGTCTGAACAAATTTGTGATGTAAGGCTTGAAACTTGACATGAGGATTCTTTGAAGCATATGAGGAACCATAAAATCCACTCGAGGCCTTAGAAGCTCAATTTTCCTTGAGAAAAACAAAACCCTAGTTGTAGGTCAATTGCTTAGGAGGAGAGTCCATCTGAACAATCCTTGATAAGTCTTGAGTGTTTGAGAGCTTCATGAGTCTGAAGAGACCTATTGAAATAATTTGTCTTAAAAATGGGAGGGAAAATTTTGGGGTACAACAGCAAGAGTTTAGACATGTCATCACGGTGTTTGGTAAACCCGTGATGACTTTGGCATAGTTATATGCATGTTTTATAATAGTGATTATATTATACTTAGTTTCAAACCTGATAGTAAATGGATCTTACAAAGTTATTATCATCCTCTTAGTCTAAAATACTTCCTATGGTCGAACCTGATGTTGCTATTTACGATTTCATGCTTTTATTTCTACTAGGAGACATTAAAATTGGAGGCTTCGTTAGATACATCTTAATTTGGTCAAAATCCTCTTGGTGCTCACTCTCCCATATGAATTCATCTTCCTTCCCAAGTCGAAGTAATGGCGACAAAACTTGCGTCTTGCCACTTAAGTTTGATATGAATCTTCTTAGGAAACTTATTTTTCCCAACTAAGACTAAAGAGTTTCTCTGTCAAAGGAGGCTTGGTGTCGACAATCGCCTTGGTTTTGTTTTGATTGATTTTGATGTCTTTCTTGTGCACCACAAAACCTAAGAAGTCGCCTGCTTGGACATATAAAGCACATTTTAATGGATTCATTTTAATATATACTTCCTCATCCTTTTAAAGGATTGTCGAAGGTGGTATAAGTGAACATTTTTTGACGAGGATTTGATGACTATATCATCCATGTATACTTGCATGAACATGTCAATGAAGTCACCGTTCATCGAATTTATGGCCTTTTGGTAGGTTGCCCTAATATGTTTTAAACCAAAAGGCATTACAACACACTCATAGGTTCGTAAAGCACCCCAGCATCGAAACACCGTCTTGGTACATCTTCTTCGACAATTTTTTTATTATACCCTGAATACCCATTTAACATGCTCAAATAATCAAACCATACAGATGAGTCAACTAACATTTCTGACACATGCATGGGGTATTCGTCTTTTGGTGTGGCATTATTCAAATCTCTAAAAATTATAGATACTCTAAAAGTTCTATTTTTCTTAATAACATGCACTATATTAACTATCCATTCGACATACCTGGTTATTCTAATGAACTTGCTCTTGAGCAGCCTTTTAACCTTCGCTTTGATTTTTGACATTATTTCCGGGGCAAACCTCATTGGCAGTTGCTTCACTGGTTTTTTGCCTAGTCGAATTGGTAGTTTCAGTTCCACCATATATCTACTTAGTCCTAGCATTTCATTGTAGTCCCAAGAAAAATAATCTCTGAATTCCCTGAGCAACTTGACCATATTTCCCTTCAAGCTAGGTTTGAATTTGGCGCTGATGTAAGTTGGTCTCTTGACTGCGCCACCACCTAGGTCAATTTAATCCAAGGGTTGTTGGGCTTGCATCTTCTTAATATCATCCACTAGGTCCTTCTCAAACCCCAAAGGCTCGTTGTCATAAATACAATCGAGACTACATCTTTTTGAAGTTGTTGTTTGGCCGAATTGGCCATTTCCAATTTTAACAAAATCTTCTACGAGAATGGCTTCAAGAGCCACATTTTGTGTAGTTTCATCCTCAAGGGTCGATTTTAATCTGTTTTCGGCTATGTAAGCCGAAATTCGTGCCAGGCCATTCGAGTCAGGCATCATCATGATTGTCTTTCCACCACCTAGTGGGTGTAACTCCCCCACTTCGGCTGCTAGTGTCGATATGTTCTCTTGGTCCTAGATGAACTCATTAGTAGGGTGTAGGTTCCATAAATACATTGCATCTTTGTGAGGGGGGGGGGGATATACTGTATCTACTGGATATCAAGGAGTAATTTTGGCTAAAATTTGTCAAAAAATTTCTTCTTAATTTGGTTAACATCTGCCATAAAGTAACTCTGGTCAGCCTTGATGTTCTCTACTATGCCATCAGGGTACCATATGGAAATTCTTTAGTGTAAGGTCAAAAGGATTGCATCGATACCATGTATTCCTTCTTGTCCTAACAACAAATTGTAATTTTCTTTGCACACAATAACCATAAACAATGTTGTCTTAGTTAGAGTGTCAACTGAGAGGTAAACTTGAAGTACCCATAATATGTGATTGGCCTTTCCTTCATAATTCGACATCACTGTGTTGTATGTTCGAAGCTTAGTGTCGTACTTCCCTATCTACCTCAGCAAAGATTGGGGCATGAGATTCACAGTTGCACCTCCATCCATGAAGACTTTATCGACGCCCACATTATCCACTTTTTCCCTTTTGAATAAAGGCTTCAGGTGATACATCATTTTTTGGCATCAAGTTTTTCAAATATAGCTTGTTGCTCTCTGACTACACTATTTTTCATGACATAGTAACACAATGACTTTTGGTTAGCTGCCTCATCATATGAAGATTCTTCCTCCACTTCTGATACCTCTAACACATAATCATATTCTACCGGTAAGATTGATATGATATTACAAGTTACTTGAAAATCACTAGCTGAACCTGTGTCAAAATTGTCTCACACCATCACGTCATCATGGTCTGCAACAACATCAGTCGGATCTTCCATTAAAGGTCTTACTAGTATTGGAGCCGAAGCTAACCTCTCATTAACTAGCTTCTAAGCTACCTTCTTTTTATCTATAAATGTTTTACCTTGAGCATTTGACCCTGAAGCTTCACGGGAAGCTTTTTTGTTTCTTTGGTGACGCCTCCACTAAGTCCTCGTCATCAGATTTTTCCCTTTGTAATTATGAGGACCATATGAATGCTTCTTCGAGACATTATATTTTCTTGATGAGAATAGTAGATTCTTGTGTCCACTACTATCCATTTATGTTGATTTGGAGCTTTCTAATTCCCTGGTTGCACCCACTTTTCTTTGGGAGCATTCAATGGAGGAACATAGTGTGATCGGTGGATCTGGAACTGACTGTTTAACGCTGGTTCGCGAAATGTCGTGGAAGCAAGAGTCGCCACCGTCTTTTATTTTCTCCAAATGGAAAGGACAAAAGCACAGAAAAATTCCTTATAGAGATTGCTCTCGGTTCGGGAGGTAGGTTATAGAAAGGGAAGGTGTTAGCACCCTTTCTATCCATGGTTATCCATGGGCTCTTAGATACTTGCTCATTTGTGTTTTCAAAATGGTTTGTTTGCTTTTCAACTTTGGGTTTTTAAAAAGTTTCTTTGAAAATTCCAGTTCGACTCTTGTATCGGTCCTCAAGAGTGTTTGAAAAGTTGCTTTCGAAAGCTTTTGAAAAGTTGTCGGTGTGAAAAGTATTTTTGATTTGTTTTGAAATTAGAGCAAGTATTAAGAGTCGTCTACCTACCCTAAGGAATTTGTCTGTGTAGATGTCCTTAAAGTAGTGCCATCCCACCATTGAGAGATAGGTAGCACTACCGTTGGAGGTGTTCGGGTCAATTCGTGGTTCGGGACATGGTGATCACCAGAGCAATGGAAGACACCTTAGAAGCTACCCTCATGCCAGGTTCCCGGATCATGAGGACTTACTAAGACATCCTCTACTCGACGATCACCTTTCGAGGCAAGGCAACAGTGAGGCGTACCCTAGGGGTGGTGTGTGATTTTTGTGTCCGATTCATTTATTTTTTGTCTTTTGTCATGTATGGTGATCTATGCGTTTGTTTTTATTTTAGGCCATTCATTCTTGCATGCATTTATTAACAGTTAAAAAAGATGCGGAAATAAAAAAGTTCTAAACTATTACAAAGGCGCGGGTCCACATCGCCAAATTTAATCCAGGACCCGATTTGACAGAAAGTAAATAAAGAAATAAGGTAAAAGTGCGAAAGATAAATATTTACATGGCTTTGGGAGAGTTACATCAGTATTTAAAAGAAAAGAAGTAAATGCGCAAATTGAATTAAAATTGAAAGCGAGGGCGTTGGACCCTTTGTTATGAAATTAAATTATGATTATTAAATTAATGAAATTAAAATGAAAAAGAAATTGTTTTTGAGGGTTTTTGGTATTTATGGTTTTTTATATGAATTAAATGAAATTAACTAATTAACCCTAATTCTACAACTTTTATTTATTAAGAAAAACATGTTAAAATTTAAACCTAAAATTAAATTAATTAATTAATGGCAATTTGATTTATAAAAATAAATAATTAAGTATTAGTGAAAAGAAAAGAAAAAGGATAAAAGTTGATGAAAACCCTAATTCTACCAATTTTAGGTTTATTGAAAAATATTAAGTTTAATCCTAGAATTTAAAACTAAGTTAATTAATGAGTTTTATTTACAAAAAATATATTAATTAAATAAATAAAGTTTGATTTTTATGACTTTTCTGTTTTTTACTATTTTTTATATTTTATGAAAATAAGTTAAATTAATTAAAAAAAGAGAATCATTGAAATAAATAAAATAAGGAAAAAAAGAAAATACAATACCTTGGGGGGTTTCTGTCCCCAATTGGAGGTCATATCTTAGCAATTCAGGCCCAATTATCCTTGGCCTTATTGACTTTCCAGAGTAGCATGCATATGCGTTGACTCCTGCCCATCATGTTCTTCCAATTATGGCCCTTTGATTAATCTCAGTAGGCATGTGGAAGGCTTGATATTGTGGGTGTATGATGCACCCTTATAGCGAAATTGCACAGAAACGCGTTTAGAAAAATAATATGGAAAGGGGTGGGGACCTGGGGTTCGAACCCAGGTCCTAGAGGTTACCAATACCAAGCCTTGCCACTGAAGCTCTTCACGCGCGTTGTATAATGTATAGGAAACAAATAATATAAGATAAAACAAATGGTTAGTGGAACTTTAGCGCGAAAATTCAAACGAACCACTTATGCCTTGACACTTCATCGTCTTCCCCGTTTTGCTTTTTTTCCTGAAATACAAAAGAGGTTAACGGGGGTTTTAAACCCCCCCAAAATATGCATTTTTTAATAATAGCGAACAGGCCATGGTATCACATAAATTAGGCGCGAGGGTTGCTTTAGAATCGTCCAAGCATGCTGAATTCAACCATGGTATTATGGTGTCTCAATTTTACAGTAGCTAGAAACGCCTAATTTGAAAGTCCTGTAACCCTAGCGTCCATTAATGGTGAAATCGCGTATGGGTATGGAAAACTTAATTGAACAACACAGTTAGCTTCAGAGTGATGAGAGTAACACAAAACAAGTATTAGAATTCAAAAACATGACATGTATGATAAAATACGATTTATGCAGAAAAGTGAAAAAGTTTGAGTTCCATTCACCAATTCTGGGCGTTAGGGATGTGGAAAGCTATTCAGACACGTTTCATGATGTCTCGGGAAGGTGATGAGATAATTATTTTGGCTTGAATCTCACTGGAAGACAGTTTTCAGTATTTGAGTTTTTCACAAAAAATGCAAAAGTGGTGAAGGTGTTCTTGCGCAGCTTTGTGGTCCTTGACATTAGGGTTGGCATTAGTATATATGTGTGAATGATTAGGGTTCAATTTTTTGTCCAAAGAATCCTTGAATTGATAGAGAAGATATTTGATTTTCAAGCCATGAGTTTTCAATCTTTTTCATGCTATTTTGGTCTCAATCATATCCAATCACCATAATTCCTTCCAAATCTGATCATACACGAAATCTTAAGCCTATTCCATGCACAAAAAGATTTAAAAAGTTAGGTTTAGTATTTTTCACCTATTTATTTTAATTAAATGAATTATTAATAATTAAAAATCCAAATAAATAAATAAAAATGATAAAAAACTTCCCTTTGGGCCAAATGGTCGTGCACATGCATTGGATGATGAATAGTGGAAGAAAAAGAGGCCCATTAGCATTTTTAAGACATTTGAAGCAATGTTGACTTTTCAAAATATCCAAACATTTCCCAACTTCCACAAGGCATATCTTGCTCAATTATTAAGATTTGCTCATGTTCTTGGACATTTTGGAAAGGCCTTTGAGTCCTCTAACCAATGCCTTTGGTCCCATGTCATTTTGATTTACCAATCTCAAGTTATGGCCTTTGACTTAAAGTCCCTTTTTGTTGACTTCTGAAAATGACCTATAATGTTGAAATTGATAACTTTTTGTGAGAGCATTTCTTGGACTTGAAGTGTGAAGAGGAGTTGTAGGAAATGTCTTTCTCTTCAAAATGAGCTTTGGATGGAATTTTTCTGATAATCCATGTGAAAGTTATGCCCTGGTCAAGTTACAGTTGACTTTTTCAACTGTCCAAATATGGAAACTTTTGCATCTTGATGATTTTTGAGCCAAGCTTTGAGAATCATGATCAAGCATTGATCAAATGATGTTTGTGGCTTCAAAATGAGATGTTGACCAAAAATTTGAACTTTTGACTGTCAAATGACCATTTTGCCCCTGCAGTTGACTGTAGTGCAATTAGGGTTTTTGACTGTGCAATTTTGTGCTGTAAGTCTTGAAACTTGGTATGAGGATGCTTGACCATGTTTATAGGCATGTGGGACTTCATTGAACCCTTGGAAACTTCATTTTCTTTGTCAGAACCAAAACCCTAATTTTGACTGTTAGGAGGCCCTTGAACTGTGCAACCCTTGGGGAAATTTGAACCTTTAACTTGGCAAATTTTGAAGAATATGGGAGGGCAAATTTTGGGGTACAATAGTTGCCCCTGTTCAATCTTCTTAGACCTGAGGATGCAGATTGGCTGACGTGCCTTTCGTAATCCGAAGGTGGAAGATGATTGAACACTAGAGTGCCCAGAAATTTGCGCTCACATAGTAGTGTGATGATGGGAATGGGCTTATAGATGCCATTTGGAGACTGATGAGTAGGATGATGGGCTTATAGATGCCATGCTAAGAGATGATGGAAGGTGGATGGGCTTATAGATGCCATCTGGATGTTGATCGCGTAAGAGATTCCTTAGCGAGAACTTGCGTACCTGCAAAAGAAAAGGATTACCTGACCTGTTACAGGAGCTGGTTTTCAAACTAGATGTGTCCTGACTGGTTACAGGAGCTGGATCTGGATCTTCAAAAGATGATGAATGAACCAGGGATGGTTACTACCTCAACAGGAACGGTGAGAGAACCATAGGCGACTTCAACCTCAACAGTAATCATTGAGAGAATCTTGGGCGACTTCAACCTCAACAGTAATCATTGAGAGAATCTTGGATGTCTTCAACCTCAATAGTAACGCTGAGAGAAACTTGGGATGATTACTACCTCCGCAGTATCGGGGAGAGAACCACAGGCGACTACAACCTCAACAGTAATCATTGAGAGAATCATGGATAACTTCTTCTTCAACAGTAACGCTGAGAGAATCTTGGATGTCTTCAACCTCAACAGTAACGCTGAGAGAAACTTGGGATGATTACTACCTCCGCAGTATCGGGGAGAGAACCACATGCGACTACAACCTCAACAGTAATCATTGAGAGAATCTTGGATAACTTCTTCTTCAACAGTAACGCTGAGAGAATCTTGGATGTCTTCAACCTCAACAGTAACGCTGAGAGAAACTTGGGATGATTACTACCTCCGCAGTATCGGGGAGAGAACCACAGGCGACTACAACCTCAACAGTAATCATTGAGAGAATCTTGGATAACTTCTTCTTCAACAGTAACGCTGAGAGAATCTTGGGGCGATTACTACCTCCGCAGTAACGGGGAGAGAACCACAGGCGACTACAACCTCAACAGTAATCATTGAGAGAATCTTGAATGTCTTCTACTGAGTCTTTATCAGAAAAATCTATTTGGGGTCGATTTAGTTGGACTAGAGAAGGCCTTTGACTGGATAAGAAACAGAAAATCTTAGGGTCGATTAACTGAACCGGTCTAGGTCTTGAAATGTCTTCAACTGGATAAGAAACAGGGAGATCTTAGGGTCGATCTGACTGAACCAGAGAAGGCCTTGGACTGGATAAGAAACAGAAAAATCTTAGGGTCGATTTAACTGAACCGGTCTAGGTCTTGAAATATAGTTGAGAATTCAACTGGATCTTTCCTGAAAGGTAAAGGTCAGTCATATGCAATGCATGATATAGATCAAGCAATGATGTTCTCACCATAAATGAGATTTGTAAGATATGATGCGTATATGCATGCTATAATGTATGAAAATGCGATGTTTATGAACGTATGTTTTTGTCTTAGGAAAGTAGATCCTTGACGGGTGCCGGGAAGTCACTCCTGGGCTGATAGTGAAGAATAGATCTTTGCTTCTGCTAGGGATGATAATTGCAAGAATTCCGGTAGAAGAAGATAACTCTGTTGGGGAATAAACTTGGCGAATGGATTACTCTGCGGGGAGAAAAGTACTCTAACGATCTTGCTGGGAAGCAATACTCTGTGGGGAGAGAGATACTTTGTTGAGCTGTTGATAATAACTTGCTGGGGATACCATTGTTGTGTTTGATAGACTTCGCTGGGGATAAGAAGACTTCGTCGAGGACGCTCTTTCCGTGGCTTTTGGCTGAGGATAACCCAGTTATATCCTGGTAAGGAAATAACTCTTTGAATAAAGTCGGGCGACGCGTTCGTGTTCTGCGAGGATAAGCTTCCAGAATCTACTGGGAATAAGCTTACTGCTTGGGGAGATGAACTCCAACTTTCCTAGGGAACTGGATTGGGCTCTCCTGGGGAAGTTTATTTGATATGTTGGGGAAGTAGCTCCACTGAATGTTTGATATACTGCCGGGGAACAATCTTTAGGTCAAGACTGCCGGGGATGCTTGTTAAGAATTCATATACTGCGCTGGGGAATGTTGAGATCTGCGGGGGATACCCAACTTCCTTAAGATTTGATAACTTTGCTTGGGGAGAGTGTACTGACTTGCTGGCTCACTCTCTGGGGAATTGGGATGTACCGGTTATGTTCTTCAGCTGAACCTACCTTGGTACCTTGGAATACAGAACAATTAGATTGCTTAGACAACTCTTGATTGCCTCTGTTTCTAGTGTTACCTGCAATTAATCCTTTGTTTCGTATGCAAATATTCATAAGTTAGCAAATTATTGTCAATGCATATATCACAAATTGAACCTTGGACGTTCTTCGCAAAACAAAACAGAAAAGGAAAAACAATTGGCACTTTTAACTGAAAAGTGATTTTGTATTGATTTTTGAATTTGCCTGTAAATAGGCGTTTATGTACAAGAGGCTGACGTCCTAGTAAGAGAACGCCGCCGAACAAAAGAGTTTATACAAATTTTGTACAAGAGAAAATAAAACAGCTGTGTGAAATAAATGATCCCACTGCGTTTCAACTCTGCTATTTCCTTTATAACTCTGAGCGTCTCATCACTTGATGACCTTGGTTGAAGATGAAGCTGACTGATCGATGCCGTCTGAACTTGGTGTAGATACCGGATTCTGGATGCAAAGTGATCCAATGAGACATAGTATTACGCTTTATCCCTAATTTTTGCCTGGACCACCCTTTCGGGTTTTCAGTCCACCGGGATACCCATTTTTGCCCAAGCCGCCTTTTCAGGTTTTCGACTTGCCGGGTGTACAGATTTTTTTTCATTTCATCCCTTCATTTTGCCGGAACCCTTTTGGTTCGCCGGGAAGCCCTAATTTTTGCCTAGGCATGTCAGCCTAGCGGGTCTTTATTATGCGTAGTATCTTTTTACTATGTCTGCATTGGCGGGGTGAGGAAGGTCGTCACCATCCATGTTGGTTAGAATCATTGCTCCTCCTGAGAACACATGTTTTACCACAAATGGCCCTTCGTATGTAGGGGTCCATTTTCCCCTTGGATCACTCTGAGGAAGGATGATTCGCTTGATTACCAGATCCCCAACTTGATACTCTTGTGGTCTGACCTTTTTGTTAAATGCCCTGATCATCCGTTTTTGGTACGTCTGACCATGGCAGATAGCAGCAAGTCTTTTTTCGTCAATAAGATTTAATTGATCAAGTCGTGTCTGGATCCAATCATCTTCATTCAGATTTGCATCCTTCATTATCCGGAGAGAGGGTATTTGCACTTCGATCGGTAAGACTGCCTCCATACCATAAACCAAGGAGAAAGGAGTTGCCCCGGTTGACGTCCTGGCTGAGGTACGGTACCCATGTAGAGCGAACAGTAACATCTCGTGCCAATATTTATAAGTCACTGTCATCTTCTGCACGATTTTCTTGATATTTTTATTTGCTGCTTCTACAGCCCCATTCATCTTCGGTCTGTAAGGAGAAGAATTATGGTGTTGTATCTTAAACTGCTCGCAGAGCTCAGTGATCATCTTGTTATTGAGATTGGTACCGTTGTCTGTAATGATTCTTTCAGGGACACCGTATCGACAGATCAGGTTATGCCGAATGAACCGTGCCACAACAGTCTTGGTTACCGTAGCGTAGGAAGCTGCTTCGACCCACTTCGTGAAGTAATCAATTGCTACCAGGATGAAGCGATGCCCATTGGACTCCGTAGGTTTAATCTCACCGATCATATCTATGCCCCACATTGCAAATGGCCAAGGCGCAGTCAGAACATTCATAGGCACTGGAGGAACATGCACCTTGTCTGCATAAATCTGGCATTTATGGCATGTCCGAGAATGTTGGTAGCAGTCAGCTTCCATGGTGGACCAGAAATACCCTGCCTGAAGGATCTTCTTTGCCATAGTGTGCCCACTGGAATGTGTACCAAAGGTTCCTTCATGTAACTCTTCCATGATCCTTTCTGCTTCTGTCTTATCCACACACCGCAGTAAGGTCGAATCATGGTTTCGCTTATACAGGATGTCGTTGCTAAGGAAGAACTTTGCTGCGAACCTTCTCAAGAACTTTTTATCGTTGACAGATGCACCTTCAGGGTATTCCTGAGCTTCCATATATCTCTTCACCTCATGGTACCAAGGCTTCTCAGTCACCAATTCAGTCTCGAGATCACAACAGTATGCCGGTTCGTCTAGTTTCCAGATGATGATCTGGGGAGCCTCATTGTCCCATTTGACCTTGAACATAGAAGACATTGTAGCTAACGCGTCCGCCAGCTGATTCTCCTCTCTCGGGAAGTGTTCAAAGGTTATTTCTGTGAAGTGGGGAATCAAGGTCAACACACATTCTCTGTAAGGAATAAGATTCGGATGTTTCGTATCCCACTCTCCTTTGATCTGATTGATCACAAGAGCGGAATCTCCGAAGACACTCAGAAACTTGATCCTTAGATCGATCGCAGCTTGAAGACCCATGATGCATGCCTCATACTCTGCCATGTTGTTGGTACAGTTGAAACATAGCCGGGCAGTAAGTGGAGTATGAGTGCCTTGAGGGGATATGATCACAGCGCCGATACCGTTACCCAAAGCATTGGAGGCTCCGTCAAAGTGCATAGACCATCGGGATCCTTCCTCAGGTCCTTCATCCGGTCCAGGTACTTCACAATCAGTCACAATCATGATGCTCTCGTCTGGAAACTCGAAGTGCATTGACTGATAGTCGTCTACGGCCTGATGTGCCAGGTGGTCTGCCAATACACTTCCCTTGATGGCTTTCTGGTTTGTATACTGAATGTCGTATTCCCTCAAGATCATTTGCCATCTTGCTATTCTCCCAGACAGAGCGGGCTTTTCAAATATGTACTTTATGGGATCCATCTTTGAGATCAACAAGGTAGTGTGAGTCAGCATATACTGTCTCAGCCGGCGAGCAGCCCATACCAAAGCGCAACAAGTTTTCTCAAGCAGTGAGTATCGGGTCTCACAGTCGGTAAACTTTTTGCTAAGGTAATAAATGGCATGCTCTTTTCGGCCAGACTCGTCATGCTGCCCCAGCACACACCCCATTGAGTTGTCAAGTACTGTTAGGTATAGTATCAGAGGTCTCCCTTCAACCGGTGGCATAAGGATGGGTGGTTCTTGGAGATATTCCTTAATTCTGTCAAAAGTAGCCTGACATTCATCATTCCAACGTACTACCTGATCTTTCTTCAGCAGCTTGAAGATTGGCTCACAAGTAGCAGTCAGGTGCGAGATGAATCGAGCAATGTAATTCAGGCGTCCTAGAAAGCCTCTGACCTCTTTCTCTGTCTTAGGAACTGGCATCTCTTGAATAGCTTTAACCTTGGCAGGGTCCACTTGAATGTCCTTATCACTTACAACGAAGCCTAGCAACTTTCTAGATCTTACCCCGAAGGTGCACTTGTTCGGGTTCAACCTCAGCTTGTACAACTTCAGACGGTCAAACAATTTCTGCAGATGATCTAGGTGTTCTTCCTCAGTCTGGGACCTTGCGATCATGTCGTCAACATACACTTCTATCTCATGATGGATCATATCATGAAATAAAGCAACCATGGCACGTTGGTAGGTTGCCCCAGCGTTCTTCAGTCCAAAAGGCATGACCTTGTAGTAGAAGGTGCCCCACTGAGTAACAAATGTAGTCTTTTCCATGTCTTCAGGCGCCATCTTGATCTGATTGTAACCTGAAAAACCATCCATGAAAGAGAACACCTTATGCTGAGATATATTGTCAACAAGGACATCAATGTGAGGTAGGGGGAAGTCATCTTTGGGGCTGGCCCTGTTCAGATCCCTGTAGTCGACACACATTCTGACCTTACCGTCCTTTTTTGGTACCGGCACCACATTAGCAACCCACTGAGGGTAAGAAGTCACTGCAAGGAACCCGGCATCAAACTGTTTCATAACCTCGGCTTTGATCTTCTCAGACATTTCTGGACGCATACGGCGGACCTTTTGCTTAACCGGAGGGTAGTCTTCCTTAGTAGGCAAATGATGGACCACAATATCGGTATCTAACCCAGGCATGTCTTCGTAGGACCAGGCAAAGATCTCCATATAATCATGTAGCGTCTTAGTCAACCGTTGCTTCACGCTGAGCCCTAGGTTGGCACCAATCTTTACCTCTTTCCTGTCTGCTTCAGTCCCCAAGTTTATTGTTTCCACTGGCTCTTCATGTGGTTGAATTTCCCTCTCTTCCTGAAGCAACAGTCTTGCAAGCTCTCCAGGCACTTCGCAATCATCTTCACCTTCGTCTTCGGCTAAGTTGATCGGATTTTCAAAGTCATAACTGGCAGTAGCAGAGCGGTTACCAGCGAGATCCAGAGTGGATTGAAACCTGTATGAGTGAGTGTGTGTAAATACAGCTGTTTTGAAATATATAAAGGAAGGAAAGACAGAAAAGGAGCGTAAGATTTGAAATGCGAGAAAACGTCCAAGATCTTTATTTATGATATATGAAATGACAATTTATATGCCCTCACAAATGAAGCCACGGTGCCCCGGGTAAGACACCGGGCCATAGAGTTTTAATTGTTTATTACAAATAACAAAACAAAGAAGTTTATTACTTAGTAACAAGAGAAACAGGTAGATTGTCCTTTGCACTCCAATTGCTAGGTCCACTGTCAGTTGCCGGATAAATCCAGCTGTCGTACTCAGCTTCATCCACTTCATCTTCATCCCCGATAGCATTCACTCCATGAGAAGGCAAGGGAGCTGTCACTACATTAGGCTTCTCAGATGCCTCAAACTGTACCTCCTTCGCATCAATAAGGTCCTGCAGCTTGTTCCTTAATGCCCAACAGTCATCAATGGAATGCCCCGGGCTATCAGAATGGTAAGCACAGCGGGCATTTGGATTGTATTTGGGAGAGGCAGTGTTCACAACCTTTGGGGCCTCTCTGACAGTCACTAGATTAGTGGACAGCAACTGTGGTAAGATCTGTGATAGAGTCATACTCAGGCGGGTAAACTCTCTTCTAGGTCTTTCAGCCCTTGGAGGATTGGTTTGCCGAGGAGAGGCAGCAGGCTTAGCAATCATCACCGCGTTGACAGATTGGCGGCGCTCAGGTTTCTCTTGTCGTCTGGAGCCATATACAGCACTGGCCTCCTTCTTGAAGGGTTTCTTCTCAGAACTTGTAGATGCACCCTTCTGAATTTTACCAGACTTCAACCCAGCCTCAATTCTCTCTCCAGTCAGAATAAGATCAGTAAACCCTGCAGATGAGTTACCGATAAGATGGTTGAAAAATGGCCCAGATAGGGTCCCCAAGAACATGTCTACTAATTCCCGGTCAGTCAACGGAGGCTGCACCCTGCCAGCCAGATCCCTCCACTTCTGAGCGTACTCTTTAAAACCTTCACTTGAACCTAGCGACATACCCTGGAGTTGGGTACGTGTAGGGGCAAGGTCGGCATTATATTGATACTGCTTATAGAAAGCAATAGCCAACTCCTCCCAGTTACGAACCTTGGTCCCATCCAGCTGATAGAACCATTCGAGATGAGTCCCTGAAAGACTCTCCTTGAAGAAGTGGATCCACAAATTCTTATCCACTGAGTACGGTTGAATCTTCCGCACGTAGGATCTGAGGTGTAGCTTGGGACAAGACGCCCCGTCATATTTTGTGAAGGATGGTGCTTTGAACTTATGAAGAATTATCACACCAGTAGACAAACCCAAATCTCCGAAATCCAGCCCAGGCACTTGTTGGATCTCCATAGCATTCAATCTGTCCTCTAACTGCTTGTATCTGTCTTCTGTCGGAGGATATTGTTCCTTATCAAAATCAGTCTCGTTGTCGGAGACTACTGGACTAGGACCTTTTCCCTCTTGAGGACCACCCTTGCCTATAGAAGAACCAGCTTCTTCATTCTGCAGAGTGTTGCCAAACCTTCGGCCCGAGTTGAAAAGAACAGTTCTTCTCTTCTTCTTCTTTTCCTTCTTCAGGAGCAGAGCCTTCAGCTCTTCTTGGCCCTGAGCCAAACCCATGATTAGTTCCTGAAATTGCACGTTCTGCTCCTGAAGAGCCTTGATGGACATCTCGGTTGATGATGAGTCAGGATTCATGATGCTGAAATAAACAGCGAAGAACGGTAAGCAACCTGAAAAGAAGAAAACCTGTTATGCACATGATGAATGATATGTGTTTATGCAATGCATTCAAGGGTTCGAAAGTTCAAATTTGTTGTAGACAAAAAAGAACACACGTTATCATTAAGGAAATAATTGTTCAGTACATCAAAGCCTCATGGGCACAAATAATACAAAAGCAAATCAATCCCAAAATACACTGCGCATCCTCTTTGGAGCTATGTAGGTGTTGAGATTCCTCTCCTCATGCAATAGGCGGGTGAGCTCTAAGACCTTCTTTTCACTAGCATGTAGACTGGTCTCAAGAGAATTCCGTTCTTCCTTAAGCTGGATCCAGCTCTTCTGCATCTCTTCCCAGGATGTGGGCATGTCAGGATACTGAATGGTGTAGGACACCTCTCCTTCTAATACTGGTTCTTTGATTACTGGGAGCATATGAGGATATGGCATTACTAACTTCAGGGAGAGGGCGCGTACCCACTTGAGATAAGGTTCCAACGGGATGGAGTTCCTGTGCCCCAGTGTCTTACTGTCTATCCTACTTGGCATCCTCCAGGCTCTGATAAATCTCAGGCGAAGTCCTTGCGCATCGTTGTCGAAGTCAAAAACTATGTTAGGAATTAACATGTCATGAGGACCATCCCTTCGAGCATAACCAAACTGTCTCCAAGCCAGGCATGGGTTGTAAGTAATACCTCCTCTGATTCCAAGTAAAGGAACATTAGGGTACTCCCCGCAACGATCAATGATAGTGACATCCTCTCTGGATCGAGGGCACCAATGTATATCCGCATGTGTAAGAGTCATCAACCGTTGTGACCATCTCAAACCCCGCTCATTCTTCAGAACTGCCTGTGGAAGGTGCGAAATAAACCACCTTCCCAGGAGAGGAGTGCAACACATAAGGACACCTCTCTTTCTCATGGTTCGAGTGTAACATGAGTGAAGGATGTCCCCCAGCAACGTAGGTATAGGATTCCGGGACATAAAGATCTGGACAGCACTGATATCTATAAGCTAATCTGGGTTAGGGAACAACACCAAACCATAGACAAGGAGGGCCACAACTTCTTCAAAAGCTTGTAAGTCAAGGGAGTTCCAACATTCATGGGCCTTTTCAAACAGAAACCTGGCTAAGAACCCTTTGATACCACTTCTAACTTCCCAATGTCCCTTGAGGTCAGATGATTGCAGGTGTAAGGCTTTAGCAATCTCTTCAAGCTTGGGTTCCTTTTCCGTACCGTTGTAAGGTAGTTGATCAAGGATAGGGAACTTCAGGAGCCGGGAGAACTCCTCCAATGTAGGTACCAGCTGATAGTCCAGGAAAGTGAAACAGTGATGCAGAGGGTCAAAGAACTGGAACAGGACTTTTATCATATCTTCCTTAATGTTGGTGTTGACCAAGCTGATGAGTCTTCCATGTCTTTCACTGAATGAAGAGCTCTCGGGAATCCTGGATATAAGTTCCTTAGGCTGAGGAGGGATCCTTACAAGGCTGATTTGAATTGTCTTTCTGCGAACAGTTTCCATGTCCTACAAAACAAGAACAAAGATGAAGATTCGAACCCCTGAAATGGTTAGTCAATGCATATGATGCGGGATGATGTCATGATGCTATGATTAAACAAACCACAGATATTTACAAAGACAAACATGTAAGGCACACAAGGCACACAAGACAAGCCCTTAGGGTTTAGGCCAGCATGGGGTCTGGGTAGTACCCTCTTGAAGTTGGTGGGCTCAACCTGTCCTATTAGAAGTAACCGGGTTCTAAGGGTCCCAATATCACGGGATTGCTTTCATTGTTCATCGTTTCGATTTAGCCACTAAACTGGCGACCGAAATATTCCAGGAAAGCAACCCTCAATTGGGTGTAGTATCGAGTATCAACCAACCTCGGACTGCACCAAAGTCAGTTATCTCACTACCCTAAAGAGGCCAAGATAGTTCAATTAAGGTTCCTAAGGTCTGTTGATGCTTCATGACACCACACGGAGGCCCCGTACTCTCCTTGACTGAACTCAAGGGTTACCGGTACACACCAAAGTTCCACATCAATGTAGCAGACTGTTTCAACCATGTCGGTATACCCCGCACAGTTCCCTCACAGCCTTGTTGATACTTTCTAAGAAGGTATCCCCCAGATCCGGGTTAGGATCTATAGAACTCCCAAGCAACCCACAATTTAAAGCAAGCAAAGAAATACAATTGAAAACACAGTTATGAACTAAACCCTAAGGTACACCTCACTTTATAAAGATTTCCCCAGCAGAGTCGCCAGTTCTGTGATCGGTGGATCTGGAACTGACTGTTTAACGCTGGTTTGCGAAATGTCGCGGAAGCAAGAGTCGCCACCGTCTTTTATTTTCTCCAAATGGAAAGGACAAAAGCACAGAAAAATTCCTTATAGAGATTGCTCTCGGTTCGGGAGGTAGGTTATAGAAAGGGAAGGTGTTAGCACCCTTTCTATCCATGGTTATCCATGGGCTCTTAGATACTTGCTCATTTGTGTTTTCAAAATGGTTTGTTTGCTTTTCAACTTTGGGTTTTTAAAAAGTTTCTTTGAAAATTCCAGTTCGACTCTTGTATCGGTCCTCAAGAGTGTTTGAAAAGTTGCTTTCGAAAGCTTTTGAAAAGTTGTCGGTGTGAAAAGTATTTTTGATTTGTTTTGAAATTAGAGCAAGTATTAAGAGTCGTCTACCTACCCTAAGGAATTTGTCTGTGTAGATGTCCTTAAAGTAGTGCCATCCCACCATTGAGAGATAGGTAGCACTACCGTTGGAGGTGTTCGGGTCAATTCGAGGTTCGGGACATGGTGATCACCAGAGCAATGGAAGACACCTTAGAAGCTACCCTCATGCCAGGTTCCCGGATCATGAGGACTTACTAAGACATCCTCTACTCGACGATCACCTTTCGAGGCAAGGCAACAGTGAGGCGTACCCTAGGGGTGGTGTGTGATTTTTGTGTCCGATTCATTTATTTTTTGTCTTTTGTCATGTATGGTGATCTATGCGTTTGTTTTTATTTTAGGCCATTCATTCTTGCATGCATTTATTAACAGTTAAAAAAGATGCGGAAATTAAAAAGTTCTAAACTATTACAAAGGCGCGGGTCCACATCGCCAAATTTAATCCAGGACCCGATTTGACAGAAAGTAAATAAAGAAATAAGGTAAAAGTGCGAAAGATAAATATTTACATGGCTTTGGGAGAGTTACATCAGTATTTAAAAGAAAAGAAGTAAATGCGCAAATTGAATTAAAATTGAAAGCGAGGGCGTTGGACCCTTTGTTATGAAATTAAATTATGATTATTAAATTAATGAAATTAAAATGAAAAAGAAATTGTTTTTGAGGGTTTTTGGTATTTATGGTTTTTTATATGAATTAAATGAAATTAACTAATTAACCCTAATTCTACAACTTTTATTTATTAAGAAAAACATGTTAAAATTTAAACCTAAAATTAAATTAATTAATTAATGGCAATTTGATTTATAAAAATAAATAATTAATTATTACTGAAAAGAAAAGAAAAAGGATAAAAGTTGATGAAAACCCTAATTCTACCAATTTTAGGTTTATTGAAAAATATTAAGTTTAATCCTAGAATTTAAAACTAAGTTAATTAATGAGTTTTATTTACAAAAAATATATTAATTAAATAAATAAAGTTTGATTTTTATGACTTTTCTGTTTTTTACTATTTTTTATATTTTATGAAAATAAGTTAAATTAATTAAAAAAAGAGAATCATTGAAATAAATAAAATAAGGAAAAAAAGAAAATACAATACCTTGGGGGGTTTCTGTCCCCAATTGGAGGTCATATCTTAGCAATTCAGGCCCAATTATCCTTGGCCTTATTGACTTTCCAGGGTAGCATGCATATGCGTTGACTCCTGCCCATCATGTTCTTCCAATTATGGCCCTTTGATTAATCTCAGTAGGCACGTGGAAGGCTTGATATTGTGGGTGTATGATGCACCCTTATAGCGAAACTGCACAGAAACGCGTTTAGAAAAATAATATGGAAAGGGGTGGGGACCTGGGGTTCGAACCCAGGTCCTAGAGGTTACCAATACCAAGCCTTGCCACTGAAGCTCTTCACGCGCGTTGTATATTGTATAGGAAACAAATAATATAAGATAAAACAAATGGTTAGTGGAACTTTAGCGCGAAAATTCAAACGAACCACTTATGCCTTGACACTTCATCGTCTTCCCCGTTTTGCTTTTTTTCCTGAAATACAAAAGAGGTTAACGGGGGTTTTAAACCCCCCAAAAATATGCATTTTTTAATAATAGCGAACAGGCCATGGTATCACATAAATTAGGCGCGAGGGTTGCTTTAGAATCGTCCAAGCATGCTGAATTCAACCATGGTATTATGGTGTCTCAATTTTACAGTAGCTAGAAACGCCTAATTTGAAAGTCCTGTAACCCTAGCGTCCATTAATGGTGAAATCGCGTATGGGTATGGAAAACTTAATTGAACAACACAGTTAGCTTCAGAGTGATGAGAGTAACACAAAACAAGTATTAGAATTCAAAATCATGACATGTATGATAAAATACGATTTATGCAGAAAAGTGAAAAAGTTTGAGTTCCATTCACCAATTCTGGGCGTTAGGGATGTGGAAAGCTATTCAGACACGTTTCTTGATGTCTCAGGAAGGTGATGAGATAATTATTTCGGCTTGAATCTCACTGGAAGACAGTTTTCAGTATTTGAGTTTTTCACAAAAAATGCAAAAGTGGTGAAGGTGTTCTTGCGCAGCTTTGTGGTCCTTGACATTAGGGTTGGCATTAGTATATATGTGTGAATGATTAGGGTTCAATTTTTTGTCCAAAGAATCCTTGAATTGATAGAGAAGATATTTGATTTTCAAGCCATGAGTTTTCAATCTTTTTCATGCTATTTTGGTCTCAATCATATCCAATCACCATAATTCCTTCCAAATCTGATCATACACGAAATCTTAAGCCTATTCCATGCACAAAAAGATTTAAAAAGTTAGGTTTAGTATTTTTCACCTATTTATTTTAATTAAATGAATTATTAATAATTAAAAATCCAAATAAATAAATAAAAATGATAAAAAAAACTTCCCTTTGGGCCAAATGGTCGTGCACATGCTTTGGATGATGAATTGTGGAAGAAAAAGAGGCCCATTAGCATTTTTAAGACATTTGAAGCAATGTTGACTTTTCAAAATATCCAAACATTTCCCAACTTCCACAAGGCATATCTTGCTCAATTTTTAAGCTTTTCTCATGTTCTTTGACATTTTGGAAAGGTCTTTGAGTCCTCTAACCAATGCCTTTTGTCCCATGTCATTTTGATTTACCAATCTCAAGTTATGGCCTTTGACTTAAAGTCCCTTTTTGTTGACTTTTGAAAATGACCTATAATGTTGAAATTGATAACTTTTTGTGAGAGAATTTCTTGGACTTGAAGTGTGAAGAGGAGTTGTAGGAAATGTCTTTCACTTCAAAATGAGCTTTGGATGGAATTTTTATGATAATCCATGTGAAAGATATGCCCTGGTCAAGTTACAGTTGACTTTTTCAACTGTCCAAATATGGAAACTTTTGCATCTTGATGATTTTTGAGCCAAGCTTTGAGAATCATGATCAAGCATTGATCAAATGATGTTTGTGGCTTCAAAATGATATGTTGACCAAAAATTTGAACTTTTGACTGTCAAATGACCATTTTGCCCCTGCAGTTAACTGTAGTGCAATTAGGGTTTTTGACTGTGCAATTTTGTGCTGTAAGTCTTGAAACTTGGTATGAGGATGCTTGACCATGTTTATATGCATGTGGGACTTCATTGAACCCTTGGAAACTTCATTTTCTTTGTCAGAACCAAAACCCTAATTTTGACTGTTAGGAGGCCCTTGAACTGTGCAACCCTTGGGGAAATTTGAACCTTTGACTTGGCAAATTTTGAAGAATATGGGAGGGCAAATTTTGGGGTACAACACATAGGTTCTTAGGTAGTAAGCTCTAGATTTCCCTTGGAATTGTTGGTTTATGTGTGCAACTCCTCGTTTGTCAAAAACAAACCTGGGTATTGGCCCAGATCTTTAACCTTTCCTTGGGTCTAAAGCTCGGGCATCTTCGATATCTTTTGTTGCTTTCTCGTCGATCATCGCACTGCACCTGGGACACATCATAGTTCTTGAGTTTCTCAACTTGCAACAATTCAGAAAGTCAATCAATTCCTCTTCTGCTTGAGGAAAAACCATCTTCATTATCTCAACCATACTTTTCTCAGACAATTTTTTGACATGTTCATCTTTTTGGACGTCCATGTGTTGACCATCAACAACCTTGACATTAAGATCTCGATACGCTCATCATAGTTGGCTTCTTGAACCTGGAATGGATTAACATCCATTTTCATTAAGGCTTTTGGCTTATCGCTGAATTATAGCCTTCCTTCATTCAACACTTTCTACACCAAAACCCTGAAAAGCATACATTGAGAAGTTTTATGAACCAAAATGTTATGGTACTTGCAAAAACCTCACTTTTCCTTTGTTCCAATGGGAGAGTCTTCAGGCCTGAAGGCACTATGATATGCCCATCAATGACCAATGAATCAAAGATTTCTCCACACTTCATTATGTTGAAGGTGTATATCTTTGTGACAAATTTCTCATTCTTATTGGGTTCGACGAGATTTTTCCTGTTTGATGGTTTTAACAATTTGCACACATATAGAGTTATTGGTTTTAGTTCAGCAACATGGATGTTTCTTTCTTCGACGTACTCATCGACTAAGTTAGAGAAATACTCATTTGTGTCTACATATGCAATTTTCTCTTTTTTCATTGAACCTATTTGTTCTGGATTTCTCAGCTTTTAACCGCTCGACTTGTCGAACCTTATCTATCAATTGGGCCATACCCTTAAGATATTAAGTGTCTAGTTTCTTCCTAATGGAATAATCTAGGCTTCTCAGGGGTGGTTCTTATACCCAACCTTCTTACAGCTATTTCGACCAACTCATGCTCAGGGACTTGTGTAAATCACATGGATTTAAAGATTCTAAACATGTTCAGGTAGACATCAATTGATTTAGGCACTTTACGCCTAACACTAGCAAATTCCTTAAGACTTATTTTTGACTGGCCTATGTAGAACTACTCATAAAACACTCACTCTAACTGATTTTAAGTGTGCATGGATTGCGGATGGAGTGTTGTGAACCAAGTGAAGGCATTTTTAACAAGAGGATTAAGAAACTATTTCATTTTCAAATTCTCATTATTTGAAATGTCACCGACCTCAGTCTGATACCCGATAATGTATTCTACTATCGACTCATTAGTCTCTCCAACAAACTTGATAAACTTTGGAACTTTCCAACCCCGGTTGAGTTATTTTGTTGAAGGTATTCTATTAAGGGTGGTATAAAATTAGGCCAATGTAGGCCCAAATTCAGGCCACTTTAGGCCAAAATTTGTTCAACCACAATTGTTATGTTGTTATGCCCCCTAAATTATTTTGTTGGACATTTCGAATTACTTGGTCAACATCCTGATTTCATTGTAACATTATTGGCCTAGGATTATACTGGCCTATGTATTCTTTGTCTTCTCTATTTGGGGTAGGTTTTGGGGGTTGTATTCCCCCCGAAGGCCTATTGTCAGGAATTTTGACTTGCATAACATTTGATATTTTAGGGGTTGGCTGCGGTTGAACCAGCGAAGCACTGAAATTATTGGATATTTGACCCATCTAATTTGCTAGCACCTCATAAATTTAATTAATATTTGTAATCAGAGGATTGAATATTGTGCCCATTTATTGGCTCAAAGTATTCACCATTTCAAGGTTGATTTCATCCATTTGTTGCCTCTTAGCCATCATGGATGTTGTATTCAGTGATGGTGTTGTTTAAGGAATATAATTTATCCCTATTGGTTGACCTATATTGTTTATGATTGAAACAAAGGAATTTTAGGGATTAAAGGATGGTCATGTGGCCATAGAATTATCTGTGTAAGTGGACATGGTGTTGTGAATACTTACCATCATTGACATTGGCATGCCATATATGTATTCTCTTCCGCCCGTTGGCCTTGAGAAAATAGGTTTAAATGGTGATCCATGGTTCCCAAAAACAAGTCTCGTGACCCCGGGATAAAAAGGGGAACTCCCTGGAGGTTTTGGAGGTATAGCCTCTTGCGATGGTATGGATAAAACAGGCGTCATCAATGCAACCACATTAGATGTCCCGGAAAGGGATAAAACTGCTGCATTATCAGTCGTTGATCCGACTGGTGTTTCCATTATGTTTTTCATAATGTCAAAACTCAGAAAGCTAGCATTTCAGTATGGTGGACGGTATCCTTATTGTCGCATCTGGGATTTTCATCGAAGCAGGAACAGAAGCGAAAAGACAGAAGAGTCGTCATCAATATTATTTATCCCAAGAGAGGGAAATGAAACACTGAGTAAACCTAAGGTAAGGAAAGAATCATGGTCTCCCGGCCAAGAGAAAGGGTAAGAAAGTCGGTTACGCAAGGGGAAGGTATTAGCACCCCTCACGTCTGTTATACTCTAAGGGTGTTTAAAAATCTAAGTCTAAAGCTTTAATGGAATGCATGCAAAGTATATACAAAAAGAAAGTTTTTATTAGTTATTCCTCCCGCGGTTGCGAATCTTTGTGCCTACGTACCACCGACCGTGCAGTGGGGATCAAGACACTCGTAGTTCACCTTAAAAGTTTTGGTGACTTTTATGTTTTTTTATGAACGATTCTAGTGAAGAATGTCCTTTTTGAAAAGGTTTTAAAAGAAAAAGTCCAAAGACAAAAAGGTTTGCATTGGTTTGTGTTTTGTAGGTAAGATGATAAATGGATCCCATTACTAGGACACTTATCATCCATCTACTTTGTGAAAACAAAGTTTGAGATTTGAATTATACCAGAGACTTATGAACTAAAGAATAATAAGTAAGGGTCTATACCCTCTCATTCTTCCCGCTACTAAAGACTCTTGGAGGTATGAATCTCATCAATAAGTTATTAAGTGTTTGGAGAAGTTTTAAAAGAAAAAGAATTTTTTGTTTTAACATGGATGCAAAAAAAGAAGAGACTAACAAAACGAGTCTCAATCCTATAAGTTGTCATTCTTGTGGACCTAAAGTTGGGATAAGAGGGAGATCTACCTGATGTTTTCATGCATGGATAGCAAACCTAATGTCTATTTAGTTCAAACTTAGAGAAAATGAACTAAAGATCCTATGGGGAATAAGGCAATCTCATAAAAGAGAAGAAGAGGAAAAAGAAACAAGTAATCACACTTAGATAAGAGAGAAAGCAAGTATCACATAAAAATGCATGCAATAGGGTAAATACCTAAGCATATAAGAAGAGATAATGAGACATCAAGATGAAGGAGGGATGGTAAAACATCAAACATAGATGGAAAAGAATTAAGTATGGATGACAAAACATGAAGCATACTATTGCAACTGGTTTTTAAATCAAAGTCGCCACCCTTAATTTTTATCCTAAAGGAAGGGAGTATAAAGGACTAAGCCTAAACATCAGAGATTCTAGATTTGGACTCTGTCCTAGATGAGGGGGAGGTGTTAGGAACCCTTTATATACCTTGTTCACAAGGATACTAGGTTTAGAAGCACGATTTATAGGAAATAGGGTTTTAATATTAATTAGAGGGAAAGGGTTTAAATTTTAGTTAGCGGGAAATCGCCACGATTTTAATCGTATGCGTACGTATCCTCTTGGGAGGAAACAAAGTCCCATTTCGTAGTTCGCGGTTTGGTTGGTGTTTTTTATGGATTGCGAAATATATTTGAATCTTCCGCATACGTAGTCTAAAAGTATGAATGTCGGAGTTTATTAGACCAAGTGCGCAGTTGACTCAAATACGTTCGTATTCTTTTTTTCCGAAAATCAATGTTGAATTAATTTATTACGAAGAATAATTTGGTGTTTGTTTGTGTATTTTTTATACGTAGAGCAGAGGAGTTTGATATAGTCTCCTCATTACGTGGCTAGATATTGGTCACGTATCGCTTACGGATGTAGTAATTCGGTGAATCGCGCGGGTTTTAATATTTTGATGTAAAATATTAAGTTAATTTATACGGTGAAAAAATGTTTTTACGTACATGGTTAAAAAAATACGATTTATTACAAATAAACAATATCATATTTTAAGTGAGTTTAAAAATGATTAATTATTTATAATAAAAAATAAATAATATGATGTTATAAAAGTATAAATATATAATATATATACAAATATATAATAAATAAATAGATAAATATATAAATTAATTTATAAAAGAAAATAAAAAATAAATTAGTAGGGGGTGCAAATTATATTATAGGAGTCAAATTGTAGGGTGCTATTAGGAAGGGTCTAAATTCAGATTTTAAAGGAGGGTGTATAAGTGGTATTGAGTTCAGAGATTTAAAGCCCAATATGCCTAAATAAAAAACAGCTGGACAAAAACTCATCAACGGGTGGGCCGGGTCGGATTAGGCCTGGTATATTGATTATCATTAACACCTTATTTTGTTTATCCCTTTCCTCTCTCCTTCCGTTCCATGGTTCTTCCTCTCACTATAAACCCTAAGAAAAAATAAAAGGCATTGAACACCCTCTAGAGGCGGCGCGACCCCCTTCTTCTCCGATACCACAAAAATGACATATCATATAGAAACCACCCCAAACCCCGATTGCAACAGTGCAAAAAAAAAAAGCTAAGTTATTTTCTACCTTGATCAGGGTCCTTTGCGTTCACGATATACGATTCTGATCGCTGATTCTCCTTCTCCTTAATTCGTAGGTACAACGATGATTTGGCGACAGAGACGGAGGCGATAGTGTGACGGTGGCGGCTTGGAGCAAGCTTTGTTCTTCAAACTTCCTCCAATTTCGATTTTCCGTCCCCTTACTGTAATGAAATTTTTTTTAAGATTTGTATCTTACTTTTTCTTACTGTTTTTCTTCGTTACTGTAAAAGAAAATTCTTCCTCCTCTCCTCTTCTATTTTTCTCTTTGTTTTATAGCCTTTAGGATTAGTAATTTTAGGAATAAAATAAATTTTTTGTTAATGATTTAGGAAATTTTTCAAATGTACTTGATTAGGGTTTTTTTGATTAGGCATATATTTGAAATTATTGTTGGTAACTTAAGAAACGTTATTGAATTCTGAATTTGTTTCTAGTTTTGTTGAAATATGCTTCTGTCATTACGTCTTGATTCATGCTTTAAAAACGTTTATGCATTTGGTTTATTTCTGATTCTGCTATTAAGGTTTTGATTCTGATTCTTAGAAAAGCATATTTCTTCTACACACGCGCCTTGATCTCGGTAGTGTGCTAGCTTGTTTTGGGCCGAATTCACTCCTTTGATTTGGGCCGTATTCTTTTTTTTAGACAACAATATCTTTAAAAAAAATTGCAAGTTTGGGTTTTGTAAAGAAAAAAACATTTTAAAACACTAAACATATTTGAATGATATAATATTTTAAAAAGCTACAAAACAAAATCCAAAGAAAACTTGAAATGGGTCAGGTGTTTAAAAATAAAACAAACACTTTAAAAAATCAGTAATAAAAAAAAAAGTTTTTTCCTCAAAAAATAGAAATGGGTCAGGCGTTTAGGGCTTTTACGTTTAGCAATTGTTTTTTTTTAAACAAAACACTAACCCTTTTTCAATCAGCCAAAATCAAACAGCATTTTAAAGAGGTAATTTTCCAAATAAAATGACATTAGTATAATAAAATAAAATTAATAATAATAACAATGTCATAACAAAACATTTTTCAAAGCCAAATCAAAACTGAAATGGACCAACACATTAATCCACTTGGGCCTGGGCTGCGTTTTGAGAGAGCCTCTATTGTATCAATTTATCGGACCACTTAAATCAAAATAAAACATACCATCTTTTTATTTGTTTAAAAATGGGCCAATATACTAAACAAATACACCCTTTCTTGCTAGAGGAAGTAAATGGGCCCTTTTTTAAAAACCTAGAGGGCTATCAAATGTTGATACACCACTTTTGACTTTAAACCCCCCATAGAATATTATAAATAACTTGATCAAAAGAAAGATAACATAATGATTATTTGGGGGTATGACAGCTGCCCCTATTTAATATCTTTCGATTAAATAGTGCGAGAATATGCAGGTCTCGCAGGTTTGATCGGAAGTTTATTAAATACTCGAAGACCCCAAGATTTGTCTGAGATACCATTAAGGATACGTTGTACACCATTTCCACTAGCATGAAGAAAAGGCATAGATGATGATGTATCATCCTACCAGCCCTTGCACCAAAGTTTTGATTTAATTTAGTCGTGATGATGGGGATGATTCGTCAGTATCTAAAAGAGATTGTAGAATTTTGCATCTTTATCGGGACTGGATAGCCGGATGAAATATGTTAGGTTCGAAGCAATGGAACCCAAAATTTCTTGATGGCGTCTGTTGCGTCATCCTCAAC
Organism: Vicia faba; assembly: GCA_948472305.1. Lineage (NCBI taxonomy): Eukaryota > Viridiplantae > Streptophyta > Magnoliopsida > Fabales > Fabaceae > Vicia > Vicia faba. The sequence continues at coordinate 807,257,811 of OX451737.1, forward strand.
CACAACTATCAACATGCAGAACATCAGATTCATGATGAATTTGGTTGTGTCGTCCTCAACCACACAATAGGGCCTTTAGGATTAGTAATTTTAGGAATCAAATTAATTTGTTGTTAATGATTTAGGAAATTTTTCAAATGTAATTGATTAGGGTTTTTTCGATTAGGCATATATTTGAAATTATTGTTGGTAACTTAAGAAACATTATTGAATTCTGAATTTGTTTCTAGTTTTGTTGAAATATGCTTCTGTCATTACGTCCTGATTCATGCTTTAAAAACGTTTATGCATTTGGTTTATTTCTGATTCTACTATTAAGGTTTTGATTCAGATTCTTAGAAAAGCATGTTTCTTCTACACACGCGTCGTGATCTCTACAGTACTCATTTGTGATAGATGCTACGCGTCTTTTTTTCTCAGGAGTGTGCTAGCTTGTTTTGGGTTGGATCCACTCCTTTGTTTTGGGCCGTATGCTTTTTTTTTTAGACAACAATATGTTTTAAAAAAAAATTTCTAGTTTGGATTTTGTAAAGAAAAAAAACATTTTAAAACACTAAACATATCAGATGTTGATACACCCCTTTTGACTTTAAACCCCCCATATAATATTATAAATAACTTGATCAAAAGAAAGATAACATAATGATTATTTGGGGGTATGACAACTTCCCTATTTAATATCTTTCGATTAAATAGTGCGAGAATACGCAGGTCTCGCACGTTTGATCAGAAGTTTATTAAATATTCAAAGACCCCAAGATTTGTATGAGATAACATTAAGGATACGTTGTACACCATTTCCACGAGCATGAAGAAAAGGCATAGATGATGATGTATCATCCTACCATCCCTTGCACCAAAGTTTTGATTTAATTTAGTCGTGATGATGCGGATGATTCGTCAGCTTCTAAAAGAGATTGTAGAATTTTGCATCTTTACCGAGACTCGATAGCCGGATGAAATATGTTAGGTTTGAAGCAATGGAACCCAAAATTTCTTGATGGCGTCTGTTGTGTCATCCTCAACCACAACGATCAACGTGCAGAACATCAAATTCATGATGAATTCGGTTGTGTCGTCCTCAACCACACAATAGGGCCTTTAGGATTAGTAACTTTAGGAATCAAATTAATTTGTTGTTAATGATTTAGGAAATTTTTCAAATGTAATTAATTAGGGTTTTTTCGATTAGGCATATATTTTAAATTATTGTTGGCAACTTAAGAAACGTTATTGAATTCTGAATTTGTTTCTAGTTTTGTTGAAATATGCTTCTGTCATTACGTCTTGATTCATGCTTTAAAAACGTTTATGCATTTGGTTTATTTCTGATTCTGCTATTAAGGTTTTGATTCTGATTCTTAGAAAAGCATGTTTCTTCTACACACGCGCCTTGATCTCTACAGTACTCATTTGTGATAGATGCTACGCGTCTTTTTTTCTCAGGAGTGTGCTAGCTTGTTTTGGGTCGGATCCACTCCTTTATTTTGGGCCGTATGCTTTTTTTTTAGACAACAATATGTTTTAAAAAAATTTCTAGTTTGGGTTTTGTAAAGAAAAATACATTTTAAAACACTAAACATATCAGATGTTGATACACCCATTTTGACTTTAAACCCCCCATAGAATATTATAAATAACTTGATCAAAAGAAAGATAACATAATGATTATTTGGGGGTATGAAAGCTGCCCCTATTTAATATCTTTCGATTAAATAGTGCGAGAATACGCAGGTCTCGTACGTTTGATCAGAAGTTTATTAAATATTCAAAGACCCCAAGATTTGTATGAGATAACATTAAGGATATGTTGTACACCATTTCCACGAGCATGAAGAAAAGGCATAGATGATGATGTATCATCCTACCAGCCCTTGCACCAAAGTTTTGATTTAATTTAGTCGTGATGATGCGGATGATTCGTCAGCTTCTAAAAGAGATTGTAGAATTTTGCATCTCGATAACTGGATGAAATATGTTAGGTTCGAAGCAATGGAACCCAAAATTTCTTGATGGCGTCTGTTGTGTCATCATCAACCATAACTATCAATGTGCAGAACATCAGATTCAAGATGAAGTCGGTTGTATCGTCCTCAACCACAACTATCAACATGAAGCGAATATACCACAAATTCATGATGCAATCGGTTGCGTCGTCCTCAACCATAAATATCAACATGAAACAAATATACCCCAAAATTTTATGATGAATTCGGTTTTGTCGTCCTCAACCATAACTATCAACATGCAGAACACCAAATTCATGATGAAGTTAGTTGTGTCACCCTCAAGCACAACTATCAACATGAGAAAAAATAAGCACCAAATTCATGATGAAGTTGGTTGTGTCTCCCTCAACCACAACTATTAATGTGAAGAACACCAAACCCATGATGAAGTCGGTTGTGTCGTCCTCAACTACAACTATCAACATGAATAAAATAAACACCAAATTCACGATGAAGGTGGTTTTGTCGTCCTCAACCATAACTATCAACGTGAGTAACACCAAATCCATGATGAAGTCGGTTGTGTCGTCCTCAACCACAACTATCGACATGAAGAAAATAAACACCAAATTTTCTTAAAGTTTGAACTATAAAGTTTGCACAAATAAGCTTACTAATGATGAACCCCAAGGAAATTTGTAATTCTAACCAAAGTAGCTCTGCAAGATGCACTGCATGCATAATGCCGTAAATTGATGTGTTATCCAGGTGTGATGTATTCCTAACATGTTTACAATGTGTATGTAAAAAAATGCTCATGTGCTTATGCCCCAAATGTTTGTATGCATATGCCCCAAGTATGTGTATGCTCCAAGCATGTGTATGCTCAAAGTGTTTGTATATGCCCTGAATGTAGCCCCAAATGTTTTGCGAATGCTTTTGATAAATCTCTTTTGTTAAACCATCGGGTTCTCATAGTCACCAACTCCCCAATGGTGTTTGTTTCCAATTGTTGTATCTCCAAGTGGATTTGAATTTGGTTAAAGATGTTAGCAAGATCTTTATGTATGTATCATAGGCGTAGGCATAGGCATGGAAGTGAACATGGATTTTGCCGCGAACATTAACATAGTCGTAGGTGTAGGCGTAGAAACAGATGTGGATGCTCTTTCGATGTTTTTCTAACCAAAATGCTTTATCAAATCTTCTTTGGTTTAAAAACCTAGAGGGCTATCAGATGTTGATACACCCCTTTTGACTTTAAACCCCCCATAGAATATTATAAATAACTTGATCAAAATAAATATAACATATTGATTATTTGGTGGGTCAAATTTGGGGTATGACACATACATGCATTAAGATGACAAAATATAAAGTAAGGGATGATAAAATATTAAGCATGGGATCATACAACATCATTAAACACACAAGTCATGGTGATAAAACACATAAGAGAGAAAGATCTCCCAACGAAACTTAAAGAAGTGAAGAAGATAGCATGAAAGAAAAGATAAGAAACCAAAAGGAATGGCATAAAATCACATACAGACATGATATAGGTTCTAACCTTAACATGTTAAAGACCTTATACTACCCTAAGCATGGCAACAAAGGTCAAGAGGAAGTAATTATACCTAACTAGGCAAGTAAGAGTGCAAGTGTGCAATTTGAAGACAAAACTTCACATCATGATAAAACATGCAAGCATGGATGAGACAAGAAGTAGATACCAAAGTATAAACACGGTTTAAGACATCATAAACTATAATTAATGGATTAAATGTTAGCAAACATCACATAATCAAACAAGTAAGCATGGTGAAGAGAGATAAAACTCAAGCAAGTCGCAAGACAAAACTTGTGCTACAAGTAAGTGGCAAACCAGATATGAGCAAGAGCATAGAATCAAGATGATATAAAGGTTATATAAGATATCCCTAAAATTCATTCACAAGTTGTTTGGTTATAAAAACCAAAAGAAGAAGCAATTAGACACATAGACTAGCTACTGAAGATTTAGGAGTCAAGTGACTAACCTATCATAGTATGGTGAAGTGAAGCAAGGTAAAAGATATGAAATAGTTTAAAAGTCAGAATTGAACACATAGAGGACTCATTATAATCACATAAACACACTTTACAAAGATTCACAATCAAATCATACAAGGCAAGTTGGTTTAAGAACCCTAAGTGGACCTATGTCCTCATGCAATGCTAACAAGCAATCATGTGAGATGAAAGAGGTAATGTGAAAGAGATAAGGAAAACATTGACATTTTATACATTTATCACATACCACATAGTAAACAAACTCAATTAATCATTGAGAACATGGTTCAAGCACTAATGCACACAAACTAGGTCAAAACAAAGTTGTGAGGTGACGTGGAAGCAAGTGTATGATTAGATGATCATGGAATAATTTATGGAGTGAGGGTGAAGTCAGAAGCAACACAAAGTGTTAACACACATAAAAGACTCATAAACAAACTTAAGACATCATTACCAAAGAAAACACATAGGTTAGTATATATAAGGGTCAAAAATCACACTCTAAAACAACCCTAAAAAGGAGAGTGAAGCAAGAATGGTATAGATGAAGATGGAACAAGGTTATAAGGTGTAAAAATACATAAGTTAGTAGAAAATGACATATAAAAAACCATATTCAAGTATCACAATCAAAGAAAAAAAGTTGTACACATAGCACTCAAAAGAAGTGATCTAAAGAGACAAAACTTAGCAAGTTTAGTTGAAAGAGTAAAGATCAAACAAAGAGATCATAATTGAATAATTATGACATGTGTGACTTGTGTAATAAGTTAACTTAAGATGAGGTTAAAAAGTAACATACAATGAAGATGAAACTTCATACACAATGGCAAGTCACATTACTTGATAATCAACATCATAAGGGATGCATTACACTTATCTTAAACCAAATGAGATTGATAAAGATTAAGTGAGTTAGTATGATACTTATAGGTCCTAGGGAAGTAGAAACATCCATTCTAAATTCTCTATCATGAAATTTAAGCCTCAAGCAATGTCATCAATATAACATGCTAAAGTGTCATGATAAACTGGTAAATGTTGTAGTCTCTAAGGAATACAAGAATTGGTGATCTAATTAGATCAAAGGTAAGGTTATTAGATGTTATGGTAAGTATCCAACATCAAGATATCTTAAGGAGACATGGCACAAAACATTATGAGGCAATCATTAGACAATGATGCTCAAAACACAAGTAAATAGACAAATGTAGCTTCTAAAGTGTCACCATATTAGTTAACAAATGAGTGCTAACTTAAAGGATCATATAATAATGGTGAATTGAGATGAGATGAGATATTAAGATCAAAACTTAAACATAGAAATATTGGACTCAAAGTCCTCAAGCAATATTTATCACACATCATACATAAACTAGGTCAAAACAAATAATGTGGCTCCTAACTTGTTATCATGATGAGTTGACAATGAAATATCAATCAAAGAATCAAAGGAACATTGATTTATATGTCATAAGACATGAATTCAGAAATATAATCAAAGGGATTTAAATCTTTGTGGATCAAGGGAACTCAATTGGAAATGTACAAACACACTCTCATAAACCATGATCACAAAAGATAAGTACATGACCTCTAAACAAAGGTGAGATGTTAGAGAACTTGAATGGTTCATATACATGAACTCAAGGCTCTACACATTCTAATGAGAATAATAGAAAGAAGAAACTTGGTTCCTTATAGGTTGCACAAGTGCATACCTTGTATCTCAAGAAACAAAGAAGTAAGTTCAAAATAGTAAGGCAAAAGTTCAACATGAAAAGTATGGATAAAAAATGATCTAATGAGGTAAATTGATTCTCAAACCCCAAAGGGGTTATCCTTGATATTATCATTTCCCAATCATGGATCAATACACAAATGAACACAACAAAGTGGCTCCAAATGTTAACCAAAACACCAATGATCACATACAATGTTTAAATCAAAGGAAAATAAGAAAATGATAAATACATTAAAAAAAATTCAAGCATCTTAAGACCGTAAAAAGTCATAATCAAGTGTTACCACAGATTCAAAGTTGGAGAAAAGGGGAAAATGGAATAAAAAGATGGAAACTAGCTCCACAAGGTATCCAAACAAACACACTTAACAAAAAAATTTCAAATGAAAGAAAATTAATCAAGAAAAATGGTTAAAAAAAATTAATCAAGCAACAAAAAACATCCCTGAGTATTAACATATTTTTTTCACATTCTTTATATCAAGGAAAAGTTAAAAATAAAATTCAATTAGCAAGACTAGTTGTAAACAAAGCCAAAATAAACACCTTTCATCATAAAATGGATTAAAAAAAACTAAAACACAAAATAAAAATGAGAAAAAATCATCATGATATTCAAAACATACAAAAGTATATCAAACATATTTTTCCATATTTTTTATGTCACTGAATTATTTAAAATTAAATCAAACTTCTAGCTTAAGTAAGTGAAATAAGCAAAATAACACCCAAACTTGTCAAATTTTATAATCAAATGGAAACAATAAATAAAAATGAGATAAAAATATCTAGGTCTACCTAACAAATAAGGAAGTCAAAAAATATTTTTGGTGATTTTTTAGGTTAAGGACTCTATTAAAATAAAAATAAAAATTTAATCCAAATAAAAAATTTAAAGAAAAATGATACATCCAATTAATTGATTTAATTAATGCACCACGAAATTATAAAAATAAAATAAATAAAAAATTTATAAAATAGATTTAAAAAGAGACTTGAGATATTTTTTTTATAATTTTTGAATTAGTGAAACTATTTTTAAATAAAATTGACAACAATTAGAACAAAAATGAAAATTGAAATAGAAGTGGATCTATTAGACATATGTTTTCAAAAATACGCTGCAAAAAGCCTAACGTCATAACCAACTAGATGCGGACACCTCATCATCCCTGTTAGTGAGATAAACCCTAACACGATTTTCAGTCCTAACGAGCCACTCTCAAAGCCTCATAACTCCCTTGTTTCTCAATGAATTTAGACGAAACTTGAATCAAAATTGAAGATCAAACTTCAAGGAACATGATGACATAAAAAATTTTCACAATCTGTACACGAATCATAGATAAAAATGATCACAAAAGTCACGGTTCAAACATTTTTTTAGAAATTAAAAATAACAGAACTAGTTTAGAAATCATGAATCCATATACTTCACACCTATTGTGCGGCCAACTAATGCATATGTACATATATGAAACATCATAAAGCCAAAGTAAACATGGATGCAAACATGAGAGATACGGTTATGGAGTTCTTACCTTGGTGGAATAAATATACAATTGCTTTAGCTCAAATAAAGATCTAGAAACCCAGACGTGCTTGGCTTGAATCTTCAGTGAACGTCCAATAAATTCAAAGATGAAGAAAGCTTGTAGAAAAAATCCAAACTGAGGGAAGCTTGCTTGAAGAAGGAGATAATTTTCAGATCTATTTTCTCTCTCTCAAGCCTTTTGTTATTGTGTATTCAAATGTGTGTCAATGTGAGAGGTGTGAGGTTGTTTTTACAGAGTTGGAGTGGGGTAAGGAGTGAGGTCAGATTAATTGTGGTTAATTTCACTTGTTAAGAAAGTTTTGAGTGAGGGAAGTTTTGCTTGCGTTTCGTGTTGTTTCAAGTGGTGAGATGGTGTGTTTTTGAGTGAGGAAATGAGAATGAAAGAAGTGTGATGGATGATGTCACGTGAGAGCAAGAGAGTAGAGAGCAAGTTTGTTGTGGTCCATCCTTTCCTTGTTTGGCCAAGTTCATATACGTGTGCATGCATGTGAAAAGAAATGTTGGGCCATTTTGGGAAAGAATAAAGTGACAAAGGTGTGTGTTGTACCCCAAAATTTTCTCTCAGATAACTTCCCCTTTATAGTTTTGATTTCCTAAAGGTCTAGCTGGAAGGCATTGACGCGAACAAGTTGTTTCCCTTTGGTATCTATTTTTTTAGACAGTCCCTAAAAACTTGATTTTATTATATTTCGTTCTGGTACCCTGTGAATAAGACAGATAAAGGATGCAACTGATGAATATATGACAAATATGAATGCATGAATGTATGGATGTGTGGTTTAGTGGCTGGGTTTTGTGGTAAGTACCCTTAGGAGGTAGGTTCCTTAATTTTGACCTATGGTTGGTTTACCCTCCCAAAAGGTGGCTTCCTTAAGAGTGTCATGAATAACACCAGAGGGAAAAGGCACAAGGGCCTCCCTTAGGTGGAGCCTCTTTACAGACCGAAACTTTCATCTCAAAGTCGTGAAAGGTCTCGTCATGAGATTTTAGGTTAAGGCCGTTACAAAGAGTCATAGGTGATCTTCCAAAGTCCTACTCGTTAAGAGGATATCTCTCGATAAGTATTCATTTTTTGGAAGTTCACCGACTCTAGACGAAGTCGTCACATAAACTCGCAGGGATGATGTACCCCCTAACCTAATAGACGAACCTTCTTTCTAAGGGTTATATTGAATATATTTGGAGAAATAAAAAAAAACCCGCCACACAGTATATATGATGATACACAATAGACAATAATTAAATAAAAGTAATGAATAAATCAAAGAAATGAATAAAGAAATAAATAAAATAAAACCCAAAATAAACCTAAAACCTAGAGTTAGTCCCCAGCAGAGTCGCCAGCTGTAGCGAGTAGTTTTTAAATCAAGAGTCACCACTATTAGTTTTTATCCTAAGGAAGGGCATCTAATAGGAAACCCTAATTTGCAGACATAGATTCTAGGTTTCAGACTTTATTAGACGAAAGGAAGGTGTTAGGCACCTTTCATCTACCTTGTTCACAAGGACACTAGGTTTTAGGTTTAGGTTTGGGTAAAATAAGGTTTTAAGTTTTATTAGGGGAACTCACCACGATTTTTGATTGTATGCCTTTGTATCCTCTTATGAGGAATCAGTGTCCCAATTCGTAGTTCGTATGGGTTTTTGTTTTTTAGGGGTTGCAAACGTACCTTGAATCACCTCGCATTTTGGCCGGGAGTAGTGATTACGGAGATTTTGGCTAAATGCGCAGTAAGTCAAAATCTGCTTGAAAACCCCTTTGGCGCTTTTGCTTGTGATTCTGGTGCGTGTTTTGATGTCCTTTCCTTCTTCTTATGCAGATTCTGGTGACAGCATGGACGGAAGGTGGAGCGATGGAGATTGAAACTAGGGTTCCAGATATTGGAACCTCAATTACTCTTCTACGTGTTCTTCTTCTGGGTTTTCCAGAAATTCTACTCTCCTTGCTCTTTCTTCAAGCGTTATTGTATTGCTTTTCTCTGCAAATTCATCTCTCTCCTCGTATTCTTTCCTCTCTTTTTTTGTCCCCCCCCTCCCCCCCGTTTGCTAATTTGCTCCTCTATTTATAGTGTTCAATTTTTGGGCTTGGACTATGGCTAGAGCAAAGATTGAGGATGAAATTAAAATGATTTGATTGAAATTCACCCTCTGGAAGATTTGATTGAAATTTATGCAGTGCACGTCCAACAGATTTGGGATTGGGTTGCTTAGCCTCTGAAACTCTGAGCTTGGGCTATGGAAGATTCTTCCTTGCTTACAATTTGATTCTGCCCTCGCTTACAATTTTACCCTACTAGGAGATCTGATGTTCTAGTTTTGTATCAACACTAGCTTGTGCGTGATTCTGGCTCTGATCTGCACAACTTTTTGCGTTTATTTCTGTAAAGAAGAACTTCTGGGATTTGTTTCAGAAGTTTTGTTGGGTCAGCGCTTGATCCATACAGCCTAGCATTTCTTTGTTTGCAGTCAGAAATTCTCCTTTAATTCAATTGGACCTAGCGTTAATTATTCCTCTTTCTTTTGCATACTCCCGGATTTAATTTTCACCCCTCCTTTAAATGACAACTAAATCTTCTTGATTTAAAATACACCCCTCTTTGATCTTGAATAAAGATAGTCCATCCGATATTATTGTACCATCTTTAATTAAATAATTCTAAAAGAAGGATTGTTGAGGTAGGACAAATTTGGGGTATGACAGCTGCCCCTATTCAATTATCTTCCAATCGAATAGCGCGAGAAAATGCAGGTCTAGCGCATTTTGATTGGGAGTTCATTGAATACTTGGAAGATCCAAATTTTGTCTGATCCAATCATAAGGTTATGCTAATATAGCACACCCTCATGAGCCTTGAGAAAATAAGCGAAACCGATGATATATCGCTCACTAGGGTTTGGAGTAGTGGGTTCGATGAGGAAGGTACATTGAGGTTCAGAAACAATGTACCGAGTTTTTTGTGAATACGTTGAGGCTTAAAGGCAACATAGTGAGCCGAGAGAGTACATTGAGGCTTAGAGGAAATGTACAGAAATTTAGGAATATGTTGAGGCTTAGAGGCAACGTAGTGAGTTAAGAGAGTACATTGAGGCTTAGAGGAAATGTACGGAGATTTGCGAATACGTTGAGGGTTAGAGGAAAGGTAGTGAGTTGAGAGAGTAAATTAAGGCTTAGAGGAAATGTACGAAATTTTTCGAATACGTTGAGGCTTAGAGGAAACATAGTGAGCTATGAGAGTACATTGAGGCTTAGAGGCAATGTACGGAATTTTGCGAATACATTGAGGCTTAGAGGCAACGTAGTGAGTTGAGAGAGTACATTGAGGCTTAGAGGCAATGTATGGAATTTTGCGAATAAGTTGAGGCTTGGAGGAAACGTAGCGAGCTGAGAGAGTACATTGAGGTTTAAAGGCATTGTACGAAGTGTTTCGAATACGTTGAGGCTTAGAGGCAATGTAGTAAGTTGTGAGGGTACATTGAGGCTTGGAGGCAATGTACGGAGATTTGTAAATACATTAAGGCTTAGAAGCAACATAGTGAGCTGTGAGAGTACATTGAGGCTTAGAGGCAATATACAGAGATTTGCAGATACGTTGAGGCTTAGAGGAAACGTAGTGATATGTGAGAGTATATTGAGGCTTAGAGGAAATGTACGGATATTTACGGATACGTTGAGGCTTAGAGGCAACGTAGTGAGCTGAGAGAGTACATTGAGGCTTAGAGGCAATGTGCGAAATTTTGCGGATACGTTGAGGCTTAGAGGCAACGTACCGAGATAGAAGAATACATTGAGGCTTAGAGGCAATGTATCGAGCTTCATTCTTTACTAGATGGAGACTTAGATAATGGACTACTTTATAAGGAACTCATCATTGCATGGACACTTAGATGACGGGTTGAATCGTAGGAGAAGTGTTTTGTTGATTGACCCTTAGATGATTGAATTGAGGGCTAGATTGCTTATGTGATGTATGATACAGTCGTATGCATGCACATTTGAATGTTTAGATGCATGTATAGTGTATGTATGCTTTAGATATGAAAAATGTATGTATGAAGACGTACGTAAAATGCGTGTATGTTTTGTATATGTGCCTTGAAATGTCATGCAGACTATTTCTAGCATTCTCTCCTTTAAACCATTGTCTCAGAGTTACCAATCCCTTGGTGTTGCATGTGCGTTGTCGTAGATTTGTTGAAGTTGATATGAATGTGGTTTAAAAGTGTTAGCAAAATTTTGATCATCGATTTTCTTTATTGTAAGCGCGAGTGCAGACGTAGACGCGTGTATTGGCATATGTATAGACTTTTGTGCTGTAAGCATAGACATGGGCGTGGACATAGACGTGGGTGTTCTTTTGATATTTTTCTAACCAAAATGCTTTTTCGATGTTTTATCAAAAGCTTTTATTTGTTAATCCCCAAAATGATTTCAAGACAATATTCACAAATAATAATCATAGTATTTTGCAGACAAGTCTGAGAAAAGAAAAATACAATTTGAAAGATGCGAAGAAAGCAAATATTTTATTAATATGCCTCTGAATAGGCGAGGATACAAGATGTAATTCCTAGAAAGAGGTAATTACAGAAAGTTTTAAAACTGTAAATGGCAATAAAAAATGATAATTGCTATTGTTGTTTCCTAATTTTTTAATAGCCATTATCTCCTTTGCTTTTGAGTTTTATGATTCTGATATATCTCTCCCTTTGTGGTTCGTAGTCGTAGTTCTTAGATCGCAGTATTTTTGTTCTTTATTTCTTTGTATGAAATCCCTAATTTTTTCATGGATTTCCCTTTCGGGTTTTCAATCCACCGGGATAAAAAATTTTTTTTTTTATATGCCCCTAATTTTTTCCTAGATCACCCTTTAGGGTTTTCGATCCACTGGGACGCTCCTTTTTTCCTAAGTCACCCGTTTAGGATTCGAGCTTAGCGAGCTTCTTATACATAGTATTTTTTGACTGCATCTGAATTTGCCAGATGCGGTAGTTCTTCCCGATCCATTGTTGTGAGGATAAGACCACCTCCGGAGAATGTTGTTTTGACTACGTATGGACCTTCGTAGTTGGGTGTCCATTTACCATGTGAATTGAGGCGAGGTAGCAGAATCTTCTTGAGTACTATATTCCCTTCTTTAAATATTCGAGGATGGACTTTCTTGTCGAAGGCTCTCTTCATTTGTTTCTGATGTAACTGACTGTGGCACAGAGCTATCAATAGTTTTTCTTCAATAAGGTTGAGCTGATCGAGTCGTGTCTGCACCCATTCAATTCTTCCAGCTTTATTTCCATTAGAACCCGAAGTGATGGTATCTCGATTTCAAATGGAAGTACTGCCTCCATGCCATATACCAGCAAGAAAGGAGTCGCTCCTGTTGATGTGCGTACCAAAGTATGATATCCATGTAGAGCAAAGGGAAGCATTTCGTGACAATCTTTGTGCGTCTTCACCATCTTCTGGATGATTTTTTTGATTTTTTGTTGGCTTCTTCAACGGCCCCATTCATTTTTAGTCTGTATGGTGAGGAATTATGATGCTCGATTTTGAAGTCATCGCACAGTTCCTTCATCATTTTGTTGTTTAAATTGGACCCGTTGTCTGTAATTATCCAACTTGGGACACCGTATATGCATATGATATTCTGCTTGATGAAGTGTGTAACCACTTCGCTTATCACATTGGCGTAGGATGCCGCTTCTACCCATTTGGTAAAGTAGTTGATGGATACCAGTACAAAACGGGGTCTGTTGGACGCTTTCGGCTCGATCATGCCAATCATATCGATTCCCCACATTGAGAATGGACAAGGGGAGATCATGAAATTTAGAGGAGTTGGTGGCACATTTATCTTATCTGCGTAGATATGACATTTATGACATGTCTTTGTGTATTTATAACAGTCGGCTTCCATTGTTAACCAATAATACCCTGCTCGCAGAATCTTTCTAGCCATGGCATGCCCATTCGTATGAGTCTCGAAAGTACCCTTGTGGATTTCTCTTATAAGCGCATTTCCTTCTTGCTTCTCCACACACCTGAGTAGTACCATGTTGTAGTTCCTTTTGCATAGCACCCTATTACTCATAAAGAATTTTGAATCTAACCTTCACAGGGTTCACTTGTCAATGATAGATCCATTTTCTGGATATTCCTGCTTTTCCAGGTACTTCTTGATGTTGTAGGACAAAGGCTTATTTTCTGGTCCTTCTTCAATAGCAAGAAAGTGTACGGGCTCTTCGAAATGTCTAATTGTGATGTGTGGTTCATGATTCGGCCAGGTTACCTTGAACATGGCTGATAGAGTTGCCAGAGCGTCTGCCATTTGATTTTCTTCTCGCGGGATATGGCTGAAAGTGATCTCAGTGAACTCTTCGGCCAATTTCAAAACGTGATCCCGATATGGAATCAGTTTTGGGTGTTTCGTATCCTAGTCTCTATTAACCTGATATATGACTAATGCAGAGTCTCAAAATACTTCGAGGTACTTTATTCTCAGATCAATGGCAGCTTCCAGTCCTAGTATGCAAGCTTTGTACTCGACAATGTTGTTGGTGCAGTCGAAACATAATCTTGCGGTATATGGCTAGTGATAGTTCTTTGGAGATGTCAAAATAGCCCTTATGTCGTTCCCTAGTGCATTTGAAGCCCCATCAAACGTGAGTGTCCAACGTGCCCCCGACTCTAGTCCTTCGTTGGGTTCTGGTATTTCATAGTCGGTTATAATCATGACGTCTTCGTCTGGAAAGTCGAATTTCATAGGATGATATTCTGGCAGCGGTTGGTGAGCTAGATGATCAGCTAGTATACTACCTTTGATAGCTTTCTGAATGACATATTGGATGTCATATTCTGATAGTAACATCTGCCATCGTGCGATTCTCCCGGTAAGAGCTGGCTTTTCAAACACGTACTTTAGAGGATCCATTCTTGTTATTATCCATGTAGTGTGGCTTAACATATATTGCCTCAGCCTCTTGGTAGCACAAGCCAATGTGCAACAAGTTTTCCCAAGGAGTGAGTGCCTGGTTTTGCAGTCAGTGAATTTCTTGCTGAGGTAATAAATTGCATGCTCATTTCTGCCTGTTTCGTCCTGCTGTCCCAAAACACAACCTATTGATCCTTCGATCACTGTCAAATACATGATGAGTGGTCTTCCGGGTACTGGTGGCATTAATATTGGTGGCTCTTGCAAATATTGTTTTATCATCTCGAAGGCTATTTGACAATCATCATTCCATGCTACCGTCTGATCTTTTCGTAATAACTTGAATATCTGCTCACATGTGGCTGTTAGATGCGATATGAACCTTGAGATGTAATTCAATCGCCCTAAGAAGCCACACACTTCTTTTTCTATCCTTGGTGCTGGCATCCCTTGTATAACTTTTACTTTGTCGGGGTCCACTTTGATACCCCGCTGGCTTATAATGAAACCCAACAATTTTCCTGATCTGACCCTAAATGTACACTTGTTCGGATTTAACCTCAGTCTGAACTTGCGTAGCCGTTCGAATAGCTTTTGTAAATGTATAATGTGTTCCTCCTTCGTATAGGATTTGGCGATCATATCATCTACGTGCACTTCAACCTCTTGGTGGATCTTATCATGGAATAATGTGACCATTGCCCTCTGATAGGTTTGCCCTGCATTCTTGAGACCGAATGGCATTACTTTGTAGCAGAAAGTTCCCCAAGGTGTCATGAAGGTAGTCTTTTCCATGTCTTCGAACACCATTTTGATTTGATTATAGCCCGAGAAGCCTTCCATGAATGAAAATACTAAGGCTTAAGCCGTGTTATCCACCATAACATCTATGTGGGGTAGCAGGAAATTGTCCTTGGGGCTTACTTTGTTCAGATCTCGATAATCCACACACATGCATACCTTTCGGTCTTTCTTGGGTACTGGCACAATGTTAGCTATCAAGGGTAGATAATCTACCACTACTAAGAACCCTGAGTCAAATTGTTTAAGAACCTCTTCTGTGATTTTGCTAGACATATTTGGATGAGTTCTCCTGAGTTTTTGCCTAACTGGAGAACACCCTTCTTTGAGAGGTAGTCTGTGCACCACAGTGTCGGTATCTACGTACTCGTGCAGTAGTTTGATCAACCCTTCCTTGATGCTCTGCTCTAACCTTGTCCCTAGTTTGATTTCTTTGGGATCTTCCTTTTTGCCTAGATTAATGGTTTCCACGACCTCTTGGTATGGTTGTATGCTGTCAGCCTTTCGTTCTATTTCCCTCGTCATTTCCTCAAAGAGCTCCAAATCTTCATCATCTTCCTCTTCGGCTTGGTTGATAGGAGCCTCAAAATTGTATCAGGTCATAGCAGTAACATTATTGGTGGTTTTGGGCATGGATCTACACATTTATCATGTTTTGGTGCAGATTTTAGTATATGAGTTTTTTTGAAAATGCATATGCAGAGAAAGTATTGCCATTTTTAATTTTTAAGGAATAAATGCACGATAAATACAAGGATCTTGATTGAAAACAAAATATAACTTTTATTGATTATAAATATTGTCTGAAAGAAAATGGGGAACCCTTACAAGCAACCCCTATGTCTCGGGCTTGACATAGGTTCTTTCAAAAACAAGAAAAATTACTTAGGAAACAAAAAGATCTCAGGAATCTCCACGGCAGTCCAACTTTTGAGTTCTTCTCCTGGAGCGCACTCCCTGATAAAATTTGTTGCCTCTCTGGTGTGAACTTTATTGGATATCATCACCACGTGTCTGCCATGCTCTGTTCCCTTGTTGACAAAGGTCTCTTGAATCAAAGGGAAGTGTGCTTTGCCTTTTGGAGTAGCTTACGATGATTCAAAGCCCAATCCAAAGCGATTCTTCTTCTTAGGGATCTCTGGGAGCTTTCCCCAGCCTTTTGAGGCATCACATCCCATGGTTACTTGCAAATCTCTCCATGTTGTCACCTTAGGTTTATTACTCTTCTCGACTGGTAAAGTCACCATTGAAGAAATTTACAAGGCTTGGAATGGGGTAGCTATACAGTCTTCATTGGCACTGATATATCTGTATGATTCATTATGGCTTACGACGATATCTTCCTCGCCATCGAATATGATCAATTTCCCTTCCACTAGGAATTTCAATTTCTGATGCAGGGTCGAGGTGATCGCCCCTGCTGCAGGGATCTAAGGTCTCCCTAGTAAGCAAGTTTATGTTGGTTCTATATCCATGACCTGGAAAGTAATATTGAATATATGCGGCCCAATTTTAACTGGAAGACCCGCCTCTCCTAACACCGAGCTTCGAGAACTGTCAAATGCTTTCACTGTTGTAGAACTTGGCCTCATCACAACGTTATCCATTGTTAACTTTACCAGACTGGACTTTGGAATTACATTGAGGGAAGAATGGGTGTTAGTGAGAACCCTGGATAAATGGGTAGTACCTATTTCCATAGTAATATGGAGTGCCTTGTTATGAGCTCAACCCTGTGGCGGAAATTCATTATTGCTGAAACCTAGGTATAATCTGGATGTTAGGTTTGCTACGACATTGTCAAATTGATTTACCAAAATTTCTTCTGTGACGTGAGCGCAACTCAGTACCTTCATCAAATAGTCTCGGTGCGCTTCAGAGTTGATGAGTAGTGAGATTATGGAGATTTTCGCTGGAGTTTGGTGAAGTTGATCCACCACTCTGTAATCACTTCTTATGATTATTTTCATAAACTCTTCTGCCTCTTGGTCAGTAAAGTTTTTCCTTGGAGGTTCTGTCTCTTGACTTGTGTCAACCACTGTTTTACCATTATCCTTTGTTGGTGTCTCATCTTTCTTCTTTGATGGTTCAGCTCCAAAAATCCGTCCGCTTCGGGTTATACCCCTTGTCCCTGCTATATTAGAAATTACATGTCCCTGACTTAATGAGGGCTCACTTTCTTGTTTCACTCCATTAATGTATACGGCCGAGTCATAACTCTATGGCACTATTTTGTTACTCTCATAAGGGATAGGTGAGGGTCCCTTAATCACCATTGAGGCCTTTGAAATAGTTGTTATTATGAGAGTCTTCTTGGGTGCCATCCTTGTGGTCTCCGTTGATTCTTCCCACGGGATCACTAGAGTTTTCTTGTTAAGATCTGGGCCTTGACAAGGGATTACCAATGGCTTTTTTCCTTCAATCGCGGATACATATTTTGCTTCAGGGTATGGTCCAAATTAGACTATCCCCTGGTCCATTAGCTTTTGCAAAGTTCTTTCGAAGGCTTTATTATGTTCCAACAGGAACCCACATTCTAACAGATATTCTTTTAACAAGTTGATTGGGGTTTCTACTTGTCTGATTGCCCCAAAGCCAGTGACTACTTCAATTGCATTTATTGTCGGCCCACCATGCGGAGGCATGGGATTTGTCTTGATGTTAGGTTTCTCAAAGGTGATATCTTGAGACTCTAACAAGTCCTACACTTTGTGTTTGAATGCCCAACATTGCTCTATGGTGTGCCCGGAGAATTAGCATGGTATTCGCATTTGTCATCAGCATTATAACTTTGTGGGAGTGGCCCGACTGGAGGAGCTAAAGGTTTGATTTCCACCAATAATGCCTTAACCAAGTGTTGTAATAACTGGATGGGTGGCATAGGGAGTGGATCAGAGTGTCTTTGTGGCCTTTTAAATCTAACTTGTTGTTGCCCTTGTAGGATCATTAGTGGTTGTGATGCCCTTGGTTGTGAGGCTACAACGTTAATTTCTCCCTCTTTTCTTTTTGGGTAGTTTGAAGCAGGTCTTTTTGGATTATGGGGGGTGTTTGATGATCCCCCTGATATCTTTCCACTTTTTATTCCAGTCTCGATTCTTTCTCTAATAGTCACTAGATCTGAGAATCCCGAAGAGATATTCCCAACCATTTTCTCGTAATACAGCCCTTGCAAAGTTCCCATGAACATGTCTACTAATTCCTTTTCTAATAGTGGTGGTTGCACACGGGATGCCATCTCCCTCCATCTTTGAGCATATTCCTTGAAGGACTCTTCTTTCTTCTACGACATATTTTGGAGTTTCATGCGGGTAGGCGCCATGTACAGGTTATACTTGCAATGCTTTAAGAAATCATTAGCAAGATCTGCCCAGGTTTAAATGTGTGTTCGCTCCAATTGCATATACCAGTCTAAAGATGCCCCACTCAGGCTATCCTAAAAATAGTGAATCATCAAATTCTGATTATGGGCATGGGCATGCATCTTCCTACAATACATGCGTAGATGATTTCTTGGACAGATGAGCCCTTTGTACTTTCCAAAGTTAGGTATTTTGAACTTTAGTGGAATTACCACATCAGGAACTAGGCTCATTTAGAGAGGGTCTACCTCGAAGGCCTCAAAACCTTCCACGGCTTTTAATCTTTCCTCCAGAGCTTTGTACTTATCTTCCACCGGTGGATTGTCAATAACATGAGTACCAGTCGTCTTTAAGGGCGCCTGGTTGGCATCCTCTGGGTCGTGGTCTCTGTATTGTAGGTCCAAGTAGTTGTCCGTGTTGTTGACTGGGATTTGTACGGTCCCTGCTTTTGATGGTGGTGGGACAAACCCTTCAGTCTCAGCTTCTTGATGAGCCATGATGGACTTTTGGAGTCCTGCCTCTGGTTCTTCCCTTGGTTGGTGACCGCTTGATGCACCAATGGTTTGTGCTACTTCTTCGAAAGCTACCATGGGAATCTGGTCCTTCCTGTCAATGATTTTCTTCAGAGCTAGAAGAACTTGGCTCAGATCTCCCTTCATTGAACTCACATCACCCTTTACTTGGTTGAGATCTTCTTTGAACGCAGCCTGGATCTCCTCAATTTTTCCCATTGCTTTTTGCTGGTAGGCCCTTGTTTGATATGGAGGCCAAGGAGGTGGATATCTTCTTCTACCAATGGTTTACTATAGAGATTTTGCGAGAGATGATTTTTGATATGATATGTAGGTGTTTTATGAATGCATGCATGTAGATGAATGTGTATGAACATGAAATGTCTTATTCATTTGGGTATACAGTTATCTTTTGTTTATTTTTATTTTAATTGGTGACTGTCTTTGAAATGGATATGCAAACAGGATACAGAAACAAAATGCCTTTATTGAAAGTAACATAATCCAGATATTGAAAAATATTACAACTTTGAATCAAAACTTGTTTACATAAACATAAATGGAAGGAAATAAATCTTCTAGGTGCGCCTACGGATGTGTTCTCTTAAACCATCAACCATTGCTCGACAAAGATGGAGAAAGTCTTCAACGTCCTTTGGAATAGGAACCATCACACGTTATGCATCTCTCGGACTTCTAGGGATATCCTCAATAAGATTGTTGGCTAAGAAGACAAGCTTTTCATGTCTTTCTTTGTAATACCGGTACTCTTGATAAAGATGTGTGATTATCTTATGGTTATCTCTTCCTGCTTGGGCGATCTTGACATACTTCTCTTCCCAATACATCTTTCCACCCCTCATTTCCATATACAGTATCCACTGGATAAGGAAGTCTTTTTCGAGACCCTACAATTCTAGGCATACTTGCTCGTATTCTTCAGTTTTCTGAACCAAGAGTCCTTGTGCCTCCATCCTCTCGAGGCGTTCCTTATTCTCTGCTTCTTGTTTGTCTCACAATCCCGTGGTGAGGTATTTTATTTGCTCTTCTTGATCTAAGGAAGCTTATGTTAAACCTTGGATCTAGGCTTTTAGGTCTTCTTCTAGTACCTTATTGTCATGTGTATCCTTTTCATACCATCTGGTTAACTTTCCAATTTTAGCAGCAGCATCTTCTAACCTTTGTTTGTGGGAATCCAGATTGAAGGTTGCACTTAGCAGCCCTTGGGTTGTACGCTTTCGCTTGAGACTCTCCTCTCTAATGCTTCTTGATCTCTCTCAATTTGTAGGTCCTTGGACTCAAGTATGAGTTGCATATGCTTCTTCTCTTTAGTCAGATTGCGAAGGTCGGGCTCTAACTCTTTCTTTTCCCTTTGAGCTTTCTTTAGGGCATTTTTCAAATTGTCAACTTCTTCCAAGGATATAGGCGTGACCTCTGGGACCTTTGTCTTGTACCCTGGATCTATTTCAAAGGGCAGCTTGATAATGTGTACCCTATCTCTGACCCATCTGGTGTAAGGCTCTCTTGCTATGGCATTCTTTCTTCCAGCTCTGCTCTTATTGACTTTATTCCAAGCCCAGATAACTTTGTTGAGCAGCTCTTCGTCTTTTATACCCATGTCGTGGATGATTAATGGTTGGAGTTGTTTGTCCATAGGTCTGTCTTCCAAAGGATACCCTAGTTGTCGCAGGGCCAGAGTAGGGTTGTAGTTAATACAACTTCGTGACCCAATCAACGGGACATTAGGAAAGTCTCCATAGCTAATAGTGATGTCACCAATATCTAGCTTCCTTTCATACCATAGCATCGTGTTTGCAGTGAGAGACTTTAATTTCTGGGGCCATTCGCACTTGGTCAGCTTCGGAATCATATAGTCTTCTTTGTAAAGATGGGTCATGAACCAAGTATATAGAAGTGGAATGCAACAATTCAAAGTTCCTTTTCTCTTTTCATACATCATATGCAAAGTGTAATAAATGTCAGCGAGTAGAGTATGAGTTGGATTAGTATTAAAGACTTTCACGCCCCAAAATATGCTAATGGCTGCAGAGTCAATATAGTGTATGGTCCGAAGAAATAAAATTACGCCAAATACCAGTAGCCCTAAACAATCAACACAAGACTCCCATTCTTTATAGTTATAAAATTCAAGTGCCTTAGCTTCCAAGTATATCTTTTTGATTCCTTGTATCGGACCTTCCTGTCAGTAATTTTGCACTAACTCAGTGTAAGGGATCCCTAAGCCTTTTTCCAAAACTTTGACTTCAACAGTTTGTCTAATACCCACATAGGCCTTCTCTTTGGAAAAGTTCAGAATTCTGTCAAATTCTTCTAGAACCGGTGCTAGCTGGAAATTCTTGGAAAGTAAAACATCTCAGCGGAGGGTCATAAAATTGAATGAGGGCAGATACAACATCTATTTGAACATCTATTCTAGTCAAGTCAAGGGTATCCCTATAGCAGCGAGCGTACATCTTCAGAGCTCTCTCAGATAACTTCCCCTTTATAGTTTTGATTTCCGAAAGGTCAGGCTGGAAGACATTGACGCGGATAAGTTGTTTCCCTTTGGTATCCATTTTTTTAGACAGTCTCTAAAAACTTGATTTTATTATATTTCGTTCTGGTACCCTGTGAATAAGACAGATAAAAGATGCAACTGATGAATATATGACAAATATGAATGCATGAATGTATGGATGTGTGGTTTAGTGGCGGGGTTTTGTGGTAAGTACCCTTAGGAGGTAGGTTCCTTAATTTTGAC
The DNA here is from genome assembly GCA_948472305.1 of Vicia faba. Lineage (NCBI taxonomy): Eukaryota > Viridiplantae > Streptophyta > Magnoliopsida > Fabales > Fabaceae > Vicia > Vicia faba. The sequence goes on from OX451737.1 coordinate 807,279,473, forward strand.
CTATGGTTGGTTTACCCTTCCAAAAGGTGGCTTCCTTAAGAGTGTCATGAATAACACCAGAGGGAAAAGGCACAATGGCCTCCCTTAGGTGGAGCCTCTTTACAGACCGAAACTTTCATCTCAAAGTCGTGAAAGATCTCGCCATGAGATTTTAGGTTACGGTCGTTACAAAGAGTCATGGGTGATCTTCCAAACTCCTACTCGTCAAGAGGATATCTCTCGATAAGTATACCTTTTTCAGAAGTTCACCGACTCTAGGCGAAGTCGTCACATAAACTCACATGGATGATGTATCTCCTAAGCTAATAGATGAACCTTATTTCTAAGGGTTATATTGAAAATATTTTGAGAAATAAAAAAAACCTGCCACACAGTATATATGATGATACACAATAGACAACAATTAAATAAAAGTAATGAATAAATGAAAGTAATGAATAAAGCAACAAATAAAATAAAACCAAAAATAAACCTAAAACCTAGAGTTATTCCCCAGCAAAGTCTCCAGCTGTAGCGACTGGTTTTTAAATCAAGAGTCGCCACTATCAGTTTTTATCCTAGGGAAGGGCATCTAATAGGAAACCCTAATTCCAGATAGAGATTCTAGGTTTCGGACTTTATTAGACGAAAGGAAGGTGTTAGGCACCTTTCATCTACCATATTCACAAGGATACTAGGTTTTAGGTTTAGGTTTGGGTAAAATAGGGTTTTAAGTTTTATTAGGGGTTCTCGCCACGATTTTTGATCGTATGCCTACGTATCCTCTTATGAGGAATCGGAGTCCCAATTCGTAGTTCGTATGGGTTTGTGTTTTTTAGGGGTTGCAAACGTACCTTGAATCACCTCGCATTTTGGCAGGGAGTAGTGATTGCGGAGAATTTGGCTAAATGCACAGTAAGTCAAAATCTTCTTGAAACCCCCTTTGGCGCTTTTGCTTCTGATTTTGGTGCATGTTTTGCTATTCGTTCCTTCTTCTTCTGCAGATTCTGGTGACAGCAGCGACGGAAGGTAGAGAGACAGCAATTGAAACTAGGGTTCCAGATATTGGAACCTCAGTTACTCTTCTGCGTGTTCTTCTTCTGGGTTTTCCAGAAATTCTACTCTCCTTGCTCTTTCTTGAAGCGTTACTGTATTGCTTTTCCCTGCAAATTCGTCTCTTTTCTCATATTCTTTCCTCTCCTTTTTTTCTCCCCCCCCCCCTCGGTTTTCTAATTTTCTCCTATATTTATAGTGTTCAATTTTTGGGCTTGGACTATGGCTAGAGAAAAGATTGAGGATAAAATTAAAAAGATTTGATTGGAGTTGATCCTCTGTGGAAGATTTGATTGAAATTGATACAATGCACGTCCAACAAATTTGGGATTGGGTTGCTTAGCCTCTGAAACTCTGAGCTTGGGTTGTGGAAGATTCTTCCTTGCTTACAATATGATTTTTCCCTCCCTTAAAATTTGACCCTGCTAGAAGATCTGATATTCCAGTTCTGTATCAGCACTAGCTTGTGCATGATTCTGGCTCTGATCTGCACAGCTTTTTGCGTTTATTTCTGTAAAGAAGAACTTCTGGGATTTGTTTCAGAAGTTCTGTTGGGTCAGCACTTAATGTATACAGCCTAACATTTCTTCATTTGCAGTCAGAACTTCCCCTTTAATTCAATTGGGCCTAGTATTAATTCTTCCCCTTTCTTTTGCATACTCCCGGATTTAATTTTCACCCCTCCTTTAAATTACAACTAAATCTTCTTGATTTAAAATACACCCCCCTTTGATCTTGAATAAAGATAGTCCATCAGATATTGTTGTACCATCTTTAATTAAATAATTCTAATAGAAGGATCGCTGAGGTAGGATGAATTTGGGGTATGACAAATTCATCAAGAAAACTCAAGATTCATCAAAAGTCAAAAATTACTAATTATGGTTTTCTTAAGGAGAAGTCAACTAAACTTTGACCAAGCATAACTTTTACATGCTTAAGCATAAATTTCTCAACCAAAGCCCATTTTTAAGGAAATTAAATTCTCTACAACTTTGTCTCTATAAGCTCAAGTCCAAAAATGCTTCATTTGAGAGATATGAGCCAAAACATTACAATTCATTTTGAAAGTCAGCAAAAAGACATTTTGTGTCAAAACAATTTACATCAAGTTAAAGATTTCAAATGAAACAATGACCAGCATGAGAGTTGTAGGGTACATCTTGATCTTTCCAAAAAGTCCAAGATCAACTTTATATGACAAAAATTGAGAGAGTTATGATTGGTGCAAGTTGAGCAATTTTGAGAAAACGCATGAAGTCCACTTTGAGAAAAATTGCATTTTTGGGCTAACGGGTCTAACTTTTTAAGTTCAAACGTGTTCATGACATGTTTAAGGACCCATAAGTACATTTATGCATTATATTTTATTTTTATTTCATTTATTTTTATTTTTATTCATTTAAAAGCAAAATAAATCAAATAAAATAGCAAATGATGGACAAAGGCATGTGGGCTTTTGTTTTGGATCATTTTGAAGCCCAAGATCACATATTCAACTTGCCAAAACCGCGTTGCCTCAATATGGAAAGAGAATTTCGTTTATTTTGGAAAGTTTTTAATTGGTTTTGGCAAGAATCTTCAAATTTTGAAGCTTGAAAACATGTTTTATCATGTTTGATTCACACTTAACTCCTCATGAATGTCATTCATTTTTGTTGACTTAATATGATGCTTAAAAATATAGGACACCATAAGCGAAGATAAAACACGATGTTTGCCTCAAAAAACAAGGGTTTCAAAACACAAAATTTTCAAAGAATAGTGCCATATTGTATCAAAGCCTCCAGCCTGTTTCAATCCAAATAAAGGATTGAATCATCCTCTTGAAGTTCCCACCAACTCATCGAAGCCAAGAAGCATCCTATTCCACGTCCAGAACACCATAATCAAGCCCTCCGGTTTGGTAAAATATTTCTCAATTCGAATTTGTCAATCTATGCATTATTGTTTACTTTTGATTGCCCAAATATGTTTAACATGATGTGTGAGACAAGTTTGAACCAAAACGATCAATCTCTAATGTAGAGAACGTGATCTTCCATCATTAGGGCATGAACTATTATTTTCTTTGAAACTCTGTTTATAGGCACACTCAAAAGAAAAGGACACCACCATTGAATTCACAATGATTTGTTTATGTAATCCAGGCACTTGTTTTGTTCCAATTCATTGATTTTTGCAGGATTCATGATTCGTGTTGATCGGAGAAGACGACTGAAGTTTGTCTCCGGCGTATCTGAATTGCTTATTTTATTATATGTTGCTTAAATCACAATTCACTAACGTGTAACAACAAGTGGCCTGGTGGTGAAGCGTGTGTTTGGTAAACGTAGGTGTGTGGGTTCAATCTCCCTTCTGGAAAATTATTTTGTTATTTTCAGGATAAAACACAAGATTATTACAAATGGAATCGTTCATATTCCATATCACAAACCATCAACTGGTGCAGTGGCAAGAAGGCATGATGTTAAGATCAAGGGCATGGGTTCTTGCAAATTTTTCAACCCTTTTTTCTATTTTCTTTCTTTTAACCCTTTTTTAACCCAATAAAAAAACTTATAAAATCAAAAAATTAGGTTTAGTATTTTTTTATCAATTAATTTAATTAATTTAGAATTAGGTTTTTGCAATTAAATTAATTAATTTGTAATTAAAAATTAGACATTAGGTTTTTTTAACATATAAAATCAAACCAAAAATACACAAAAAAAATTGATTTTCAATATTTTAGACTTTAGGATTTTTTAAAATAATTTACTAACATTTTATTTTATTTTTCTATTTATTTTATTAGTCAAATTGTATAGGATGTACAAATTTTGTAATAACCTAGTTTAAATTCCCGCACAATTTCTTTATCATGTAACTGCCTCAAGGCCCTGTAATAGCGTAGGACTTTACTTTTCCACACTTATAATTTAGTCCTTGTATATATATATATATATATATATATATATATATATATATATATATATATATATATATATATATATATATATATATATATATATATATATATATATATATATATATATATATATATATATATATATATATATATATATATATATATAACTGGGTAGCAATAGGCTTGTATGGCAAGATAAAATTAATCGGTAGATAACCTTAATTTCCAAGATAAATATAACTAAATCAATACACTTTGCACACTCACACATCTAGGGTAACCTCTCTTTGTTGCCTTAAGAAACATGGTCATGTCCCTCGAAAGTAAGGGTACTTTAGCAAATACCCTCGTTTAAATCATCATAGTCCCTTCGAATAAATATCATAGTCCTGTGATGTCCCTCGAGTTTCCTGCGAAAAGATGATCTAGCCCCTTGTTGCCTAAGAGTAACATGATGATAGTCCCTTATAATTTCTAAAGTATCCTTACATGTTGCCTTCTATGACCATACGACGACCCTACGCATGTCCCTTCACATCCAATATATAGGGATACCTACCAACTAATGGTACGGGTATCACTATCTTTAAAGGAGAAGGAGAAGAATAAGAACAGCCTTGAGTGGGTAAAAACTTTTAATCACTTACTCATAAATCTTTTCTAAAAAATAAACATTTCACACATCACCTTTTCAAAACAAACATTTTAAAACTCTTTGTACGCGTTCTTAAGGACTGATACAAGAATCATTTCAAAGTTAGTCATGCTTTGGCTTTTCAAAAATATTTTCAAATCACATACACAAAGAAAATTTCAAAAAGTGAGCTAGCGGTTAAGGGCCCGTGGATAACTACGGATGAAAAGGGTGCTAACACCTTCCCTTTTCATAACCTACCCCCCGAACTCAAAATCTATCAAGGTCTTTCCTGTTCTTTTCAGCCTTTCTTTATATTAGATTAAAGAAAAGTCGGTGGCGACTCTTGCTAACCACAACATTTGCAATAAAATGCAAAACAAGTCAGTTCTCCCACCGTATTACAGAACTGGCGACTCTCTTGGGGAGATAATCAAAAGAGGGGTTACCTTAAGAGTTTAGATCACTTTACTTTCTTAAATTGTGTGCTTTGTCTGCTTTAACTTTAAGTGCTTGCTTGGGTTTATTATTTTGTAAGATCCTACACCTGGATCTAGGGATGCCTTAGGTAAGTAGCAATAGATCATAAAGGTTGTACGGCGTAGACCGATATGGTTGAAATGACGGCTACGGTTAGTGTGATACATTGGTTTGTACTAATGTTCCTTGAGTCAGTCAAGGATAACATTAGGCTTCTGCGTGGTGTCATTAGCACTAACTTACTTATAGAACCTTAATTGACCCATCTTGGACATTAGAAGGTAGTGAGATGGTCGACTTTGGTGCAGTCTAAGGTTGGTTGATACTCGATACTATGCTCATTGAGATTCTACTCTCAGGATGTTTTGGCGGCAAGCCAGTTACTGTGCTAAAATAAAGCCTGTGAGAAAGATCGGTTATATGAGATTCCTAGAACCTGGTTATTATTTTTAGGACAGGTTGAGCCAACTTAACTTCTTTACATAAGGGTACTTACCTATGGACCTCATGCAAGCCGTTAAACCTAAGGATCTTGTGTGATTTGTTTGTGCTTTCTACTTGTTTAAACATGAACATAACATCATGACATCATGACATCTTAACATTTTCACTAACTGTTTCAAGGACCTAGGGATTTATCTGTTCTTTGTTGTAGGTCATGGCTTCCACTCACAGAAATACTATCTGAATCAACTTTGTAAGGGTACCTTCCAAGCTTAAGGAGTTAGTCTCAAAGGTTCCCGAAAACTCTCAACTCACCAAAAGGCATGGCTATCTACTCAGTTTGGTTACCCCCAGTTTCGAAGAAGACATGATGAGTGTTCTGTTCCAGTTCTTTGATCCTAAGCATCACTATTTTACCTTCCCATATTATCATTTGATGACCACAATGGAAGAGTTATCTTTGATACTTAGAGTTCCTATTCTTGATCAGACACCATTCACCGGTCTAGAGAAAGTTCTAAAACCTGAAAATATTGTTGCAGCCTTACATCTGAAGCGGTCAGACATTGCATCTAATTGGGAAACAAGAAGTGCAATTAAAGGTCTTCTTGCTAAATTTCTGATAGAGAAGGCTCATTTGTTTCTAGTTGCCATGAGTTTTCATGCTTTTGAAGATATTTTGGCTTTGTTGATCTATGTTTTGGTACTATTCCCTAATCCATACCAACTCATAGATGTGAACGCCATCAAAATATTTCTTACTCATAATAATGTGCCTACTTTTATTGGAGATATTCTACATTCACTTCACACTCTTACTATGAGGAAGCGAGGGACTCTCATGTGTTGCATACCCTTACTTTTCAAGTGATTTATTTTGCACCTTCATCAATCAGTGATGAAGAATGAACAAGGTTTGACGTGGTCTCAAAGGTTGATGTCACTCGCTCATTCAGATATCTATTGGTGTTCCCGATCTCAAGAGGACATCACTATTATTGAACATTGTGGGGAATTCCCTAATGTGCCACTCCTTTGCATAAGGGGAAGTATCACTTACAACCCTTCTCTAGATCTACGTCAGTTTGGTTATGCTCGAAGATACGGTCCTCAAGGTTACCGTCAAAATTTTATACATGCTTAGGGCATGGTGAATAAGATTGATAGCAAGACTTTGTGACAGAAAAACTCTATCCCTTTGGAGCCCTACCTCATATGGGTGTGATCTTGTGCTCAAAATCTTATAATGCCATATCCTACTGTCCTACCAGTAATTGTGGAGCCTGTTGTTAAAGGATATATTCCTCATACCATTTTTCATCCAGATATGCCTAATGACCTTGAAGAGCTATAGAAGTCTTGGATTCACTTGAAAGAAGAAAGGGACACCTTTGAGACTCAGTTTTATGCTAGTGAGGATAAAGTATTGGAGCGGACGAAACGACTCCACGAAGAGTAGAGTCTTAATGCATATGTCAACACAAAGAGGAAGCGTCCATGGGAGACTTAATTCCTTAGGCCTTAGGAGTTTCATAATTTAACTATCTTGTTTTCATTGTAAGCCTAAAAGGAAATTATAATTTGAACTTACTACTGATTTTATTTGTTTCCTTTTTTATTAATAAATTTAAATCCCATGAGGTCTTCAAAAACATTGCATATGCACATATATTTACATACCATAAAATTGCATAGCAGGTATTCTCAAGACATGTTTCTCATCTTCTTGCTATTTATTTCAGCAGAAAATGGCTCTTGAGAAGACCATCAAAGATCTCCAAGCTCCGAATGCCCAATTCCAATAAATTTTCCTGAACTTAGACAAGGGGCAGGAAGAACTGAAGGCACTCATCACCAAAGTGAAGAAGAAGAACACAAAGAAACTAATTGGCATTATCAACATAGGGAAAGGATTCAGAGGTTCGAATAAATAGGTCAAGGATATCGAAATCCCAAAGGACAGTGATAATGAATAGGATGACAACGATGAAAGTGATAAGCATGAGGAAAATAACAATCATGGTTTTGTCAAATACTTTGTTGAAGAGGAAGAAGATTATTTGGATGAACAATATACCCCTACTGATGAGAAGTAAGCTGTTAGAAGAGCGTCTGAAAGCTATGGAGATCCAGAAGGTGCCTGGCTTGGACTTCAAAGAATTAGGTTTGGTCTCAGGGGTCGTCATTTCTCCCAAGTTTAAAAATCCTACCTTTGCTAAGTATGACGGTGTTTCTTTCCTGAAGCTGCATTTGAGGTCATATGTTCGGAAAACCTAACCACACACTGCTGAAAAGAAATCATGGGTTCATTTCTTCCAAGAGAGACTGTCTAGAACACAGTTGAAATGGTTCTATCAACTAGAAGGGACCAATATTCATACCTGGGAAGATTTGGCTTTCACTTTCTACAAGCAGTACCAGTATAATGCTGATCTCGCACCAACTCGTATGCAATTGCAGAGTATGTCCATGGGCTCTAATGAAAGGTTTAAAGAGTACGCCTAGAAATGGAGAGATCTCTCAAGCATGGTTCAACCTCCTTTAGCTGACAGGGAATTGGTTGACATTTTCATGAGCATGCTGACAGGCCCTTTTTATAATCACCTACTTGGAAACTCTTCATTCGGTTTCACTGAACTGATATTAACAGGGGAACATGTTAAGAATGGAATCATAAGTGGTAAAATATAGGTTCCTACCTCTTCCGATACTCAGAAGAAGTCATACAACGGGAAGAAAGAGTCCAATGCTATGTACGGCCAGAAGGGTCGAAATAAGAGAGACCACAACCAATATGTGGGGGAAGTACTGATCACTAATCTTGCACCAGTTCAACAACGACAACATGGTAATCAGCATAAGTAGGATACACCCAAAAGATAATTTACCAAAATCAACATTTCATTGGCTCAAGCATTGCAACACATGTTGAAGTCAGAGTTGATTACGTTGAAGACTCCTCCTCGGAATCCCAATACTTCCGCTCCTAGCTATCATCCCAATGCAAGGTATGCATACCATTCTAATAGTCTTGGACATGATACGAATGGTTGTTGGGCATTGAAGAACAAGATTCAAGATATTATTGATGCTAAGGAGATTGAGTTTGACCCTCCCGAGACTCCTAATGTGATCATTTCTCTCATGCCAAATCATGACTAAGATTGAGAGCGTCCAGTTCATTTGAATTTTCAGTTGTAATTTCTTTTGTTTGTTCGAACACTTATCTTTATGTCAAAATTTTTTTCATTAATGCATTGCATATATTTGTCTTGTATTAATCCATTCATTTTCACTATATTTAAATTGTGCTTTTTACTTCCTTTTTGTGATATTCAACTCTCGTTAAAACTATAAGCCTTTAGAGGGAGGATGACGAAAATGATACCATAATCTCATACAGTATGCTTTTGAATAGACCTTGCTGACGATGTACAGGTGTTGCTTGAATTCTTAAACAGTGAAGATATAAGGAAGTTAATCCCTAGTCAACCCCTTTGAGCCTAAGAAGCAGGAGTTTTCTTTTTCACGCAAATTGAAACCCTTTATTATAACCTGGGGCAGGGTAGTTTCTCAGTTAATTCTATTGTGCATTCAATTACAAGCTTTTCCTTCGTACGCAGCAGGTAGTATCGAAGACATCCTTCAAAATTAAAAGTCGGTGATGGTTCCCCATAATCATTAAGTCAGACAGTCATTATCTTTCAAAAGAAAAGCCCACTAAGTCGAACCTATGAAGGAGACTTAGGGAAAATACTAGGGCATCCCGCTGACTGTAATCTCAAACAAAATAGTTCAGGCAAAAGTTAGGGATAATAAAGTCAAAAAGAGGTCGCTACAAATCCTCAACAAAAGAAAGATGTTACAAGAAAAAATGACTGCCTTTTTCAAATAAATTTTCGGTTTCTGAACCATCACCAAGTGCCAGTGCTATAATTCCAAACTCTATTGGAACCTAAATGCATAATTAACGTAGTATATGACTGAAGGACATTATGGAGAATGTGTTAGGTAAAAATAAACTTTGAGTCTTTATCCTTTATTTCTTAAACCGTGAACTAGGCCACGTTACAACCCTTCAAAGTCCTAACTAAAGCATGGGTTAATTCGAAAACATACTTTTACAAAAAGGTATCCTGACTCCTGTAAGGCTTACTATAAATCCTAAGTTGATATCACATTCTTACAAATTTTGTTTTACTAAAAAATGCATTTTTTAAACTTCAAGACAGACATAAGCTTTGCATTTTAATACCACTGTTTGCATATGACTAAGTGTTTGACATCAGAGAAATTCACATGACGAATATCCAATGAATTAAAATCCTCCCAATGGACATAATTACTTCAGAGGATGGGTCAAAGAGAAAGAAACTTCCAGTAACATGCCTTTCGTTAACACAATTGGTTATAAATCAAGGGGGAATGACATGTTATTGTCCAACTCATTTGTGGTAGTCAAGTCAAGATTCAAAGAATCTCTCAAAAGTGTTGAATAGCCAGGGGTAGATCTCCATCTGAATCACTTGGGGCATGTTACATTGATCATAAGTTTCAGCAAAAGCCACTATGAAAATTGAATCTTCGGTATCACCAAATTGCTTGTCTATGTCAGTAGTATTAGATGGTGTTATTCCGCTGTGACAGTTCTTAGAAAAATACTAAGAAAGGTCAAGACTATCAAAAACCTGGTAATCAATGGTTGATAAATAACTTCAAACATCGGGTACACCAGACTAATCCCAGGGGAAAATGAACTCCCACGTACGAAGGGCCACCTATGATCAAGAAAATATTTTCTGGCGGTACTACAACACTTACTACCATGGACAGTGAAAATTTCCCGTGCCCTTGAATGCAGACATAGTAAAAAATACTACACATGAAAAAGAGACTCGCTAGGTTGATTGACCTAGGAAAAAATAAGGGCATCCCGACAAACCAAAAGGGTTCGGGCAAAAATTATGGACATATAAATAAAATTTTACACCCGACAAGTCAAAAACCTGAGAAGGCAGCTTGGGCAAAAAAGGGTATCCCGATGGACTGAAAAATCTGAAAAGATAGTCCAGGAAAAATTAGGGATTAAAGCGTATGACTATGTCTCGTTATCTTATCATTTGTTTATCACTCTGATCAACATTTACTAAAGACTCTAGGAGTTGGGATAATGTTCAAGTCATCCACAAATCCCCATAGAGCAATCCCCATGAAACTATCTCAACAGAGCTATCTTCACAAGCTCATCCCCAACAGAGATATATTCCCTAGCAAGTCTAATATTCCTTCAGGAAGAAATTAGGGCATCTTCTAACAGTCCACCTCCATATCCCTAATGGATAACATGTCTTGATCATCATCCCCAATAGATTCCCTAGAGGATAAGGAAGTTTGATCTTTTCCCCAACATACAGTGGAGACTTCCTCAGTGCAGCCTATAAAATTCCAATCCCCACCAGAGTTTATTTCCTCGACATGGTTTACAGGAATTTAATTCCCCAATGGAGTTTATTACTCCAACACTGTAAATCCCTAACAAAATTCTCTTATCCAACAGGGTTTAATCAAATTTGTTATCCCCCAGAAGAGTTGCTACGGTATCTGAAACCTAGACAAATAGAAAATAGGAGGAATATTCATCTCTTTTATCCCCAGTCAGGGTATGTAAGAATCAAATCCTTCAACAAAAAGAATGGCGAACAATCGACTCTCCTTGAATGCCTCTATCCTCGAGCAGAAGTCAAAAATCCCCAACGGTGTATCCTCAAACAAAAAGTGAGAACCCCCAGCAAAATTATTCCCGGCAGAAATTGAAAAATCACTTTCTTCATCCCCAACAACAGTCCGGGATTTATTTTCCCTAGCCAGACATTATTACAAGGAGCTACTAATACGCTTCTACGACATATTGTGTCCATACATCATTTCATAATTCATAATAGCATATGCATATAACACTCTTATTTATTTTGAGAGCATCATTACATAATGCATTACATACATCATGACATTACATAAAGCTAATTTTCTCTTTTTAGGTAAAGTTCACAAACAGACGAATATCATCAGCAATTTTCAAACAGGTCACAGATTAATTCCTGAAACAGGACGGGGCAACTATCTATATGACCATGTAGTATGAATTCTCGAAACAGGATGGGTTTACTACAAAAAAAAGGTTGTAGATTAATTCCCGAAATAGGACGAGGCAATTATCTATATGACCAGGCAGTATGAATTCCCGAAACAGGAAGAGTTTACCAATAAAGAACAGGTCGCAGATTAATTCCTGAAACAGGACGGAGCAATTATCTATATGACCAGGCGGTATGAATTCCCGAAACAGGACAGGTTTACCAATGAAAAACGAATTGTAGATCAATTCCCAAAATAGGACGGGGCGAATATTTGCATGACCAAATGATTTCCAATTCAGAGACTGAATTTTGAAAAAGCATCTCCTTCAGGGCCTTCGTTCTGAAAAGCACCCCCATAGACTGAATTCTAGTGAGCATCTCCCTTCAGAGACAGAATTCTGGTAAGCATCTCCTTCAGAAGTTATTCTGAAAAGCATTCCCCTTCAGAGACTAAATTCTGAAAAGAATTTCCTTCAGGGCCTTCGTCCTAAAAAACATTTTCCTTCAAAGATTGTCTGAAAAGGCATTCTTCAGATAAAATCGAGACAGAGATTTCATTATGATACTCCCTAACATATCTGACAGTTACTTTGGATGGTATCTGTAAGCCCATCTCCGGCAACACCTTATCACCTCTCTGAATGGCATCTTTAAGCCCATTAAAGCAATATAATTAACCAACAGTGTCACTTCGTGCACATGTGAGTGCAAATTTTGGGGCACTTAAGTGTTCAATCCTCTTCCACCTTCAGACCCCGAATGGCGAGCATCCCAATCTAACTCTTCAGGTTTAAGAAGATTGAACAGGGGAAGTTGTTGTACCCCAAAATCCCCCCCCCCCCATTTTTCAATACAAATTGGTTCAAGATATCTCCTCATGCTCCTAAGGGTCTCAAACACTCAAGACTATTCAAGAATTGATCAGATGAACCCTCCTCCTAAGTAGTGGCCTACAATTAGGGTTTTGGTTTTATCAAAGAAAATTGATCTTTTAATGCCTCAACTGAGTTTCATGGTTCCTCATATGCTTCAAATAATCCTCATGTCAAGTTTCAAGCCATGCATCACAAGTTTGCTCAGACAATTGCTCAAATGATTGAATATCAATTGTATTGGATAAAAAGTCAATTATGGTCAACATACAGTCAAAAATCAATATTCTTTGTCAACATCAACATTTTGAAGTCACATTCATCATTTGATCAAGGGTTGATCATGATTCATCAAGAAAACTCAAGATTCATCAAAATTCAAATATTACTAATTAAGGTTTTCTTAAGGAGAAGTCAACTAAACTTTGACCAAGCATAACATTCACATACTTCATCGGAAATTTCTCAACCAAATACCATTTTGAAGTAAATCCAATTCTCTACAACTTTGTCTCTCTAAGCTCAAGTCCAAAAATGCTTCATTTGAGAGATATGAGCCAAAACATTACAGGTCATTTTGAAAGTCAACAAAAAGACATTTTTTGTCAAAGCGATTTACATCAAATTAAATATTTCAAATGAGAAAATGACAAACGTGAGAGTTGTAGGGGACATCTTTAGCTTTCCAAAAAGTTAAACATCAACTTCATATGACAAAAATTGAGATAGTTATGATTGGTGCAAGTTGAGCAATTTTGAGAAAATGCATGAAGTCCACTTTGAGGAAAATTGCATTTTTGGGCTAATGGGCCTAAGTTTTTAGGTTCAAACGTGTTCATGACATGTTTAAGGACCCATAAGAACATTCATGCATTATCATTTATTTTTATTTTTATTCATTTAAAAGAAAAATAAATCAAATAAAATAGCAAATGATGGACCAAGGCATGTGGGATTTTATTTTGGATCATTTTGAAGCCCAAGATCACATATCCAACTTGCCAAAACCGTGTTGCCTCAATATGGAAAGAGAATTTCATTTGTTTTGGAAGGTTTTTAATTGGTTTTGGCAAGAATCTTCAAATTTGGAAGCTTGAAAACATGTTTTATCATGTTTTATTCACACTTAACTCCTCATGATTGCCATTCATTTTTGTTGACTTAATATGATGCTTATAAATAGAGGACATCATCAGAGAAGAGAAGACACGAAGGCTGCCTCAAAAAACATGGGTTTCAAAACAAAAAAATTTCAAATAATAGTGCCATATTGTATCAAAGCCTCTAGCCCGTTTCAGTCCAAACTAAGGATTGAATCATCTTCTTGAAGTTCCTAGGAACTTATCCAAGCCAATAAGCATCATATTCCACGTCCAGAACACCACACTCAACCCCTCCGATTTGGTACAAAATTTCTCAATTCGAATTTGTCAATCTATGCATTATTGTTTACTTTTGATTGCCCAAATATGTTTAACATGATGGGTGAGACAGGTTTGAACAAAAAAAAAGAACAAGCTCTAACGTAGAGAACATGATCTTCAATTCTTAGGGCATAAACTGTTGTTTTCTTCGAAACTCTGTTTACAGGCATATTCAGGAGAAAAGGACACAACCATTGAATTCACAATGATCTGCTTATGTAATCCAAACACTTGTTTTGTTCCAATTCATTGATTTTTTATAGGATTCATGATTCGTGTTGATCGGAGAAGACGACCAGAGTTTGACTCCGACGTCTCTGAATTGATGTTTTTATTGTTTGTTATTTAAATTATAATTCACTAACCCGTAACTACAACTGTCCTGGTGGTGAAGCGTGTGTTTGGTAAACGTAGGTGTGTGGGTTTGATCTCCCTTCTGGCAAATTATTTTGTTATTTTCAGGATAAAACACAAGATTATTACAAATGGAATTGTTCCTATTTCATATCACAAACCATCAACTGGCATAGTGGCAAGAAGGCATGTTGTTGAGATCAAGGGCGTGGGTTCAAGTCCCAGCGCCTGCAACCTTTTTCTTACCAATTTTTAGCTCTTTTTTCTATTTTCTTTCTTTTTTAACCCTTTTTTTAATCCAATAAAAAAATTATAAAAACAAAAAATTAGGTTTAGTCTTTTTTTTATCAATTAATTTAATTAATTTAGAATTAGTTTGTTGCAATTAAATTAATTAATTTTAATTAAATATTAGACATTAGGTTTTTTTAACATATAAAATCAAACCAAAAATACATAAAAAAAAATTGATTTTCAATATTTTAGACTTTAGGATTTATAAAAATAATTTACTAACATCTTATTTTATTTTTCTATTTATTTTATTAGACAAATTGTATAGATGTACAAATTTTGTAATAACCTAGTTTAAATTCTCGCACAATTTCTTTATCATGTAACTGCCCCAAGGCCCTGTAATAGCGTATGACTTTACTTTTCCGCACTTATACTTTATGCCTTGTATATATATAACTATGTAGCAATAGGCTTGTATGACAAGATAAAATTAATCGGTAGATAACCCTAATTGGCAAGATAAATATAATTAAATCAATACACTTTGCATACTCACACATCTAGGATAACCTCTCTTTGTTGCCTTCGAAAACATGATCATGTCCCTCGAAAGTAAGGGTACTTAAGAAAAGACCCTCGATTAAATCATCATAGTCCCTTAGAATAAAGATCATAGTCCCGTGATATCCCTCGAGTTTCCTATGAAAAGATGATCTAGCCCTTTGTTGCCTAAGAATAACATGATGACAGTCCCTTTGAATTTCCAAAGTATCCTTACATGTTGCTTTATTTGACTATACGACGACCCTACGCATGTTCCTTCATATCCAATAGATAGGGCTACCTACTAACTAATGGCATTAATAGAACTATCTCTAAAGGAGAAGGAAAAGAATAAGAACGACCTTGAGTGGGTAAGAACTTTTAATCACTTTCCCACAGCTCTTTTCTAAAAAATAAACATTTCACACATCACCTTTTCAAAACAAACATTTTCAAACACTTTGTACGCGTTTTTGAGGACTGATACAAGAATCATTACAAAGTTAGCCGTATGTAATATGGTGGGAGAACTGACTTTTAGGTTTTACGTTTTATCGCAAACGTTGCTGATAGCAAAAGTCGCCACTGACTTTTCTTTTATCTAATAAAGGAAAGGGTGAAAAGAACAAAAAATGTCTTTTGAGAATTTTCTGAGTAAGAGGGGTAGGTTATGAAAAGGGAAGGTAATAGCACCCTTTTCATCCGTAGTTATATGCGGGCTCTTAATTGCTAGCTCACTTTTGAAAAATGCTATGTGAATGTGTGTTTGAAAATATGTTGAAAATGCCTAAGTTCGGAAAACTTTATAATGATTCTCGTATCGTTGATAACGCATACAAAGTGTTTATTTTGAAAATATTTTAGAAAATTTTTTGTGTGAAAAGATGTTTTGTTTTTGTGTGAGAAAGCGATTACGGGCTATCTACCTACTCAAAAGTCTTTGTTCTTTTCCTCCTCCTTTATATAGTGCTATCCTACCATTAGTTAGTAGGAAGCCCTATCGTTGGATATGTGAGAACCAGGCGCGGGTCATCATACAATCATAAAGGTAACTTGTAGGGAACTTTAGCAATTCGTCGTAAGAGACTAAGATCGTTTACTGAAGGTAGCATCGAAGGTTCATCGAGGGACTATGATCTTTTAACCAAGGGTCTTTGCTAAAGCGTCCCATATTCAAGGGACATTGTAACACCCTATTTCTACCCGATGAATATTAATAAAATTAGAGTTATAAAATTTTGACATACAAATAGGATGCTACACTTACAACTTATAACAACGACATTTAATCGCATGTAACATAGATACATAATACTTAAAACTCGGATGAATCGATAGCAACATAGACTAGTATTTGAGAACAAAATCACTTTTATAATTAAGCAACGAAATCACAATTCTCAACTCAAATGACATAACATCTTTTTCCAATTGAAAACAACTTCAAAACAACAAGTACTTAACAGAATCAACTTAAAATTCAACAACTGAAGTAATAACAACGATAAAGAAATAAGCGTTCATCCCCCCGAGTTTTACATATCAGAGCGACGGCACTGACTCGAACTAATAAAGGTAACAGCCTTCACTCTAGATTACCTGCACGTTACCAACATAGCGGTAACATTCAAACAGAAGGGGTGACATATCAAACAATATAATAGAATGTATGATAAATAATATGTTAGAATCAATTCATATAAAAATCACCACTTCACAGCCTTTTAACAACATTCAACACAACTAATTCATCATCACAACAACTCAAGATGCAACATGAAATGCAACTTGTTACGATGCAAATGCATGAGGTACCAACGAAGCAAGACTCTCAACTTAATAATTTTCCAATTAATAGAGGCATCAACAAGGCATAAGCCTTCAACTTAATATTTTTCCAATCTAGGCCAACTTAACGAGCATCAGCTCCAACTTGATATTTGATGTATCCGACACAACATGAATGTAGCAACAACAACAACTCAACATAAACCAGCGTTGTCCATAAGCCTATAAGATCAACAATAAATTAAACATCAACCCAACATAAATCAATATTTGCCATAAGCCTATAACATCAACAACAAATTCAACATCAACTTAACATAAATCAACGTTGGCCATAAGCCTATAACATCAACAACAAATTCAACATCAACTCAACATAAATCAACATTGTCCATAAGCCTACAACATAATATCTGCCAATAATTATAGGCATTTCAAAAACATCGGTATATCCTGCAACTTCGCATCGTCAACAATATTGACATTACAACAACATAGTAAAATTCACAAATACAATCAGAACTCGTTACAATAACACTAGATAATTATTCAGCTATACGTCTATATTCGGCTATTAGACGTTCTGTGACGGTTCCTCTAATATTAACTTGTTGCAACTATTATATTTGCTAGTACTGCTATCAACAATTTTTACTACTGCTAGTACTACTAATTAATTATCTACTGTTGTTTCGTTACTAATAGCTTTCTGTTACTATTTCACAATTAACTCCTATTGTCAACTTATTCATACCACATGTACTATGCTATTATATTGTTAATATTTTTCCGATAAGGTTCCTGCAATTACATCCTACTAACATGAATTATGTCTGCTATTGTTTTACTATTAATAGCCTACAACTTAGTTTTAGCCAATCAATACAGGCAACACAACAAAATTCATCACAACCTGCAACTTCGCAATTAACAACAACACCATCACATCAACTTAATAATTATCCCTGCTAAGCATTTTGACTATGTCATCTATTAATCCTACCTGCTACATATGCTAAGCTACAATATGATTACTTTGGTAACAAATAATAGTCTCTGCTATTACTTACTGATTTTGTTACTTATTACCCTTAACTCTTCTACTTAATTAAACTTGCTTCTAATACACATTTACTATTTTCTAATAATTAGAGTTGATAAAGAAACAGATCCAAGAACAGACAGACAGAACAACTGAAAAATAGAGTTTTAGGGACGTGCCCCTCGTCACGCCTAGGGTGCCCCTAGGCACAAAGCTAAAAAACCGTTCCGCTCGTCATGGAGTTGTGCCGCTCGGAACACTCCTCTCCAAACCATGTTGGTCAACATGCTCGTGTGCCCATCGACACAAAGTTTCTCACGCAGTTTCTTCACAGGTTTACTGATTTAAACATAGAATTCTCTTTGATTAACAGTTTCCCAAATAACAGACCAACACAACATATGATCACAACATAATCCCTATAGTAAAATCAACATAGGATAATTTTCCCACAACATATTCATTGACAGTAAGACGATTTCAGAAATTTCTAAAGTACCCACACAACAAATATACATGCACAGTAACAAATTTACACGACCCGAGTCTGACATGTTATTCATCATATAACCAATTATAGAGTCAGAACCCCACCCTTACCTTGGATTGGAGACCTCTCTACAATTCTTCGGTCAAACCTAGCTTTTCCTCTCTTCCCTTTGCTCTGCAATTTCTATGTTCTCTTTATCTCTTCCAACACTTATTCCTCTTCTACTTGACAAAACCTATTTCCTAATATCAACTTAACCTTATTTCAGTAATCGCATTTGGGCCTAACTTAGTCACCCCTACTTACTACATACCACCATATAAATAAGTCCAACAAATTAATCTTATATTATTCCATTAATTCCAACATTATTATTATTAATCAACTAATTAATTAATTAATAATAATCTAACAACTTATACCCACAATTCTCAACATCTCACAGCTGCAACAAATAATCCAAAAATAAATTAATTAAATAACTAATTAAATTATCGGGCGTTATAACTCTCCCCCACTTAGAGTATTTTCGTCCTCGAAAATCTACTCGATACTACCACTCTTAACGCGAATTTTGCATCACACTCTCTGATTCCCAAGTCGCGTATGGCAACACTTCAACCACTACTTTCTTGACATAACCATAACTCAACGCGATTTAAATCAGATACATACATACTAATTATTCAACACCTTTGCGACATAATCGTTAATAACTTATCAATCACTTCAACAATATCTTGACATATCAACCTTTAAAGTAGTAACAACCACAACACACTTATACTTGGATGTACAACATCACATCATCATCTTAACAACATTTTCAACAACAAAAACCATACACACTTTCATTCCCCTTTATATATATATATATATATATATATATATATATATATATATATATATATATATATATATATATATATATATATATATATATATATATATATATATATATATATATATATATATATATATATATATATATATATATATATATTAACAAAATATCAACAACACTATTCATATTGTCGTATCACCCTTATAGTGACATCAACGTAGCCAACATAGTCAACGTCGTCATATTATGGAGTACTTTCCTCATTTACGGTAACCAACAACAAAATTACGGCAACGGAAACAAAATCATTATAACATCAACTTAACAGTATAAGTCAATGAATATACATACAACTCACCATCGACCAACAACCATAATAATATTCTTATAAAATTAACAAATATTTACGAGAAAACACAGTACCCTGGCACCTCATCACGCTTCAGTTGCGCAACTCTGATCATCCATCTTAAGTCACCGTCCTCATTAAAATTTTTGTCAACTATATGATTTACAAGTTTCAATCTAGTTTTGGACTGTCTTTTAACATCCACCATAAAATTTTTGTTCACTTGATATTCTCAATCCTTCACTTTGCAATGTTAGCTCGCATATAAACCACTACTCCGAATTGTTCGACATGTCTCAACTCTTTCCTAATCACTCCTCTATTAATTCACACAAACTGGTGAGTGACTATCCTCGCAATATAAAATCAATCACTTTACACACTATTAAGTTAGCAAGACAAGTCTACACCATCCAACACGATCTCGTCTACTATCAACAAGAGATTAAGGGTGATCAGTTCCTTAATTTGTCAATAGATAGCCGGCGACCATAATGGAGTATAAACCATTGTTACCAAGCCTTAATAGTGTTTCCTTTAGAACTTGTACTTAAGTCACTTAAAGAACCATAATCCGATAATCTTCAATGAGGTCTATAAATACTCCCAAAATTTCCCTCATTTTATCTTGTCGATGAGACACCAACGCTCAATATATTACACGGTCCACATTACACTCACTTAGGCTCACACGAAGGTTAAGTATCCTCCAACTCAAGAATTACTTTCTTCATCTTTGCATCATCGGGAATACAAATTCGATTACGGAATCTCAACACACCCTGCACATCTAACTTGCAATCATCATTCTCATACTAATCGAGTCCAACCACCGAATCTACCAATTTCATATATAACTTTTGAGCTTCTTTGATACTGTCCAGAAAATCATTGTTAATATTCAACTTCCCCAACATAACAATCTTCGGTGTCACTTTGCAAACTAAGCTCATATCTCTGAACTGTTCAATTAACTCCAACTCTTTAACCATTATTGCCGACATATGTAAAGCCTTTCGACTTAAAGCATCTGCCACGACATTATCTTTACTTGGATGATAATTCAAACCGAAACCATAATATTTCAACAACTCCAACCATCCTCGTTGTCTCATATTCAATTCCTTCTGATCAAATAAATACTTTAAATTATTATGGTCGTTAAATACTTCAAATCTAGAACCAAAAAGACAATGTCCCCAAATCTTCAACATAAACACCACCGCTGCTAACTCTAAGTCACGCGTAGGATAATTCCTCTCATGAACTATGAGTTGTCTAGAAGCACAAGCAACAACTTGTCCATTCAGCATTAGCACACCACTAAGTCCCATCTTAGACGCATTCATAATACACTACAAATGACTCACTCTGATTAGGCAAAACCAATACCGGAGCAATCGTCAATCTTTTCTTTAGTTCTACAAAACTTTCTTCACATGCAACATCCCATACTTGAAATGATGAACGACTATATTTTTAATGTCGAATATCTCATTTCTCAACTTACTCGCCAACAACATATTATGCTTGACCTCGTCTCGAACAACTGCGATAATAAACATTTATGCCCAAAAAAGCCTCTAGTTCCATAAACGACTTCAGAGTTCCTCCATATGGGAATGCATCAACCATATCTGAAAACACTTTCATATTATAAAATATATTTCTATCTCCTTATAGGTTCAAATGGAACACCAATCCGATACTCGGAACACAAGATATGAATTTCCAAAGTTATCCGAAAATGCGAACACTGATGTCATGCAACGACATACTATTACACACCTTACAATAATATCAGAACAAAATTTCTTTGTACCAGTACCAACACTTACCATCCTTGAAATCATACTCATCTCCTCGTATTTCTGACTTCGACTCGCGATTCAAAACAGTCCAACAACTTCAACAACTTTTATAATCACTCACAAGGATCCCACGACAAGGTCTACAACAATTTGTCACTCTATCACCGTTCAAACATCGACATCTTATGCAAAGGCTACTCAAAACGACAACTTCACTGTCCATCACCAGCGTTGAAACATCACAACTTTCAAAATTGTATCTTCTAAAAATTATCCTTATTGCTTAACAATCACCTTCAGAAACATCAGCGATTTACACTCTACTCGTATATCAACAATCGTTACATTGCTCCTCATCCTTCGAGAAGTAGACATCAACAATGTCTGATCTTCCTCCCTCAAGACGTTCCAACTTGATTAACAAACAAAATCTTTAATCCATGTCACCTTCGGATTCTGAAAACAATAAAACTCCAACAATACTTGCACTGTCGCTATACCGAACCAACATCTTACAACCAAAACATATCCGAGAAGCAAAGCTTATCCGCAACTTATCTTCAAACCAACTCCTACATACAATCGATTGTAAAAGCAAGCAAGTATCGATAGTGTGTTGCTCACACGTACTAAGAAACAACATATCGATAGTATTCATTTGTTACACTACCCTAATGACTGAAAAACTTGGTCGGGCGGACCAACCTGCTCTGATACCACTAATGTAACACCCTATTTCTACCCGACGAATATTAATAAAATCAGAGTTATAAAATTTTGACATACAAATAGGATGCTACACTTACAACTTATAACAATGGCATTTAATCACATGTAACATAGATACATAACACTTAAGACTCGGATGAACCGATAGCAACATAAACTAGTCTTTGAGAACAAAACGACTTTTATTATTAAGCAGCGAAATCACAATTCTCAACTCAAATGACATAACATCTTTGTCTAATTGAAAACTTAAAAATAACAAGTACTTATCAGAATCAACTTAAAATTCAACAACTGAAGTAATAACAACGATAAAGAAATAAGCGTTCATCCCCCCGAATGTTATGTATCAGAGCGACGACACCGACTCGAACTAATTAAGGTAACAGCCTTCACTCTAGATTACCTGCACGTTACCAACATAGCTGTAACATTCAAACAGAAGGGGTGACATATCAAACAATATAATAGAATGTATGATAAATAATATGTTAGAATCAATTCATATAAAAATCACCACTTCACAGCCTTTTAACAACATTCAACACAACTAATTCATCATCACAACAACTCAAGATGCAACATGAAATGCAACTTGTTACGATGCAAATGCATGTGGTAACATATAAGAAAAACTCCAAACCTAATAATCTAGAAATTAATAAAGGAATCAACAAGGCATAAGCCTTCAACTTAATATTTTGCTAATCCAGGCTAACTTAACGAGCATCAGCTCCAACTTGATATGTGATGTATGTGACACAACATGAATGTAGCAACAACAACAACAAACAAAAACTCAACATAAACTAACATTGGCCATAAGCCTATAACATCAATAACAAATTCAACATCAACTCAACATAAATCAACGTTGGCCATAAGCCTATAACATCAACAACAAATTTAACATCAACTCAACATAAATCAACGTTATCCATAAGCCTATAACATCAACAACAAATTCAACATCAACTCAACATAAATCAATGTCGGCCATAAGCCTACATCATAATATCTTCCAAAAACTAGAGGCATTTCAACAACATCGGTACATCTTGCAACTTTGCATTGTCAACAATATTGACATTACAACAAAATTCACAAATATAATAGGAACTCGTTGCAATAACTCTACATAATTATTCAGCTATACGTCTATATTCGGATATTAGACGCTCTGTGACGGTTCCTCTAATATTAACCTGTTGCAACTAATATATAAGCTAGTACTGCTATCAACAATTTCTACTACTGCTAGTACTACGAATTAATTATCTAATTTTATTTCATTACTAATAGCTTTTTGTTACTATTTCACAATTATCTCCTACTGTCAAATTATTCCTACCACATGTACTATGTTATTTATTGTTAATAGTTTTCTGATAAGGTTCCATATAATTACATCCTACTACCATGAATTATCTCTGCTATTGTTTTACTGTTAATAGCCTACAACTTGGTTTTAGCCAATCAATAGAGGCAACACAACATAATTCATCACTACCTGCAACTTTGCAATTAACAACAAGATCATCACATCAACTTAATAATTGTCCCTGCTAAGCATTTTGACTTTGTCATCTATTAATCCTACCTTCTACATATGCTAAGCTACAATATGCTTACGTTGGTAACCAACAATAGTCTCTGCTATTACTTACTGATTCTATTACTTATTACCGTTAACTCTGCTACTTAATTAAACTTGCTTCTAGTACACATTTACTATTTGCTAATAATTAGAACTGATAAAGTAACAGATGCAGGAACACACAGACAGAACAACTGAAAAAGCAGAGTTTTAGGGACGTGCCCCTCGTCACGCCTAGGGTGCCCCTAGGAACAAAGCTAAAAGACTGTGCCACTCGCCATGGAGTTGTGACAGTCGACATGATTGTGTGCCCCTCGGCACAGAGTTTCTCACACAGTTTCTTCACAGGCTTACTGATTTAAACATAGAATTCTCTTCGATTAACAGTTTCTCAATTAACAGACCAACACAACGTATGATCACAACAACATAATCTCTATATCAACATCAATAATAGGATAATTATCCCACAATAGATTCATTGACAGTAAGACAATTTCGGCAATTTCTAAAGTAACCACAACAAATATACATGCATAGTAAAAAATTTACACGACCCAATTCCCACATGCTATTCATCATATACCCAATTATAGAGTCAGAACCCCACCCTTACCTTGGATTGGAGACCGCTCTACAATTCTTCGATCGAACCTAGCTTTGCCTCTCTTCCCTTTGCTTTGCAACTTCTACGTTCTCTTTCTCTCTTCCAACCCTTATTCCTCTTCTGTTTGACAAAACCTATTTTCTCATATCAACTTAACATTATTTCAGTAGTCACATTTGGGCCTAACTTACTCACCCCCACTTACTACATACCACCATATAAATAAGCCGAACAATTTAATCTTATATTATTCCATTAATTCCAACATTATTATTATTATTAATAAACTAATTAATTAATTAACAATAATCTAACAACTTATACCAACAATTCACAATATCTTACAACTTCAACAAATAATCCAAAAATAATTTAATTAAATAATTAATTAAATTATCAGGCGTTAAAACTCTCCCCAACTTAGAGTATTTTCGTCCTCTAAAATCTACTCGATACTACCACTCTTAACGCGAATTCCGCATCACACTCTCTGATTCCCAAGACGCGTCTGGCAACACTTAGACCATTACTATCTTGACATAACCATAACTCAACATGATTTAAATCAAATACACGCATGCTAATTATTCAACACCTTCGCAACATAATCGTTAATAACTTATCAATCAGTTCAACAATATCTTGACATATCAACATTTAAAGTAGTAACAACCACAACACACTTATACTTGGATGTACAACGTCACATCATCATCTTAACAACATTTTCAACACCAAAAATCATACACACTTTCATTCCCATATATATATATATATATATATATATATATATATATATATATATATATATATATATATATATATATATATATATATATATATATATATATATATATATATATCAACAAATCTATTCATATCGCCGTATAACTCTTATAGTGACATCAACATAGCCAACATAGTCAACGTCGTCATATTATGGAGTACTTTCCTCATTTACGGTAACCAACAACAACATTAGGGAAACGGAAACAAAATCATTATAACATCAACTTAAATGTATAAGTAAAAAAATATACACACAACTCACCATCGACCAACAACCACAATAATCTCCTTATAAAATCAACAAATATTTACGAGAAAACACAGTACCCTGGCACCTCATCCCTATATCAATATTCCACAAAATCAAACATGTAGATCAAGACATATCATTCCCATAGGCTTCTGGTATTTAGTCTTCCATTCCTAACGAGTCGTACACGCATATAGCAACCGCGCCACATCACGCTTTAGCTGTGCAACTATGATCATCCATCTTAAGTCACCGTCCTCATTAAAATTTCTGTCAACTATATGACTTACAAGTTTCAATATAGTTTCGAACATTCTTTTAACATCCACCATAAAAAAAATTTTCACTTGATATTTTCAATCCTTCACTTTGCAATGTTAGCTCGCATATAAACCCACTACTCCGAATTGTTCAACATGTCTCAACTCTTTCCTAGCCACACCTCTATTAATTCGCACAAACTAGTGAGCGACTATCCTCATGATATAAAATTAATCACTTTACACACTATTAAGGTATCAAGACAAGTCTACACCATCCAACACGATCTCGTCTACTATCAACAAGAGATTAAGGGTGATCAGTTCCTTAATTTGTCAATAGATAGCTGATGACCATAATGGAGTATAAACCATCGTTAACAAACCTTAATAGTGTTTCCTTTAGAACTTGTACTTAAGTCACCTAAATCACGATAATCCAATAATCTTCATAAGGTCTACAAATACTCTCACAATTTCCCTCTCATTTGATCTTGTCGATGAGACACCAACGCTCAACATATTACACGGTCCACATTACACTCACTTAGCCTTACACGAAGGTTAAGTATCCTCCAACTCAAGAATTACATTCTTCATCGCTGCATCATCAGCAATACAAATTCGATTACTGGATCTTAACACACCCTGCACATCTAACTTAAAATCATCATTCTCAGACGGATTGAGTCCAACCACCAAATCTACTAATTTCATATCTGACTTCTGAGCTTCTTTGATATTGTCCAGAAAATCATTGTTAATCTTCAACATCCTCAACATAACAATCTTCAGTGTCACTTCGCAAACTAAGCTCATATCTTTGAACTGTTCAATTAACTCCAAATTTTTTAACCATCATTACTGACATATGTAAAGTCTTTTGACTTAAAGCATCTGCCACAGCATTAGCTTTACTTGGATGATAATTCAAACTGAAAAAATAATCTTTCAACAACTCCAACCATCCTCGTTGTCTCATATTCAATTCCTTCTGATCAAATAAATACTTTAAACTATTATGGTCGTTAAATACTTCAAATCTAGAACCAAAAAGATAATGTCCCCAAATCTTCAACATAAACACCACCGCTGTTAACTCTAAGTCACGCGTAGGATAATTACTCTCATGAACTATGAATTGTCTAGAAGCACAAGCAACAACTAGTCCATTCAGCATTAGCACACCACTAAGTCCCATCTTAGACGCATTCATAATACACTACAAAGGACTCACTCAGATTAGGCAAAACCAATACTGGAGTAGTCGCCAATCTTTTCTTTAGTTCTACAAAACTTTCTTCACATGCAATATCCCATACTTGAAATGATGAACGACTATCCTTTTTAATGCCGAACATCTCATTTCTCAACTTGTTCACCAACAATATATTGTGCTTGACCTCGTCTCGAGCAACTGTGATAATAAACATTTATGCCCAAAAAAGCCTCTAGTTCCGTAAACGACTCCAGAGTTCCTCCATATGGAAATACATCAACCATATCTGAAACACTTTCATATGATAGAATATATTTATATCTCCTCCTAGGTTCAAACGGAACACTAATCCGATACTCGAAACACAAGATATGAATTTCCAAAGTTATCCGAAAATGTGAACACCGACGTCATGCAACGACATACTATTACACACCTTACGATAACATCAGAACAAAATTTCTTTGTACCAGTACCAACACTTACCATCCTTGAAATTGTACTCATCTCCTCGCATTTCTGACTCTGACTCACGATTCAAAACATTCCAACAACTTTTACAATCACTCACAAGGATCCCACGACAAGGTCTACAACAATATGTCACTCTATCACCATTCAAACATCGACATGTTATGCAAGGGCTACTCAAACCGAAAACTTCACAGTCCCCTAGCAGCACTAAAACATCGTAATATTTCTAAATTCCATCTTCTAAAAATTACCCTTGTTACTTAACAATCACCTTCAGAAACATCAGGGATTTACACTTTACTCGTATATCAACAATCATTACATTATTCCTCATCCTTTGAGAAGTAAACATCAACAATGTATGATCGTCCTCCCTCAAGAAGTTCCAACTTGATTAACAAACAAAATCATTAATCCATGTCACCTTCGGATTCGGAAAACAACAAAACTCCAACAATACTTGCATTGTCGCCATACTGAACCAACATCTTACTACTGAAACATATCCGAGAAGCAAAGCTTCTCCCCAACTTATCTCCAAACCAACTCCTGCATATAATTGATTGTAAAAGCAAGCAAGTATCGACAGCGTGTCGCACACACGTACTAAGAAATAACACATCAACAGTATTCAACTATCACACTACTCTACTAACTCAAAAACTTGGTCGGACAGACCGGCCTGCTCTGATACCACTAATGTAACACCCCATTTCTACCCGACGAATATTAATAAAATTATAGTTATAAAATTTTGACATACAAATAGGATGCTACACTTACAACTTATAACAATAGAATTTAACCGCATGTAACATAGATACATAATACTTAAAACTTGGATGAACTGATAGCAACATAAATTAGTCTTTGAGAATAAAATGACTTTTATAATTAAGCCGTGGAATCAAAATTCTCAACTCAAACAACATAATATCTTTGTCCAACTGAAAACAACTTCAAAATAACAAGTACTTAACGGAATCAACTTAGAATTCAACAATTGAAGTAATAACAATGATAAAGTGACAAGCGTTCATCCCCCCGAGTGTTACATATCAGAGCGACGACACCGACTCGAACTAATGAAGGTAACAACCTTCACTCTGGATTACCTGCACGTTACCAACTTAGGGGTAACATTCAAACAAAAGGGTAGAGATATCGAACAATATAATAGAATGTATGATAAATAATATGTTAGAATCAGTTAATATAACAATCACCACTTCACAGCTTTTTAACAACATTTAACACAACTAATTCATCATCATAACAACTGAAGATGCAACATGAAATGTGACTTGTTACGATGCAAATGCATGTGGTACTAACGGAGAAAAACTCCAAACTTAAAAATATGCCAATTAATAGAGGCATCAACAAAGAATAAGCCTTTAACTTAATATTTTTCCAATCCATGCCAACTTAACAAGCATCATCTCCAACTTGACATGTGATGTATGCGACACAACATGAATGTAGCAACAACAACAACAAACAACAACTCAACATAAATCAATGTTGGCCATAATCCTATAACATCAACAACAAATTCAACATCAACTCAATATAAATCAACATTGGCCATAAGCCTATAACATGAACAACAAATTCAACATTAACTCAACATAAATCAACATTGGCCATAAGCCTATAACATCAACAACAAATTCAACATCAACTCAACATAAATCAACGCTGGCCATAAGACTACAATATAATATCTTCCAAGAATTAGAGGGATTTCAAAAACATCGATATATCCTGCAACTTAGCATCGTCAACAATATTGACATTACAACAACATAGTAAAATTCACAAATACAATCGGAACCCGTTGCAATAACATTACATAATTATTCAACTATAAATCTATATTCGACTATTAGACGCTCTGCAACAGTTAATCTAATATTAACCTACTGCAACTATTATATAGGCTAGTACTGCTATCAAAAATTTATACTAATGCTAGTACTACTAATTAATTATCTATTGTTGTTTCATTACTAATAGCTTTCTGTTGCTATTTCACAACTAACTCCTACTGTCAACTTATTCCTGCCACATGTACTATGCCATTATACTTTTAATAGTTTTCCAATAAGGTTTCTTTAATTACATCCTACTACCATGAATTATCTCTGCTATTGTTTTACTGTTAATAGCCTACAACTTGGTTTTAGCCAATCAATACATGCAACACAACAAAATTCATCACTACCTGCAACTTCGCAATTAACAATAACATCATCACAGCAACTTAATAATTGTCCCTGCTAAGCATTTTGACTAAGTCATCTATTAATCCTACCTGATACATATGCTAAGCTACAATTTGCTTACTTTGGTAACCAGCAATAGTTTCTTCTATTACTTACTGATTTTGTTACTTATTATCGTTAAATCTTCTACTTAATTAAACTTGCTTCTAATACACATTTACTATTTGCTAATAATTAGAACTAATAAAGTAACAGATCCAGGAACAGACAGACAGAACAACTGAAAAGAAGAGTTTTAGGGGCGTACCCCTCGTCACGCCTAGGGTGCCCCTCGGCACAAAGCTAAAAGATGGTGCCGCTCGCCATGGAGTTGTGCTGCTCGACACACTCCTCTCTAAACCACGTCGGTCGACATGCTCGTGTGCCCCTCGGCACAAAGTTTCTCACGCAGTTTCTTCACAGGCTTCCTGATTTAAACACAAAATTCTCTTGATTAACAGTTTCTCAAATAACAAACCAACACAACATATGATCACAACAACATAATTCCTATAGCAACATCAACATAGGATAATTTTCCCACAACATATTCATTGGCAGTAAGACGATTTCAGCAATTTCCGAAGTAACCACAAAAAATATACATGCATAGTAACAATTTTACACGACCCAACTCCCACATGCTATTCATCATATACCCAATTATAGATTCAGAACCCCACCCTTGCCTTGGATTAGAGACTGCTC
Source organism: Vicia faba (assembly GCA_948472305.1). Taxonomy (NCBI): domain Eukaryota; kingdom Viridiplantae; phylum Streptophyta; class Magnoliopsida; order Fabales; family Fabaceae; genus Vicia; species Vicia faba. The sequence continues at coordinate 807,309,765 of OX451737.1, forward strand.
TATAATTCTTCGATCAAACATAGCTTTGCCTTTTTTCCCTTTACTCTGCAACTTCTATGTTCTCATTTTCTCTTCCAACCCTTATTCCTCTTCTACTTGACAAAACCTATTTTCTCATATCAGCTTAACCTTATTTCAGTAATCACATTTGGGCCTAACTTTCTCACCCTCACTTACTATATACCACTATATAAATAAGCCCAACAACTTAATGTTATATTATTCCATTTATTCTAACATTATTATTATTAATCAACTAATTAATTAATTAATAATAATCTAACAACTTATACCAATAATCCTCAACATCTCACAACTTCAACAAATAATCTAAAAATAATTTAATTAAACAATTAACTAAATTATCGGGCGTTACAGACATGACTGTTTTTATGAGCAACAAGTGGAGTCACCCTAGAGGTGCGCGTGTGAAAAGTGATTTGTTTTTAATTATTTTATCTCGAGGTTAGAGTTATCTAGCGGTTGATTTTAGATCTTATCATATACGCCTAATTATTATACAGTTATATATACATACATGGATAATTATAGGTGCGTAAATTAAAGTGCAGGAAATAAAATCTACGCTATTATAATGCTTCAGGGATGGGGTTACAAACCATAAAAAACGGGGATGAAGTAAAAGTCTAATTAAACTATTACAAATCGTATACAATTACACTGATCGAAAAATGCAAAAATAGTAAATTACACGAAAAAAGAAAAGGGGAATTGTTTTGTGATTTTATCAAGTAAGGAAATTAAATCAAATAAAAGCTATGAACCGAGATTCAAGAATTCTAAATAATATTTTTGGTTTTTTTTTTGTTAGTGACTTAGTGAATTGTGTACAATTTATTTTGAATTATTTACGAGATAGCAAGATTGCATCGGAGAGAATTAGAATATGCACAAAGTTAGTGATAAGTTATTACCCTAACTAACTTAATTATATTACTAAATGAGTTATTTACTAAAACTAATAAAATTAAGTATCCTAATAAAATTTGGTTATTTTAATAAAAATAATGAAACAATTTTTTTGTATTTTTATATTTTTGTTTGTGAGAAAATTTGAAAAGAAAATGAAAACCTATTCTATTTAAAGAAAAGAAAATGATTTATTAAAATAAAAGAAATTAAATTATATATTTTGGGTTGTTTTATATAAAGAAAATTAAAATAATTAACAAGACAGGGGGTGTGGGCCGAACTTCGAATGGGCTAGAAGCTTAAGCCCACTAGCAATAAAAGAGAATTAAAAAATTAGGTTAAAGTAAGAAAATAGAATAATGGTAAAATGCTCCCTACGAGTCTCAAACCCAGGTGCTCTGGGTTTGTAATTCTCACGCCCTAGCCGCTACACCATGTATTCATTCATTAGTTCACTTAATAAAAAAACTATAAAACTCAAAATTTGTGAAATGGGTTGGACCAGATTCATCTTAAGAGGAATAGAGAGGGGTTTTTTTGGAACCCTAATTGAGAGGAAAGAGGCGTCATGGCTGGCTCATTGGGAAAGGAAAAAAAATTAAAATTAATTCAATTAGAAACAAACATTAATCTTTCTCTCTCAACCAAATTCACGTTCTCTCTGTTCATCTCTTCTCGTTTTCTCTCACTCAAAAATCACCACTCTGTTTCTCTTTCTTCTTAACCGCATCCTTTCCTCTTCATCGCTCAACAACAACAAAAGAACTCTCTTGTTTCATATCTTGGTTTATTGAACACAGATCAATAACAACATATCCATATAAACAAATAAACAGCAACACGCAAACACCAAACAATCTAAAAAAGACGAAGTGAAACAGAAGAGATTACCGGTGGAGAAGAAGAGTTTTCTGATGATGAATCCAACGCGGCAAATGGTTCAGGTACAACGTTAACACTCTTTTCTCTTCTTATACAATTTCTGCTTCTGATGCATACAGTTTTTGCAGGTTATGTTATTGAGTTGTGTTGATGGAGTTTTGAATAGGGATTTGGGGAAGGGATGCATTTTTCTGATATTATTTCGTGTGTCTATGCAGAGGTTTAAAGTGTATTTTTTTTAGATGTAGCTAAGGTGTTTGTAGGGTATGTGTTAAGCTTACGGTTTGAGGAATGAACATGGGGTTTTACGCAGAGGGAGATTGTGTTAGAAAAAGGTTTGAGCAGGTTAAGGTGTTTATGGAAGGTTGAAGAGTATATTTTTTTATGCATTTTCTAACACTTTTATCCTTCTCTGTTGGTATCAGATTGCCTTGTTTTATATCCAATGAAAATGAGGTTTTGGGGGGGAAATTTGGTGAGTTTGAACATTTTTGTTGTTCTCTTTTGTAGCTTTTTAGACGTAAATTTTTTGTCATACCATTTGTGTGCAATGTTGACAGGTTTTGGAGGGGAGTGGACAGGTTTTTTGTCCTGTTTCTGAAGGGCTATGTTATGCATGTTTTGGTTTTGATCTTTATGTTATGTTATCTTTTCTTTTCTCAGTTTTGGCTTTTATCTAAATGGGTGCAAGATCTTGACTGATAACATATGATATTGTGTTGTTTTTTGGCAGATTTCTAGGTTGTTTGTTGACAGATATATGGCATCATAGCAGAGCTGGATTTTTGGGCTGGTTTTATAGCAAGTGGACAATAACTTTTGGACAGCTTTGTGCAGCTTTTTTGGACTGGTTTAGTGACAAGTGTGTTTTCTTGGTTATGGTTAGTATTTTTTTTATTATGTAACTTATATGCTTGTTATACCCTTGAATGCCATGAATAAACGAATTATATGGCCTTGTAACATTTCCATAATTGCCTTGCATTCTTGATGTTTTTATGTCCATGAACTTTTGGCAATCCAAGCTTGAGATTTTGATATTGGCGTAATCTCTTCCGTTTTTGTAGGTCATGTATATGCTTGGTGCATGATGAAGAAGAAAACATAAACAAGAATCATCTTGGCATGAGGAGAAAATGTGAACAAAAGTAAATTTAGGCTTTCTTTGTAAACTTGATTTTCCTTGTAAACTTGATAATGTAACTTGGATTACATCTTTGTGACTTGAGAAATAATGTACCAAATTTCCACTTGTTATGTTTGGACCTAATCCAACCTTTCACTTTTTCGAACTTCGCTTGAGTTGTCTTGAGTAGTATGTTGAAACAAATTCAACCTTTCCACTTTTTTCAAATCATGAATGCCTTAATCTTATGCTAAAGTGATGACGTAATTTGAAGTTTGGCACAAAAGTCTTGACTGATTCTCTTGTAGTATTTGTATCTTTGAATCCAAATTGTCAAAGTGGAGTCTTTGATGACTACTTCAAATTATCTTCAACTCAATAAAACCTTGACTCAAATCCTCGTTCCATGTTAACTTGTAATACAACCAATGAACCTTAACTAATGATCTCCATGCAAATCCAATGCCTTTGATAAAAACCTTTTGATGAAAGTGGAACTTGAAGTAGAGAAAGACACCTTAATCAAATATTCATTGGTGGACATCAACAAACCCAACCATGAAGGATGCAAAACCCTAATCCACTTGAGTTGTCCAAGAGAAAAACTAGATGAGTCCACCTTTAGTTTAAGTGAAGGAATCTCAAACCAATGGAAACCCCACTTTCTGAATGAACAACTTAGGAGATGGTAATTGATGAGCAAACCCTGATTTGTAGTCACACATAGGGAAATAAACCCCTAATCCAAGATCTTGACGAATTTGAATGAGAAACAACCTTTGAATGAGCCTGAAGAGGTGTCTTGAATTAACTGTCTTCAAAAATAGGAAGGAAAATTTTGGGGTACAATAGTTTCCCATGTTCAATCTTTTTAAACCTGAAGTGTTAGATTGGCATGTCCGCCATTCGTGACTTGAAGGTAGAAGATGATTGAACACTTAAGTGCCAGAAATTTGCACTCGCCTGCGCTTGAAGCAACACTGTGGGTTTATTGTATTGGGAATTGGATTATAGATGCCATTTGGAGAGGTGACGGAGAGCCGTCGGAGAGAGCTTATAGATGCCATCCAAAGGCAATCGTTGATAGAAGTATCAGAATGAGTCTTTGCTCGAATGTATCTGAAGAATGTTTTCCATAATGAACCTCTGTGAAAGGTGTTTGAGTAGCTGCTTACATGTAGATAGTCACCTCGTCCTGTTTCGAGAATTTATCTACAATTTGCTTTGTGGGTAAAGTTATCATGTTTCGGGAATTCATACCATTGATGATAAAGATAGTCGCCCCGTCCTGCTTTTGGAATTGATCTTTATCTGACCATGAAGAGAGAAAGATAGTTTCCTCGTCTTGTTTTGGGAGTTAATCTTTGCTCGGTTCATGTAGATAGTCACCCCGTCATGTTTCGGGAATTGATCTACAATCAATTTCCACAAATAGTTTCCTTGTCTTGTTTTTGGAATTAATTTGTGTCTGGTCATATAGATAGTTACCCTGTCTTGTTTCAGGAATTAATTTGTTACATGTCTGAAAATTGTTGATAATATTCTCTTGTTTGTAGACTTTACCTGAAAGGGTTAGTTATATGTAGTGTCATGATGTATGGAATGCATTGCTTGATGATGTTCTCAAAATAAATGAGAGTGTGCTATATGCATTTTGTATGCATATGCTAAGATTTTTGTAAGTGATGTATAAATGTGAAATGCCGTTGAAGCGTATTGGTAGCTTCGTATAACATGTTGTTAGGGAAAATAAATTCCTGACTATCACTATGGATGAAGAATATGTGTAATCTTCAATCTTTGTTTAGAATGTTTCCGCTGGGGATGTTGTTTTCTATTTGAGGAAACTCTACTAGGGAATGTTAACTTTTGTTTGGGGAGAAGAGTTCAGAAACATTGGTCGTTCATCACTCTACCGGGGAATTTAATTCTTATCTACCCTAACTGGGGATAAAAGAGATGGATAACTTTTCGAGGTGTTGTCTGACCGAGTTTCTTATATGGATGCTGACTCTTCTGGGAAGGATAAGGTTAAGCAATATTTGGTCTGGTTCCAGATTTAGTAACAACTCTTTGAGGATAGTGGTTCAGACTGTTCTTTGTTGGAAATGGGAATCTTGTCAGTATTTAGAGAAATAGATCAAGACCGGGGATACTGAAATTTGCTAGGGAAATAAACCTTGTTAGGGAAATAAACCCTGTTGGGGAAATAAACCATAAACCTGACGGAGAAATGTTCTGCTGAGGAAGTACTCTTGTTAAGGAAATGAGCTCTGCTGAAGAAAAGAAATATGTAGGGGTTTTTACAGTCTTGGAAGAATAAACTCAGCTGGGAAGAGAATTTCAATAATCTTTGATGGAAACTGGAATTCCGTTAGGTTGGCGACATTGCCGGGAAAAAGATCATATTTCTTTATTCGCTAGAGTGACTTGATGGTGAGTATGATTAGGTTAATTCATCCTCGCCAGGAATGTATCTTTATTTAAAATGAGTTTGTGAAGATGACTCTGTGGGGATAATCCTGTGAGGATCTTTCTGTGGGGATATATGGATGACTTAAACATTATCCCGACTCCTAGAGTCTTGAGCAAATGCTTATTCCTGTTTTTATGCACATATTTGTTTAATCATATTCATATGAAAATGTTCATTCAATTTTAGTCATTGGACGTTTTTTGCAAACAAAACAGAAAAAGTAAAACAAAGATTTGAATTTTGAAATGGTATTTGTATTGATAATTTTCCTATAAATAGGCAGTTTTTGTACAAAGAGACATAAATCCTAGTAAGAGAAAATCTTCGTGAAATAAAAAAGAATACAAAGTGAAAACAAGATAATATCTATGTTGGAATAATATCTCTGAGTCTCAACTCTACTATTGCCCCTATGTCTTCAAGCATCTCATCCCTCGCTAGGAAGAAAGTGATTGAATTGATTTGTACCGTTTGAATTTGACATTGGTAATAAAGCTTGTTGTAAGTGATCCAACGGGACATAGTCGTATGCTTTAATCCCTAAATTTTTCCTGGACCGCTCTTTCGGGTTTTCAGTCCACCAGGATACCCTTTTTTCCCAAGCTGCCTTTTCAGGTTTTCGACTTGCCGTGTGTACAATTTTTTTATATATATCCCTAATTTATGCCCGAACCCTTTTGGTTCGCCGGGATGCCCATATTTTTGCCTAGGCCAGTCAACCTAGCGGGTCATTTTCATGCGTGGTATCTTTTGACTATGTCCTCTTTCATAGGGTGTGGAAAATCTTCACCGTCCATGGTGATCAGTATCCTAGCACCGCCCCAAAAATATCTTCTTGATTACAAATGTCCATTCATAGGTGGGAGTCCATTTTCCCATGGGATCACCTTGTGGTAGAATGATGTGCTTTATTACCAGGTCACCAGCCTGATATACCTTATGTTGATCTTCTTATTAAAGGCTTTGATCATACGCTTCTGATACATCTGACCGTGACAAACAGCCGCAAGTCTTTTCTCATCAATCAAATTCAACGGATCCAGTCTAGTTTGAATCCACTCGTCTTCGTCCAAATATGAATCCTTCATGATTATCAGAGAAGGAATCTGAACCTCAACAGGTAGAACAACTTCCATACCATAGACCTGAGAGAACGGGGTTTCCCCAGTTGAAGTTCGTGCTGAAGTGCGATATCCATGAATAGAAAACGGTAACATCTCGTGCCAGTCTTTATAGGTTACAACCATCTTTTGTATAATATTATTAATATTCTTGTTGGCGTCTTCCATTGTGCCATTCATCTTTGGTCGATACTGAGAATAGTTATGGTGCTTGATCTTGAATTACATGCAGAGTTTAGTGATCATAGTGTTGCTGAGATTAGTAAAATTATCTGTGATGATTCTCTCAGTGATGCATTATCGACAGATAAGGTTATGCTTGATGAACTGGGCTACAACATTCTTGGTAATAGAGGCGAACGAGGATGGTTCAACCCACTTTGTAAAGTAATCGATGGAGACAAGGATAGAGCGATGTTCGTTAGAGGTAGTGGGTTCGATCTCTCCAATCATGTCAATTCCCCACATTGCAAACGGCCAAGGAGCAGTCAAAAAGTTCAGAGGTACTGGAGGCACATGTACTTTATCAGCATAGATTTGGCATTTGTGACACGCTCTGGAGTGGTGATGGAAATCAGTTTCCATGGTCGACCAATAGTAACCCACTCTCAGGATTTTCTTGGCCATAGTATCTCCACTGGAATGAGTACCGAAGATTCCTTCATGCATATCTTCCATAATCTTTTATGCTTCTTTCTTGTTCATATAACAAAGTAGAGTCTAATCCTAATTGTGCTTGTATAAAACTCAGTTGCCCAGGAAGAACTTAGCTGAAAACCTCTGAAGGAATTTCTTGTCATTGATAGATTCTCCTTCAGGGTACCCTTGAGCCTTAAGGTATCTTTTCACTTCATGAAACCAAGGTTTTTCTTCCACTCCGTCAGTGTCAATTTTGTAGCAGTGTGCCAGTTCGTCTAATCTTTTGATGGTAATTCTGGGAGCCTCATTGTCCCATCTGACCTTGAACATGGATGACATGGTAGCTAATGCATCCGCCAACTGATTCTCTTCTCTTTGGATGTGCTCAAAAGTGATCTCCTCGAAGTATGGGATTAAGGTCAGCACATGTTCTCAGTATGGAATGAGATTTGGGTGTTTCGTATCCCATTCTCCTTTAACCTGAATAATTTCCAAGGTTGAGTCCCCATATACGCTCAAGAACTTGATTCTCAAGTCAATAGCAGCTTTAATACACATGATACATGCTTCGTATTCAGCCATATTGTTAGTGCAGACAAAACAAAGTCTGGTAGTGAAGGGTGTATGGCAACCCTGAGGGGAGATAATTACAACACCAATTATATTCCCAAGTGCGTTATAAGCTCCATCAAAAACTATAGTCCATTGGGATCCTGGTTTAGGTCCTTCATACGGTCCATGTTCTTCACAATCTATTAATAGCATAATGTTCTTGTCTGGGAATTCGAAATCCATAGACTGGTAGTCGTCTACAACTTGATGTGCCAGATGATCTGCTAGTAGACTTCCTTTGATTTCTTTTTGAGTGGTGTACTGAATGTCGTATTCTCTCAAGATCCTTTTCCATCGGGCTATTCTCCCAGAGAGAGCTGGCTTCTCAAATATGTATTTAATGGGATCCATTCTAGAGATCAATAGAGTAGTATGAGTCAACATGTATTGTCTTAGTCGGTGAGCAGCCCATGCCAAAGTGCCGCAAGTTTTCTCGAGCAGTGAATATCTTGTTTCACAGTCGGTAAACTTTTTTCTAAGGTAGTATATTGTATGCTCTTTTTGACCAGACTCGTCATGTTGCCCCAGTACACACCCCATTGAATTCTCTAGCACTGTTAGATTCATGATTAAAGGTCTTCCTTCAACTGGTGGCATCAGAATCGGAGGTTCTTGTAAGTACTCTTTGATTTTATTAAAGGATATTTGACAGTCGTCGTTCCACTTTACTACTTGATCTTTCTTCAGCAGCTTGAAGATTGGCTCATATGTAGCAGTCAAATGAGAAATGAATCAAGTAATGTAATTCAGTCGTCCTAAGAAACCTCTGACTTCCATCTCAGTATGGGGAGTTGACATTTCTTGAATAGCTTTAACTTTTGTGGGATCAACTTCAATACCTTTACCACTAACGAAGAGACCTATGAGTTTACCAGATCTCACCCCAAAGGTGCACTTGTTTGGATTCAACCTGAGCTTGTACTTCTTCAGTCTTTTAAATAATTTATGCAGATGATCAAGATGCTCTTCTTCAGTCTATGACCTTGCTATCATGTCGTCGATGTAAACCTCTATCTCTTTGTGAATCATGTCATGAAATAAGGCTACCATGGCACGCTGATAAGTTGCCCGATGTTTTTCAACCCAAAAGGCATAACCTTGTAACAGAAAGTGCCCCATTGTATGATGAAAGTAGTTTTCTCCATGTCTTTAGGCGCCATCTTGATCTGATTATAACCTGAGAAACCATCCATGAAAGAGAATACCTTGTGCTGAGCGGTGTTGTCGACCAAAACATCAATATGTGGAAGTGGGAAGTCATCTTTTGGCTTGCCCTGTTCAGATCCCTATAGTCTACACACATACACACCTTGCCGTATTTCTTTGGTACTGGAACTATATTTGTAGTCCATTAAGGATATGATGCCACTACTAAGAAACACGCGTTGAATTGCTTCATAACCTCAACCTTGATCTTCTCTGACACCTCAGGATGCATGGCAAAGAATCTTCTATTTAATCAGAGAACAACCCTCTTTCATTGGCAGACGGTGAACCACAATATCAGTATCAAGCCCTGGAATGTCTTCGTATGACCAAGCAAAGATCTCAACATAGTCATGTAAAATCTGAATTAACCTGTTCTTGACACTGCCCTCTAAGTTGGCGCCAATCTTGACCTCTTTTCTATCTGTCTCAGAACCCAAGTTTACCACTTCAGTCGGATCTTCGTGCAGTTGGATAGCCTTTTCTTCTTGTATCTAGAGGTTGGCAAGTTCTCCAGATATTTCACAATCTTCCTCACCTTCGTCCTTAGCTTGGTAGATCAGATTTTCAAAGTCATAAGTCGAAATAGCAGAATCATTATCAATGAGATCCAGAGTGGGTGTGGATCTGCAATGTATTGTGTGGGTATGTGTAAGAACACATAGCTATTTGAAAGTGCAATAAAGTAAAAGAAAGACAAAGATCGCAAAATTTGAATGCAAAACATCCAATATTTTGATTAAATGAAAATATGAAATATGAAATGACAACCCTTAACAAATGAACCATTGTGCCACATGCAAGATACAAGGTTTAAAATCATTATTTTTAAAAAAGAAACTACATAACGAAACTTCTTAAAGCAATAAAACATAAATAACTATTACTCTTAACTAAAGGAGATAGAGATAATGTCTTCCTCCTTCTAATTGCTGAGCCCGTTGCCAATGGTGGGAAAGATCCGGTTTTCGAAGTCACAATCACTGTCAATGTCTTCTATAACATTGACTCCATTATTGCTGATACAAAATAGAGGTCTTACAGCTTGAGCGTGACGTACAGCCCTTTGACCTTCTATAGTAAAGCCTAAACTAAACTTATCAGATTTATAGGGGATATCAGGAAGCTGACCCCAAATAGTGCAACCTCCTTCTTCCATAGTAGCTTTGGCATCCTTTAAGGAAACCATCTTGTGCGGAACCCTGATAGTCTTTGGAATGGAAGAAACATCTTTAATAGCAGTAGGGAAAATCACTTCAAAAGTTTGACAGGGATTCTCGATGAATTCCCCGTCCATCTCCATGTACCAGAATTAATTCAGATGGTTGACTATGTACTCCTCTTCTCCACAGACAATAACAATCTTCCCTTTCACGTGATACTTTAATTTCTGGTGCAAAGTGGAGGTAACATGACATGGCCCATGGATCCAGGGGTGTCCTAATAGACAATAATAAGTTAGGCGTATGTCCATTACATAGAAGGTGGATTCAAATATCTGCGATCCTACTTTTATCGGGAGGTCCACTTCTCCATGTACCATTCTTTCTTATCCGTCAAAGGCTCGACTATGATGTCACTGGGTTTCAGCACAACCCCTTCAGAATCCAGTCTGTCAAGAGCTCCTTTTGGAAGAACATTCAGAGAAGATCCAATATCAACTAACACATGAGCCAACATAGTTCCCATGCATTCAATGGATACTATTGTACCCCAAAATTTTCCCTCTCATTTATCAAATATTTTCTTACAAGATCTCCTTTGGTTCAAGAATGCACAAGGATTGATCAGCTCAAGACACATCCTTAAGCACTGATGACTAAAATTAGGGTTTGAGATTGCACAAGGATAATTGAACTTTAAATGCCTCATATGTATTTCATGTGTCATTATGGACCCCCAATATTACTCATGTCAATTTTCAAGCCTTGAATCACATCTTTGCTCAGTCAATTGAGCAGTTGACCTAAAAATCAACTATATTGGGGAAAAAGTCAATTGTGGCCAATTTACAGTCAAACTTCATAATTTTTTATCCATATCTACATTATAAACTAATATGTATCATTTTATCAAGTTTGTACCACAATTCCTCAATAAATTTGATCAAATCATCAAAAGGGCAAAATGGTCAAAATTAGGGTTTTGATTGAGAAAAGGAAATTTCTGATTTTTGACCTAGCAAATGGTTATTTGGTTTGATGTATGATCTTAAGAGTTCAATTGCACCACTTTGACCTAATAGCAAGACTCAAAATATTGCTCAAGATCAATTGGATTGATAGTAAATTTTCAAACAACTGATCAAAAGTCAACTGTACACTGAAAAGTCAAACTCTGACTTTTTGGTCAAAATCAAGTGTCAAAGATCACAATTCATCAAAACATGTCAAAATATGGAACTTATTCATCAATAAATCAAAAATTCAAGATTTCATTTTGAAAAGTCAAAGTTTTCAAACTTAGAAATTTTTCTAAGTGTTGAAAACTTCATGTTTTTTCACAACTTTGAGCAAATTTTTCACCATGATGCAAGATGATTCAAAAGAAACTTTCAACATGAAAGTTGTAGATCTCCATGATATCTAGAACATTTCTTTACACAACTTCTCCTAGAATTGCTTGTATTTCAAGTTATTAATTCATGAAGTCATGGTCTTGAAATTAAACACTTAGTGAAATTTTGCCCTAGTTTAGGCAGGATTTTGACCTAACTTCATGGTACTTTTTCATATAGTTCCAAGGGAAAATTTCAAAAGTGATTCAAATAGGGGTTGTACAGCACATTACAAGCTTTCTAAAATTTCCAAGAACTCCTTGAGATCATTCTTGAGCAAGGAGAATCGAAGAGAGGAAGTTAGGGTTTCAAACTAAAATTATAGGTCACTTTGTGATGAACAAAGATTCAAATCTCAAACCTATGCTGCATAATCTCTACTTTACAGGCCTCAAACTTGTTTGGCACTCCATAATTAAATGCTTTCACATCTGTTAGAGGCCTCAACTCAAGCATTCAATGCAATGCCATGCTTTATATCCATTTTAAGAAGAAAGTGCACAATGCCATTTTGAAAAAGTAGCTTTATGCATAAAACTTGTTCTTGAGCCTTGCAATGGTTTTCTTCTGATCATACACATCCTATAACTCAAGAGAAGTTTGTCTCAAGCCTTAAAATCACTCAGCTCATGCTTGTACTTCATCTTGGAACCATGCTCCCACTTTTCTTCAAAATCAAGTAACATAGCATTCAGCCTACATCTTGTACTTCTGACCCTCTCAAGCACAAAAACCTTCTCAATACTTATGTGAAAGTCCTTGGCAACAAAAGACACGCATGCTTAAGCCCCAAAACTACCTAGAACTCAGAACTACATCACATACCTCCATTCTTGCATAACCTGGCCAAAAGTTTGAAACTCACATCTCCCTCGTGCGTTTTCAAGCCTTTTTGTTCCTAAAGCTTCTAAACATCATTTAGAACTCATCTCTCACCCTGTTACAAGACTGTAACACCATCCTCCATTTTCAAAAACAAAACTTTGCACTTGGACTTCTCCAGAACTCCTCATGCACTTTCAGCTCAAGCTAAGCATCACATTAGCTTCCTGGGAACTTGAGGAAGCTAATCCAATCATTGGAACTCATTAAAAGCTGCTCAAACTCAAAACACGGTACCCTCTTGCAAGGTGAGTTTTGTTACTTTTGAACTCTTCATACAAGCATCATTAATGTTTAGTTTATGAATGAAAAATGTAGACATCATTGTTCTGAAGCTAACCATGTCTTTAGATTTCATTTATATTGCTTAAGTAGTTAGAATTTTGAATCTGAACATCTTGGAAAAATTAGATCAAAATTTGGTACCACTCAAAATTCATGCTCATTTTTTATCTATAGCTTTAGTTAATTACATTTCTGGAATCGTGGTTAAATTTGCCACAAGTTTCATGTTATATTTTTGCAAATGGATGAGAAATGAACAAGATGTGGGTGGTTTGGCCAGAGGTTTAAGATGAAGTTGTTTTCATGAAGCAGTTTCTAATATATATATATATATATTTGTTGTTTTACATAAGTTAATGGATGTATCACCACCCCAGTGGTTAAAGCATGTGCCTGTTACCATGAGGTCCTGGATTCAAGCCCCAGCGTGACCTTTTTTTCCATTTTTTTCACCTTTTTTGACATTTTTTCTGTTTTGCAGCGCTTGGGCCAGTTTAGTTTGGGCCTTACTTTTTTTCTTACAATACTCCCTGACTATTTTTTAAACCCCCTGAATTTTTTTTAATTTTTTTTTGACTTTTTTATCTTTCATTTATTATTATTATTAATATTATTATTAATATTATTATTAATATTATTATTATTACTATTTTCGTTAATAAGAAAAATCCAAAAAAATATTTATATTTTATTATTTATATTTATTTAGTTTATTTTTCTTTACAAAAATAAAAGAACAACAACATTTTCTTTAATAATTAAGTTCACTTTTTTTACTTATATTATTTTTAGAACTTAGGATATTTTATTTAATCATTTTTATTTATTGGTTTAATTAAGTTCACAAAAAACCCTAAAAAAATACTTTTCTTTAAGTTAATTATTTTTACTAACTTAACCTTAATTTTCTTTTTTAATTATTTATTTTATTTTAGTTAATTAGGTTAAAAAACCCTTTTCATGAAAAAACAAATAAAAATCATATTCCTTTTCACATTTACATTCTTGTATTTTATTTGTTCATTTTGTACATTTATTCAAAATTCAATATGGTTGTAATATTATTTAGATTTAATTTCTTGATATATTCTCCATTTGTAATTTGTATACCCCCTTCTCTAAATGATTTAATAGCGTAGTAATTTTAAATTCCGTAATTTATCGCTTTATATACAAATGCTAGTAATTAGGGTTTTTGTATGGAAAGACTAAAACCAACAAATAGCAAACCCTAATCAAAGATAAATCAAACATAAAAATCAATCCACTTGCACACAAACACCCCTAGGGTAAATCCACTTGGTTGCCTTACCAAAATAGTCATATTATGCATGTGAGGTATCTTAGCAAAAACAAGCAAAATACAAGATCATAGTCCCTCGATGACGCTATCCATGTTGCCTTTCAAAATGATCTTAGTCCCTAAAGAAAACGCTAAGATATCTTACAATATTGCTAATCATGGTTACACGATGACCCACGCCCGTCCCTTTTACATCCAAAGATAAGGTTACTTACCAAATCAATGGTAAGATAACAATGTCAAAGGAAAAAGGAAATGAACATGAAAGACTTTTGAGTAGGTAGAATGTTCTAGTTACTTACTCCATTTCAAAACAAAAACATCCTTGCTATTTTCAAAAACAAACACCAACACTTATAAAACATCTTTTAAAACTTGAAAACATTTTCAAAAGATCAACATCTTTGTATACATTCTTACGAACGAGAATCATTACAAAGTTTGCCTAAACAAATGTCTCTTTTCAAAATACTTCCAAAAACCACACAAAGCACATTTTCAAACAAAAGCAAGTGATCTAGCAAGTAACTAAGAGCCCATGGAAAATCATGGATGAAAAGGGTGCTAATACCTTCCCTTTTCATAATCTACCCCCTGAACTCAAGAAACAATCTCAAAGGTATTTCCTGTGCTTTTTCACCTTTCATTTTGGATAAAAGAAAAGTCGGTGACGACTCTTGCTAACCGCAACATTTGCAATCAAACGTAAAACACCCAAAGTCAGTTCTCCCACCATATCACAGATACATACAGGGCTCTATTATGATTTCTCCCCTCTGGAGTCAAGTCAACATTGGAGAAGCATAATCCATTATCAATTGTTAAGCTAGGCACAAAACTTCCAAATTGATCAGCCGAAATCTCTTACGATACGTGAGCATCCTTCAAGAATTTTACTAAAGCTTGCGCATGGGCTTCAGAACACAGCAGCAAAGATAACATGGAGATTTTGGACGAGGTCTGCCTTAGCTGTTCAACAATTTTATAATCGCTTCTACGAATGATCTTCAAAACCTCTTCCAACTCTTGTTTTGAGGTGTGTTTGACTGTCTTTTCTTTAGGTGCCTCCGTCTGTGAAGGCTCTATCATTGGCTCTTTACCCCGAGCCTCGGCAGTTGACTTGGTAACGGCAACTCGAACAGGTGTAGCAACATTTTTCGGAGAGATTTCCGGGGAGAAAATTTTTCCGCTTCTAGTAATTTTGCTGGTCCCTGCAATATTGTCAACATTAGGGTCAACATCTTCAGTATCTTCATCAGACAATTCTTGTTTGACGCCATGGTAGTAGACGTCAGATCCATAGTTCCATGGAATAGCCTTTTCTGAGGAATATGGGATAGGTTCAGGTGTTGTAATGATCAAGGGAGCAACTTTTGGATTGCCAGTAATCCTTACAAGACCTTTGGAAGTGATTCTGAAAGGAGTACCAGATAAGAAGACAAATCTTGACACAAATCTTAGCATGCAGAACTTTCTCAATCAAAATTACATGTTCATCCATCAGGCACTAGACGCCTTCCTTCAGTAACCCACAATCATTAGGTTGAACTGCACAGCAATAACATTCTTTAACACAACCCAGAAATAAACCGGCCTATAATAGATTCTCTTTAGCAAAATACCATTTTTGGTCCCTTAAGTTTACCTCGGAGTCCATTCTGCTTTCTTATCTTTAAAAAGTTTCAAAGTGGTCCTTTAATTGTTCAAAAAAGTCCACGTTAGTCCTTTCTGTCCATTTTTTACTAACACCGTTAATTTTTCCATGCTGGCATCCGATGTGTCATATGTTCATACGACGTGGAATTTTACGTGACATTTTCTTTTTATGACGTGGCATTTTCTTTTCACCAAAGTCTTTGACATTTTAGAAAAAAAAATCCAAAATTTTATATATAGCCTAGTTTTGAACCCAAGTTACATGGGTTGCATGAAGAATAGCCTACCACTAAGTCATTTAACTTTTAGTTATTACTATTGCATTCAAGATCCACCATACATAATAAAATTGTTTCCCAAATATTCTTGCACATAATTGTTTGCAGGGGAATTTCTGTTGTTGTAGAGTATGATATTGCTAACTTTTGTTTTTTTAGAAAGAGATCCTCTCCAAAGGAGAAAAGGAATTGTTTAAATCAACTTGTTTGATTATAAGTGTTGTACACAATTATGTAGTTGGAGGACGATTCACTACAACGATTAATATTGATGTCTCGACCATCACAATTATCAGTGTTGTTTGATTCAATTAGTTAGAGTGTGTTTTTTATATTTGCCCAAGTGCAACTAAAAAGCAGGCCCAGTCGTGAAAACATGTGCAACTAAAAAGTAGGAATTAGTTGTTCGCATATAATGTGTTGTCTCATAATATCTATTTTTTCATAAATTTATTATCCATGTGCTATTTTTTGTTTCAATGCAAACATTGATATTACTTTTTTGTTAGTCTGTACTTTTAGATAGTTATTGAGTTAGCACTTTGTTTTGTAAGGTTTCTCTACTGCAGTGAAATTTGTTACCATAATTTCCTTCGATTATCTCTCATGTGTTTACTTTTAGTGTTAAACACGGTAATACCCTATTTTAATATTGTCATTCAGTCGGTGTGGTCTTGTAGAACTGGTGCATAAGACCTATTTTCCCATTAAAATGATCAATTTTATATTACTTTAACTGAGGCCAACAATGCCAACACAAGACCATCAAAATATCAGACAATCTAATGCTAACATCTTAAAAAACAACAACATAAATATATGTAACAAATCTACAATAGATAGCTACCAATAACATGAAACCAAATACTTATTTGTTCCAATCAAAACCTTGTTAATATCATTTTTAAATCAAATGGGCAACTTCCAAGCTTGTCATGGAAGCATTCGCAACTGCATAATATTATTTCTCAATGTTAAATTTTTAAAAACATAATAAAATCATGATAAAGAGTGTAAATCCTTGTGAAGTCTTCAATATTGTATGTACTTCATGGTTTGATACTTTGGTTATTCATATCTGTAACCATATATTCTGACCTGAAATTTTCTTATGTATGGTGGATCTTGAATGCAATAGTAATAACTAAAAGTTAAGTGGCTTAGTGGTAGGTTATTCTTCATGCAACCTATGTAACCTAGGTTTGAAACTAGGCTATATGAAAGATTTTGGATTTTTTTCTAGAATGTCAAAGACCTTGGTGAAAAGAAAATGCCACATCATAAAAAGAAAATGTCACGTTAAATGCCACGTCGTATGAACATATGACACATTGAATGCCAGTGTGAAAAAATTAACGGCACTAGTCAAAAATGAACGGAAAGGACTAACGTGGACCTTTTTGAACAATTAAAGGACCACTTTAGAAATTTTTAAAAATAAGGGACCAGAATGGACCCCGAGGTAAACTTAAGGGGCCAAAAAGAGTATTTTGCCATTCTTTTTTAATGTCGAGAGGGGAGTAACCACATCACCTACAATGGTAACATACAGAACATCTTCAATAGCACTTACGCCTTTGTCATGCTTTGACATAGGTGCAGTAATCACGTTTGGAGTCTCCGGAGGATCGAACTCCATTTCTTTGTTATCAATCATCACTACGCCAAAAAAGACTTACGAAAACGTTTTTTTGGCCTTTAAAAGCGCTTAAAAGCGCTTTCGTCGGTGGCGCTGCTATAGGTTTTAGCAGCGCTTTTTGTTTAATGAAAAGCGCTTTCGTAGGTCTACCTAATACAACACTTTTTCTAAAAAGCGCTCTCTTAAGTAGGCTTTTGGCAGCGCTTTTTTATGAAGAAGCGCTATCATAGGTCTACCTAAGGCAACACTTTTTTCTGGAAAAGCGCTCTCATAAGTTTTCTTTTAGCAACGCTTTTTTCTGGAAAAACGTTGTCTTAGGTAGGCTTTTAGCAACGCTTTTTTCTGGAAAAACGCTTTCATAGGTGGTCTTTTAGCAGCGCTTTTGCCTGGAAAAGCGCTGTCATATGTTTACCTTAGACAACACTTTTTGTGAAAAAGCGCTTTCATAGGTTACCTAAGGCAGCATTTTTCTTGAAAAAACGCTTTCATAGGGTGTTTTTTTAGAGGTATAATTTATATAATTCATATATCTGCATTGTTTGCAGCATATTATTTATATAAACCAGTTGCCATAACTTGTAATTCATAAACTGCGGTAATGCATTGTATACCATTGTAATCCAAAATATATATACACCATTTTTGTACCTCAAAATATATAAAAACCATTGTTATCAGCATTGTAACTCAAAATCAGTCTTACAAAATCAACCCTAACAACAACTAAACCCGTCCTAATGTATGAAAGAAACACGATCAATTATGTATTAAGGTCCTGGTCCTGCGAGGTTTGAACATAATAACACGGTCAATATGGTATTCCATGTACACATGTAACGTATTCATAACACTTTTCACATAATAATGTATTCATACCTTATATGATTCTCTGCTTAATAAAATATTGACACAATTCCTCTTTGATTTCTTCCAACTGAAGTTTCGTGTAATATGCACATTTGTATTCATCGAAGTACTACATAACAAAACATAATATGCATGATTTAGTTAAAAGTAAAAAATTATATGAAATATCCGAGAAATAATAAAACAAATCCTAAGTTATAAATCCATACAGTGACTGGAATCTCTATTGGATTCAGTTGAAGGATTTCTTTGATAAACCGCATAACAAAGTATCTGCAATCTATACTGTTTTGCTGTTGAGAACACTACATAGAAAAACAAATAAGAATATATAGTTGTATTGTTTTATCAAATAGCATAAATATTATAAGCAAAATAGTGGAAATTAATATACCTGCACTTTGATCCAATTAATGTTGTTTGATTTAGACCGTCGTACACGAGCTTCTCTTTGACACCAGAATACTTGTATCGCTCTAACAAAATAAAAATATATATTTAGAACAATGTCACAGAAATAATTAAATATATAAATACACACAAATATTTAGAATAATCTCACTTACGTATCAATCATTAACTTCATATCCGGATAATTTGTCCAATCACCGTCAACCAAATTCAGATAATAGACCACTTCTTTTATAGGATCGATAGCAACCAACAACCAGTGACGTCTATAAATTAAAACAACAGTTTAGAAGAAAATTTTCTACGCAAAAATTACAAATATTAAAATGAACTTAGAATGAAAATCTAACCCTGTAGGAATAGTATTATACGCCCAAAGATATAAGCTTTATGTACTGCCAGTTGCCATGAATCTTTCGACTAAGTTCTCTCTTACTGAATCCGGTTCCCTATCAATTGTCGCTCCGCTGACACGGGAGGAAGACACGAAATGGAATCTGTTTGACAATTGATTCCCGCGCATCAATTTGTGATATAACAACCTTAAATAAAAACATAATTAATATTAGACTATATTCATTTAAATGTTTAAAAAAAATTTCAGCTAATTACATAATATAAAGATGGGGTTACCGGATGTATGCGTGCATAATACTGACGCCTAATTCTTTATGACGGAAAATCTCTTCCACGTCCTCATGTCCAATTATTTCGGTGACATTAATCTTTGAGACCACCTCAAACCTTGTTCATGCTTCATTACTGATCGGGGAAGGTGCAAAATAAACCACCTGGATAGAAGAGGTATGAAACATATAAGAGTCTTTAATTTCCTCATAGTATGAGCGTGAAGAGAATGTAAAATATCTCCAAGCAAGGTAGGCACAAGGTTACGAGTGAGAAATATTTTGACGGCATTCACATCTATGAGTTGGTCTGGATTAGGGAATAGCACCAACCCATAGATTAGTAAAGCCAATATTTCTTCGAAATCCTGGAAAATCATAGAATCTAGAAACAATTGAGCTTTCTCCATTAGAAATTTAGCCAGAAAACCTTTGACTCCACTTCTCGTTTCCTAATTAGATAAAATGTCGGACCATTTCAGATATAAGACTACTGCAATATCTTCTGGTTTCAGAGCTTCCTCTAAACCGGTGAAGGGTGTCTAATCAAGAACGGGTACCCCCGGTAATTGAGAGAACTGCTTCATTGTGGGTACCAACTAATAATCTGGAAATGTGAAGAAGTGATGTATAGGGTCTAAAAAATGAAATAGAACACTCTTCATGTCTTTGTCAAAACCTGGAGTAACCAGACTGTGTAGTTGACCATGCCTTTTGATGAACAAAAAACTTTCGGGAACTCTTGAGACCAACTCTTTAAGCTACAGAG
The DNA here is from genome assembly GCA_948472305.1 of Vicia faba. Lineage (NCBI taxonomy): Eukaryota > Viridiplantae > Streptophyta > Magnoliopsida > Fabales > Fabaceae > Vicia > Vicia faba. Next base: position 807,330,033 of record OX451737.1, read on the forward strand.
GCACACTTGCAAAGTTGATCCGGATAATGTTTCTGCGAGCAGAGGCCATGACCTACAAAACATAACAAAGATAAATCTCTTGGTCCTTGAAACTGTTAGTAAAAATGATATGGTGTGATTTCATGTTCGAACAATTAATCATACACAAACAAAACACACAAGGTTTTAGGTTTTAAGCTTGCATGGAGTTTGTAGGTAAGTATCCTCTTGAAGTTTTAGTTGGCTCAACCTAATCGGGTTCTATGAGCCTCAATATCACTGATCTTTCTCTCAAGCATTATTCCACCACAAGCATCTGATTTGCGACCGAAATATCCCGAGAGTCCAATCTCAATGAGTGTAGTATCGAGTATCAACCAACTTCAGTCTGCACCAAAGCCGGCTATCTCACTACTTTCTAATGGCTAAGTTGTGTCAACTAAGGTTTTGCGGTCAGTTGGTGCTTTATGACACCACACGGAAGCCCAGCATTCTCCTTGACTGATTCAAGGGACACCGACACCAACCAATGTGTCGCACTAACATAGCCACCGCTTCAACCATATCGGTATACATCGTACAGTTTTCATGATCTATTGCTACTTACCTAAAATGCCCCCAGATACGGGTATAGGATCTATACAAAAAATAAACCTAAGCATATCTCAAAATATAAAGCATACAAGGAAAATAAGTAAAGCAATAAAAAGTGATCTAGCTCTTAAGGTAACCTCACTTTTAAGTTATCCTCAACAGAGTCGTCAGTTCTATAATACGGTGGGAGAACTGACTTTTAGGTTTTACGTTTTATCGCAAATGTTAAGGATAGCAAGAGTCGCCACCGACTTTTCTTTTATCCAATAAAGGGTGAAAAGAATAGTAAAGACCTTTTGAGAATTTTCTGAGTAACGGGGTAGGTTATGAAAAGGGAAGGTGTTAGCACCCTTTTCATCTGTAGTTATCTACGGGCTCTTAATTGCTAGCTCACTTTTGAAAAATTCTTTGTGAAAGTGTGTTTGAAAATATTTTGAAAATGCCTAAGTTCAGAAAACTTTGTAATGATTCTCGTATCGTTGAGAATGCATACAAAGTGTTTGTTTTGAAAAAAATTTAGAAAAGTGTTTGTGTGAAAAGATGTTTTGTTTTTGTGTGAGCAAGCGATTACGAGCTATCTACCTACTCAAAAGTCTTTGTTCTTTTCCTCCTCCTTTAGATACTGCTATCCTGCCATTAGTTAGTAGGAAGCCCTATCGTTGGATGTGTAAGGGACATGTGCGGGTCATCATACAGTCATAAAGGCAACTCCTAGAGTGCTTTAGCAATTTTTCATAAGGGACTAAGATCATTTACCGAAGGCGGCATCGAAGGGTCATCGAGGGACTACAATCTTTTAACTGAGGGTCTTTGCTAAAGCGTACCACGTTCGAGGGACATTGCTGTTTTTCCGAGGCAACAAGTGGAGTCACCCTAGACGTGTGCGTGTGAAAAGTGATTTGTTTTCAATTATTTTATATTGAGGTTAGGGTTATCTAGAGGTTGATTTTAGATCTTATCATACACGCCTAATTATTATACAGTTATATATACATACATGCATAATTATATATGCGAAAAGTAAAGTGCAGGAAATAAAATCTATGTTATTACAATGCTTCGAGGATGGGGTTACAAACCATAAAAAATGGGGATGAAGTAAAAGCCTAATTAAAGTATTACAAACCGTATACAGTTACAATGATCAAAAGAATGAGAAAATAGTAAATTACACGAAAAAAGAAAAGGGGAATTGTTTTGTGATTTTATCAAGTAAGGAAATTAAATCAAATAAAAGCTATGAACGGAGATTCAAGAATTCTAAATAATATTTTTGGTATTTTTGTTTTGTTAGTGAATTAGTGAATTATGTACAACGTATTGTGAATTATTTACGAGATTGCATAAGAGAGAATTAGAATATGTATAAAGTTAGTGATTAGTGATTACCCTAACTAACTTAATTATATTACTAAATTAGTTATTTACTAAAATTAAGTATCCTAATAAAATTTGGTTATTTTAATAAAAATAATGAAACAATTTTTTTGTATTTTTATATTTTTGTTTGTGAGAAAATTTGAAAAGAAAATAAAAACATATTCTATTTAAAGAAAAGAAATGATTGATTAAAATAAAAGAAATTAAATTATATATTTTTGATTTTTTTTATATAAAGAAAATTAAAATAGTTAACAAAATAGAGTAGTGTGGGCAGAACTTCGGATGGGCTAGAAGCTTAAGCCCACTAGCAATAAAACAGAATAAAAAAATCAGGCTAAAGTAAGAAAAGAGAATAATGGTAAAATGCTCCCTACGGATCTCGAACCCAAGTCCTCATGTTTACAATTCTCATGCCCTATCCGCTACACCATGTGTTCATTCATTAGTTCACTTAATCAAAAAACTATAAAACTCAAAAATTATGAAATGGGTTGGGCTAGGTCCAAACCCGAATTCATCTTAAGAGGGAATAAAGAGGGTTTTTTTTAACCCTAATTGAGAGTAAAGAGGCGTCGCGGCTGGCTCATTGGGAAAGGAAATTTAAAAAAATAATAATAATTCAATTAGAAACAAACATTAATCTTTCTCTCTCAACCAAATTCACGCTTCTCTCTATTCATCTCTTCTCGTTTTCTCTCACTCGAAACTCACCACTCTATTTCTCTTTCATCTTAACCGCATCCTCTCTGTTGCACCCCAAAATGTACCCTCTTGATTTAGGCTTATGTTTCACCATAAACATCATATTGCATTGCATTCATACATTGTGATGGGATCAAAGTATTTTGGCAATCAAGTCTCCCTCAAGCTTTGGAAGATTGATTGTATTGAAAAGTTTCTCACTGAGGGCCTTATTATCTAAACCTCTGGATCTTTTAGGCCCAAAGGTATCGCATGTCCCAAGATATCTTATCCACCTCATTGGATCATCAGAAGATTGAGTATTGTGTTGTTTATAAGGAGAATCACATCTTTGGATTCATCAGTCAAAATTAGGGTTTTTCCCAGGCTGGAGTAATTGGGGTATGGATGAGCCAAGTATTGAGGCATCATTCTCCCATCATCATTGGAATCAATTATGTTTAAAAAGTCTCTCATGATGCCCAGTTGAACTAGTGTTTTGAAGCTTGATTAGCTATCTCCTGATACAGAGTGCAAAACTAGGGTTTGAGTTTTAATCAGGGATTCTTTGGAATTTTGAGTGAAAACTCTTTCCATAGCCTCTATGTGTTTGCAATATCATATGTTTGAATTTTTTATCACCAATTTTGGAGAGAAGTGGTTCAATTGAATCAAAGGGGCAAAACAGTCATTTTACTTAAAGTCAACAAAGTCAAAGTTGACCAAGTGAACTTTTGGTCAACATGAAGAATTTGATATTTATTTTCATGTGGGATGACCATTGATGATTGATTTTGATGAGAATTTCAAGTTTGAGAGGTTACTTGGATTTGAAGTTATCTTGATGATTGAAAATTTCACTAAGTATTCTTGATTTTGGCATGACTTTGCAAGGGCATAACTTTCTAATTTTTCTGGGGAGTTTGGTGGTTCTTTTTGCCAATTGAAGAGGGGAAAGAGATCTACAGGGGCCCACAGGGGACAAAAAACACACTTCTTACTCAAAATCAAAAGTTATGAGCCTTTGAAGTTCAAGGCAAGTTGAGCATTTTTTGAGGCAATCTTAGGCATTTGGCCAGGCATGGCAAGGCATTTGGCCTAGGCAATTCATCAAACAGTTGGTGACATGCCTATAATTGTTGATTCAAGGCATAATTCAAAAATGTGCCTTGTGTATTCTAAAAAAGGGCTATGAAAGCTTCTCATTAAACTTGGAATCACTCGATTTGGTTTAAAATCGAAGAAGTTATGATTGGAGGAAGTTGGGTGTTGAAACCAGAAATCCGAATGGCTTACTTTGATTTTCTTCAGTTTAGACATTTGAAGTGTTACCTTGAAGGCTGGTTGAAGCTTCTTTCTACTTACTTTTATTTTCTTCAGTTTGGACATTCAAAGTGTTACCTTGAAGGCTGGTCGAAGCTTCTTTCTTCTTACTTTGATTTTCTTCAGTTTAGACATTCGAAGTGTTACCTTGAAGGCTGGTCGAAGCTTCCTTCTTCTTACTTTTATTTTTTCAGTTTGGACATTCGAAGTGTTACCTTGAAGGCTGGTCGAAGCTTCTTTCTTCTTACTTTGATTTTCTTCAGTTTGGACATTCAAAGTGTTACCTTGAAGGCTGGTCGAAGCTACTTTCTTCTTACTTTCATTTTTATTCAGTTTGGACATTCGAAGCGTTACCTTGTGGGCTGGTCGAAGCCTCATTCTTCTTTCTTCGTTTGGGCTGATTGAAGTGCGACTTTGTGGGCTGGTCGAAGCCTCATTCTTCCCTCTTCAATTTTCTTCAACCTGGACCAGTCGAAATGACCTTGTAGGCTGGTTAAAGCTTCATCTTTCTTCTTTCGATTTCCCACAATTTAAACCATTCAAAGTGTTACCTTATGGGCAGGCCAGTGCGCGTACAGTCTTGGGCAAGTTGGCTTGAGTTGCCCAGGAATCCTAAGCCTCATATCCTGTTCATTTTCTTCATCATTTCTTTCGAACCTCGGCTTGTTTCGAAGCTTAGGGTATGCTCTTTATTTGGCTCAAGGAAAATTTGAGATTGCACGAGCCAATTTTCTATGGCCTCAATAAGAAATCAGTTGACTTTTGGTGCATGCATGGTTTCGTACCCCAAATTTCTCCTACCTCGATAATTTCATTTTTCGAGATTAAAATAGAATAAATATTTAATTAAGGATGGTACATCAGTATCTGATGGCCCATCTTTATCCAAGACTAGGGTGCATTTTAATTCAGGAGAGTGGGACTTTCAAAATCAGAAAGACCCATGTATCCTTAGGCCCATTTATGAAGCATGTTGGCCAATGGCCCATCAATTTGAAAATAGAAATTATCTCAAATAATTACTAAGTAATTTTTTTAAATTAAATCCATTTAAAGCATTATTGTTGATAGTAAAAGGGGAGGTGAAGTTTCAACTTATGAGCCTATTTTCATTTGGCCCATTTATTTTGGAGTTTGAATAACAAAAAGCGGGGTGTAATTATTAGAGTTACAAGCCCATTGATTTTTTTTTGCCACAACCCATTTAAACGTGTTACTGTTTTATTGTAAAAAAAACGTTACTTTATGTCTCTTCTATTATTATTGTTAAAACCTGTTGTTTAATTAAGATTTTTTTTTGTAATTAAAAGATTTTATATCTAATATTATTTATAATCTATTCATTAAGAAATGTTGTTTTCTAGATCAAATTTTGATGATAATAAAGACCCAATTTCAAAATGCAGGCCGGACTGCAAGTAAATTAACGCACAGGCCCAATACAGTTGCTGGCCTAATTCCTGATAACACACACTGTGCTAATCAAACCAAAATTAGCGCATATTTTCCTCCACAAACTAGTACTGTTAAAATAAAACATAAAAACAATCTTAAAACACAAAATCAACTAAATCAAATCTCCAACACTGAATAATATAAAATCTGGAAATTACAGGAAGTCGCTGTTACAAACCAAATCGCGTATTACAGCAGAATCAATTTCAATTTAAAAAATACAGCAAATCTCAAATCTCTATTACAATCAAATATACATAATCAATTATAATGAATTTCAAATCTCTAATAACCCTAAATCAAAGCAAACTAATGCTAACAACAATTTTTAAGAAACCCTAAAATCTAAACCTAATTGGAAAAACCTATAAATACAAAGAAAAAAAGAGACAGGAGGGGGGATTTTCGGTTGATTGAAAAAGAAGAGGAGATTCTTGTTTACCAAAGACGAACACCACGAGGAGCTAAAGTGAGAGAAGCTTGAATATTGACAAGGAGGTCAAAACCCTTGCAAGCGAGCACCGTTGAAGAAGGGAAGAACGGTTGGGGTTTCGTTGTCGGAAACCACAACCGTTGTTGATGGCCGCCTTCAACCGCTCACCGTAGCCTTCACTCAGAGATGGACGCTTGGAGATTTGAAAGGGGTAATTCACTTTTTTCAGCTTGGTTATTTGATTGATGTAGGGCTATGAGGTTTATGAGGGGTAGATCGTGTTTTTCTTTCCGGCGCCGCCGTGATTGTGGCTTTAGGGTTGATAGGAAGAAGAAGATAAAGTGGTCGAGTGGCTAGCGCGAGAGAGAGAAAAGATGAAGATGTTGTTACTGTAAAGAAAATATGAAAATGAAATAAAAAACAAAAAAGTATAATCCGTATTTATCCCATACCCGCGCGTATAATTTAGTTGCTATGCTCCCTCAATTCTATCCTTGTGATCTTGATCAGACGGCCAGAGGCCAAGTCTGCACCGTAGTAGCATGTTACCTCCCGCACGTGATCAAACGGATATCCTTCCAAACTCGTTGGGCCTAAGCCCAATGCTCTTAGCACCCCCCCTTCTGCCTAATTGCTAAAACCCAAAACACAATATACCCCCTTCCCGGACTCACATCTGGGCCTGATTCACATTATTAACCGCACCCCCCGTTTTACTTGTCCATTAGAAACTGCACCCCCCCTGAGTTAATTTACTTATTTTCTTTTATAATTCAATTATATATATATATATATATATATATATATATATATATATATATATATATATATATATATATATATATATATATATATATATATATTATTTACAATTATTATTATTATTATTAAATGGTGATTTTATTATTATTTTTATTATTATAGTTTGATATTATTATCATATATTGTTATAGTTACTTAACTTTTTATTATTATTTATAATTATCATTTATTAATTATAATCCCTTTTTATGTAAATATTATTATTAATATATTTTATTTACTATTAAAATATTACTATATGATCAAATAAATTATTTTATATCAAAATTGCATATATTATTTTATATATTATTTGCATTAAATTTTTATCTAATCATGCATTAATCAAGATCTTCGCAAATAATACGATTAAAAAACACAAACAAATCATCAAACTATTTTCGCAATAAACTAAGCTAATCAACTGTTTTTTGCAAAAGGGTTTCAAACTAGTTTTAACTTATCGCGCATTCAGTCAAAATCTCCGCAATCACTACTCCCGACCGAGTGCGAGGTGATTCAAAATATGTTTGCAAACCCCTAAGAAACACCAACCACATACGAACTACGAATTTGGACTCTGATTCCTCATAAGAGGATACGTAGGCATACGATCAAAAATCATAGCGAGTTCCCCTATAAAAAATTTAAACCCTTTCCCCTAATAAAATTTAAATCTTGTTTCCCCAACTCAAACCTAAAACCCAGTATCCTTATGAACATGGTAGATGAAAGGTGCCTAACACCTTCCTTTCGTCTAATTGAGTCCAAAACCTAGAATCTCTGTCTGTGAATTAGGGTTTTCTGTTAGATTCCCTTCCTTAGGATAAAATCTAATAATGGAGGCTCTGATTAAAAATCCAGTCGCGACAGTTGGAGACTCTGTTGGGGACTCTCCTTAACCCTAGGTTTAGGTATTTTTGGGTTTCTATTTTTATTTGCTTTATTTATTTATTGCATTTATCTACTTTATCGCATTTATTTATTTGCTGTCAATTTCTCTTATCATCATATATTTACTGTGTGGTGGATTTTTATTCTATCTCAAAAATATTTCCAATATAACCCTTAGAAAGAAGGTTCGTCTATTAGCTTAGGGGGTACATCATCCATGCGAGTTTATGTGACGACTTCGCCTAGAATCGGTGAACTTATGAAAAAAGAATACTTATTAAGAGATATCCTCTTGACGAGTAGGACTTTGGAAGGTCACCCATGACTCTTTGTAACGACCTTAACCTAAAATCTCATGACGAGACCTTTCACGACTTCGAGACAAAAGTTTTGATCCGTAAAGAGGCTCCACCTAAGGGAGGCCCTTGTGCCTTTTCCCTCTGGTGTTATTCATGATACCCTTAAGGAAACCACCTTTTGGGAGGGTATATTTACCGTAAGTCAGAATTAAGGAGCCTACCTTATAGGGGTACCCATCACAAAAACCTGTCACAAAATCCCGTTACTTAACCTAACACTTATACATTCATGCATTCATATCTATATCATATTCATCATTTGCTTCTTTTATTAGTCTTATTCACAGGGTACAAAATAAAAAATAACAAAAATCAAGATTTTTGGTGACTGTCTTAAAAATGGATACCAGAGGGAAACAACCTGTCTGCGTCAATGCCTACAAGCCTGACCTTTCTGAAATCAAAACTATAAAGGGGAAATTATCTGAGGGAGTTATAAAGATGTACGCTAGCCGCTATGTGGATACCCTTGAATTGACTAAAGTAGAGGTTCAAATAGATGCAGTCCCTTCCCTAATTCGGTTTTATGACCCTCCATTGAGATGTTTCACCTTCCAAGACTTCCAGCTAGCACCGGCTCTAGAATAATTTGACAGAATTCTGAATTTTTCCAAAGAAAAGGCCTATGTAGGTATTGGACAAACTGTTGAAGTCAAAGTTTTGGAAAAAGGCTTAGGGATCCCTGTGATGTGGTGGTAGAACTGACTTGGGTGTTTTGCGTTTGTGTTCGCAAATGTGCGGTTTAGCAAGAGTCGCCACCGGCTTTTCTTTTATCCAATAAGGAAAGGTGAAAAAGCACAGGAAAGCCCTTTAGAGATGTTTTTGAGTTGGGGGGTAAATTATAAAAAGGGAAGGTGTTAGCACCCTTTTCATCCATGGTTTTCCATGGGATCTTAGTTACTCGCTACATCACTTGCTTTTGTTTGAATGTGCTTGTGGTGTGAGTTTTGAAAGTATTTTTGAAAATGTCTCTGTAATGGTTCTCGTCTCTATAAGAACGTGTACAAAGTGTTGTTTCGAAAATAGTTCAAAGATGTGTTTGTGAGATGTGTTTTTGAAAGTGATTTTGAAAAGGTGCTTTCTTTGTAATGGCTCTCGTGTCTATAAGAACGCGTACAAAGTGTTGTCTTTTGAAAATGTTTCAAGGTGAGAGTGTTAGTGTATAAAATGTTTTTGTTGTGAGAAAGCGAGTAATCAGGAGCGAATCTACTTACTCAAAAGGTCTTAGATGTGCTTTTCCTCCTCCTTTAGATGTTGCTATCTTACCATTGATTTAGTAATAAGCCCCATCGTTGGATGTGAAGGGAAGGATGTTGGGACGTTTGTATAGTCATAGAAGGCAACCCATGGAACGTTTTAGCAAGGTCGTTTTAGGGATTAGATCGTTTAACGAAGGCAACATCGAGGGTCATCGAGGGACTACCATCTTTTATCGAGGGTCTTTGCTAAAATGCCCATGTTCGAGGGACATGACTATTTTCCGATAGGCAACAAGTGAGATTACCCTAGGGGTTCATGTGTGAATAGTGTGTTTTATTTGCATGCATTTAATCTTTGATTAAACTTATCTACTTGTTGATTTTATCTCTTGCCATACACACCTAATTATTATACAGTATAAGGAAAACAGTAAATTGCGGAAAATGAAATTCTACACTATTACAATATTTAGGGGATGGGGGTACATATGTACGAATGGGGATTGCAAGTAAAAATAAGTCCTAAGTTACTATTACAACCATATTGAAATGTACAATATAAGAAAGAAATAGACTTGTTTAGAAAATGTTTTTTTGTCTTAAGGAAATAAATTAAAAGCAAAATATTTTTATGTTTTTTTTATGTTAAAAAAGAGTTAACTCTTGATTGAAGAGGTGAAAGTAGACTGTATACCTGGTCAGGGTCCAGGCTGTACAGCAACTCGTTAGGGAAATGTGAAATCGACCGTATTTGGTCGGGTCCAGGGTTTACAGTGTTGTAACTTGTTGTATGGAGATAAGGTAAAAGGAATTTGGATAGTAGGGTTACTTCGGAATGAGAGCCTGGATAGTAAGGCTGTGAGAAGGAACTTGGATAGTAGGGTTGCTTCGGAATGAGAGCCTGGATAGTAGGGCTGTGTGAAGGAACCTGGGTAGTAGGGTTACTTCGAAATGAAAGCCTGGATAGTAGGGCTGTGAGAAGGAACCTGGGTAGTAGGGCTTGGTGAAGAAACCTGGATAGTAGGGTTACTTCGGAATGAAAGCCTGGGTAGTAGGGCTTGATGAAGTAACCTAGATAGTAGGGTTACTTCGGAATGAAAGCCTGGGTAGTAGGGCTTGATGAAGGAACCTGGGTAGTAGGGTTACTTCGAGATGAAATCCTAGATAGTAGGGCTTGGTGAAGGAACCTGGGTAGTAGGGTTACTTCGAGATGAAAGCTTGGATATTAGGGCTTGTGGGAAGGAATCTGGGTAGTAGGGTTACTTCGAGATAAAAGCCTGGATATTAGAGCTTGTGGGAAGGGACCTGGGTAGTAGGGTTACTTCAAAATGAAAGACTGGGTAGTAGGGCTTGTGAGAAGGAACTTAGGTAGTAGGGTTACTTCGGAATGAGAGCCTGGATTGTATGGTTGTGTGAAGGAACCTAGGTAGTAGGGTTACTTCGAAATTAAAGCCTGGATAGTAGGGCTTGGTGAAGGAACCTGGGTAGTAGGGTTACTTCGAAATGAAAGCCTGGATAGTAGGGCTGTGAGAAGGAACCTGGATAGTAGGGTTACTTCGTAATGAGAGCCTGGGTAGTAGGGCTTTGTTAAGGAACCTGGGTAGTAGGGTTACTTCGGAATGGAAGCCTGGATAGTAGGGCTTGGTGAAGGAACCTGGGTAGTAGGGTTACTTCGAAATGAGAGCCTGAATAGTAGGGCTGAGTGAAGGAACCTGGGTAGTAGGGTTATTTCGAAATGAAATCCTAGATAGTAGGGCTTGGTGAAGGAATCTGGGTAGTAGGGTTACTTCGAAATGAAAGCCTGGATAGTAGGGCTGTGTGAAGGAACCTGGGTAGTAGGGTTACTTCGAAATGAAAGCCTGGGTAGTAGGGCTTAGTGAAGGAACCTGGGTAGTAGGGTTACTTTGAAATGAAAGTTTGGATAGTAGGGCTTGGTGAAGGAACCTGGGTAGTATGGTTACTTCGAAATGAAAGCCTGGATAGTAGAGCTGTGAGAAGGAACCTGGATAGTAGGGTTACTTCGGAATGAGAGCCTGGGTAGTAGGCCTTGGTGAAAGGAACCTGGGTAGTAGGGTTACTTCGAAATGAAAGCCTGAATAGTAGGGCTTAGTGAAGGAAACTGGGTAGTAGGGTTACTTCGAAATGAGAGCCTGGATAGTTGGGCTGTGTGAAGGAACCTGGGGAGTAGGGTTACTTCGAAATGAAAGCCTGGGTAGTAGGGCTTAGTGAAGGAACCTGGGTAGTAGGGTTACTTCGAAATGAAAGCCAGGATAGTAGGGCTTGGTGAAGGAACCTGGGTTGTAGGGTTACTTCGAAATGAAAGCCTGGATAATAGGGCTTGGTGTAGGAACCTGGGTAGTAGGGTTACTTCAAAATGAAAGCCTGGATATTAGGGTTACTGTGCTTGATCATGTAGATTAGTTGACCCGTTTGATTTCGAGAACTGAGTTTCCATTAGTTGTCTCTAGATGTGATCTGTATAAACTACTGGATTCATCGAATCTAATCTCCCTTTTCCTGGAAAAATATCAGGGTTAATGATATGCGATGCATTAAATGCATGGTGGGATGATGTTCTCAAAATAAATGAAATTATGCTGTATGTGATATGTGTGCGCATGTCATGATATATGAACATGAAATGCTATTGTGACACGTCCGAGTTTGGGAAAGTAAATCTCTGACTGTGTTTGAAGAGTAGGTGAGTCTTCAAACCTTTCCTAGAATATTTCCACCTAGGATTCCTATTTTATTGAGGAGAACTCCGCCGGGGAAAGTTGAGATCTCTGTGGAGAGTATTGATTTCTGCTTGGGGAAAAAATTTCAGGAGTATTAGTCGTCCGTTGCTCTACTGGGGAGTCGAAGTTGAACTGATATCTGGTCGGGTCTAGGTTTCACAGTAACTTGCTGGGGATTGTAGAGTAGTCTACTGGGGAAGAGGAGTTGTGGTCCTTTGCTTTGTAGTAGTCGGAGAGGCAACCTCAATCTGGGGAATCCTTCTGTTTGTTGGGGAAGTAAACCATGTTGCCGGTCTGCTAGAGAGATGACGACTTCGTTGGGGGAAGTCCTCGAGGATTCTTGAGGGTGTCTCGGCTGGGGAAAGGTTTTCAGAGATTAAACTCTTGCTGGAAAATCATCCTATGAGAAGGATTGTTGGGGAGATTTGTCAGTGTCCCTAGTGCGAGTGTTTATGGCACTTGCGAGAAATGTTTGACCGTACATAACCCTTTGTTGAGATTGGCGTTTAATGCCCCAAGTAATGGAGATGGAGACTTGCCCCTGGTTACTCTACACTTTGAGAGATTTCTTAGAATCTTGACTGGACTTCCCCAGGTGTGTTGGATAGTGACATGTCATGTCCCCTTGTTGATAGGAGATTTGTCAATGGAAGTGTCATCCTTCTTGAATTGATTTTGTTCATTGAGAGAGCTTTCGTTCACTGGATATTCGTTGTGTAAATTTCTCCGCTGTCAAACAAATAGCCATATGCAAACAATGATATTCAAGTAATGCAAAGTTTATGCTTGTCTTGAAGTTTTGAAAAATGCGTTTTTAGCAAGTTAAGAAGTTTGTAATTCAACTCTGGATTTTGAGTAAAGCCTTACATGAGTCAGGATACCTTTTGTAACAGTATACTTTCAAACTAACCCATGCTTCAATTAGGACTATTGAAGGGTTGTAACGTGGCTTGGTTCACGGTTTAAGAAACAAATGATAAAGGCTCAAAGTGTATTTGTACCCACCCGTTCTTCGTGATGTTCTTCAGTCCTAAGCTCAGTAAATTGTGTGTTTGAACTCCAATTGAGTCTGGAATGACGCGTTGGTGATGGCTCAGACAAGTTAAGTTTGTCGGAAGGCAGTCATTTTTTGCAACATTTTTTTTATGTTGTTGAGAATTTCTAGTGACCTCTTTCTTTTGATTTGTTATCCTTGATTTTTGCCTGATTGTTCTTGTTTTGAGATTACAGTCAGCGGAATGCCCCAGTTTTCTTAAGTCTCCTTTGTAGGTTTTGACTTATTGGGCCTTTCTTTTTTGAGAGATAATGACTTCCTATGTGATAGGGAACCATCACCGTCTTTCGATTCCAGAGGAATGTTTCTGATGTCATTCGTTGTATTACGAAATGAGAGTTTGCGGCTAAACGCGCGTTTGAATTAACTGAGAGACTATCATGCCCCAGGTTTTGTTTAAAGGTTTCAATTTGTGTAAAAAGGAAAACTTCTAGTTCTTTGGCTCGAAGGGGTTGACTAGGTATTGTCTTCCTTATAACTCCAGCGTTTAGGATTTGAAAAAAATGCCTGTACATCATCAGCAAGGTCTGTCCAAAAGCATACTGTATGAGATTATGACATTGTTTTCATCATCCTCCCTCTAAATGCTTGTAACTTTTAGCAAGAGTTGAATGTCATAAAGTGAGTAAAAAGCATAGTTTAAATGTAATGAAAATGAGTGGATCAAATCAAGACAAACATATGCAATGCATTAATTAAACAAAGTTTGACATTAATAGATATTTGTTTGAATAACAAAAGAAATTACAACTTTGAAAAATCAAATGAACAGAAGCCTCTTCGCCTGAACTTGTCACTTTAGGTGGTGAGCCTTTGAGGGACGGAAGAAGAATTCAGTCTGGCCATCTTGTGTGAACTCCAGCATTCCTCCGTCAATCAAGTCTTGGATCTTATTTTTCAAAGCCCAATAGTCATTCGTATCAGGCCCAGGATTATTGGAGTGGTATGCACATAATGCATTGGGATAATAGCTATGAGAAGAGGTATTGGGATTTCGAGGAGGATCCCTTAATGTGATCAGCTCTGCCTTCAACATGTGTTGTAGCGCTTGAGACAGCGACATGTTGAGTTTGGTAATTTTCCTTTTGGGCTTGCTTTTCCTTTGTTGATTTTCTGGTTGATGTTGATGAAGTCGTTGTTGGGCTCGTGATGTGGCAGTAAAATGGGAAGGTCTTCCGTCTTCTTGTATCATGGGAGGCTGAGCAGTGACTTGATTTCCAATTCTGGTTGTTTTCCCCATAAGTTTGCAACCTTCTCGACGAAGTTGGTTGACAAGAACTTTCATCTCTTCTTGTCCTTGAGCCAAGTTTTGGATAAGATCCATCTGGCCCACCAGTTGTCCCATCATTTGGACCTTCATTATGGCTATCTCAGTTTGTAGCCGCTCCAAGTGGTCATCTCTGGTTTCCTCCGGATTCCCCATGACCATGCCCCTTGTAAGGAGAGCCTTCACCTCTTCTTTCCCTTTGGATAGGTTCAAGAACATCTCTTGAAGTTGAGCGTTTTGAGCCTGGATGCCTTTCACCGTTTGTTCCATATCCATCTTACTGAAATAAACAGTAGGAAGATAAGGAGACTTGTAAGGGGGAAACCTGTCATGATATGATGCATGATATGTGGATGTATGTTTTCAAGGATCTCGCGGGGTAAACAAGAAACTGTTAGAATTTGATTGCAGCTTGATTGAAGAAACTTCGTGTCGTTGAAAGCCCTTCTTCAAGAGTCAAGCTCACCATATTGAGTGGGTCATAGCCCTTGACTCTGGTTCATTGTACCTGATTGTATATGGTGTTTGGTTAGAGGAAAAATAAATCCTCTTGCCCTTTGGTAGAAGTCTGGTTCATCGTGACCCTACATCAAAGACCCTCGAGATCCTCAAAATGGTTATTGAAAATGATATGGTATGATGTTATGATGTTATGTACAGATATACGAGGTAAGAAAGTTATATACAAATAATCATATTCACACAAAGCAGACAAGTCCTTAGGTTTAGGCTTGCATGGAGTTTGTAGGTAAGTACCCTCTAGAAGTTTAGTTGGCATAACTTGTCCTATTAAATAGTAACCGGGTTCTAAGGGATCTCAATATCACCGAACATTCTCTTAGGCATTGTCTCAGCACAATCAATCTTTTCTTGCGTCCGAGATATCCCAAGAGTCCGGTCTCAATGAGTGCAGCATCGCGTATCAACCAATTTTCAGCTCTACACCGAAACCGGTTATCTCACTACGTCCTAATGGCCAAGTTGGTCAAGTAAGGTTCTAAGGTCAGTTAGTGCTTCATGATGCTGCTCAGCGGCCCCGTATTCTCCTCGTTTCAACACAAGGGATACCGGTACCAACAAATGCGTCACACTAACATAGTCATTGTTTCAACCATATCGGTCTACGCCGTACAATTTCCACAATCTATTTCTACTTACCTAAAAATGTGCCCCAGATCCGGATAGAGGATCAAAACAAACCCAAACAAGGAACCAATAATATAAATCAAGTAATTCAAACAAATGAAGGCAAGTAAATGTGATCTAACCCTAAGGTAACCCCACTTTTAAACTTTCTCCAGCAGATTCGCCAGTTCTATGATGCGGTGGGAGAAATGACTTGGGTGTTTTGCGTTTGTGTTCGCAAATGTGCGGTTTAGCAAGAGTCGCCATCGACTTTTCTTTTATCCAATAAGGAAAGGTTAAAAAGCACAGGAAAGCCCTTTAGAGATGTTTTTGAGTTCGGGGGGTAGATTATTAAAAGGGAAGGTGTTAGCACCCTTTTCATCCATGGTTTTCCATGAGCTCTTAGTTACTCGCTAGATCACTTGCTTTTGTTTGAATGTGCTTGTGGTGTGAGTTTTGAAATTATTTTTGAAAATGTCCTTATAATGGTTCTCGTCTCTATAAGAACACGTACAAAGTGTTGTTTCAAAAATAGTTCAAAGATGTGTTTGTGAGATGTGTTTTTGAAAGTGATTTTAAAAAGGTGCTTTCTTTTTAATGGCTATCGTGTCTATAAGAACGCATGCAAAGTGTTGTATTTTGAAAATGTTTCAAGGTGAGAGTGTTGGTGTATAAAATGTTTTTGTTGTGAGCAAGCGAGTAATCAAGAGCGAATCTACTTACTCAAAAGGTCTTAGATGTGTTTTTCCTCCTCCTTTAGATGTTGCTACCTTACCATTGATTTGGTAAGAAGCCCCATCGTTGGATGTGAAGGGACGGATGTTGGGACGTTTGTATAGTCATAGAAGGCAACCCATGGAACGTTTTAGCAAGGTCGTTTTAGGGATTAGATCGTTTAACGAAGGCAACATCGAGGGTCATCGAGGGACTACCATCTTTTATCGAGGGACATGACTATTTTCCGATAGGCAACAAGTGAGATTACCCTAGGGGTTCATGTGTGAATAGTGTGTTTGATTTGCATGCATTTAATCTTTGATTAAAGTTATCTACTTGTTGATTTTATCTCTTGCCATACACACCTAATTACTATACAGTATAAGGAAAATAGTAAATTGTGGAAAATGAAATTCTACGCTATTACAATATTTAGGGGATGGGGGTACATATGTACGAATGGGGATTGCAAGTAAAAATAAGTCCTAAGTTACTATTACAACCATATTGAAATGTACAATATAAGAAAGAAATAGACTTGTTTAGAAAATGTTTTTTTGTCTTAAGGAAATAAATTAAAAGGATAATATTTTTATGTTTTTTTTATGTTAAAACAGAGTTAATATTAAAAATGATAAAAAGAAAAATAAATGAAATATAGGAACAGCGTGCTGCTGCAAGCAAAACAACAAGGATCGGATGTTCTGAAGTCAGCCGCGTGGTGACTCAGAAGGAAGCGTCAGAATTAGAAGTTCCGGATTTGTACATTCTGAGGTCCTGCAAGAAATGTTAGAGGACAGACACAGAAGTTCTGGATTGCATTCAAACTGTGGGCCACAAGTCAGAAGTTCGGTATTACACTAAAATAGTGAGCAAATGTTAGCAGTTTAGTGCGTTATCAGCATGTAAAAATCAGAAACTCTGAGTGTGTAAAAACAGTGAATGGAAACATCAGAAGTTCAGTGTATTTGACATGTAAGGAGACCTCAGAAGTTTTGTGTTGTGTTAGAACAATGAGTGAATCATAGAGGTTCTGTGTGTGTTAACAGCGTATGAAAATCAGAAGTTCTAAGTGTTAAAACAGTGAGTGAATCATCAGAAGTTCAGTGTGCATTAGCAGTGAGGAAAATCATAGAAGTTCTGTGTGTTAAAACAATGAAGAGAACTCACAAGTTCTGTGTGTGTTTAACAGTGAGAAAAATCATGGAAATTTTGTATGTTAAAACTATGAATGAACATCAAAAGTTTTAATGCCATATTTCAACACTCAATCAGCACATCAGTAATCTATTCAGTTTTTAACAATCAACAAGTCAGAAGGATAAAAAGCACGGCAGCTTACAGAAGTTCTAATCCTGATCCTGAGCCTAGCCTTAATCAAGAAGTTCTGATCCACAGTTTTTCTACTAATGCAATGATATTGACAACATTAATATTATGATATTTACATGTTAATGATGTTCAGAACGAAAAACAAGCAAAGTCAGAAAGACTTATCTTGAACCTGGAGCGTGGGCTTGGAGCTTTGAGTTGCTGCCTCTGGATGTTCTGATTCAGCAAGAGAGACGGAACAGTGTTTATGTTCTTTGATTCAAAGAGGAGGAACAAAAGGTTTTTGCTTTGGATTTGCGAAGGTTTTCCCTGTTTTCTCTTCTCTCTTTTGGCCAATCTCTCTCCTTCAAAGTCCAGCCACCTGAACGTGTGATGGAGCCAAGTATTTATAGGCGAATTTGTTGTGGTTTTGGGGGGGGGGGGAACAAATAGGATTTGAACCTTTTTCGGCATCCTGTTCCCTTGCTTTTTCATCACTGTTTTTGTATGCTAGTTTGGTGCAATTATAGGATGCAGGCGTAGGCTGAACTAGCTGTTGAAAATTGCTAATTCAAGGCTTGGAATTGGATGGAAGAAAACTTGAGGATCCAGGGTGATTCCTTGAGAAATGAGAGGGAAGATTTTGGGGTACAACAATCCCATACCCTAAGTTAGTGCAAAATTATCGAAGAGAAGGTCTGTTACAAGGAATCAAAAGGATATACCTGGAGGCTAAGGCACTAGAATTTTCTAATTATAAGGATTGGGAATCTTGTGTTGATTGTTTAGGGTTGTTGGTATGTGGTGTAATTTTATTTCCTCGGACTGTGGACTATATTGACCCCGCGGCCATTAGCATATTTTGGGGGTGCGAAAGTCTTTAATACGGATCCTACTCCCGTTTTGCTGGATGACATTTATTACAATTTGCATATGATGTATGAAAAGAGAAAAGGCACGCTAAATTGTTGCATCCTGCTTCTATATACTTGGTTCATGACTCATCTTTACAAAGAAGACTATATGATCCCAGGCTTGACCATACACGAGGGGACATAGAAATTAAGATCTCTCACTACACGAGAGCCCAAATCCAGAGTTTGGAACAAGCTTCCTTAGATCAAGAAGAGCAAGTAAAGTACCTCACCACCGAACTTCAAGACAGCCAGGAATCATAGTTCAAAGCACACCTTGAAAGGATAGAAGCAGAGAAACTCCTGGCTCAGAGAACTCAAGAATATGAGCATGTGTGCTTAGAGCTGCAGGGTCTTCAAAAAGATTTCCTCATCCAACGAAGGCTTTATACAGAAATGAGGGGTGAAAAGATGTATTAGGAAGAGCAATATACCAAGATCGCCCAAGCTGGGAGAGATAACCATAAAATAATCCCACATCTTTATCAGGAATACAGGTACTACAAAGACAAACACGAAAAGCTCGTCTTCCCAGCCAACAACCTCATCGAAGACATCCCTAGAATTTTAAAAGATGCAGAGAATGTAATGGTTCCTCTTCTGAAGGATGTTGAAGACTTTCTCCAGCTTTGTCGAGCAATGGTTGATGGCTTCATAGCACACATCCGCAGGCCCGCCTAGAAGATTTAGTTCCCTTTATTTATGTTTATGAAAACAAGTTTTGATTTCAAGTTGTAATATTTTTCAATGTCTGGATTATGTTACTTTTAATAAAGCCATTTTATTTCCCTATCTCGACGGCGTGTCTATGTTAAAGCTAGTCACCAAGTAAAATAATAAGTAAAATACAAGCATGTACCCAAGTGAATAAGACATTTAAAACAAGAAACCATTTCATGTTCATGCACATCCATTCGCACGCATGCATTTATAAAACACCTGCATGTCATATCAAAACTCATTTTCTTTAAAAATCTCTCCAGTTAAGCCATTTGTAAAAGAAGACCTCCACCTCCTTGGCCTCCATATCAAATAAGGGCCCATCAATAAAAAGCAATGGAACAAATTGAGGAGACTCAAGTTGTGTTCAAAGAGGATCTTGACCAAGTAAAGGTTGACTTAAGTTCAATGAAAGGAGATTTGAGTCAATTTCTTCTGGATTTGAAGAACATTATTGACAGGCAGGACCAAATCCACAGGGTAGCTTTTGAAGAGGTAGCCCAAACCATTGGTGCATCGAGCAGTCACCAACCAAGGAAAGAGCCGGAAGCAGGACCCCAAAAGTCCGCCATGGCCCAACAAGAGGTTGAAACAGAAGGGTTCATCCCACCACCATCAAAAGTAGGGGCATCACATACCCTACAAATTCAAACCAATAATGCAGACAACTACCTAAACTTCTAATACAGGGATCATGACCCAGAGGATGCTCACCAGGCACCCTTAAAGATGACTGGTACTCATGTTGCAGATAATCCACTGGTAATGAATCAGTATAAAGCCCTAGAGGAAAGGTTAAAAGTTGTGGAGGGTTTTGATGCTTTCGAAGTAGACGCTCTGGAAATGGGTCTAGTTCCTGATGTGGTGATACCGCAAAAATTAAAAGTACCCGACTTTGGAAAATACAAAGGGCTCACTTGTCCAAGGAATCATCTTCATATGTATTGTAGGAAGATGCATGCCCATGCCCATGATCAGAAGCTAATGATCCACTATTTCCAAGACAGTCTGAGTGGGGCATCTTTAGACTGGTACATGCAATTGGAATGAATACATATCCAAACCTGGTAGGATCTTGCTAATGCTTTCTTGAAGCATTACAAATATAACCTGGACATGGCACCTACCCGCGTGCAACTCCAAAATCTGTCCCAGAAGAAGGAAGAGTCCTTCAAAGAATATGCTCAAAGATGGAGGGAGATGGCATCCCGTGTACAACCACCGTGATGGAAAAAGAACTCGTGGACATGTTCTTGTGAACTTTACAAGTGCTTTATTATGAGAAAATGGTGGTAAGTGTCTCGTCGGGATTCTCATACCTAGTGACTATTGGAGAAAGAATCGAAATTGGGTTAAAAAGTGGAAAGATATCAGGGTGGTCATCAAATGCACCTTACAATTCAAAAAGATCGGCTTCAAACTTCCCAAGAAGAAAAGAGGGAGAAGTCAATGTCGTAGCCTCACAACCAAGGGCACCACAACCATTGGTGATTCCACAAGGACAAAGGCAAGGCAGATTTAAAAGGTCTCCCAAAAATTTTGATCCACTCCCCATGCCACCAAGCCAGTTACTATAACACTTGGTTAAGGCATCCCTGGTGGAATTCAAGCGTTTAGCTCCTCCAGTCGGGCCACTCCCGCAAAGATACAATGCCGATGCCAGGTGTGAGTACCATGCTAACTCTCCGGGGCATACCATATAACAATTTTGGGCATTCAAGCATAAGGTTCGGTATTTGTTAGAATCTCAAGACATCACCTTTGAGAAGCCTAACATCAAATCAAACCATATGCCTCCACACGATGGGCCAATAATAAATGCAATTGAAGTGGTCATTGACTTTGGGGCAACCATAAAGACAAAAATCCCTATCAACTTGTTGAAAGAATATATGTTTGAATGTGGATTCTTGTTAGAGCATAATGAGGCTTTTGAAACAACTCTGCAAAAGCTAGTGGATCAGAGGATAGTGCAATTCAGACTGTACCCTGAGGAAAAATATATAGCCACGATTGGAGGAAAAAAGCCACTGGTAATCCCTTGCCAGGGCCCAAGTCTTACCAAGAAAACTCTAGTCATCCCTTGGGGAGAATCAACAGAGATTATAGGAAGAGCACCTAAGAATGCTCTCTTAATACCCGCCACTCCAAAAGCAACGATGGTAATTAAGGGACCGTCACCTATCCCTTATGAAAATAACAAGGCAGTGCCATGGAGTTATGACTCAGCCATGTACATCAAAAGAGTGATGCAAGAAAGCGGGCCATCACCGAGTCAGGGACCTGCAATTTCAAAAATAGTAGGGACAGGAGGTATGACCCAAAGTGGTCAAATTTTTGGAGTCGAAATATCAAAAAAGATGGATGTGATTCCAATGAAGGACAAGGGAAAAGCAGTGGTTGATACAAATCAAGAAACAGAACCTCCGAGCAAAGACTTTACCGATCAAGAGGCAGAAGAGTTTCTGAAAATAAAAAAAAAAAGTGACTACAGAGTGGTGGATCAGCTTCACTAAACTCCAGCAAAAATCTCCATGCTCTCACTACTCATCAACTTTGAAGCACACCGGGATTCTTTGATGAAGGTGTTAAGTTCAGCTCATGTCGCAAAAGAAATCTTAGTGAATCAATTTGACATTGTTGTAGCAAATCTAACGTCTGGATCCTACCTGGATTTCAGCAACAGTGAATTACTACCACAGGGCCGAGCTCATAACAAGGCACTCCACATTACCATGCAAATAGGTACTACCCATTTGTCCAGGGTTCTTACTGACACTGGTTCCGCTCTTAATGTGTTGCCAAAGTAAAGCCTTATAAAGTTAACAATAGACGACGTGGTAATGAGACAAAGTTCTACGATAGTAAATAAATTTGACGGTTCTCGAAGCTTGGTGTTAGGAGAGGTGGACCTTCCAGTTAATATTGGGCCGCATATCTTCAATATCATTTTCCAGGTCATGGATATCGAACCAGCATACACTTTCTTACTGGGGAGACCTTGGATCCATGCTGAAGGGGAAGTAACCTCGACCCTGCATCAAAAATTGAAGTTCCTAGTGGAAGGGAAGTTAATCATAATTGACAACGAGGAAGACATCTTCGTAAGCCATATTGAATCGTACAGATATATCAGTGCCGATGAAGACTGTATAGCTACCCCGTTCCAAGCTTTGGAAATTGCTTCAATGGTGACATTACTAGTCGAGAAGGGTTACAAGACTAAAGTGACATCATAGAGAGATCTGCAAACGACTATGGGATGTGATGCCTTGAAACACTGGGGAAAGCTCCCAGAAATTCCTGAGAAGAAGAATCGCTTTGGTTTAGGCTATGAATCGTCGAAGGCTACTCTAAAAGGAAAAACATGTTTCCCTCAGATCCAAGAAACTTTTGTCAGCAAAGGAAGGTAGCATGGAGGACATGTGGCGATGATATCAAGAAAAATCAATACCGAAAGGGTAACTGAATTCACCAGAGAGGGCGGACCAGGAGAAGAACTCAAGGGATGGACTGCTGTGGAGATTCCTGAGATATTTTTCTTTCCTAAGTAATGTTTCTTGTTTTGAAAGAACCTATGTCAAACCCGAGGCATAGGGGTTGCTTGTAAGGGTTTTCCCTGTTCTTGTTTCAGACAATATTTACAATTAATAAAAGTTACATTCTGTTTTTAATTAAGATCCTTGTCTTTCTTTTGCATTTATCTATTAAATTTAAAAATGGCAATACTTTCCCTGCATACGCATTTTCAAATCCCAGGCACTAAAATATGCACCAAAACATGATAAATGTGCAGATCCATGCCCAAAATTACCGATAACGTTACTGCTACGACTCGATACGATTTTGATGCCCTATCAACAAAGCCGAAGAGGAACATGACGAAAATCTTGAACTCTCCGAGGAAATGGCAAGGGAAATAGAGTAAAAGGCTGACAACATACAACCATATCAAGAGGTTATTGAGACCATTAACCTGGGCACAGAGGAAGATCTGAAAGAAATCAAGCTAGGAGAAATGTTGTAGCAGAGCGTCAAAGACAGGATAATCAAGTTATTACACGAGTATGTGGATATATTTGCTTGGTCCTACGGGGACATGCCAGGGTTGGATACAGACATCGTGATGCACAGACTACCTCTCAAAGAAGGGTGTTCTCCAGTCAGACAAAAACTCAGAAGAACTCGTCCAGATATGTCCAGCAAAATCAGAGAAGAGGTTCTCAAACAATTTGACCCAAGGTTCCTAGATGTGGTAGATTATCCACCCTTGATAACTAACATTGTACCAGAACCCAAGAAGTATGGCAAAGTACGCATGTATGTAGATTATCGAGACCTAAACAAGGAAAGCCCCAAGGAAGATTTCTTGTTACCCCACATAGATGTCCTAGTGGATAATACAGCTCAAGCCTCAGTATTCTCATTTATGTACGGTGTCTCAGGCTATAATCAAATCAAAATGGCGCCTGAAGACATGGAAAAGACTACCTTCATGACACCTTGGGGAACTTTCTGATACAAAGTAATTCCATTCGGTCTCAAGAACGCAGGGGCAACCTGACATCATGCATGATGTTATGTTTCTTGCTAAGTAATGTTTCTTTCCTACTAAGGTCTATTGTATGCTTTGCTTGTGTGTGATTTACTCTGTCTGAACATAACATCATGCATCATAACATAGTTTTGATTCTCATTACACTAACCATTTTAAGGACCGATGGAATTTATCTTTGTTCTGTTTTATAGATCATGGCTTCCACTCGTAGAAACACTATCCGAATCAACTTTGTGAGAATACCTCTCCAAATCAAGGAGCTAGTATCAAGGGTTCCTGAAACTTCTGAATTCACTAAGAGACATGGTCGACTTCTTAACCTGCTTACTTCAAGCTTTGATGAAAAGATGATGGGTGTACTATTTTAGTTCTTTGATCCCAAACACCAATGCTTCACCTTTCCAGACCATCAACTGGTGCCTACCATGGAAGAGTTCTCTCAATTATTGAATATGCCCATTCTTTACCAGGTTCCTTTCACAGGTTTAGAAGAGGTTCCAAAGCCAAAAGTCAATGCCTCAGCTTTGCATCTAAAACGGGCCGACGTGGTATCCAAATGGGAAATAAGAAGCGGAGTCAAGGGTTTTCTATCCAAGTTCTTAATAGATAAAGCCCAGTTGTTTTGGGATGATTTGGACTTTCATGCTTTTGAGGAGGTCTTGGCCCTTCTAACCTATGGGTTAGTACTATTCCCTAATCCAGACTTGCTCATAGATGTGAATGATATCAAGATCTTCCTCTCTCGCAACCTCGTGCCTACTTTGCTCAGAGATATCTTGCACGCTCTCCATACTCGTACCATGAAGAGAAGAGGGGTCCTTATATGATGCATGCCATTACTGTCGAGGTGGTTTATTTCTCACCTTCCTAAGTCAGTGCTGAAGAATGAAGAAGGTTTGGGTTGTTCACAAAGGATGATGTCGCTTTCTCATGGGGATATTCTTTGGTATTCCCGATTTATGGGAGATATTTCTATTATTGACCGTTGTGGGGAGTTCCCTAATGTCCCACTACTTGGCATTAGGGGAGGCATAACTTACAATCCTTGTTTGGATCTGCGACAATTTAGTTACACTCGAAGGGACGGTCCTCATGAGTTACTTATCCAGGGCATTATGTTTAACTATGAGGATGATGTTCAGGGGTATCGCCAGAGGTTCATACGAGCTTAGGGCATGGTAAACAGATCTGATGCCAAGACTTTGGGGCCGAAGAATTCCATTTCTATGGAATCTTATCTCCAATGGGTACGAGCTCGCGCTCAGATACTTATGATGCCCTACATAGTCGTCTTACCAGTAATTGTGGAGCCCATTACTGAAGGGGATATTCCCTACACAGTTCTTCATCCTGATATGCCCACTGATCTTGAAGAACTAGAGAGGTCTTGGATCTAGTTGAAGAAGGAACGTGATACTTATAGGGACCAGTTCTATGCCCAGGAGAAGAAAGTTTTAAAGCTCACAAAGCAGCTTCATGAGGAAAGAAGCCTTAATGTCTATCTCGGCACGAAGAGGAAGCATCTATGGGAAACTTGATTTCTTTTAGTTTTTAGAATTTTCAATTGTAACGCCTAAAAGGCAATTGTAATTTGAATTATACTAATAAAATCTTTGTTTCATTTTGGTTTGAAAATTTATATTTTCCAAAGTCCTTGAAATCATTGCATACGCATCACATCCATAACATTGCATAAACAGGTACCATTCCAGGTTTCTCATCTTCTTCGCTGTTTATTTCAAAAAAAATGTCTTCTGAACAAAGCATCAAAGATCTTCAAGCACAAAATGCCCAATTTCAACAAATGTTCATAACTCTGGCTAAAGGGCAGGAGGATCTGAAGCCCTCATCCTGAAGGAGAAGAAGAAAAAGAAGAAGGTATCTGGTATTCTGAATATGGGTAGAAGGCTCAGGGGGCCGTTAAAGCAACCAGTCGATCTGACCTCCTCATCCAAGGAAGGGGAGAACCAAGAAAGGGAGACAAGGGAGAAGGACCCTAGTCCTGAAGTTTCTGACAATGATACAGACTACAATGATGAGCAGTATCCTCCCACTGAGGATAGATACAAGAAGTTGGAAGATCGTTTGAGTTCTATGGAAGTCCAGAGGATAGTCCGCTGTATGCCCCCTAAAATGTCAGAGAAGATCAAGGCATAAGTCATGAAGCAGTTCGATGCAGGGTTCTTAGCTGTCACCTCCTATCCGCAGTGGGTTGCGAATGTCATTCTGGTACCTAAGAAGGGCGGAAAGGTAAAGATGTGTGTGGATTACAGAGGCCTGAACAGGGCAAGCCCGAAAGATGACTTCCCGCTTCCTCACATTGATGTTTTGGTCTACAACACGGCGCAACACAAAATCTTCTCCTTCATGGATGGTTTCTCTGGATACAACCAGATCAAGATGGCTCCTGAAGACATGGAGATGACAACCTTAGTCACACAGTGGGGCACTTTCTGTTACAAGGTAATGCCTTTTGGGTTGAAAAATGCTGGGGCAACCTATCAGCGAGCCATGGTCGCTTTGTTCCACGATATGATTCACCATGAGATCGAGGTTTGTGTTGATGACATGATAGCCAGGTCTCAAACTGAAGAAGAACACATGGATCATCTACAAAAGTTGTTTGACAGATTGAAGACATACAATTTGAGGTTGAACCCGAATAAGTGCACCTTCGAGGTAAGGTCTGGAAAGCTTCTGGGTTTCATCATTAGTGACAAAGGTATTCAGGTAGACCCCGCGAAGGTAAAGGCCATACAAGAGATGTCGGCTCCCCGCACAGAGAAAGAAGTTAGAGGTTTCTTGGGATGTTTAAATTATATTGTCAGGTTCATTTCATATCTGAATTCTACTTGTGAACCCATCTTCAAGCTTCTGAAGAAAGATCAAGTGGTAAAATGGAATGACGAGTGCCAGACAGCCTTCGAAAGGATCAAAGAATATCTCCAAGAACCACCAATTCTGATGCCTCCTGTTGAAGGAAGACCTTTGATACTATACTTAATAATGCTAGACCATTCAATGGGGTGTGTGTTGGGGAAGCATGACGATTCTGGTCGAAAAGAGTATGCAATATACTACCTTAGCAAAAAGTTTGCCGACTGTGAGACACGATACTCACTGCTCGAGAAAACTTGTTGCGCTTTGGCATGGACTGCTCGCCGACTAAGACAATATATGTTGACCCACACTACTTTGTTGATATCTAAGATGGATCCAATTAAATACATCTTCGAGAAGCCCGCTCTCTCCGAAAGAATAGAGAGATGGCAGATGATCTTAACTGAATATGATATACAATATACAACCCATAAAGCAATCAAGGGAAGTGTATTGGTTGATCATTTGGCTCATCAAGCCGTGGATAATTACCAGTCCATGAATTTCGAGTTCTCAGACGAGAATATTATGCTGGTGACTGACTACGAAGAACCTGAACCGGATGAAGGACCTGAGGAAGGATCCCGATGGACTATGGTTTTTGACGGAGCTTCGAACGCACTCGGTAATGGAATTGGCGTTGTAATCATATCTCCTGAGGGCTGTCATGCTCATTTCACTGCCCGATTATGTTTCAAATGCACTAATAATATGGAAGAGTATGAAGCTTGCATTATCGGTCTCAAAGCCGCTATTGACCTCTGGATCAAGTTCTTAAATGTCTTTGGGGATTCAGCCTTGGTGATAAGTCAGATCAAAGGGGAATGGGATACGAAGCATCTGAATCTCATCCCATACAAAGAGCATGTGCTGACATTGCTCCCACACTTTGAGGAGGTAACCTTTGAACATTTCCCACGAGAGGAGAATCAGTTAGCGGACGCGCTAGCTACCAAGTCTTCTATGTTCAAAGTCAGGTGGGACAACGAAGCTCCTCGAGTCACCCTCGAAAGGTTGGATGAACCAGCGCATTGTTGTGAGATTGATACCGAAGAGGTGGCAGACAAACCCTGGTTTCATGAAGTGAAGAAGTACCTCGAGACTTAAGAGTATCCCGAAGAGGCATCTGTCAATGATAAGAAGTTTCTGAGAAGGTCCACTGCGAAATTCTTCCTCAGTAATGAATTTCTCTACAAACGCAATCATGACTCTACCTTACTACGGTGTGTAGACAAAAGAAAAGCATAGAGGATTATGACAGATCTACATGAAGGTACCTTCGGAACCCATTCAAGTGGACATACCATGGCTAAGAAGATCCTACGGGCAAGATACTATTGGTCCACTATGGAAGCAGATTGTTATCAGCACTCTCGAACCTGTCATAAGTGCCAAATTTATGCTGATAAGGTGCTTGTGCCTCTGGTTCCTTTGAATATCTTGACATATCCATGGCCCTTTGCAATGTGGGGCATTGACATGATCGGAGAAAACAGGCCTACCGTTTCCAATGGACATCGCTTCATCCTGGTGGCCATTGATTATTTCACAAAATGGGTTGAGGCGGCCTCTTTCGCTACTGTGACCAAGAACGTTGTGGCGCGGTTTATCCGACATAATCTGATTTATCGATATGGTGTGCTAGAGAGAATTATTACTGACAATGGTATAAATCTCAACAACACAAGGATCACTGATCTCTGTAAGCAATTCAAGATACATCATCCTAACTCTTCTCCCTACCAGCTGAAGATGAATGGCGCTGTTGAAGCGGCTAACAAAAACATCAAGAAAATTATACAGAAGATGACGGTGACATACAAACACTGGCATGATATGTTACCATTCGCTCTTCATGGGTACCATATCTCAGCACGGACGACGACGGGGGCAACACCCTACTCTCTGGTATATGGTATGGAGGCAGTCCTACCCATCGAGGTCCAGATACCTTCTCTCAGGATTATGAACGATGCAGGTTTGAACAAAGATGATTGGATCCAGACCCGACTTGATCAACTAAATATGATCAACAAGAAGAGGCTTGCCGCTGTCTGTCATGGTCAGATGTATCAAAAACGAATGATCAAGGCTTTCAACAAAAAAGTCATACGTCAGGAATATCAAGTCGGGGATCTGGTAATCAAGCGCATCATACTGCCACAAGGTGATCCCATGGGCAAATGGACTCCCACATACGAAGGGCCATTTGTGGTTAAAATTTTTTTTCGGGTGGAACCATGATTCTAACCACCATGGATGGTGATGACCTTCCTCACCCTGTCAATGCAGACATAGTGAAAAGATAATACGCATGATAAAAGACCCGCTAGGTTGACTGGCCTAGGAAAAAATATGGGATGAAAATGAAAAATTTGTACACCCGGCAAGTCGAAAACCTAAAAAGGCGGCTTGGGCAACAAAGGGTATCCCGATGGACTGAAAACCCGAAAGGGCAGTCCAGGCAAAAATTAGGGATGCAAAGCGTATCACTATGTCCCATTGAATCACCTTGCGATGAGACCTCAATATCAACTGTCAAGCTCGAATGGCACCGATCAATCTAATTAGCTTCGGACAAGTAGCAAAGTGATGAGACGCTCGAAGACATAGGGGCAATAGCAGAATTGGAACCCAATGGGATTGTTGTACATAACTGTTTTTTTCTTTTTACACAATATTGTATAGATTCTATTTTTACGGTGGCGTTCTCTTACTAGAGCGTCAGCTTACTTGTACAAAAACGCCTATTATAGGCCAACTTCGAAAATCAATACAAATCATTTTTACAAAAACTACGTGTTTTTTCCTTTTCTATTTTGTTTTGCAAGAACGTCCAATGATTTATTCTTGACATATGCATTGAATATGATTACTGCTCATAAATATTTACATAAGAAACGAAAAGACAATTGCTCATGACTTAAGAAACAGGGGCAAAAACAAGGAATGTCTAACCCGACAGTTACTTTGTCCAGCAGGTACCGAGGCATACACTACTTCGAAACATAATTTTCAGTGCATACAACCTTGTAACATCTTACTCCCTATAGAGTAAAAGCAATCAAGGCATTTGATATTAGCTTTCCCAAAGCAGGAAGTAAGCTCCCCAGCCAGGGTCCCACAGAAATCTGACATCTATATACCCCAGCCAAATTTCATAATCTCAAGAGGATCGTTATAAATTTTTATCTCCCAAGCAGAGTTTATTTCTCTAAATACTGAAGCTCAATCCCCAACAGAGCTTATTTCTTCAGCCACAGAAATTCACTTTCCAACAGAGTTTTTTCCCCCGCAGAGCTATTCTCGAATAGAGTCTCTCCCTGGAAGAATAGTCACTAACCACAAGGAGTAATTGTCCAGCATAATCATTTTCGTTCATCATCCCCAACGGAAGTAGAAGAACCGTAGTCCTCTACAACAGTCAGGAATGTTGTACTCTCCAGCAGCAGTCAGGATTTATTTTCCCAGACTCGGACATGTCCCGATAGCATTTCATGTTCATACATCATGACATGTGCATACATATCACATACAGCATAATCTTATTTATTTTGAGAACATCATCTCACAACGCATTGCATGCATCGCATATAATTAACCATGGTATCTTTTCAGGAAAGACAATTATCTTCAACGATTCTAGCAGTTATACATGTCATATCCGCAGACGGCTAATCTGAAGATATGAAAAACACAAGAAGGGGGGTTGAATTGAAAAACTTGGATCAAAAACAGCTTAATGACACAGTATTTTTATCCTGGTTCGTTAGATCTCAAACTACTCTAGTCCACCCGTCAAGGTGATTTCGCCTCTCTCCAACGAGGTCTTAATCCACTAATCTCAAAAGATTACAACAGCTACTTTAACAACTGTTAAAGTCTTCTTGAGTACAACCATAAACCGATTAATCTCAAGGAAATCTTTTACAAATAATTGAACAAGAATGTGTTGTTGTTTTCTAACAAAACAGTTTATCACAACTGTGATAATTACACAAATTAAGCTTAGAATAGAATAAATTTGCTAGACCTTGAATATGCGTGGTTTGGAATTCTCTGCAAATTGATGTGTGCGTACGTACGTGCTTCTTTCACAAACAGACTTGTTTATATAGGAAAGGCAAAGACGTTGTCCATAAAGCAAGTTTAATGTTAATAACACACTTTCCTTTTGTAGAAGATCTTGTTTGAAGAAAGTCGTTGGCATTAATTTTGTCTTGAATAATCAGTAACGCTTCAGAGTCTTCTATCCTTAACTGCTGATGACGCTTCAGAATATTGATGACTTGGTTGATATGTCTTAGTTCAGAATCAGAGTTTGTTGTCATTAAGCGTAGGTTCTGGTCACCAATCTTCAACGTATGATCTGATAGCTTCAGCGTGAAATCCTTTGCTTATCTTCTGATGCTGATCCCATCAGAACTTCTGCATATACAAAACATAATTTTAAGGAGCATATTTGTTCTTTGTATATATTTCTTTGTATTTATTTATTCTTTGTATTTGTTATCATCAAAACTCTAACCAAGGGTTGTAGAATCAAACTATGTTCTAACAATCTCCCCCTTTTTGATGATGACAAAAACCAGATTTTTCAATTAAAAATAAAGAATAAAAAGTATAGAATTAAGAAGAAAAACTCCCCCTGAATTGATTACTTCCCTTTAATTCCATGAGTCTTTGAGCATCAGAATTTAACTGCGTCTTTCATCAGAGTTTTGTACCTGTTTTGTACCTGTGCAAGCTTTTCAGGAGTAAGAAGTTAAATAGTCCAGAATGTTTGAGACTTCTGTCTTAGTAATCCGTTATTGAAAATATCTTATTCTTTCTCCCCCTTTTTTTCAGTTATCAAAAAGAACATATAATCAGAGCTAAAAAGGATTTATATTAAAAATAAGAAGCAATGATAAGAATTTCAGAACAGCAGCAATGTAGAACAAATATTACAGATAAACAGATTTTAAAAATAAAAGGAAATATAAGTGGGAGGAGGAAGGCGTGTGAACAAAGCTTCTAACAAGCCCTTGATCTGAGTGTTGGTTTCCTCTTGTTTTCTTAACATGCTCTTGATTTCCTTGATTGTATCATCCTGTTTATCCAACCTTTCCTGAATAGCAATATCCGCTCTCTTCAGTTCTTCCAGAGTTTTCCTTTCATAGGAGGGAGCTGGAGAATCTTCAGTTTCTGGATGCTTTTCATAGCATTCTGCAACTCGATCATTTTGAACCAATTCCTCTGCAGGAATCATCTCATCTGGAGCAGTAGTCAGAGTGAGACCTTCTGACTCTGGTTGAACTTTGTCTGATGGACGATGTTCTGACCAGGGAGCATTGTCCAGAGGGAGAATCTCTTCCTTGAGCAGTTGGCCCAGAACTTGGTCTTCAAATACCTTTAGCAGATTACTAAAATTCTGTTGAACCTGTCCATAGCTCTGTTCTTGCATCTTATATGTTTCAGACCTTATCCATTTTCTGAAACTTGTCCAAAGATAATCTGAGGCAGCATGATTGGTCATCTCAAGACTAGCTTGCTTCAAGGAAGTTATCCATTTCTTCATTTCTGTTTCAAACCTCAATAAACTAGTACCAACATCTGGTGTGGGTTCAGATGGTTTTGGTTTTGGAATGGCCATTTTGTGAGTTATGGCAGCAAGACGTTCAAAAACAGTTAGATCAATGACAAGTTTAACATTGTCATCTAGATTGTTCTTTGGTGAGGGAGTGGGAAAGTCTGGTATAATTATTGGATTGGTTGGGGAATTTGGTGGTGTTGATTCTAGTGACGAGGGAATTTGTGGAATGTCCAGGATGGTGAGGGGCATACGGATGGGCAGAGGTTCAATGATTCTTGGAATGGGGATTGTATCTGAATCTGAAGTAGGTCCTTCAGATTGATTAGTTTGAACATTGTGAGGTTCTGTTTCACAGGTTTCAGATGGTTGGTTCTCAGAAGTTTGAACTTCTGGTTGTGATTGTTCAGGTTGTGGAGATGGAGGTAGTGGTATTTCTAGTGTGGTTTCGGAGTTTGGATTTTCTGGTGTGGGAGCAGAAATATTTTGGTCAAAAGATTCAATATCTGACAAAACCTTTGCAAGTTCTGGTTGAGTTGATTCAGTATTTGGATTGATAGGAAGGGAGTGAGTTTCTCTAAGACTTAGAGTTTCTGAGGGGTCAAACCCTATGCCAAAATCATCAAAAGTTTGGGGGGTAGGAATTTTTGATTGGGTAGGTATTGGTTCAGATGTTAATATAGTAATTGATTCTAAAACAGTTACAGAAGAAGGATTACCTTTCTTTTTAGCAGCTTTTGGAGTCCGCTGGGATGATCCTTCTGCTGCTGCCTTCCTTTTCTTGTTCTTCTTCAGCACAACTTCTGGTGCCTCCTGTTGCAAGTCCTGAATATTTAAATCTGGTGCAGTGTCATCTGCCTTGCATGCATCCAAATATCTTACAATTATTTCAGGCTTGGAATCAATTTTTGAGAACATAGGAAAATCATCCAGAGGAATTCTTATGGAGGTGATGGTTGCAAAAGAAGTAACACTGGGTTCCTTCTTGATGTTCTCAATAATCTTCATCTTTTTCAGATTCTTTGCATTCAAAGGCTTCCAAACAGTTGCCTCTAGAGAGCTTATTTCCTGTGCTTCTGTTAGATGCTCTATCAGCCTATTCTCTGTCAGAATATCTAATATGAGTCTTCCAAAGGGGTATCTAGTCCCTTTTGGTACGCTCATCTTCTCTAGTCTCCTTAACACTGGTCCTCAGATGATTGAATAGAAAATGAACCAGATTTACCTTAGTCTTCTTGGAGCTAAAGTAGATCAGAAATTGCTGATCAATGTTTATGTAGTCAGGAGAGCTGGTTGGCTTCCTGTGGTTGATGCATCCCAGAATTATCTTAGCCCATATTCTGTGATGATCCTTCAGATCCCTTATCTTGCTGGAGGGAAGACCCAGAGTGAAAATTTCTCTTGCAATTGAAGCAACATCAGCACATCTTTCAGCCATGTCTATACACCTTACGCCACCACCATTGTAACCTATCAGTCTTGCAATTAGGTCTTCAGTAATTACTATCTTCTTCCCCATTACATATGATGTGACTTGATGGTTGGAGGATGAAGCATGAATCAAGAATTCTTTCACAAGATTTGGAAACGTTGGACCTAGAAGACGGTCAAAATAATTGTTCCATCCTTGAGCCTTTACCTCTTCAGAAAGATTGAATCCATTTTCTTGAAGACTTTCAAAATCCACAATCAATTCTGAAAGAACTTCTAGGTTGTCAATGGGCGTGAGAAGAGTTCTGAATGGTTCTTCATATTGTTCCATAGATTCAGTTCTCTGAGTACTGATATTTGGGACGCTTGAGGAAGCCATGTTCACACAAGAAATTTGAGAAGAAAATGAAGGGGTTTTAAAAGTACGAACAGAAAACAATCAGAGTGTAGTAAAAGTGAAATTTGTGTTTAAATAGATTTTTGAAAACATAAACTGCAGGAGAGAGAAATAATTAGTAATGATTATAAGCATTAATGACGGCTGATTTTAGGGAATTCAGAAAGATATTGGAACGGTTACCCATGACATGTGTCTCAATGCACCCAATCAGTGCTTTTGACCTTTCAGAAAAGTGAACGCGTGTTCAGCCTCAGAAGGTAGCTAATGAATGGATGATAACTGTTTGCTTACGTGAACAGCACAATTCTATCCTTGAAATGAAACGCTCATATCTTTATGGATAGATTCTGATACAATCTGTACTTCTAAAAATCTGAAGGCAGGTTGATCAGCAGTTCACAGAAAATAACCAAAATTCAGAAGGTTAAGATATGTAAATAAAACAGTTCATTCTGGGCAAAGCTTCATGCTGAGATGTTTCAGAATTAAGTTAAACCTATCTTCAGAAAGAGGTTTTGTAAAGACATCAGCCCATTGATGGTATGTGTCAATGAATTTTAAATTAAGAATTCCTTTCTGAATATAGTCCCTAATAAAATGATGTTTTATTTCTATATGCTTAGCCCTAGAATGCAAAATAGGATTTTTACTGAGACAAATAGCAAAAGTATTGTCACAGAGGATAGGGATGTTACTCTCAAATATATCGAAGTCCTCAAGTTGAATTTTCATCCAGAGCATTTGCGTGCTGACAACGAGAAATCGTATCATATATTTACCATGAAATTAATCCGCTTTATATCATATTGACCCGATTAACTCTCGAATATTCCGAGTTTTGTATGATTTTATGCAGGTACAACATATCTCAGCTCAAACTAGAAAGAAACGTGAAATGTGCGAGATTGCGGCCAAGACCAGAAGAGAAAAGATAAATTTGTCAAAAAATTCCATAATTGCTGCTATTACGGTCGTCACGCCCTTGCCACGACCGTAAGACACTTCAGAAGCGTGTTACGACCATCACGCCCATGCCACGACTGTAACGCGCGATTTCATGGAAACTGCACGTAACGCATCAGCCACGACCGTAACAAGCATATTATTGGCTACTTTGGACGTGGTCAAGTAACAACATGCATGTGTGCCTTATTTTTCTCCAACAACAAAGACCACCTTCTCCTTATTTTTCTCAGCAAGCCAAGAATCTAGCAACTGAAATATAATTTCAACTGTATTTTATTCTCTATAAATAGCTTGGACTTGGAAAGAAAAGGGAGAGAGTTCAGTTCATAAAATTCTTGCGGAAGCTCTGCCGATTTTAAAGCCCGATTCTATTTTCGCATTTCGTTCATTTTAATTTTCATTCCGACGTTCCAATCTTTCCGGCTTGTGGAAGAAGGATCTAGGATATTATTGCTTTTCAGGTTTTTATTGTATTTGATATAATTGCAAATTTATTTATGTTAAATTTCTGTTCTTTATTTATAATGCATGTGTTACTATTTTCTGATTTTATTTCCTGCATTTTAATTCCGAGCATTATGAGTAGTTAAATACCCGTAGTCGGGGTGTGATGAAATAACCGAATGAATTAATGTATTTCTAAGCTAAAACCTTAATTAACTCAATTTCTGGCCGTGACTTTTTATAATTAAAAATTAAGCTTTTTGTTACGAGAGTAAGGAAAGTAAAATAGGAAGAAATCAAGACCACGAGAGTGTGAGGTTTTAACCGGATAGCTAAAGTTAGGAATTCGATTTAAATACAGCGAGAGCGCTTTAAAACGAATTAGATTTATTTAGTTTTCAAAAAGATGCTTTCTAAACACTTATGGGCTAGCGAGAGCAGACATTTGGCTTTAGGAGTATGATCCGAGGTAAGACCACGAGAGTGTGAATCGAGGGTTTTTAAACTGATAAATACTACAGAACAATTAAAGTTAAATACTTTTATATGCTTAGGTACAATTTAATTCGCTTAGGTTCCAAACATTACACTCTGACCACTTTAATATTATAATTCTTTTAATTGAATTTAGTTTCCCCTTTAGTTTTAAACTTCTAAAAACCAACGTGACAATTTCCGCCTTAGCTAAACTAACCTGTTTTATAACACTAGAGTGATTACGAAGTCCATGTGGATTCGACATCTTTTTATTACTACCGCGATAGACTGTGCACTTGCAGTTAAGATACCGTTAGACACATTAGGTCAATCGCAGACACATCAAGTTTTTGGCGCTGTTGCCGGGGACTTTAGTTTAGTCACTAGTGTATTCTGAAAACAACGCTGTCTAGACTAAGGCAACTTTTTATATTTCCCTCTGTTGTATGCCAAACACTCGTTCTCAAGGCGAGCCTTTGCTTCTACAAATTAACAATATCGAGCGTTACTTAAGATTAAGACGCCGAATTCAAGAATACTGATCTCTCAACAATCTTCCTCCGACTAAAATTCTTGATATCCCGTTATCAGAATTTATCGAAGAATCGACAATGGCTGACGTACCACATCCGCCTCGCGCTCTTAAGGACTACGCAGTTCCTTCGCAAGCGGAACCTCACAACAGCATTGCCGCTCCTGCTATTGCTCGAAACAATTTCGAGTTAAAACCTTCGCTTTTATCCGCCATTCAGCAGAACCAATTTTCTGGATCTCCGACTGACGACCCTAATCTACATCTGTCAGTGTTTGTGCAGTACGCAGACACTGTAAAAGCGAATGGTGTAAACCCCGAGGCGATGCGATTGCGCCTATTTCCTTTTTCTTTAAGAGACAGAGCCCGAGCCTGGCTCCAATCTCTTCCTTCAAATTCAATCACCACATGGGATGAATTGAAGAAAGTCTTCTTGGCTAGATATTTCCCACCAAGCAAAACTGCTATGCTTAGAGCTAACATCAACGGTTTTAGACAAAAAGATAACAAATCACTTTTCGAAGCATGGGAACGTTACAAGGATATTATTAGACTATGTCCTCATCATGGTTTAGAAGAATGGCTAATCATTCATACATTTTATAACGGTCTCTTGTATAACACAAGATTGACTATAGACTCCGCTGCTGGTGGCGCACTGATGGATAAACCATATGCCGAAGCAAATCAACTTATCGAAAGTATGGCCCAGAACCACTATCAATGGGGAAGCGAAAGAGATAATGTGGAGAAATCCCAAACCAAAGGTGGAATGTCTGAAGTGAATATTCTGGACCAAGTCAATGCTAAAGTGGAAGCTCTTACCCAAAAGTTAGAAAACCTTACCAGTACTCCTGCAGCTACCGTAGCTGCAGTTGTCCAAACTTGCGATCTATGTGGTCTTCAATCACATCCTGCTCCAGAGTGCCCACTTCTAACGGGAGTTCCAGCTGAACAAGAAAACTATGTACAAGGGAACCCTTATAACAATACCTATAACCCTGGTTGGAAAAATCATCCGAATTTTTCATACAAAAGTAACAACGCATTATACGCGCCTGGAAAAGCTCCTGCCACACCACCCGGTTATCCAAAAGCTATCCCAAATCATCCTGGTAATGGACCTAATGCACCTAGGAAATCTAACCTAGAAATCATGATAGAACACTCCATTGCTTCCCAAGCTCAGACTAATAAAGACGTTATAAATTAGAATTTGCATACTAATGAGCAGATAAAACAATTAACTAGCGAAGTTGATGCTTTAGCCACCCATAACAAGATGCTTGAGACGCAAATTTTATAGGTAGCTCAACAACAAGCGCCTACTGCAACACCGGCTGGAATTTTTCCTGGTCAACCACAACCCAACCCAAAAGGACATGCTAATGTTGTGATACTGAGAAGTGGAAAAGAACTCGACGGACCTGTTGACCCAAGACTAGAAAATCCAGCCATGTACCAAAAACAGAGCGAGCCGACTGACAGAGCCAATGAACCTAAAGAAAAAGAAAAGGAAAACGAAACTCAAGAAGAAGTGGAGCAAGAGAAGCCTTATGTACCTCCACCACCTTATAAACCATTGATTCCGTATCCTCAGAGACTTACAAATTCCAAAACGATGGGCCAATTCAAGAAATTCGTTAAACTTCTGAAACAACTCAATATCACAATACCTTTTACAGAAGCTATCACTCAGATGCCCTCATACGCTAAATTTCTCAAGGAAATTCTATCTAACAAGAAAAAGATAGAAGATAACTGAACAGTTACACTCACTGCCGAGTGTAGCGCGATCATTCAAAACAATATGCCTCCTAAGTTAAAAGACCCAGGTAGTTTCTCTATACCTTGTAATATTGGAAAGTTTGTCATAGACAAAGCTCTATGTGACTCAGGAGCAAGTATTAGCGTCATGCCCCTATCTGTCTGCAAAAAGCTAGAGATGGGAGAACTCAGACCCACGAAAATGTCCGTTCAATTAGCTGATCGATCAGTTAAATACCCTGTAGGTATACTGGAAAACGTTCCAGTTAGAATAGGTCAATTCTATATCCTGACCGATTTCATCATCATGGACATAACCGAGGACTCAGTTACCCCTATCATACTAGGAAGACCCTTCCTAGCCACCACCGGATCTATAATTGATGTAAAGAAGGGCAGACTAACATTCGAAGTTGGAGAAGAAAAAGTGGAATTCATCCTTACTCAATTCTTACAAGCACCAGCCATGAACGACACATGCTATCTTATAGATGTCATAGACGAGTGCGTAAGAGAAATGGAAGCAGAACAGACAAAATATTCTGAGATAATGGAAATTCAAACCCCTCCAATATTCGAAAACGATGACAGTCTAAACGAAAGCTTAGCACTCACGCCCGATCATATGCCATGCCCGAAGAACCCCAGTGTAGAATTGAAAATCTTACCTAAGAATCTAAGATACAAATTCCTTGATACCGAACACAGGCGACCAGTAATAGTAAACTCCAACTTAGGAAAGCTAGAAACTGAAAAACTTTTAGACGTCCTAAGGAGATACCCAACCGCACTAGGTTATAACATATCTGATTTGAAAGGAATATGCCCTTCAATTTGTATGCACCGTATTTTGCTAGAAGAGAATTGTAAAACCTCTAGAGAACCTCAAAGAAGGATTAACCCGATTCTTAGAACTGTAGTCAGAGATGAAATTACAAAGCTTATGGAAGCTGGAATCATATACCCGATCTCTGATAGTAAGTGGGTGAGCCCAATACACGTGGTGCCCAAGAAAGGAGGTATCACCGTTGTTAAGAACGCGAAAGGCGAACCAATAATGCAAAGAGTAGTCAATGGACATAGAGTGTGTATAGATTATAGAAAACTAAACAAAGCCACTCGTAAAGACCATTTTCCTCTACCCTTCATAGACCAAATGCTAGAACGGTTAGCCAAACATTCCTATTTCTGCTATCTAGACGGTTACTCCGGATTCTTTCAAATTCCCATTCACCCTGACGATCAAGAAAAGACTACCTTCACGTGTCCGTATGGAACGTTCGCATATAGACGAATGCCTTTCGGATTGTGTAATGCCCCAGCTACCTTCCAACGGTGTATGATGTCAATCTTTGCAGATTTTATAGACAACATCATGGAAGTGTTCATGGATGATTTCTCAGTGTGTGGGGGAAGTTTCGAAGGATGACTGTCAAACCTAGAGAAAGTCTTAGAAAGATGTGTAAAAGTAAACCTTGTGCTCAATTGGGAAAAATGCCATTTCATGGTCAGAGAAGGAATCATACTAGGACATGTCATATCCAATAAAGGGATTGAAGTTGACAAATCCAAAATAGAAATCATAAAAGAACTCCGACCACCTAAGACCGTTAGAGAAATATGAAGCTTTTTAGGACACGTCGGTTTTTACCGGCGATTCATTAAAGATTTCTCAAAAATTACTAAACCACTTACCGGTCTGTTAATGAAAGACGCTGAGTTCGTATTCGACGATGATTGTCATAAAGCGTTTGAAACTCTAAAATCAGCCCTTATCACCGCACCAATCATGCAATTGGCCGATTGGAATTTACCCTTCGAAATCATGTGCGACGCGAGTGATTACGTCGTAGGCGCAGTTCTTGGACAGAGGAAGGACAAGAAACTACACGCCATTTACTACGCTAGTAGAACGCTAGACCCAGCCCAAATGAACTACGCCACGACTGAGAAAGAGCTGTTAGCAGTCATCTTCGCGCTTGACAAATTCCGTTCCTATCTAGTAGAAGCGAAAATCATCATCTACACGGACCATGCTGCTATAAGATATCTATTAAATAAGAAAGATGCAAAACCAAGGCTCCTCAGATGGATCCTACTTTTGCAAGAATTTGACTTAGAGATTAAGGATAAAAAAGGGACCGAAAACGTCGTAGCGGATCACTTGTCAAGATTGGAAGATATAAAAACCGAATAAGTGCCGATTAACGACGATTTTCCATATGAACAACTGATAACCCAAATAAGGAGCGACCTGGCTCAGTTAAACCTAAACGAACCAAAACCCAAGGAAGCCGTAAAAGCAATCCATGCAACCATGGGATTGCCATGGTATGCCGACATAGTTAACTATCTAGCTGCAAACGCGCTCCCACCAGACCTTACCTACCAACAGAAAAAGAAATTCTTCCACGATCTCAAACACTACTATTGGGACGAACCCTTACTGTTTAAAAGAGGACCAGACAGAATCTTCCGTCGATGCATACCCGAAGAAGAGATAGAAGATGTCATTTCCCACTGTCATTCATCTCCTTACGGGGGACACGCAAGCACTTCCAAAACTTGTGCAAAGATCTTACAAGCCGGCCTATTCTGGCCTAATTATGGAAAGATGTCCACATCGCTGTTAGAAATTGCGATCGGTGTCAACGCACCGGTAATATCTCAAGATGCGATGAAATGCCTCAAAGAGGAATCCTAGAGGTAGAAATCTTCGACGTATGGGGAATCGATTTCATGGGACCCTTCCCATCTTCTTTTGGAAACAAATATATACTCGTCGCGGTCGATTATGTTTCAAAATGGATCGAGGCCATAGCCTTTCCTACAAATGACACACGAGTGGTAATCAAACTCTTTAGAAACATAATCTTTCCAAGATTCGGTGAACCGAGACTCGTAATTAGTGATGGTGGCTCCCATTTCATTTCAAAGATATTCGACAAATTACTATTTAAGTATGGAGTGAAACATCGTATAGCGACACCATACCACCCACAAACCAGTGGACAAGTCGAAGTCTCAAACAGAGAAATTAAGCAGATCTTAGAAAAAACTGTAGCCACAACTAGGAAAGATTGGTCATCAAAGCTCAACGAAGCTTTATGGGCCTATAGGACGGCCTACAAGACCCCTATAGGAACTACACCCTTCAAGCTCGTATACAGAAAATCCTGTCACCTCCCAGTAGAATTAGAAAACAAAGCGTATTGGGCAATTAAAACGCTCAACATGAACTACACTGCTGCGGGAGAAAAACGAGTCCTGGATTTAAATGAATTAGAAGAATTACGATTAGATGCTTATGAGAATGCTAAAATATACAAAGAAAGAACTAAAAAATGGCATGATAAGCGTTTATCTAGGAAAGAATTTAGTGTGGGAGATGTCGTACTATTATTTAACTCAAGACTTAGGCTTTTCCCTGGTAAATTAAAATCTAGATGGTCAGGTCCGTATGAAATCACAAAAGTGTTCCCTAGCGGAGCAATAGAAATACTGACCCGTTTACAGTAAACGGGCAGCGGTTAAAAATATACAATAACATTGAAAATAGAGACTATACGAATAGTCTAAGACTTTTAAAATTGCCCAATATTTCACCCGAATAATCTGCTGCTAGGCACTATGTCAGGCTTTTGACGTTAAAAACAGCGCTAAGTGGGAGGCAACCCACCTATTTGTTAATTGTTATTTGTTTCTATTTATTTATTTATTATACTTTTCGTTTTTGCATTGATTCCTATTCAAGTTTTATTTTTTTTCATTTTCTTTCTTTTGTTATAATTTTTATAAAACTGCTGCTGATTTCAAAATAATTTTAATTGCCACAGGATTTCTGAAAAGTTTTTGTTTCTCTTCTACCTTCTCTTCTGACTTGTTTCCCTAACAATAACCATGGAACCAAAGCCACATAATTTCTTGGAAACCACCTTTAGGGGTAGAAACCAAAAGAGAAAATTCGAGGAATTATCAAAAAGAAACATTGGTATGACACTTTATTATGATGAACCCACTATGAATGCTTTAGGTATATTGGATAGTGTTCTGTACTTGTTTAACCAGCTGGGGTGGGAAAAAGCCCACATTAAGACTAGGTTTTCCACCTACCATGAGCTCACCTTTGAATTTCTAAGCTCACTAGTCCATATACCCGAACATGGAAAAGGGACCCGAAAAGGATTTATAAGTTTCCGTCTCTTTAGCATTGAGTTTATTTACACTCATAAGGAACTAGCTGACCTGTTAGGATTCCCTAGCGGCCCTTTTGCTTACTCTACTACCCAGGTTGAACTGATGGATATTGAGCTAGACTACTTTTGGGGGACTTTAACTGGTAATTATCACCCTGATGCGGATAACATGGATAATGATGAGATACATAACCCTGCTATCCGCTACTTCCATAAGATCCTAGCCCATACTGTATTCGGGAAAGAGGAGAACCGTACTGCAGTGTCTAAGGACGAGATATTTTTACTATATTGTATGCACCAAGGCCACCCCGTTAATGTCGTGCCATTCCTAATGCAAACCTTTTACCGCATTATCGATAACCCTGATGAACCAATCATCATAGGTGGCCTGGTCACAATGATTGCACATGCCCTCGGCCTCAGACACCAGCTGAATAGGTGCCTACATTTTGGTACGATTCGTCCCATGAATATTGCTTTTTGCTTTGACCGCCGTATAATAGCCAACCATGATTACCCACCTTATGAGTATTTGATAAGAGAGGAAGTTGTAGACCTATTCACCCTTCCAAACCATAACAAAGTAAGTGTCCATAACCGTGATAACTGGCTTTATGAGCTAAACCCACCCGACCACCCTCCTACACCTGAGACACCACAAGATTATCAAATTTATGATGATGTTATATCCGACATTGGTGACCCTGAGACTCCTCCTAGTTACTACGAAAACTTCAACATGGCAGAGGCCCATGAAGCCTCTGAAACAACCAAGAAGGATTACACTGATAATCTTAATAAAATTGTTACCACACTTGATACCTACAAGACTAACATTAATGGAATAAAAAGCATGTGTCTGGAGATAATCGGATTAACTGACATAACCGTGGAGAAATTTTATCACATTCATAATTAACTCGAAGACATAAAATCAAAGCTTGGATGAAGTCACAAAAAGCAGCTCTAGTTTTATATTTCCTTTTGTTTTGTTTCTAGGAAGTTTCCATTTTCGCATATTTTCAGTTTCGTTTTAATTTACAACAAATTTACTTTTTTGTAATTTTTGAGTTTCTGGTGTTGAACAAGCAAATTTATGGAATCAAAGTTTCAGTTATTTAGTATTCATTTGCTAGTTTCCTCTATGCCAATTATAATGCTTTACATAAATTGCGAGCTTCGCTCTGATCGATGGATGTTTTGATGTTTTGGAATATATATATTTATATTTGCTTGGTATGACACTGAATGTATACTGCTATTGAAATGCCTCTGTGTAAAGATAGGATGTTGCAGAACTGGTACAGAACTGTCTGCTATGAAATTGCATATTTTGCTGCTGTTACGACCGTCACAACTCCCTTACGATCGTCACACGCCTTTTAGCGTGTTACGAACGTCATGCCTATGTTACGACCATAACACGGGTTATATCAGTAACCCCTATAGCAGACAGAAGCTCTTCTTCTGCAACCTTTCCCTCTTCTACCACTATTTTAAAACCGTTCCACTACCTCCATCTATCCCCATTCACACCACTTAACCCACCATTATTTTCCACTAATTTTCAAACTTCCCATTACTTTCCCTCATCATATATACATCTCATAAACCAATCCCTAACCAATTCCATCCCACAACCCAAACCCACTCTCTCTAACACTTGTGCATTCAGAATGGAAAACGTAAACCAGCACATTCCAGGCATCCACTTACGCGATGGTGAACAAGGTGAAACACAACGCACGAAGTTCTTGAAGTTTCAACGCCGAGGCCTCCATCCCACTAGGTACGTCGACATTGACTGCCTCAGAGACCTCAGATTACTTCAAAGTGTTCAACATCTCCTCCAGAATGTTAACCTTTGGACCCTCTATAGCCAGCCCAAACCCAC
Source organism: Vicia faba (assembly GCA_948472305.1). Taxonomy (NCBI): domain Eukaryota; kingdom Viridiplantae; phylum Streptophyta; class Magnoliopsida; order Fabales; family Fabaceae; genus Vicia; species Vicia faba. Next base: position 807,374,100 of record OX451737.1, read on the forward strand.
GTACGAGAATCTCACTCTCGAGTTCCTCAGTTCCTTCTGCTACATCACTCCTAATGGTCCAACAAATCAACTTACCGGTGCGGTAAGGTTTCGCATTTTCGGAACCGAATACGACTTCTCTCAGAATGCATTCGGTCGATTACTTGACTTCTGTACTGATGAAGGCGCTCACCTCCGTGTACCTGACACCTTCCATGAGGAATCCTTTCATTTATGGCATAGCCTGACCAACAACCGTGCTAACTCCTACGATCACCTCAATGCCACACAAATCCATAACCCCGCCATCCGCTATTTCCATCGCATCCTGTGCAACACCATTTTCGCAAGGGATAGTAACCATAAGCTAAACTCCAAAGAGCTATTCTTCATGCACTGCGCGTTCACCGATCAGAAAATCAACGCCGCACCCTTCCTCTTGGCCCATATTCATTCCATATGAACTCGAGGCGGGAAACCTTTCTACTTCTGAGGGCTTGTCACTTCTATTGCCTTGGCTTTGAATCATGGCGACACCCTTGCCCATCTGCCCTCCAGAGCACCGGTTTTTCTCACCTTAGACCATTGCAAATCTGCTCACCTCATTCACGAGCGGGACGACGGCAGGTTCAATCCAGTGATCTGTAACGTTGTTTATTCTAACATTGTTCTGCCTTGCAGGGACCGTATCGATCCGCATAACCGAGCCAATTGGCTATTTGATGCCCCTGACGGCCATGCTCCCGTGCATGATGCCCAGCCGGATGCTCCAATTGACGAGATCCAGGAGGAATTGGACTGCGAAGCTCCTGCTCCCGAAATTCCTGAGTCCTCTTCTGCACCACCTCCTTTCACTATGGAGGACGTCCTCAGAGCCCTCCATCAGCAAAATCAAAAGGTTGTAGCTCTTGAAAGGAAGCATCAGGAGCAGTATGACACTCTACATGCACAGAACGTCCAAATCCTGAGCGGCCAGCGCAACATCAACGAGAAGCTGGACGAGGTTCTCTCTGAGCTTAACGCCTTACGAATGGATGAAACCGCTCTTGGATCGCATGATACCGACCTCGAGGCCACACCTACCCGATGCTCCCGCACTCGAAGCAGAGGCAGAGGCCACCAGTAGTTTTATTTTGTTTTTGTTTCTGTATTACATTCATTTCCCTTTCCGTACAGTTTTTCTATTTGTAATCCTTCCTACCATATATCATGACATTGAGACAATGTCTGATATAGTGTGGGAGAGACATTATATTTTCTTCATGTTGCAGTAAATTTATGGTAATTCTATGATATTTTCAAGTTTTTCAAGTTTTCCCCGTATTATAAGCCATACCAAAAAAATTATCTGCTCGCATAGCTCGACATACCTACCTTAAACGGAAACCTAGTTAGGAAGACGAGAACGAGTAAACAAAATCAATACGACTATGACACCGCAAACATCCTGCTTATGCAACCCGTCTAAACAAAACGTTATACGTACACCTCAATTTTTAAGTTCTGAAGTAACCCCTAGTAGTTTATACTAGCAGTCAGCACCGTCTAGACACAAACCACATAGGGAGCCGATGATTATAAGTGTTTGATGCCTAATCAATGAAACACCCTTCTCATCTCGATGCTAAGCAAAGAAAATCTTGTGCCAAAAAGACAAAGATTGCATATGAGACATAAGTATAAGAGAAGAAGTCCATTGTTGGTTGGTTCAGAGGTATCTGGTTCTGAACTTGGTAGGGCATGCTACGGCTCGATCCCCCGCAACCTCCGATTTGGAAAAATATAGGGTAACCATATCCGTGTACCAGACCCCGCGACAAAAATAAGATCAAAGTCACTAACAGGCTACTCCCCTACGTGCGTGCAAGGACAAAGGGCTTAATGTGATTGCGCCAGAATGAAACCGGGCGAAAAAGCACGAGAGGATCGAGGTTGAAATGTGACGAAGCGATTAAGCGGTTTGTTAAAGTGGAAATACGCGACTCAATTGTGTCATTGGCATATCACTGACGTTTTACTCAAGTACCGACCGACTGACGACTGGTTTCATGTGTTTTATCTCGAAAATAAAAGGTATGTCGTGCATGTGCGCCTGACGAACACTTGTCCGATTTTTACGACTATTTGCTTGAGGACAAGCAAAGGTTTAAGTATGGGAGGATTTGACAACGAGAAATCGTATCATATATTTACCATGAAATTAATCCGCTTTATATCATATTGACCCGATTAACTCTCAAATATTCCGAGTTTTGTATGATTTTATGCAGGTACAACATATCTCAGCTCAAACTAGAAAGAAACGTGAAATGTGCAAGATTGAGGTCAAGACCAGAAGAGAAAAGATAAATCTGTCAAAAAATTCCATAATTGCTGCTATTACGATCGTCACGCCCTTTCCACGACCGTAAGACACTTCAGAAGCGTGTTACGACCGTCACGCCCATGCCACGACCGTAACGCGCTATTTCATGGAAACTGCATGTAACGCATCAGCCACGACCGTAACAAGCATATTATTGGCTACTTTGGACGTGGTCAAGTAACAGGACGTGGTCAAGTAACAGCATGCATGTGTGCCTTATTTTTCTCCAATAACCAAGACCACCTTCTCCTTATTTTTCTCAGCAAGCCAAGAATCTAGCAACTGAAATATAATTTCAACTGTATTTTATTCTCTATAAATAGCTTGGACTTGGAAAGAAAAGGGAGAGAGTTCAGTTCATAAAATTCTTGCGGAAGCTCTGCCGATTTTAAAGCCCGATTCTATTTTCGCATTTCGTTCATTTTAATTTTCATTCCGACGTTCCAATCTTGCCGGCTTGTGGAAGAAGGATCTAGGATATTATTGCTTTTCAGGTTTTTATTGTATTTGATATAATTGCAAATTTATTTATGTTCAATTTTTGTTCTTTATTTATAATGCATGTGTTACTGTTTTCTGATTTTATTTCTACATTTTAATTACGAGCATTATGAGTAGCTAAATACCCGTAGTCGGGGTGTGATGAAATAACTGAATGAATTAATGTATTTCTAAGCTAAAACCTTAATTAACTCAATTTCTGGCCATGACTTTTTATAATTAAAAATTAAGATTTTTGTTACGAGTAAGGAAAGTAAAATAGGGAGAAATCAAGACCACGAGAGTGTGAGGTTTTAACCGGATAGCTAAAGTTAGGCATTCGATTTAAATACAGCGAGAGCGCTTTAAAACGAATTAGATTTATTTAGTTTTCAAAAAGATGCTTTCTAAACACTTATGGGCTAGCGAGAGCAGACATTTGGCTTTAGGAGTATGATCTGAGGTAAGACCACGAGAGTGTGAATCGAGGGTTTTTAAACTGATAAATACTACAGAACAATTAAAGTTAAATACTATTATATGCTTAAGTACAATTTAATTCGCTTAGGTTCCAAACATTACACTCCGACCACTTTAATATTATAATTCTTTTAATTGAATTTAGTTTCCCCTTTAGTTTTAAACTTCTAAAAACCAACGTGAAAATTTCCGCCTTAGCTAAACTAACCTGTTTTATAACACTAGAGTGATTACGAAGTCCTTGTGGGTTCGACATCTTTTTATTACTACCGCGATAGACTGTGCACTTGCAGTTAAGATACCGTTAGACACATTAGGTCAATCGCAGACACATTGCGTGCTACATCCAGCTGCTGCTATGTATTCAGCTTCTGTTGTTGATAGAGTTATTATGGATTGTCTTTTGCTGGACCATGAGATCAGATTTTCTCCCAGAAACTGGCAGCTTCCAGAAGTGCTTTTACGTTCTACTCTGTCTCCAGCAAAATCAGCATGACAGTATCCTACTAAGCTGTAATCATTTGATTTTCTATAAAACAAACCCAGATTAGCAGTACCTTTCAGATACTTGAAAATTCGCTTAACTACTGTTAAGTGAGATTCTCTAGGATCTGATTAGAATCTAGCACAAATGCAAACACTAAATAGAATGCCAGGCCTTGAAGCCGTCAGATAGAAAAGAGAACCAATCATACCTCTGTAGACCTTCTGTTCTACCTTTTTACTTACCTCTTCTTTTTCCAGAATACACGTGGGATGCATTGGAATCCTTGATGGCTTACATTCTGAGAGATCAAATTTCTTCAGAAGTTCTCTGACGTATTTGCTCTGATGAATGTACGTTCCTTCTGGAGTTTGATTTATTTGAATTCCCAGAAAGAATTTTAGTTCCCTCATTAGGCTCATCTCAAATTCTGCCTGCATACATTTAGCAAACTCTCTTCCCATAGAGGGTTTAGTGGATCCAAATATGATGTCGTCAACATAAATTTGACACACTAATATGTCATTCTTAACTGTCTTATAGAACAAGGTTGTCTCCACTTTCCCTCTGGTGAATTCCTTTTCTAACAGGAAGTTTCTTAGTCTTTCATACCAAACTCTGGGAGCTTGTTTCAGACCATAGAGTGACTTCTTTAGTTTGAAAACATATTCTGGATTTTTGGAACTTTCAAAACCAGGGGGTTGGTGCACATATACCTCTTCTTCTATATAGCCATTTAAGAATGCACTTTTGACATCCATCTGATACAGAGTGATGCCTTTATTAACAGCAAATGATATTAAGAGTCTGATAGATTCTAACCTGGCGACTGGAGCAAAGGTTTCTGTATAGTCAATCCCCTCTTGCTGACTAAAAACTTGTGCTACCAGTCGTGCTTTGTTTCTGATGACTTCACCTTGTTCGTTCAGTTTTTTCTGAACACCCATTTTGTACCAATGACGTTGAATCCTTTTGGTTTGGGAACCAGATCCCATACGTCATTTCTGGTGAATTGATTTAGCTCCTCTTGCATTGCCATAATCTAGTCATTGTCCAGAAGAGCTTCATCAATTGTTGTTGGTCCAATCAGAGAAACCAGTCCCATGAGAGACTCTTCAGAATTTCTGAAAGTAGATCTTGTTCTGATTGAATCTTCCTTCCTTCCTAAAATTGTTTCTTCTGGGTGATCAATGCTGCTTCTGGATGGTCTTTTCTGGAGTTTATCAACAGAAGGTGTTGGGTTGCTTGCAGTGACTCTTTCTGATGTTGAGGGAGTGTCTCTGTTGAGAGCCTCTGATGAGTTGTCTTCAGTACTTGTGAGTTCAACTTCCATACCTGCAAGGAATTCATTCTGCTTTGACTTTTGAGAGTCAAGCTTATCATCAAACTGAACATTGATTGACTCTTCAACAATCTGTGTTTCTGTATTGTATACTCTGTACCCTCTTGAGCGTTCAGAGTATCCTAACATAATACACTTTTGTGCTTTAGAGTAAAACTTGTTCAGATAATTTTTTGGTATTCAAAATAAAACATGTACATCCAAATGGATGGAAATAAGAAATGTTGGGCTTTCTGTTCTTCCACAATTCATATGGAGTCTTTTCCAAAATAGGTCTTATGGAGATTCTATTCTGAATGTAACACGTTGTGTTTATTGCCTCTGCCCTGAAGATCTTAGCAACGTTAGTCTCGTTGATCATGGTTCTGGCCATTTCTTGCAATGTTCTGTTCTTTCGTTCTACAACTCCATTTTGCTGGGGAGTTCTAGGACAAGGGAAATCATGCATAATGCCTTTTTCATTAAAGAATAATTCAAAATCTTTATTTTCAAATTCTCCACCATGATCACTTCTGACTTTGACAATTCTAAGATCCTTTTCATTCTGAACTTGGTTGCAGAAGGTAACAAACGTAGAGTGTGACTCGTCCTTGTGTCTTAAGAACTTTACCCATGTCCATCTGCTATAGTCATCTATGATTACTAACCCATACTTCATGCCACTGACTGGAGCAGTTTTTACTGGTCCAAATAAGTCAATGTGCAGAAGTTCTAATGGCTTAGAGGTGGAAACAACATTTTTGGATTTGAAAGCAGGTTTTGCAAACTTGCCTTTCTGAAATGCTTCACACAGAGCTTCTGAATTGAACTTCAAGTTAGGAAGTCCTTTGACCAGATTGAGTTTGTTAATCTGAGATATTCTTCTCATACTAACATGTCCCAATCTTCTGTGCCATATCCATTGCTCATTGTTAACAGACAGTAGACATTTTACATTCTGACTTTTCAGTTCAGAAAGTTTAATTTTATAAATGTTGTTTTTCCTCTTTCCATTAAATAGGATAGTCCCATCTTTTTGACTAACAGCTTTGCATGAATTTTGATTAAAGATTATATCATAACCGTTATCACTTAATTGACTTATGGATAACAGGTTATGCATTAATCCATCGACTAATAAAACATTACTTATAGAGGGGAGATTTCCATTACCTACTGTTCCAGAGCCAATGATCTTTCCTCTCTGATTGCCTCCAAAGCCTACGTTGCCTCCAAGCTTAAGTTCCAGGCTTTGGAACATATGCCTTCTTCCCGTCATGTGTCGTGAGCAGCCAGAGTCCAGGTACCATGATTGGTGTCTTTGCTTTGCTGCTAAAGATATATGCCACATGTATTATTTTATCCTTAGGTACCCACATTTTCTTGGGGCTTGTTTTGTTAGTTTTACCAAAACTCTGGTTGAATTTTGGTTTGATAGAATAATCACTAGTTGTGTATTTTATGTCATGTGTGTGCCCATAAATAAAGTGTGAATCAAGTGGAGTGCGTTTTATAACTAAGTCCATGGAATTTTTTGGTGTAGGTACCTTACCTTGATATCCTATCCCTTTTCTGCCATTTCTGCTTACTCCATAGACCATTGAAGCCATCTTGCTTCTGTCTATGTTTTTAGCTAGAAATTTCTGAAAGTTGTGATCATATTCTTTGATGATCTCATCAGTATTGCTGGGAGTTTCAGGGATTGTTTCCTTCTGAGAGTTTTGCCATTGGTTTTCTAATTTTGAAATTTTTTCTTTTAACTCAGAATTCTCCAATCTGAGACTCTCAGTCTTATCAGAGTCAGGAGCAAGATTCCTTTTCAGGTTTCTGAATTTGACTCTGATCTGCTGATACCTTTCCATAATTTCATTAAGGCTTTCAGCAAGTTTAGCCTTAATAAAGTTTATAGTAAAGTCAGGGAATACCTCTTCTGTGTCTGATTCTAAGTCTGAACCAGAAGCTTCACTGTCTTCAGATACATTTTTCATGAGAGCTATGTTTGCTCTTTCATCATCTGATTCTGAGTCAGCTTCAGATGTGTCAGAATCATCCCATGTAGCCATGAGACTTTTCTTCTTTTCCTTGATAAACTTCTTTTTGGGCTTCTCCTTCTGAAGCTTTGGGAAGTCAGTTTTGTAGTGCCCTTTCTCGTTACATTCATAGCAGATGATGTCTTTGTTGTTTGGCTTTCTGTATCCTAAAGAACCTTCAGATCTTCTGTGTCCAGAGGAGGATTCTGACCTTCTGTATCTGGAGGAAGATTCATTTTGATTTTCTGATCTTCTGGGATTCCTGAACTTCCTTTGCCTCTGCTTCCATAGTTGGTTCACCCTTCTGGATAGGAGAGATAGTTCATCTTCTTCTAATGAGAATCCATCATAGGTTTCTTCCACAGCCTGCAAAACTTTGGAGTCAGATTTTCTGTTAGATTTCAAAGCTAATGTCTTACCTTGCTTTTGAGGTTCATCTACTTCTAGCTCTACCTCGTGACTTCAGAGGGAGCTGACAAGTTTCTCCAGAGAGATTTTGTTGAGATCTTTGGCTAGCTTAAGCACTGTGACCATTGGACTCCACTGTTTTGGCAAGCTTCTGATGATCTTCTTAACATGATCAACAATAGAATACCCTTTGTCAAGAACTTTTAGACCATCAACAAGAATTTTAAATCTTGAAAACATAGTTTCTATTGATTTACTATCTTCCATTTTGAATGCCTCATACTTCTGGATGAGCGCAAGGGCTTTGGTTTCTTTGACTTGAATGTTGCCTTCATGCGTCATTCTCAGAGAATCAAACATATTCTTGGCAGTTTCTCTGTTTGATATTTTTTCATATTCTGAGTATGAGATGGCGCTGAGGAGAATTGTTTTGGCCTTGTGGTGGTTTCTGAATTCACGCTTTTGCTGATCAGACATCATTTTTCTTTCTATCTTCTGACCACGTCAATCCACTGGATGCTTGTATCCATCAGTCATCATGTCCCACAGATCAGCATCATGAGCCAGAAAGAAACTCTCAATTTTGTCTTTCCAGTAATCAATGTTCTCTCCATCAAAGACTGGAGGTTTGCCACTGAATCTGTCCCTTTCTTCATTGTTGTCATTGCTGATGTTTTGACTTGGTCCTGCCATAGTGTTTTTCTGACGCTGGATCTTGTACTGACACGGTTAAGTGTTTAAGCTCAGAACCAGGCGCTCTAATGCCAATTGAAGATGTGAAAAACACAAGAAGGGGGGGTTGAATTGAAAAACTTGGATCAAAAACAGCTTAATGACACAATATTTTTATCTTGGTTCGTTTGATCTCAAACTACTCCAATCCACCCGTCAAGGTGATTTCTCCTCTCTCTAACGAGGTCTTAATCCACTAATCTCAAAAGATTACAACAGCTACTTTAACAACTGTTAAAGTCTTCTAGAGTACAACCACATGCCGGTTAATCTCAAGGAAATCTTTTACAAATAATTGAACAAGAATGTGTTGTTGTTTTCTAACAAAATAGTTTATCACAACTGTGACAATTACACAAATTAAGCTTAGAATAGAATAAATTTGCTAGAGATTGAATATGCATGGTTTGGAATTCTCTGCAAATTGATGTGTGCGTACGTACGTTCTTCTTTCACAAGCAGGCTTGTTTATATAGGAAAGGAAAAGACGTTGTCCATAAAGCAAGTTTAATGTTAATAACACACTTTCCTTTTGTAGAAGATCTTGTCTGAAGAAAGCCGTTGGCATTAATTCTATCTTGAATAATCAGTAACGCTTTAGAGTCTTCTATCCTTAACTGCTGATGACGCTTCAGAATATTGATGACTTGGTTGATATGTCTTAGTTCAGAATCAGAGTTTGTTGTCATTAAGTGCAGGTTCTGGTCACCAATCTTCAGCGTATGATCTGATAGCTTCAGCGTGAAATCCTTTGCTTATCTTCTGATGTTGATCCCATCAGAACTTCTGCATATACAAAACATAATTTTAAGGAGCATATTTGTTCTTTGTATATATTTCTTTGTATTTATTTATTCTTTGTATTTGTTATCATCAAAACTCTAACCAAGGGTTGTAGAATCAAATTATGTTCTAACATAATCTACATGACCAAATGAAGTAACCTTACGACCCAGGTTCCTTCCCATAAGCCCTACCATCCAGGATTTCATCTCAAAGTAACCCTGCGACCCAAGTTCCTTCCCATAAGCCCTACCATCCAGGCTTTCATCTCGAAGTAACCCTACGACCCAGGTTCCTTCTCATAGCCCTACTATCCAAGCTTTCATCTCGAAGTAACCCTACTATCCAATTTCCTTCCCATAAGCCCTACTATCCAGGCTTTCATCCCGAAGTAACCCTATGGCCCAGGTTCCTTCCCATAAGCCCTACTATCCAGGCTTTCATCCCGGAGTAACCCTACTATCCAAGTTCCTTTTCATAAGCCCTATTATCCAGGCTTTCATCCCGGAGTAACCCTACTATCCAGGTTCCTTATCATAGCCCTACTATCCAGGCTTTCATCCCGAAGTAACCATACTATCCAGGTTCCTTCTCATAGCCCTACTATCCAGGCTTTCATCCCGAAGTAACCCTACTATCCAGGTTCCTTCTCATAAGCCCTACTATCCAGGCATTCATCCCAAAGTAACCCTACTATCCAGGTTCCTCCTCATAGCCCTACTATCCATGCCTTCATCCCAAAGTAACCCTACTATCCAGGTTCCTTCTCATAGCCCTACTATCCAGGTTTTTATTTCGAAGTAACCCTACTATCCAGGTTCCTTCCCATAGACCTATTATCCAGGATTTCATTTCGAAGTAACCCTACTATCCAGGTTCCTTCTTATAGCCCTACTATCCAGGCTTTCATCCCGAAGTAACCCTACTATCCATGCTTTCATTCTGAAGTAACCCTACTATCCAGATTCGTTCTCATACGCCCTACTATCCAGGCTTTCATCCCGAAGTAACCCTACTATCCAGGTTCCTTCTCATAAGCCCTATTATCCATGCTTTTATTTCGAAGTAAGTCTACTATCCAGGTTCCTTCTCATACCCCTACTATCCAGGTTCCTTCTCATTTATCTCCAGACAACATTTTACAACACTGTAATACCTGGACTCGACCAGATACGGTCAACTTCACACTTTCCCAGTAAGTCGTTGTGCAGCCTGGACCCTGACTAGACATGCAATTTACTTCCACCTCCTTAATTAAGAGTTAATTTCCCAGTAGAGTAATGGACAACTGAAGCTCCCATACTCTACTACCCAGGACATAAATCAACTATCCCCGGCGAAGTCCTCCTCAGCGGCGGGTACAGGAATTCTCGCAAAGGAATCCCTTATACAATTGATATATTTTCTAGATGGCATCTTTAAGCCCATGTCCTACGACTCTCTGTCGACTCCCAAATGGCATCTGCAAGCCCATTCCCGATATCACCGATCAGTGTTACTCCATGCGAGTGCAAATTTCTAGGAACTCTAGTGTTCAATCATCTTCCACCTTTGGATCACAAAAGGTAGACCAGCCAATCTACATCCTCAGGCTTAAGAAGATTGAACATGGGCAGTTGTTGTACCCCAAAATTTTATCTCCCATTTTTACTCAACATATGTTCATTAAGATACTCTACTTGCTCAAGGATGCCCGGGAATTGACCAGACAAACTCTCTCCTAAAGCAATGAACCTTCAACTAGGGTTTCCATTTTTCATCAAGATGGGTGGGTCCAAAAGACCTCATATGTTATCCATAGTCCTAATATGTTTTCAAAACCATTCATGCCAAGTTTCATGCCTTGTACAAGAAGTTTGCCCAATCAACTGCTCAGATGCTTGAAAATCAATTGTATCAGGTCAAAAGTCAATAGGGGCTCACATACAGTCAAACTTCAAGATTTTTGGTTAACATCAATATTTTGAAGTGATATCCATCATTTTATCAAGGGTTGATCATGATTCCCCAAGAAGGCTCCTAATTCATCAAAACTCAAAAGTTGCTAAATTAGGGTTTCTTAGGAAAAGTCAACCAAACTTTGACCAAGCATAACTTTTTCATACTTTATCATAAATTTCTCACCCAAGGCTCATTTTGAATAGAATCCAATTCCCTACAACTCATATTCATCCCTAAAGTTCAAGAAATGCACTCATGGAAAGATATGAATTCAGACATTATAGGTCATTCCAAAAAGTCAACAAAAACACCTTTTGGGTCAAAGCTCCTTACATGAACATGGAAGATCCACTTGAGATGAAACAAAAGAGGTTGCTTAGGGGATATCCTAAGCTTTCTAAAAAGTCCCAAAACACCCTCTTAGGGTCAAAATTGAGAGAGATATCCATTGTCAAAGTTGGCCATTTTTGGAAATTTGCCCAAAATCAACAATGCTCAAAATTGCATTTTTTTTCCACATGGGCCCATCTTTTCAAGATTGAATCTCAATCCTAGCATGGTCCACGACCTATGAGAACCCCCATGTATTATTCGCTTATTTATTTAATTTATTTTGATTTTTATTCATTTTAAAATCAAATAAATTCAAATAAAATCAAATTAAATCAAAATAAATCAAACTTATGGATTGAGATTTGTTTTGCATTGAATTGTAGATCATGCAAGTTGTATAACCTCAAGCATATCGTACCAAGCCATAAACAAGAGGAAATCTCCAATTTTGGAAAGATTGGAATCAAAACTTCAAGACCATTTTTCTTTGGATTCTTGCCAAAAATATTAACCTAATTGGATTCAATACATATACTAAAGCTTGGTGAACCCTAAAAAAGGGATTTTTTGTGCGCAACCTGCCTCCAAAGCAAGAAACAAAACTCAATTTTTTTATCAAAAAGTGCAGATCGAATCTTCCTCCATAGGCCAGTTCAAAGTGTTATAAAGGTCAAATCATATTCCCGGACGTCCATTGGGGCGATAACAAGAATTATCAAGGCCCAAAGCATCAAGAAACGCGCGCTAGCAACATCACAGTTTGCTCATATTTTTGAAATTTATCTTTGCAATTCACGTATGATAAATGATTTATAAGTATATATTCATGTTTGTATCATCCTTTAGAATGTGTTTGCATATTTAGTTGCATGTTTTGATGACTGTATGATGAAATACCATTGTTAGGGTTTGAGGTTACTTTTTAGGGCTTTGCGTTTCAAGCAAAATCAGGGCTAAAGATGGATATTATTGCATTCAAGAGATCAAACCCAATTAATCTGTGTAATTGGATTTGATTTATGTTGCTTGAATATGATTTTTGAGGATTGCAGGTTTATAGCAACAAATGTGTCCGTAGGTACAGCCCTGGGTCTAAAACGACAGTCTCGTTGAAGAAGATGAAGGTGTGTCAAGGTGTGGGTGGATAGTTTGAATCTAGTGCATTTTTCCTATAACCTTGATTCATTATTCAATATATTATTTTTTGTGTGTTTATGTCAACTAATAGAAAGTTGGTTCAGTGGTACAAGCGAAGGGTCTTAAGGCGTTCATGGGTAGGAGGTCAGGGGTTCGGTCCCTGCCTCCTACATTTTATTTTCCCTAATAATTGTTTGCAGATCATGTGCCTTGGGTTCCAGCGTGTCTACCATAGACCCTCCAAATCCAACCAATGGATCATCTTCAGATCCAGATCTAGCGCCCAGTGGAGAGAAGTCCATGATGCACCTTCAAACATGGCCAGCACTGGATCCAAGCGCAGGGTGGGCTTGCAAAAAAATATTTGCTTGAAAATTCTAGTTCATACCACCAGCTTGCTTTATCACCCCATGCCCAAATCTTCCTTTTTTCTATTATTCTTTTTTTTTTCTTTTAATTTATCATTTTAATTATTTTCACAAAAAATATTTTTTTTAATTAAACCATAAAAATCAGAAATTCAACAAAAAAGTTAGGTTTAGTTTTTTTTATAATAAAATATTTAATTGTAATTAATTAGCTTAATTAGATTAATTCAAATTCTTTTTTTGTAATTAAAATCCAATAGAAAATTAGGTTAACTTTACTACAAATTTATTTTCTTAAATTAAACTTAGATTTCTAGATTATTTCTTTTTTTTTCCTAATAAATTAATAAACCACCAAAAAGATTTTATTGTTTACTTAAAATACTTTTTTAGGTTTTTCTTCTTAAACGTATGATCTCGTCTCGCGCGCGTTATTTTATTCTCGCATTTTTTATATAATGTAATTGATTATGGAATGTAATAGGCTAGGTTTAAAATTCCATTTTTTATTTCTTCTACCTTTTATGTAAATGTCCCAAAGCCATGTAGTAGCGTAGATTTACGATTCTCGCACTTCATATATTAACTGTTAGTAATTAGGTAGGTATGACAAGACTGTAAATTAAAACGTTAGCTCACCTAATAAAAAAAGAAAAAAATAACCGAATCAAGTACACTTGCACATGCTCACTCCTAGGATTTACCCCACTCGGTTTCCTCGGAAATAATTGTCGTGTCCCTCGAACATAGGGATACCTTAGCAATGACCCGCGATTCAAAATCGTCATAAAGATCATAGTCCCTACTTGTCCCTCGAGTTGCCTACGAGTTGATCTTATGACGATGGTCCCTTCGAAATGTTAAGGTATCTTTACTTGTTGCCTTCACAGACCATTTCGTCCCTTCGAATGTCCCTTTAAAAATCCAACGACAGAGCTAACTACTCTTTAATAGTAGGATAGCACTGTCTAAAGGAAACGAAAACGAACAGACTTTTTTCGAGTAGGTAGAAATCTTAAGTACTTGCTCAAAATAAAAACTTTTCATACAAACACTTTCAAAAATAGTTTTTAAAACAACTTCGTGACACTCTTGAGGACCGATACAAGGGTTATCACGAAGTAAACAAAACTTTTCAAAACAAGCACACACAAGCGATTTAAAAAATGAGCAAGTGCCTAAGAGCCCGTGGAAAACCACGGATATAAAGGGTGCTAACTCCTTCCCTTTCTATAATCTACCCCCCGTACTCAGAAACATCTCGAAAAAGGTTTTTTCTGTTCTTTTTCCTTTTCCTTTGTTGGATGAAATAAAAGTCGGTGGCGACTCTTGCTTACCGCAACATTTGCAAACAAAAAATGCAAACCAATAAAAATAGTCGGTTCTACCACCGTATCACAGTGGTTTCTTAGGGTGATTGAATTATATCTCAAGGTTCATATTGAATCTAACAGCTACATGTGAGCCAATATTCATGTTATTACGAAAATATCAGACGGTAGTATGAAATGATGATTGTAAAAATGCCTTCGAGATAATAAAACAGTATCTGCAAGAGCCACCAGTATTAACGCTGCCAGTCCCCGGAAGAACACTCATCATGTATTTGACAGTGCTCGAAGGGTCAATGGGTTGCATTTTGGAACAATAGGATAAAACAGGTAGAAAGGAGCATGTGATCTATTACCTCAGCAAGGAATTCATTGACTGTGAAACCAGGTACTCACTCCTTGAGAAAACTTGTTGCGTGTTGGCTTGGGCTACCAAGAGGTTGAGACAATATATGTTGACCCACACTACGTGGTTAATGGCAAGAATGGATCCTCTAAAATACGTGTTTGAAAAGCCAGCTCTTACCGGAAGAATCGCACGATGGAAGATGCTACTATCAGAGTACGACATCTAATATGTCACACAGAAGTACATCAAAGTTAGTATACTAGCGGATCATTTGGATCACCAACCGCAATCAGAATATCAGCCCATGAAGTTCGACTTTCCCGACGAGGATGTCATATTCATAGTTGACTACGAAATACCCAGACCTGACGAAGGGCCCGAGCCAGGGGAACGTTGGACACTCATGTTCGACGGGGCTTCAAATGAACTAGGTCACGGTGTAGGGGCAGTATTGACATCTCCAAAGAATTATCACAAACCCTACACTGCAAGGTTGTGTTTTGACTACACCAACAACATCGCTGAATACGAAGCCTGTATACTAGGACTGGAAGCTGCCATCAATTTGAAAATAAAGCACCTCGAAGTATTTGGGGACTCTGCATTAGTCATATACCAGGTTAATGTCGAATGGGATACTAAACACCCTAAATTGATTCCATATTGGGATCATGTTTTAAAGTTAGCTGCGGAATTTACAGAGATCACTTTCAGTCATATCCCACGAGAAGAAAATCAAATGGCGGACGCTCTGGCAACTTTGTCGGCTATGTTCAAAGTAACTTGGCTGAACCACGAACCACGTATTACGATCAGGAATTTCAAAGAGCCCGCACACTGCCTTTCTATTGAGGAAGGACCTGACAATAAGCCTTGGTTTTATGACATCAAGAAGCACCTGGAAAGGCAAGAATATCCAAAAAATGCCTCTATCATTGACAAGCGAACCCTGTGAAGATTAGCTTCAAAATTCTTTCTGAGTAATGGAGTGGTATACAAAAGAAACTACGACATGGTGCTACTCAGGTGTGTGGAAAAGCAAGAAGCAGATACGCTTATGAGAGAAGTCCACAAGGGTAATTTCCTAACCCATACAAATGGGCACGCTATGGCTAGAAAGATTCTGTGAGCAGGGTATTATTGGTTAACAATGGAAGCCTATTGTTATCACTACACGAAGAGGTGTCATAAATGCCAAATCTACGTTGATAAGATAAATGTACCACCGACTCCTCTGAACGTCATGAGCTCCCCTTGGCCATTCTCAATGTGGGGAATTAATATGATTGGCATGACCGAGCTGAAATCATCCAACAGACACCGCTTTATATTGGTAGCCATCGACTACTTTACCAAATGGGTAGAAGCAGTGTCCTCACCAACGTAACAAGTCAAGTGGTTACACGCTTCATCAAACAGAACATCATATGCAGGTACGGTGTCCCAAGCCGGATAATTACAGATAAGGGGTCTAATTTAAACAACAAGATGATGAAGGAACTGTGCGAAGACTTCAAAATCGAGCATCATAATTCCTCATTGTACAGACCAAAGATGAACGGGGCTATCGAAGCAGCCAACAAAAATATCAAGAAGATCATCTAGAAGATGGTAAAGACATACAAAGATTGGCACGAAATGCTTCCCTTTTCCCTACATGGCTATCGCACCTTTGTACGCACATCGGCAGGCGCGACTCCTTTCTCACTAGTATATGGTATGGAGGCGGTACTCCTGGTGGAAGTTGAGATATCATCACTTCGGGTCCTGAGGGAAACAAAGCTGGAAGAAGCAGAGTGGGTGCAGACACGACTTGACCAGCTCAACCTTATTGAAGAAAAACGATTGACAGGTTTGTGTCATAGTCAGTTGCATCAAAAGAGAATGAAGAGAGCCTTCGACAATAAAGTCTTCCCTAGAATATTCAAGGAAGGAGATCTAATGCTCAAGAAGATTCTACTACCTCGCCTTAATTCACGTGGTAAATAGACACCCAACTAAGAAGATCCATATGTAGTCAAAACAACATTCTTCGAAGGTGGTCTCATCCTCACAACAATGGATGGGGAAGAACTACCACATCCAGCAAATTTAGACGCAGTCAAAAATACTATGTATAAAAAGCTCACTAAGCTCGAACCCCAAAAGGGCGACTTAGGCAAAAAGGAGCGTCCTGGTGGATCGAAAACCCTAAAGGGAGACCCAGGAAAAAATTAGGGGCCTATAACAAAAAAAACTATCCTGGTGGATTGAAAACCCGAAAGGGCAATCCAGGAAAAAAATAGGCATCATTCAAAAAATAAAGAACAAAAAGACTGCGATCTAAGAGCTACGACTACGAACCACGAATGGAAGGATATATTGGAATCATACAACTCATAAGCAAAGGAGATAAGATCATCAAAGGATATGGGGGAACAGTAGTAGAGATTATCATTTTTCATTGCCATTTACTGTTTTAAAACTTTCTGTAATTACCTCTTTCTAGGAATTGCATCTTGTATTCTCGCCTACTCAGAGGCATATCAATAAAACATTTGTTTCTTTACATATTTAGAATTATGTTTTTATTTTCTCAGATTTGTTTACAAAATACTACGATTATTACTCGTGAATATTGCCTTAAAATCATTTTGAGGAATTAACAAAATAAAAGCATTTGACAAAACATCGAAAAAACATCTTGGTTAGGAAAATATTGAAAGAAAATCCACGTCTATGTCCATGCACATGGTTGTGCCTAATCCTACATCTACGCGTCCATACACAAAGTCTATAGCACCTATGCCTACACTTGTAACACGAGGACTACGTTTGCACGCGCCCACGCACATGTCTACTCCTGCGTCAACAATACAAATTTTATATGCATGTCCGTATCTACGCTTGCACTTACAACATAAGAGTCTACGCATATGCCAATATCTAAGTATACACCTACGCACATGCCAGTACCCACGTCTACGTCTACGTCTACACACGCGCTCACAATACAAAACCAATGTATAAATTTTGCTAACATTGTCCACTGTGTTCAAGATCAACAATGCTACGACAATACACAACACCAGGGATCGGTAACTCTAAGCAAATGGTTTAGAGGAGAGAATGACAGAAATAGTCTTCATAACATTTCAAGGCATACACGCATCTTACACACATTTCATACATACACACATTTTGCATATCTCAAGCATACATACACTATGCATTCTCGCATAGAATACGCATATATCCAGGGTTCCATATCGATGTCAAACATCATACATTTCGCATACATCCAAACATCTCGATATCAGACATCATACACATGTATCATGCAGCAAAGAAACAATACTACCCTCGATTCAATCATCCAAGGGTCCATTAACCAAATACTTATCTTGCGATCCAACCCGTCATCTAAGTCTCCATGTTGTGACGCGTTCAGCCCATTACCTAAGTCTTCATGCAATAATGAACAAAACTCAGTACACTGCCTCTAAGCTGCAGTGTATCCTCAAAACTCAACACATTGCCTCTAAGCCGCAATATCTTCGCAAACTCAACACATTACCTCTAAGCCCCAATGCATTCTCAAAACTCAACACATTGCCTCAAAGCCGCAATGTATTATCCAAACTCAACACATTGCCTCTAAGCCGCAATGTATTATCCAAACTCAACACATTGCCTCTAAGCCGCAATGTATCCTCAAAACTTAACACATTGCCTCTAAGCCACAATATGTTTGCAAACTCAGAACATTGCCTCTAAGCTGCAACGTATTCACAAACTCAGAACATTTCCTTTAAGCCACAATGTATTCGCAAACTCAGAACATTTCCTTTAAGCCGCAATATATTCACAGACTCAACACATTGCCTCTAAGCCGCAATGCATTCTTAGAACTCAACACATTACCTCTAAGCCTCAATGTATTATCCAAACTCAACACATTGCCTCTAAGCCGCAATGTATCCTAAAAACTCAACACATTGCCTCTAAGCCTCAATGTGTTCGCAAACTTAGAACAGTGCCTCTAAGCTGCAATTTATTCGCAAAGTTAGAACATTGCCTCTAAGCCGCAATGTATTCGTAAACTCAGAACATTGCCTCTAAGCCGCAATGTATTCGCAAACTCAGAACATTTCCTCTAAGACGCAATGTATTTTAAAAACTCAGAACATTGCCTCTAAGCCGCATTGTATTCTCAAAACTCAACACGTTTCCTCTAAGCCGCAATGTATTATCCAAACTCAACACATTGCCTCTAAGCAGCAATGTATCCTCAAAACTCAACACATTGCCTCTAAGCCACAATGTGTTCACAAACTCAGAACATTTCCTTTAAGCCGCAATGTATTCGCAAACTTAGAACATTTCCTCTAAGTCACAATGTATTCATAAACTCAGAACATTGCCTCTAAGCCGCAATGTATTCACAAACTCATAACATTTCCTCTAAGCCGCAATGTATTCTCAAAACTCAGAACATTGCCTCTAAGCCGTAATGTATTCTCAAAACTCAACACATTGCCTCTAAGCCGCAATGTATTATCCAAACTCAACACATTGCCTCTAAGACGCAATGTATCCTCAAAACTCAACACATTGCCTCTAAGCTGCAATGTATTCGCAAACTTAGAACATTACCTCTAAGCCGTAATGTATTCGCAAACTCAGAACATTGCCTCTAAGCCGTAATGTATTCTCAAAACTCAAAGCATTGCCTCTAAGCCGCAATGTATTCTCAAAACTCAACACATTGCCTCTAAGCCGCAATGTATTATCCAAACTTAACACATTTCCTCTAAGCCGCAATGTATTTTCCGAACTCAACAAATTGCCTCTAAGCCGCAATGTATCCTCAAAACTCAACACATAGCCTCTAAGCCGCAATGTATTATCCAAACTCAACACATTGCCTCTAAGATGCAATGTATTCACGCTCGAAACATCGCCTCAGACTTCACACAGCGATCCACGAGCATAACCTGTGGCCTCAGTCTTCAAGCAGCCATGCACCATCAAGTGTTGTTCATCCTCCAAATGGGTGAATAAGCCAAGACATACGAAACTACGCTTTTAAGATCAAAGACTCTCTGCCTCGTTATTAAACCCTAGTAAGAAATATATCATCAACTTTACCTACTTTCCCAAGGACTCGTAAGGGTGAGCTATATCAGTGTAACCTTATGTTTATCGGACAAATTTTGGGGATACTTCAAGTATTCAAAAAACTTCCAATCAGAATGCGCAAGACTCAAGTTTTCTCACGCCATTCAACTGGAAGATAATCGAATTGGGGCAGCTGTCGTACCCCAAATTTGTCCTACCTCGATAATTTCATTTTTCGAGATTAAAATAGAAGAAATGCTTAATTAAGGATGGTACATCAGTATTTGATGGCCCGTCTTTATCCAAGACTAGGGTGCATTTTAATTCAGGAGAGTGGGACTTTCTAAATCAGAAAGACCCATGTATTCGTAGGCCCATTTACGAAGCATGTTGGCCAATGGCCCATGCGATTCGAAAATAGAAATTATTTCAAATAATTAGTAAGTAATTTTTTTAAATTAAATCCATTTAAAGCATTATTGTTGATAGTAAAAGGGGAGGTGAAGTTTCAACTTATGAGCCCATTTTCGTTTGGCCCATTTACTTTGGAGTTTGAATAACAAAAACGGGATATAATTATTAGAGTTACAAGCCCATTGAATTTTTTTGCCACAACCAATTTAAACGCGTTACTGTTTTATTGTAAAAAAATGTTACTTTATGTCTCTTCTATTATTATTGTTAAAACCTGTTGTTTAATTAAGAATTTTTTTGTAATTAAAAGATTTTATATCTAATATTATTTATAATCTATTCATTAAGAAATGTTTTTTGCTACATCAAATTTTGATGAAAATAAAGGCCTAATTACAAAATGCAGGCTAGACTGCAAGTAAATTAACGCACAGGCCCAAAACAGTTGTTGGCCTAATTCCTGATAACACACAATGTGCTAATCAAACCAAAATTAGCGCACGTTTTCCTCCACAAATTAGTATTGTTGAAATCAAACATAAAAACAATCTTAAAACATAAAATCAACTAAATCAAATCTCCAACACTGAATAATATAAATTCTGGAAATTACAGGAAGTCGCTGTTACAAACCAAATCGTGTATTACAGTAGAATCAATTTCAATATAAAAACTACAGCAAATCTCAAATCTCTATTACAATCAAATATACATAATCAATTACAATGAATTTCAAATCTCTAATAACCCTAAATCAAAGAAAATTAATGCTAACAACAATTTTTAATAAACCCTAAAATCTAAACCTAATTGGAAAAACCTATAAATACAAAGAAAAAAAGAGACAGAAGGGGGGATTTTTGGTTGATTGAAAAAGAAGAGGAGATTCTTATTTACCAAAGACGAACACCGCGAGGAGCTGAAGCGAGAGAAGCTTGAATATTAACAAGGAAGTCGAAACCCTTTCATGCAAGCACCGTTGAAGAAGGGAAGAACGGTTGGGGTTTCGTTGTCGGAAACTACAACCGTCTTAGACGGCCGCCTTCAACCGCTCACTGTAGCCTTTACTCAGACATGGGCGCTTGGAGATTCGAAAGGGGTAATTCACTTTTTTCAGTTTGGTTGTTTGATTGATGTAGGGCTAGGAGGTTCGTGGGGAGTAGATTGTGTTTTTCTTTCCGGCGCCGCCGTGGTTGTGGCTTTATGGTTGATAGTAAGAAGAAGATAAAGGGGTCGTGTGGCTAGCGTGAGAGAGAGAGAGAGAGAGAAAAGATGAAGATGTTGTTACTGTAAAGAAAATATGAAAATGAAATAAAAAACAAAAAAGTATAATCCATAGTTATCCCATACCCACGCGTATACTTTAGTTGCTATGCTCCCTCAATTATATCCCTGTGATCTTGATCAGACGGCCAGAGGCCAAATCTGCACCGTAGTAGCATGTTACCTCCCGCACGTGATCAAACGGATATCCTTCCAAACTCGTTGGGCCTGAGCCCAATGCTCTTAGAACCCCCCTTATGCCTAATTGCTAAAACCCAAAGCACAATATACCCCCTGCCTGGACTCACGTCTGGGCCTGATTCACATTATTAACTGCACCCCCTATTTTACTTGTCCATTAGAAACTGCACCCCCCTGAGTTAATTTACTTATTTTCTTTTATAATTCAATTATTATTTCTATTTTTTTATATATATATACATATATGTATATATATATATATATATATATATATATATATATATATATATATATATATATATATATATATATATATATATATATATATATATATATATATATATATATATATATATATATATATATATATATATATATATATATATATATATATATATATATATATATATATATATATATATATATATATTATTTACAATAATTATTATTATCAAATAGTGATTTATTATTATTATTATTATTATTATTATTATTATTATTATTATTATTATTATTATTATTATTATTATATATTGTTATAATTACTTAATTTTTTATTATTATTTATAATTATCATTTATTATTTATAATCCTTTTTTATGTAAATATTATTATTAATATATTTTATTTACTATCAAATAAAGTATTTTATACCAAAATTGCATATATTATTTTATATATTATTTGCATTAAATTTTTCTCTAATCATGCATTCATCAAGATCTTCGCAAATAATACGATTAAAAAACACAAATAAATCATCAAACTATTTTCGCAATAAACTAAGCTAATCAACTGTTTTTTGCAAAAGGTTTTCAAACTAGTTTTGACTTACCGCGCATTCAGTCAAAATCTCCGCAATCACTACTCCCGACCGAGTGCGAGGTGATTCAAAATATGTTTGCAAACCCCTAAAAAACACCAAGCCCATATGAACTACGAATTGGGACTCTGATTCCTCATAAGAGGATACGTAGGCATACGATCAAAAATCGTAGCGATTTCCCCTATAAAAAATTTAAACCCTTTCCCCTAATAAAATTTAAATTTTGTTTCCCCAACTCAAACCTAAAACCTAGTATCCTTGTGAACAAGGTAGATGAAAGGTGCCTAACACCTTCCTTTCGTCTAGTTGAGTCTGAAACCTAGAATCTATGTCTGCGAATTAGAGTTTTCTGTTAGATTCCCTTCCCTAGGATAAAATCTAATAGTGGCGGCTCTGATTAAAAATCCAGTCGCGACACATGGGTTAGGAAAATGGCAGATTTTATGCACCCTTCAATTTTGTTTGGTTTCAGGTTGATATTGCACATGCTTGGCATGAATCACACACCTCATTTCTTACTTCTTTTGGCCAAGCAATCACACTTTCCTTGCCTTCCCAAGATTTCTACATTTTTTGCCAAAATTGGTAACTTTCACCTCAAGCAAAATCACACCATGTGCAATCCTTTCCACCTCACCCCCTCACGCTTCACTCACCTCATTTCATTAACCTCTGAGCTCATCAAAACATAGCATAAAAAAGGCCAAATAACAAACAAAACGCAAGCACATGCTCTCACACTTTCACTTGCCTGTTTTGGCCAAATTGTCCTCCAACAGATTTCTGTGAGTTATGACCTTATTGCCCTCACTCAAAACACTCTATATAAGTGGCTCAAGTTTTCCATTCAAAAAAAAGGAAAAAAGGGGAATTGAAGGAAGCCCCCTCTAAATTTCTCATTTCTCTTTCTCTGTAATTTGGATCGAGCAGCTGATTTCTCTTGCTCCAGTCTTTACTTCTTCGCTCAAACACCTTCATTGGAGCACAAGGAAGCTGTCTGGAAGGGTTTCTTGATAGACGTCAGAGGCACCAAGTGAATTTACTTTTCACTTTTGTAGGTATGCTCATTGAATCTGAATCTTGGTTTGAGCATGAATGTAAGTGTTTTATGATGTGCATTGTGTTTATAGCTGGCCAATCATTAGGATTGATGTATATTTGAGTTTTGCTTCAAGAAAACTTGGTGAAATCGTGTTTCTGGTTTTGATGTTTGCAGTGTGTTTTTCCAGTTTTTGAGATTTGATTTGTTGATCTCTGAGTTTGATTCGAATTGTATGATGTAGTATGATGTGTTAGGTTTAATTTGAGCTTAATTTCATGCATTTTGGTTGAGAATCGTGTTTGTTTGATGGATCTGAAACGAGCATGTTGGAACTGATAGAAACGAGTGTTTTACTTGGGCTGGAGGTTGAAGACAAAGCGTGTCACCTCCTGATTGCTCCATTTGAATTATGCATTTATTTGAATTTTCTTTTATAAGTAGATTTTTTCCTGATTTTATTTCTTGATCAAAACTTGTAAAAAAATCTGAAAAAATTCATGAAACTCCAAAATAATATTTTTGACCTAGTGTATTTTTTAGAATTTTTAAAATGTTTTGATTGGTTTTAAATTTCATGTGATTAATTAATTGTTTGTTTGATATTTGACTTTTTTTTATATTTCCTTTAATCCAAAAATTCTACAAAAAATCATGGATGCTTATTTTTAATTCTAAAATTCGAATATAATTTTGGTCAGATATTTTTCTGACTTTTGATTAGAATTTTATTTTTAAAATGTGAATATTGGTTTAATTGTTTAATGGTTTGAATTTTGATTTTATTTTTTACTCTTCTTTAATTCTAAAAAAATGAAAAAAAACAAGTTTTCTGATCTTTGGAGTTTTCTCTATTTTTTATGATTTTAGTTTGAATTGTTTGGAATTGGAACTTGATTAATCAATAATTGAGTTTATTTTCTAAATAATTAGGGTTTTGATAATTCCCTTGTTTGTTTTGATTCCAAAAACTAACTTTCCTCGAGTTTCAACTGAATTCAGCTCCTGTTTGGAGTTCATAGATGGATTGAGGATCTTAAAAATATTCTTCTTGAATTAATTGATAAGTTTTGGTATTTTCCATTGATTTGTTTTGAAAACTTGTCTAGATTGGTGATTTCATCAACTAGTTTTGAGGTTTGAAGTTTGATTGATCCTTTCCTCACCTATCCATAAACTTAAAATATGTTTGTTGGATTCTATACATCCCAAAGATGCTGAGAAAATTTTGTTTGAATTATGGAAGTCCTTTCCTATTTTTGATGTATTTTCAAAGTGAAAGTTCTCAATTGATGTTGCATATCTTGTTGCAATTTGTTTGATGGCCAATGAACTTGTGTGAGGCCTATAATTTGGAAATTAATGATCATGTTGCTTATGTTTCCTCACACCAATTCAAATAAATCCTCTTGACTTCTCATAATTGGTTGATGAGCACTTTTTTATCTATGCCTCCTAAGTGATGTTCTTGTGTGAGTTTTTGCTTTAAATTTTTGAATTTTTGCCTAGAGTTTGAGGTCATCAAATGAACAATTATGACGTGTTGGGGAATGATACACCAAGGATAGTATCATAAAGACTTGAGATCACTTGACCTCTAATGTTTGAACCATTTCATCTTATTATGAATTCGTTGTTCAATCTTTTCTTTTCTTTTGAATCTTTGAGATACATTGAATGCACTTGTTCAACATGCTTTAGAATTAACATTTTAAACTCTTGGTCATATCCTAATAGCATGTTAGAAGCTTGATTTAAATCCTTTTGAATGGTTTAAGTCTTCTAACTTTGTCTTTGTTTGAATTCCTTTCCTTGCTAACTTGTGATCCATGCTTTGTGATACATTTTGTGGTACCCCTCTTTTGTTATGCTTGTGAACCATAATAAAGTGAATGAGTATGGATGTATAGTGTTTTGCTAATGACTTTCAAGGTTTTGTTTGTATTCTTCTCTTGCTCCTTTGATCCTTGATTGATATTTACTTGTATATTCAACATGGTGACAAGAAAGGAGCTACAGTTCTTTAGCTTTGACCTAATTGTTGCTTGTGCCTATTGTATGCTTCTTACATCTACTGCTTGGATGCTTTTATTATCATGTTCTTCCATTTCTTTTTCCTATCATTATCCATCCCTTATTGGTTCGTCTTTTCTCTTTGAAATCACTAATTTATCTGTTGAATGTGCGAGGTACTATGAAGAAAGTTTTTCCATTTTGACTTGATGTTGTAGTGTCCCACATTATTTGTGGAACATAATTGGTTGTGATTGCACCATTCTCGTGATTTGTATATTTGTTATTCTCTTGCAGGATACATGTGATTGTGACTGCTATACATCACTTGTGGGATATGTTCATATTTAAAGCCTTAATGCTTATATTTGATGGCGTGATTTCTGACTTGATTTGTTTGTTGATGCCAGCTTGCTTGAAGTTCTCTGGGTTTCTTTTTTCTTGCTCATTTTATACGGATAATTATCCGTTTGGTATTTCACTATTCCTTTTTTACTGTTTCTGGTCTTTATTGCTTTCTATTGCATGATGGAACCTCTGTTGCTGATATATGTCAGGAGTCCCTCTGGTTTATTTAAAGACCTATTTAAGGAAATTCTGTCAGAGTGCTATTTGTGATTATTTAAAATCCTACCTTGGAAGTAGGTATTATGCACGTGTGTTTATATTTGTGCCCGCATTGCATTACAGGTGATAAGTCCTTAAAAGGAGGCAAGCAGAAAGGGATTGTAATCGACCCCCGCACATTCCAGTCCATGCCATTCCTATGCTCACTTTCTACAAGTAGATGCTCTGAACATGTGCCCAAGATCTGAATGAATTTAAGTCCTTCAAAGGCAAGTGAAAAGGGTTCTCGCAATCGAATCCCCACACTTTCTTTAGCTCCTGTTGACCAACACTGATGCTTAGTGTACATATGCACTATGTCTTTTCCCCCAGATCTTTCTTGCCCTGGTGATTGATATCACGGTTAAGGACCCTTTTATATTCTTATAATTCTATAGCTTGTTGACTCAGGTGATACGCTTCCCTTGTCTATGGCTTGACCCTTGGTCTGATGCTTGGTTGCTTGTCTATGGCAGGACCTCCCCTTCTACTACTTGGCTTGCACCTTGTAGGTGTTTGATATTCGAGTGATGCTCGAGCTTTTGTTTGTCCAGATGTTTTGCCATCTATTTTTTTTGTCACGGGATCTGTGACATTTTTGCCATGCTCCCTTAGGATTGCTCGTGTAGGGTTAGTCCTCGAGCTAGACATTAGGATAGATATCCATGAATTCTAACATAGGGTAGAAATTTCACTTTTCATCCTCAACCTTAGGGTCAATCATTGTATGATAACATTAGGAGTAGTGCTAGGCTAGTCTCCCTTAGTTATTTTTCCTTTCTTTGCATGTTGCATCTTAAAACTAAAACTTCTTCTTGGCAAATCATAAAAACATCTCTAATGAACTTAAATCCTTCTTCAAAATAAAAAATACAAACCAAACTTAATTGTTTATGCGCCTTTTTGCTTTGTTTTAAACCTTGTCAAATTGATGTTTCGCCATCTTTACCCTGTTATTTCACTATATTTTAGCTGATGTTTCGCCATCACATATGTTTGTTGTCGATGTTTCACCATCACATGTGTTTGTTATCCTACTTTGATTCTCAATATCATTGTTAGGTGTGATATTTTATCATTTGATTTGTTGATGTCTCGTCATCTTTTCCATGCTATCTTACTATCTTTTTGTCGACGTTTCGCCATCGCATATGTTTGATGTCGATGTTTCTCCATCGCACATGTTTATTATCCTACTTTGATTCTCAATATCATTGTTAGGTATGATGTTTTATCATCTGATTTGTTGATGTCTCGTCATATTTGCCATGTTATCTTGCTATCTTTTTGCCTATGTTTTGCCATCGCATATGTTTGTCGCCGATGTTTCTCCATCGCCTATGTTTTTCATCCTACTTTGATTTTCGATATCATTGTTAGGTGTAATATTTCATCGTCTTGTCTGATATTTTGTTATCATGCTGACGTTTTATCATCTTATCTGAGTTTATGTTTCCATGTGATATCTTGTCATCCTTTTTGTTGTTTTACCATCGTTGTTGATGTTTTGTTGTTTTATCCGATGTTTTTCCATCTTGATTGTTGCTTTTGTCTCTTTAACTAAAAAACACAAACCAACCAAAATATATGAGCCAAACTATGGATACTATGATTTCTTAAAAGGGATATGTAGTAAGAGGCTTTTGTGGGACCTAATCGAGCATATCTTTGTAAATATTCCTTTCTTTTACCCATACTTTCTTTTCTTTTTTTCTTTGCATGCATTCTCTTTTCAGCTTTAAGCCTTAGACATAGATTTTACACACCCTTAGATTAGAACAACAAGAGTGGATACCATAGAGTACTACGGGAGTGTGGGGTGCTAATACCTTCCCCTTGCATAACAGACTCCCTTACCCGATTTCTCGATCGCAAGACCGTGATTTCACCCTCTTCGGGTTTTCTCGATGCTTACCTTTCCCTTTCGGCGGGATAAAAGACGTTCGGTGGTGACTTCATTCATTTTATATTGGATGACGATTCGGTTGGTTGTTTCACTTTCCTCTTCATCTCTCAACAACAACAAAAGAACTCTCTTGTTTCATCTCTTGGTTTATTGAACACATATCAATAACAACATGTCCATATAAACAAATAAAGAGCAACACGCAAACACCAAACAATCTGAAAAATGACGAAGTGGAACAAAAGAGATTACTGACGGAGAAGAAGAGTTTTCTGGTGATGAATCCAACATGAAAAATGGTTCAGGTACAATGTTAACACTCTCTTCTCTTCTTGCTCGATTTCTACTTCTGATGCATACAGTTTTTGCAGGTTATGTTATTGAGTTGTGTTGATGGAGTTTTAAACAGGGATTTGCGGAAGGGATGAGATTTTTTTCTTTTTGAAATTTTTTCGTATGTCTATGCAGAGGTTTAGGTGTTTTTTTAGATTTATCTAAGGTGTTTGTAGGGTCTATGTTGAGCTTACGGTTTGAGGAATTAACAGTGGGTTTTACGTAGAGGGAGATTATGGTCTGAGATTGTGTTAGCAAAAGGTTTGAGCAGGTTAAGGTGTTTATGGAAGGTTGAAGAGTATATTTTTATGTGAGTTTTCTAACACTTTTCTCCATCTCTATTGGTATAAGATTTCCTTGTTTTATATCCAATGAAAATGAGGTTTTGGGGGGAAATTTTGGTGAGTTTGAACATTTCTGTTGTTCTATTTTGGTAGCTTTTTAGATGCAGATTTTTTTGTCTTACCATTTGTATGCAATGTTGACAGGTTTTGGAGGCGAGTGGACAAGTTTTTTGGCCTGTTTCTGTAGGGAATTGTTATGCAGGTTTTGGTTTTGATCTTTATGTTATGTTATCTTTTCTTTTCTCAGTTTTGGCTTTTATCTAAATGGGTGCAAGATCTTGACAGATAACATATGATATTGTTCTATTTTTTGGCAAATTTCTGGGTTGTTTATGGACAAATATGTGGCATCATATTAGAGCTGGATTTTTGGGCTGGTTTTGTAGCTAGTGGACAACAGCTTTTGGGCTACTTTGTGCAGGTTTTTTGGACTAGTTTAGTGACAAGTTTGTTTTCTTGGTTATGGTTAGTATTTGTTGATTATGTGACTTGTATGCTTGTTATACCCTTGGATGCTATGAATAAACGAATGATATGGCCTTGTAACATTTCCATAATTGCCTTACATTCTTGATGTTTTGATGTCCATGAACTTTTGGCAATCCAAGCTTGAGATTTTGATATTGACGTAATCTCTTCCATTTTTGTAGGTCATGTATATGCTTGGTGTATGATGAAGGAGAAAACATAAACAAGAAGTATCTTGGCATGAGGAGAAAATGTGAATAAAACTAGATTTAGGCTTTCTTTGTAAACTTGATTTTCCTTGTAAACTATATAATGTAACTTGAAATTAGGTCATAAAACTTGAAAGTTCTTAGAAGTTTAGGCCATGATAAATTGGATTACATCTTTGTGACTTGAGAAACAATGTACCAAATTTCCACTTATTATGTTTGGACCTAATCCAACCTTTCAATTTTTCAAACTTCGCTTGAGTTGTCTTGAGTAGTATGTTGAAACAAATTCAAACTTTCCATTTTTTTCAAATCAAGAATGCCTTAATCTTATGCTAAAGTGATGACGTAATTTGAAGTTTGGCACAAAAGTCTTGACTGATTCTCTTGTAGTATTTGTTTCTTTGAATCCAAATAGTCAAAGTGGAAACTTTGATGACTACTTCAAATTATCTTCAACTCAATGAAACCTTGACTCAAATCCTTGATCCATGTTAACTTGTAATACAAGTAATGAACCTTAACTAATAATCTCCATGCAAAGCCAATGCCTTTGATAAAAACCTTTTAACACAGATGTAACTTGAAGTAGAGAAAGACACCTTAATCAAATATTTATTGACGGACATCAACAAACCCAAAGGACGCAAAACCCTAATCTACCTGAGCTGCCCAAGAGAAAAACCATATGAGTCTGCCTTTATTTTAACTGAAGTAATATCAAATCAATGGAAACCCTACTTTCCAACTGAATAACTTAGGATATGGTAACTGAGGAGCAAACCCTAATTTGTAGTCACACATAGCGAAATAAACCCCTAATCCAAGATCTTGAAGAATTTGAGTGAGAAACAACCTTTGAATGAGCCTAAAGAAGTGTCTTGAATTAACTGTTTTCAAAAATAGGAGGGCAAATTTTGGGGTACAACGTCGTACTTTGGCTTTTCAAAAATATTTCCAAATCACACACTGTTTTAACCCAAAATTTTTCCTCTCATTTATCAAATATTTTCTCACAAGATCTCCTTTGGTTCAAGACTGCACAAGGGTTGATCAGCTCAAGACACCTCCTTAAGCATTGATGACTAAAATTAGGGTTTGAGATTGCACAAGTATAATTGAACTTTTAATGCCTCATATGCCTTTCATAAATCATTATGGACCCCCAAGATTTCTCATGTCAAGTTTCAAGTCTTTGATCACTTTTTTGCTCAATCAATTGATCAGTTGATCTAAAAATCAATTGTATTGGGGAAAAGTCAACTATGGCCAATTTACAGTCAAACTTCATAATTTTTTATCCATACCAACATTGTGAACTCCTATATGTCATTTGATCAAGTTTGGACCATAATTCCTCGAGAAATTTGATCAGATCATCAAAAGGGCAAAATGGTCAAATTTAGGGTTTTGATTGAGAAAAGGCAAATTCTGATTTTTGACCTAGCAAATGGTTGATTGGTTGGAAACATGATCTCAAGGATTAAATTGCATCATTTTGACCTAATGGCATGACTCAAAACATCCCTCAAGATCAATTGATTGATAATTGATTTTTAGTCAACTGATCAAAAGTCAACTATACACTGAAAAGTTAAACTTTAACTTTTTGGTCAAAATCAAGTGTCAAAGATCACAATTCATCAAAACATGTCAAAATATGAAACTTGTTCATCAAGAAATCAAAAAGTCAAGATTTCATTTTGAAAAGTCAAAGTTTCAAAACTTAGAAATTTTTCTAAGTGTTGAAAACTTCATGTTTTTTCACAACTTTGAGCCATTTTTTCACCATGATGCAAGATGATTCAAATGAAACTTTCAACATGAAAGTTGTAGATATCAATTAGATATAAAACATTACTTTACAGAACTCCTCCTAGAAATGCTTGTATTTCAAGTTATTAATCCATGAAATCATGGTTATGAAACTAAAACACTTAGTGAAATTTTGAGCATTTTGGTCAGGATTTTGACCTAACTTCTGAGCCAAGTTTCACATAGTTCCATTTGGATTTTGCAAAATTAATTCAAATAGGGATTGTAGAGCACATTACAAGCTTTCAAAAATGTCCTATAACTCCTTGATATCATTTGTAAGCAATGAGAATCGAAGGTCAGAAGTTAGGGTTTCAAGTTATTTTACAAGGCAGAATTTCATGATGAACAAGAATGCAAATCCATGCTAGGCTGCACAATATTTGCTTTGCATGCCTCAAGCTTGTTTTGGACTCCATAATTAATGTTTTGCAAAGCTGTTAGAGTCTTCAACTCAGGCATTCAATGCATTGCCCATGCTTATTTCCATTTTAGGAAGAAAGTGCACATTGCCATTTTGGAAAAGTAGCTTTATGCACAAAATCTGTTCTTGAGCTTTGCACTTGATCTCTTCTCATCATACACGACCTATAACCCAAAAGAAAATTTTCTCAATCCTCTAACAAGTCATCCCATGCTTGTACTTTACCTTGAAACCATATTTTCACTTTTCTTAAAAATCAAGCAACATAGCCATAACTTGTACTTGTGTGATTCTGACCCTCTCAAGCCTCACATCCTTTTCATTACTTATGTACAAGTCATTTGCATCAAAACACACGCACACACAAGCCCTCAAACACCCTAGAACTCAGAACTATATCACCAATCACCATTGTTGCATATTCTGACCAAAAACTTGAAACTCACATTCTCCTCGTGCGTTTTCAAGCCTTTTGGTTCCTAAAGCTTTTAAACATCAAATACAACTCATCCTTGGCCCTGTTTCATAACTGTAACTCCATTTTCATCAACCTCCATAACCAAAAACAAAGCTCTGTAAGTTGACTTCTCCAGAACTCCTCAGCCACTTTCATCTCAAGCCAAGCATCACATTAGCTTCCTGGGAACTTGAGGACGCTAACCCAATCACTAAGACTCATTGAAAGCTACTCAAACTCAAAACACGATACCCTCTTGCAAGGTGAGTTTTCTGACTTTTGAACTCTTCATATAGGCATCATTTGGTTTCCATTTGTGAAGATAAAATGTAGACATCATAGCCCTGAAATTAACCATGTCCTTAGAATTCATTTATGTTGCCTGAGTAGTGAGAATTTTAGAGCTGACTTTTCTGGAAAAAATTAGGTCAGATTTGGTACCATTCAAAATTCATGCTCACCTTTGATTTATAGCTTTAGTTATTTATATGACTGAACTCGTGATGAAATTTGGGGCAAGTTTCATGTTTGTACTTTTGCAAATGGTTGAGAGATGAAGAAGTTACAGGATTTGAATTCATGGCTGGTTATGGCGCGAGGAAGAAGATGAAGTCATCTTCAGGAACGTGTTTCAAATATATATTTATGGTTTGATATAAGTTGACGAATGTATCACCACCCCAGTGGTTAAAGCGCGCGCCTGTAACCAGAGGGACCTGGGTTCGAGCCCCAGTGGTACCCTTTTGATTCTTTTTTCATATTTTCTCTCTTTTTTTTGTTTGAAGGCAGGCGCTGGGCTCCCTCTTGTTGGGCCTGTTTTTTTCTTTGCTTATCTCATACCCCCTGTTGCACTTTCATACATCCTGGCCCATTTTCTTTCTTTTATATTTTTATTTTCTTTATTATTATTATTATTATTATTATTATTATTATTATTAATATTATTTTTATTGTTACTAATAAAAATCCAAAAATATTTATATTTTATTATTTATATTTATTTAGTTTATTTTTCTTCATAAAACAAAAGAATAAAAAACATTTTTCTTAATAAAAAAATTTCTTTCTTAATAATTAATATTTAGGTTTAGGTTTAACCATTATATTATTTTCTTGTAATTAAAATTAATTTAGAATTTAGGTTTCTTTTAACTAATTAATATCCATATTATTTTTATTAATTTAAACCCTTTTCATAAATAAAACCCTAAAAAATCTTTCTAGTTAATTTCTTTTCTTATTTAGTTTAAGTTAACTTCATTTAATTTTCATTAATAATTTTTCTTAATTAGGTTTAGGTTAAAACCCCTTTCATAAAAAAAACCAAACAAAAATCATTTATTTTTTTCATTTGCATTTGTACATTGTTATTTATTCAATTCTTGCACAATATTCAATATGGTTGTAATAATTATTTAGATTTAATTTTCTTGCAATTTCCCCATTTGTAAATTTGTACACCCCTCCCCTAATGATGTAATAGCTTAGTATTTTTATTTTTCGCAATTTAATGCTTTATATATAATTGCTAGTAAATTAGGGCTTGTATGGAAAGATTAAAACCAACAAATAGCAAACCCTAATCAAGACAAATCAAGCATGTAAACAATACATTTGCACACATACACCCTTAGGGTAAATCCACTTTGTTGCCTTATAAAATGACCATATTATGCATGTGGGATATTTTAGTAAAAACAAATAAAATACAAGATCATAGTCCCTCGATGACGCTATCAAAGTTTCCTTTCAAAAATGATCTTAGTCCCTTAAAGAAAATGCTAAGATATCTTACAACATTGCTAATCATGGCTATACGATGACCCTTGCACGTCCCTTTTACATCCAAAGATAGGGTTATTTACCAAATCAATGGTAAGATAACAATGTCAAAGGAAAGAGGAAATAAACATGAAATACTTTTGAGTAGGTAGAATGTTCCTAGTTGCTTGCTTATTTTCAAACCAAAACATCCTTGCTATTTTCAAAACAAACACCAACACTTTCAAAACATTTTCCAAACATGAAACTTTTTCAAAAGATCAACACTTTTTATACATTCTTACGAACAAGAATCATTACAAAGTTTTCTTAAATGATGACGCCTTTTCAAAATACTTTCAAAAACCACACAAAGCACATTTTCAAACAAAAGCAAGTGATCTAGAAAGCAACTAAGAGCCCATAGATAACTATGGATGAAAAGGGTGCTAATACCTTCCCTTTTCATAACCTACCCCCCGAACTCAAGAAAACATCTCAAAGGTCTTTCTTGTTCTTTTCAGCCTTTCCTTTTGGATAAAAGAAAAGTCGGTGGCGACTCTTACTAACCGCAACAATTGCGATCAAACGCAAAATGACCAAGTCAGTTCTCTCACCGTGTTACACACATAAAGCACATTTAAAAAAGTGAGCTAGCAATTAAGAGCCCGTAGATAACTATAGATGAAAAGGGTGCTAACACCTTCCCTTTTTATAACCTACCCCCCGAACTCAAAATCTATCAAGGTCTTTCTTGTCCTTTTCAGCCTTTCCTTATATTGGATAAAAAAAGTCGGTGGTGACTCTTGCTAACCAAAACATTTGTGATAAAACACAAAACAAGTAATTTCTCCCACCGTATTACAGCGTGTATTTATGACGTGTATAAGCATTCTGGAGTATCATGACTTGTCCATTTTTCTGGCTACAGGAATGACATAACTTGCCTGATCCAGCCATTTCCTTATTTCTTTTTCATCTCTTGATTATTTACCATGATTTTTATAATTTTAGAAAGTTGCGATAGTGAAGAGTAGGGTTGATGTTGAAGATTTATTGAGATGAAGCTTGCAGACCCTTCAAAATGGAGCTTGAAAAAAGGTGGTGTGTGACTGGCCTGGAAGCACGCGCGTTAAACGCATTGAATGTTTGGTAAAAGTTCAACTTCATGTCACCTATTTCCCATGACCATATCTTCAAATGTAGGGATTCTTTTGTGAAAGTTCTTGAAGAAAAGTTGTATATCAAACATGGATCTTGATCTTTGGTGTTGATCACTTATCCAAATAATGAATATTTCAAAGAGAAAAATGATGATGAATGTGTGCCCACGAACTGTTTGATAAAAGTCCAGGCCTGGCACGCACGCATGCTAGCAATTTGACATCTCAAGGCTTCAACCATAATCATTATATCTCTCTCCATATTGCACCATTTGCTACAATAATTGAATCAAAGTTGAAGAAGAGAATTTGAAATGTAATTCTCATGATGATAACTTTATGAATTGAATCCATTTAAATCCTCTAAATTGGCCATGAAGAAATCAGACTTTATGTACATGCCTTGGAAATTTTACTAAGTGTTGAGATTTTCTATGCACCATAACTCTCAAAATAATTATTTTTTGACATGGGATCACACTGACAAAGTTGTAGATATCTTTTATCTCTTTCCAACCATGTAAAGTTTGAAATTTTTCAATAAAAAATTAAGAAGTTATGAGTTTTTGAAATTCAGCCATACGAGTTTCCATACTTAGTAAATTTTCAATTTTCACCAAGATACCTTCATGAACAAGTTAACTTCAAAATCCATCATTATCTTGAATTTCTTCAACCATAGTCCATGTTATGTTGAAACATGGTCATTTATCTCAACTTTGACCAAAATTCCCCTTAGTCAACAGTTGACTTTTATTGACTTTTGCTCAGATGACTGTTTTACCCCAATTGATCAATTGAACCTCTTCCAACCAAAATTGGTGCTCAATAATTCAATCATAGGTGCTCATGGATATATAGAGAAGCATAAAATCAAGTTTTTCCCTAAAAAGCAGAGATATCCTTATTAAATCAAAAACCCTAATTTTGGTCCTTTGTGCTAGGAGATGATGATCCAGCTTCAAAAACCTAATTCTTAGGAACATGATGAGAATTTATTTGAACAAATATGTATCATATAACAATGAGAGGATATTGCTTCATAAATGTTACCCACATAAGCATCAAACACTTCATCTGGCCAAAACTCTAATCTCAAGAGATGAATAGGAGAATAGTGATTCAAAAACTAACACTTGCAATTTCAAACTTATGATGAATCAAAGAGACAATTGAGATATCCTGAGGTATGAGAAACCCTTGTAACTTAAGTGACTCCTAGATTGAGGGCATGAGACCCTTATTGCACTGATTGTCAACACAACCACCTTTCACAACTTGCAGAGGAACTTGGGAACCAAAATACCTTGATCCTATCACAATGTATGAATGCATATGATGAAACATAAGCCTTTAAAGTTCTAAGAACAAGAGGGTAAATTTTTGGGTGCAACACTTATGTATTGTGGCACTCCTCTGCATTATAGATCTTGGGAATCATCCAAAAGTACTTTGAAATTGACCCAACATATTAAAAAACAGTTTCTACATGTTTTTGCATTGCATGTGTCGACACATTCGATTTTCAGGTCGACACATGTAACTCGGTTTTTAAGCTTGTAAGCTTTTTTAAGTCACAGGTCGACACATACTGAAAGATTTCTGAAATTGCAAAAATTCTTATTTATGTGTCGACACATCCATATTTCAAGTCGACACATTTACTCATGTTTTAAAGCTTGTAGCTTCTGACTTGTTCAGGTCGACACATAGAGTCCTTCAGGTCGACACATGCATTCTTTTTATAATATATGTGTTGACACATATGAATTTGAGGTTGAAACATAAAATCTGTTTTGGTCAAATTTTCAATTTCTTTTATTCTGAATTTGTCTTTTTTCCCTAAATGTTTCCAACTATAAATATATCATTCATGCATCATTCCAACTTGACGATACCATAAAATTAGGCTACATTTCCTCTTCTTCTTCGGCCTTCCAATATATGCATACACACCAACATTATATTGTGATGATGTTCCGTCGGGGTGCCATCTAGAAGATGAATTTTGGATTTGCAATTGGTTTGGGTTGAGATTTGTAGAGGCCTTCATCCGGGAAAAACCATCGGGTTTGTCCTCTAAAATCATTTGTTGAATTGGGGGTTTTCATACAAGATCGTGCGATAAGGAATCATCCATGTGAAAAATCCATTGGAGTGTTTGAAATCTTTTCAAGGAACCTTATAGTGTTTGAAATATTTTTAAGGAAGTAGCAAGAATTGGATGATAGAATCAATGATCTTGTATTGATACTATGCAATTGGATTTACTCGAGTGAAAAATCCCTTGGAGTGTTTGAAATCTTTGCAAGGAACCTTGGAGTGTTTGAAATCTTTTCAAGGAAGTAACTTAAGCGGCGAATAGGTTGCATCTATCGGTTCTGGTCTTGTTGAAGATTAAAAGAAGAAAAGGGGTTGAATCGACATCAAACGATTATGTTTTATATAATTACTCTGAACACTTCTCTTGTAATCATACTTTTGCAAAGTAAGAAATTATCCTAATTCCAAACTTGAAATTGGGTGGAGATGTAGCCATAGCAAGGACGATTGGTGAACTTTCTAAACAAATCCTTATGTCTCTTTTCTTTTATTGCTTT
Organism: Vicia faba; assembly: GCA_948472305.1. NCBI lineage: Eukaryota > Viridiplantae > Streptophyta > Magnoliopsida > Fabales > Fabaceae > Vicia > Vicia faba. Next base: position 807,411,563 of record OX451737.1, read on the forward strand.
ACTTGCTTAAATCTTCATACATCAATTTATTAAATAGCATTAAGTAATTTATCGATGCATAGGAATTTTCTGAAACTGTTTTTGTTTTGAATTATGTGTTTAGTTTCTTATAATCACTTTTAATTACAAGTGATTTTTCATATCAACACGACACACAGGAAAATTCTAAAAATTTGATTGCACGCCAAGTGTTTGACAAATTGTTTAGCGTGTTTAACTCAAGGAAAATTGCTATGTTCTATCTCTTACTTTCATTTACTCGCTATATGCAATATGTTGAATGTGTTGTTTGATCAATTGGTTTGTATAGAATTTCTCTTTGATTATTAAATTTTAAATTGACTTGTTGATTAGCTTATAATCAATTTAATTGTAACTGCTTTTGCATATCAATAAATCTCAAAGAAAAATCTGAAAAATTGATTGCGTGCCACATGTTCGATAAATTGTCATATTATGTTTTTAATATGATTTCATTGAAAATAGGAAATTGTTGTGTTAATATTAAACAGTTAATTGAGATATTATTATGTTGATTGATTTTATCATTATGATTAATTCCATATGGATCGTGCATATTAAAGTTTCCAATAACTAGGTTAGTTTATACTACTATATTTGATCTAGGCCAAAAACCTTCCGCTCAACATTGTTTTTCAAATAAGTTATAAATAATCATTTTGAAATGTAGTTTTTATTTATGGATCTCTCCACCCCCTCTAGATCCGGTGTTGTAGTCTAACAAAAGAGACATTGCAACTATTTTATGCATAAAAAACAAATCACAACTATTGTACCCCAAAATTTTCCCTCCCTTTTCTTCAAAACATTTCTCACAAAAGATCTTAAATGCTCAAGAAGTTTCAAGAGTTAATCAAACAAGCTCACCTCCTAAGCACTAAGCCCACAAATTAGGGTTTTGATTTTATCAAGGACAATTTTACTTTTTATGCTTCAAATGACTTTCATGGTTCATTAAAGGACTCTAATATTATTCATACTAAGTTTCAAGTCTTGCACCACAAATTTGCTCAGTCAATTGCTCAGATGATTAAAAATTAACTATATTGGGTAAAAAGTCAATTGTGGTCAACATATAGTCAAGCTTCATGATTTTTGGCTAATATCAACATTTTTAAGTCATATTTATCAATTGATCAAGGGTTGATCACAATTCATCTAGAAAAGCTTTCAATCATCAGAGAGGCAATATTGTCAAAATTAGGATTTTGACTAAGAATGACTGATCATTGACTTTTGACCTAGTACATGACCTAATGGTTTGAAGCATGATTTCGAGGACTAAAACACAAAATTTTGACCTAATATCATGGCTCAAATAATTTCTCAAGATTAAAGGATTGATATTTGAAATTTTGGTCAACTGATGAAAAGTCAACTGATATACAAAAAGTCAAACTTTGACTTTTTTGGTCAACATTGAATTCAAAGATCAAGATTCATCAAGATATTCAAAAATATAAAACTTGATCATCAAGTATCAATAAAGTCAATAAAGTCCACAAAAAGTCAAAGTTTTTAATACTTAGAAAAATTCATGACAATTTCACTATTTCATGACAATTTTTCACCAAGATGCAAGATGATTCAGGGAAAACTTTCAACATGAAAGTTGTATATCTTGATGAATTCTATAACTAAGTCCCTTATGGTTGATGTCCAAAAAATTCTTAGATTTGAAGATATAGGCTCATGAAGTTATGTTATTTTTGTATAAACACTTAGTGAAATTTCCATCAAGTTAGACATATTTCTTGTCCCTACTTATTGGCAATTTTCACCAATTTCTAAGTTGATTTAGAAAAAGTGGTCAACATGAAGGTTGTAGGTAATGTTGTAAGCTTTCTAAAATGTCCAAGAACTTTAAGAGATCATGCTTGAGCTAGGAGTTTCGAAGAAAAGAAGTTGAGCATTCATTCTTCAATTACAAGGTATTTTCATGAAGAACACTTGATCAAATCTCAAGCCATGCTGTATAAATATTGATTGCAGGCTTCTAACTTAAAATAACTCCATAATTAATTGTTTACATAATTAATTAAGGTATTATCCAAGTGATTAAGCTATTATCCAAAGCAATTTTCCATTTTTTGAAGAAAGGCACCATTGCCATTCTTGAAAAGCAAGCTTTATCACAAAGTCAACTTGTCTTGAGCCTCTAACTTGTTTTTTCTGATCACAATCAACATGTATACTCATAAGTAACATCTTTAAATCCTCTAGCCACCCTACAAGCCCTTGTACCATTGCATTGGAACAATGTTTGTCAAAGATTGCATTTCAAACCTCCATTGTTGCACATTCTGACTTTGAACACCAAGCTCATAATCCACTCATGCGTTTTCACTTTTAATCAATCAAAAAGCTTCCATACCTCATATATAACTCATCCACATCCCTGTTTCATCACTATAACACCATTTGCACCATCCTCCATTTCCAAATATTCAAACCTGGAACTTGACTTCTCCAACATGATTCAGGCACTTTCAGCACAAAGTAAGAGTTGTATTAGCTTCATAGGAGCTCAGTGAAGCTATCCAGATCATAACAACACCTCCATAAGTTCTCAAACTCCATACACGATTTCCCATTTTAAGGTGAGTTATCTCAACTTTGAACTCTCTCTACAAGCATCTTTAATGACTACTTTGTGAATGAAAAATGTAGACATCATTTCCCTGAAGCTAACCATGCCTTTAGTTTTCATTTATGTAGCCTGAGTGGTGCGAATTTTGAAGTTAACTTTCTGGAAAAAATTAGGTTTTATTTGGTACCCACAGAAATTCATGTTTATCTTTAAGAATTAGCTTTAGTTATTTATATGGTTGGATTTGTGATGAAATTTCAATCAAGTTTCATGTTTACATTTTCTGATTTGGTTGAGAAATGAGGAAGTTCCAAAAATAAAAAAGGGTGTCTTTGTTATGGCGCGCGCAAGGTTGAAGATGAAGGCATTTTCAAATTCAGAAACAAGTTTATTTTAAGTTTATTGCAAGTTATTTTGTACAAGAATGAAACAGGCACCACAGTGGTAGAGGAAGCGCGCGTAAGGCATTAGTGTATAAGGACCTGGGTTCGAGCCGCAGTGGTACCCTTTTGTTTTTTCACATTTTCTTATTTCAGATTTCATATATACAAGCTATGCACACTGTGATACGGTGGCAGAACCTACTATTAACAGTGGTTTGTGTTTTTTGTTTGCAAATGTTGCGGTAAGCAAGAGTCACCATCGACTTTTCTTTTATCCAACAAAGGAAAGGGTGAAAAGAATAGAAAAAGACCTTTTTCGAGATTTTCTGAGTAAGGGGGGTAGGTTATGGAAAGGGGAGGTGTTAGCACCTTTTCCATCTATGGTTTTCCACAGGCTCTTAGGTACTTGCTCATTTTTAAAAATTGTTTTTGTGTTTGTGTGTTTTGAAATATTTTGTTTGCTTTATGGTAACTCTTGTATCAGTCCTTAAGAGTGTGACAAAGCGTTTTTGAAAGTAGTTTTTGAAAAGTGTGGTACGGGTTAAGCCAAAATTACACAGTATTACACAGTCGGTTCTGCCACCGTGTCACAAAACTGGAGACTCTGCTGGGAAGTTATAAGTGGGGTATACCTTAGTATCTAGTTCATCATAATTGCTTCTCTTGATTGCTTTGTTTGCTTTACTTTTAAGGGTTTTTGTTTGGGGTTACTATAGATCCTACACCCGAATTTGGGGAATACCTTTTAGGTAAGTAGCAATAGATTGTGAGGGAACTGTACGGTGTAGACCGATACGGGTTAAGCAGTAGCTACGTTGATGTGGCACTTTGGTTAGTACTGGTATCCCTTGTGGAGAAACGGGGAGAATACAGGGTCGCTGCATGGTGTCGTTAAGCATCAACTGACCTTAGAACCTTTAATTGCCCAACTTGGCCATTCGAAAGTAGTGAGATAGCCGGCCTCGGTGTAGAGCTGAGAACTTGTTGATACTCGATGCTACACTCATTGATGCCATACTCTCGGAATAATTTTGGCCACAAGAAAAGATTGCGTAAGCTGAAACCATGATCGACGGAGGATGGTCAGTGATATTGAGATCCTCTAGAACCCGGTTACTTTTCTAAGACAGGTTTGAAACCAACTTAACTTCAAGAGGGTATTACCTTTGACCTCATGCAAGCCTTAAACCTAAGGGCTTTGTGTGATTTGACTATTGTTTGCAATACTTGTGTTTGCTATACCTGTGGTTTATCATGACATCATGCATCATAACATGGCATTCATGCTTCATTATACTAACCATTTCAAAGACCAAGGGAATTTATCTTTGTTCTGTTTTGCAGATCATGGCTTTCGTGCGTAGCAATACCATCTGAATCAACTTTGTGCAGATACCTGCCCAACTTAAAGAGCTAGCATCAAGAGTTTCTGAAACTTCTAATTTCATTAAGAGACACGGTCAACTTCTCAGCCTGGTTACTTCAAACCTTGATGAACAGATATTGAGCGTACTATTTCAGTTCTTCGATCCCAAGCATCACTGCTTCACCTTTCTAGATTATTAGCTGGTGTCCATGTTGGAATAATTCTCTCATCTATTGGGCGTATCCATTCTTGAACAGGTACCCTTCACAGGTATGGAAGAGGTTCCTAAGCCAGAAGACATTGCCTCAGCCTTGCATTTAAAACGGGTCGATGTGGTATCCAATTGGGAAACTCGAAGCGGGGTCGAAGGTTTTATAGCCAAATTTCTGATAGACCAGGCTCAACTATTTTGGGATGATTTGGATTTTCAAGCTTTTGAGGATGTCTTGGCTCTTCTTATCTATGGTTTAGTTCTCTTCCCTAATCCGGACTCCTTTGTGGATGTGAATGCTGTCAATATTTTCCTTTCTCGCAACCTTGTGTCTACCTTTCTTGGAGATATCTTCCATGCCCTCCATACCCGTACTATGAAGAGAAGAGGGGCTCTTATGTGCTGCATGTCGTTGCTGTCGAGGTGGTTTATTTCTCACATCCCTAAGTCTGTGCTGAAGAACGAAGATGGTTTGGGTTGGTCGTACATAATAATGTCACTTGCTCATACGGATATTCTTTGGTGTTCTCGGGCTATGGAAGACACTGCTGTTATTGACCGCTGTGGGGGGTATCCTAATGTCCCATTACTTGGAATCAAAGGGGGTATAACTTACAATCCTTGTCTAGCTTTACGACAATTTGGTCGTGCTCGAAAAGATGGCCCTCATGAGTTACTTCTCGAGGACATTGTATTCAACTATAAGGATGACGTTAAGGAGCATCGCCGGAGGTTCATACGAGCTTGGGGCATGGTAAAAAGATCTGACCCCGAAGAGTTGGGACCAAAGACTTCCCTTCCTATGCAACCTACCTCCAATGGGTCTGAGCTCGTTCCCAGAAGCTTATGATTCTTTATGCGGCCATTTTACCAGTAATTGTGGAGCCCACTAATGAAGAAGGCATTCCTTACACCGTTCTCTATCCTTACATGCCCACTGATCCTGGGGAGTTATAGAAGTCTTAGATTCAGATGAGGAATGAGCGGGATACTTACCGGGAGCAGTTCCATGAGCAAGAAAGGAAGGTTTTAAAGCTCACCAGGCAGCTCGAGGAAGAAAGACTGATCAATGACTATATGAGCACAAAGAGGAAGAGTCCATGGGACTTTTGATTTTGCTTTTTCTGGTTTTAGATTTGTTTTATTTACTTCTTTGTAACGCCTTAAAGGCATTGTTGAACCTTTCAAAGTTAAGCTAATAAAGTTTTGTTTATTTTTGGTTTGCAAATTTAAATCTCCTAAAGTCTTTGAAATCATTACATGCGCATCCCATTATCATGCACATCATTACAGGTACCACTACAGGTTTCTCATCTTCTTCGCTGTTTATTTCAGCAGAAATGTCTTCTGATCAAGCCATCAAAGATCTTCAGGCACAGAATGCCCAGTTCCAACAGATGTTCATCAGTCTGGAAAAGGGGCAAGAGGATCTGAAGACCCTCATTTTGAAAGAGAAGAAGAAGAAGAAGAAGAAGAAGAAGGTCGGTATTCTGAATATGGGTAGAAGATTTGGAGAAAGGTTGAAGCATCAAACTGATCTGACCTCTTCATCCAAGGACGGGGAGAACCAAGAAAGGGAAAAGGGCCTTAGTCCTGCAGTTTCTGACAACGATACTGATTACGATGATGAGTAATATCCTCCTGCTGAGGATAGGTACAAGCAGTTAGAAGACCGTCTGAGTGCTATGGAAGTTTAGAAGATACCTGGTTTGGATTTCGAAGAAATGGGACTGGTGTCGGGGGTGGTCATCCCTCATAAGTTTAAAGCTCCAGTTTTTGCCAAGTATGATAGAGTGTCCTGCCCAAAACTCCATTTCCGCTCGTATGTCAGGAATATTCAACCCCACACCGCTGATAGAAATTTGTGGGTGCGTTTCTTTCAAGATAGTCTGTCAGGGACTTAGCTTGAATGGTTCTACCAGTTGGAGGGAGCTAGTGTCCTAAACTGGGAAGATCTTGCTGCTGCTTTCTACAAGCAGTATCAGTATAATGCCGACCTTACTTCCACTCATACTCAACTCCAGAGTATGTCTATGGGTGCAGGTGAAAGTTTTAAAGATTATGCTCAAAAGTGGAGACACTTGGCTAGGAGAGTCCAACCCTCGTTGTCTAATAGGGAGTTGGTTGACATGTTTCTGGGGACGCTATTTGGTCCATTTTTCAATCACTTGATCGGCAGCTCGTCATCTGGTTTCACCGAGCTGATTTTAACTGGAGAAAGAGTAGAAGCTGGAATTCAAAGTGGTAAAATACAGAAGGATGCCTCCTCGAGTTCAACTAAGAAGCCTTTTACTAGTAAGAAGGAAGCCAGTGTAGTCTATAGCCCAATGGGCTAAAGCAGATCTGAACACCGTCAAACGGTAAATGCTGTAGTGATACCAAGACCCGTAGTTGCTCCACAATGCAACAATCAACAAAGGGTGGAAAGACCACAATGGCAGTTTACCTGCATCAACATGACATTGGCTGAAGTGTTACCTCACCTTCTGAAATCCAACTTGGAGACCTTGAGAGAGGCTCCCAAGAATCTAAACACTACTTCTCCCTGATACAATCCCAACGCGCGGTGCGCCTACCATTCTAAGAGTCCTAGCTATGATACAAATGATTGTTGGGCTCTGAGAAACAAAGTACAAGATATGCTTGAAGCCAAGGAGATAGAGTTTGATGCTCCAGAAAAGCCGAATGTTATAACTGCTCCCATGCCCAAACATGGTCGTGGAGTTAATATTGTTGACACTGATTTGTTTGTGACCTCTGTTGAAGAAATTTCTAATCCTTTGATGACTGTTAAGAATAATTTGTTGTTGGCCGGTTTATTTTCGGGTTATGGTGAAAGTTGCCACATGTGTTCGATTATACCTACTGGTTGCCGTTTGTTGAGGTCAGGTGTTCAGCGCCTGATGGATAATAAAGAGATTTTGTTCGAGAAGACTATGATTCCCATTGTTCCCGCTGAAGACGTTGCCATTATAACCATATCCACCAATCCTTCCAAGGTTTCCTCTAGAAGACCTGTTAGGATTACACTTGTTCAAAGAATTTCTCCACTAATAATCATTGTTCCTGGTCCCATCCCGTACACCTCAGATAAGGTTGTCCCATGGCATTATGGGGATGATGTGTATTATCATGGTGTTAAGCAAGACCTAAAGAATGATGAAGCTGATACTGGTGTCAGTAATATTTTCGGGACTAGTAAAGTTACCCGAAGTGGAAGGGTCTTCTCTCTCGATATTTCCCCGAAGACTATCATCAAGCCTATTGTTATTCCAACTGCTGATCCAACCAGCACTCCGGACATTTCTCATGTTCCTACTCTAGTTATTACACCTGCTATTATTCCTATTCTTACTCCAGTCATCACCTCTGCTGTTGAGCCATTTGCGACTCGGGGCAAAGAAATTATAAGTGAGTCTGCCCGGACAGAGGCACCTAAGAAGATCGTTGTGGAAGCTTCTAAACAAGAAATAGAGGAAATACTGAAAATTATCAAGAAAAGCGACTAAAATGTGGTCGAGCAGCTGGGGCAGACCCCATCAAAGATCTCCATGTCGTCTCTGATGTTGTATTCTGAAGCCCATGCGAAGGCTTTGATTGCATTTCTCAATACTGCGCACGTGCCGCAGGAAACTTCAACATATCAGTTCAAAGATTGTGTGGCCAACCTGACTGCTGAAAATGGGCTAGGTTTTTCATATGCGGATCTGACCCCTAAGGGGAGGAATCATAATGATTCTCTGCATGTCTCGATTGAGTTCAGGGGCACCACTATGGCTCACGTGCTGGTAGATACCGGATCTTCGTTGAATGTTATGCCGAAGAAAGCGTTAGACCGTTTGGATTGTGAGGGTTTGACTCTAAAACCTAGTAACATTGTGGTAAGGGATTTTGACGGATAAAAAAGAATGGTGCACGTGGATGTGGACATCCCTGTCAAAGTGGGTTCTCATACTTTTGGGTCCACCTTCTACGTAATAGATATCAAGCCATCATATTCTTGCTTGCTAGGTCGTCCTTGGATTCACAAGGCTGGGGCAGTCACTTCCACACTCCATCACATGCTGAAGTATCCAGTGAAGGGGAAGATTGTCACAGTGTGAGGTGAAGAAGAGTATATGGTGAGTCATCTCAATTCCTTCTGCTATGTGGAGATGGACGGGGAATTCATAGAAACTCCTTGTTAGAACTTCGAAGAGGTCCCTCAGACTTTGGCATCAACTGAAGTTACTACCAACAAACCTCCATTAAATATGGCCTCTCTCAAAGACACCAGGGCTGTGATTGAAGAAGGTGGGTGTACCAATTGGGGTCAGCTCCCTGATTTCACTCACAAAACTGACAAATTTAGTTTGGGATTTACTATAGGGGCTCAAAGGGTTGTTAGGTGCGCACGGATTGGAAGACCTCCTCTACACATCAGCAATCGGAGAGTTAATGTAATTGAGGACAGTCAAGAAGATTCAGACATTGACAGCTGGATCTACCCAACAACCAACGGTGGACTGAATAACTGGACGACGAAGGACTTCATACCTGTTTCTTTTATTCTGCAGTAATTGACTTTTGTTTTAACATTTGTAATAAACAGTTTGAAACTTTATGGCCCGGTGTCTTGCCTGAGACACCTTGGCTTTTCTTGTGAGGGCCATTATTTGTCATTTCATATATCATTAATATAACATTGAACGTTTCTTGCATACAAATTTTGCGCTCCTTGTTTTTCTTTTCTGTCTCTCACTTTATCAAAACAGTTATTTTCTTACACACACTCACGTATCACAATGCAGATCCATATCCACTCTAGATCCCATTGATAACAGCTCTGCTACTACCAGTTATGACTTCAAAAATCCGATCAACCAAGCCGAGGACGAAGGTGAGGATGATTGTGAGGTGCCTGGAGAACTTGCTAGACTATTACAGCAGGAAGAAAGGGCCATACAGCCTCATGAAGAGCCGGTCGAATCAGTGAACTTGGGTACAGAGGAAGACAGGAAAGAGGTTTAAATAGGTGCGAATCTGGAGCTTAGTGTCAAATAGAGGTTAGTACAGATGCTACACGACTATGTTGAGATCTTCGCTTGGTCCTATGAAGACATGCCTGGTTTGGACACTGATATTGTGGTACATCACCTGCCGACTAAGAAAGACTGTCCTCCGGTTAAACAGAAGGTCTGTCTTATGCATCCCGAAATGTCAGAGAAAATCAAGGCAGAAGTCATGAAGCAGTTCGACGCAGGATTCTTAGTTGTCACTTCTTATCCGCAGTGGGTTGCCAACGTTGTTCCGGTACCTAAGAAGGACGGTAAGGTACGGATGTGTGTTAATTACAGAGATCTGAACAGGGCGAGTCCCAAGGATGACTTCCCACTTCCTCACATTGATGTTCTAGTCGACAACACCGTGCAACACAAGATCTTCTCCTTCATGGATGGTTTTTCTGGCTACAACCAGATCAAGATGGCTCCTGAGGACATGGAGAAGACAACCTTCGTTACACAGTGGGGAACCTTCTGTTACATGGTAATTCCTTTTGGGTTAAAGAATGCTGGGGCAACTTATCAGCCCGCCATGGTCGCTTTGTTCCACGATATGATTCACCACGAGATCAAGGTTTATGTTGATGACATGATAGCCCGGTCCCAGACTGAGGAAGAGCACATTGATCATCTCTAGAAACTGTTTGATAGGTTGAAGACGTACAAGCTGAGGTTGAATCCGAACAAGTGTACCTTCGGGGTAAGGTCTGGTAAGCTTTTGGGTTTCATTGTCAGTGATATGGGTATTCAGGTAGACCCTACAAAGGTAAAATCCATACAAGAAATGTCGTCTCCCCTCACAGAGAAGGAAGTTAGAGGCTTCTTGGGACGTCTGAACTACATCGCCAGCTTCATTTCACATTGGACTGCCACTTGTGAGCCAATCTTCAAGCTACTAAAGAAAGATTAAGTGATAAAGTGGAATGATGAATGCCAGACCGCTTTCGAAAAAATCAAAGAATACCTTCAAGAACCACCAATTCTGATGCCTCCAGTTGAAGGAAGACCTTTGATATTATACTTGATAGTGCTAGACGATTCAATGGGGTGTGTGCTGGGGAAGCATGACGAGTCTGGTCGAAAAGAGCACGCCATTTATTACCTTAGAAAAAAGTTTACCGACTGTGAGAACCGATACTCATTGCTTGAGAAAACTTGTTGCGCTTTGGCATGGGTTGCTCGCCGACTAAGACAGTATATGCTGACTCACACTACCTTGTTGATATCAAAGATGGATCCGATCAAGTATATTTTTTAGAAGCCCACTCTCTCCAGAAGAATAGAAAGATGGAAGATGATCTTAACCGAGTACGACATCCAATACACAACCCAAAAAGCAATCAAAGGGAGTGTATTGGAGGATCATTTGGCGCATCAGGCCGTGGATGACTATCAGTCCATGAATCCTGGCCAAATCCAAGGATCCATATTGAAGCTTCACCATGAACTCTAGTCAACACACATGCATTGGATTCAAAAAGTCAAAGCAGGCTGATTGAAATTGGGCCTGGAAATTGCTGATTCCACCATCAAATTAAGCCCACACCCCCATGGGTTATTTCTTTTTCCCTTCATATTTTCATTTATTTATTTTGTTCTAATTATTTATTTTATTGTAAATTAACTAACCAATTATTTTTCTTAATAAAATCAGAAAACAAAAAAATATAATATTTTTATTTATTAAATTTAATTTCATTATTTTATTTTTTGTAAATAAACAATAATTAATTTATTTAGTTTTAATTAGGTTTAACATTAATGTTTTTCGCAATAAATTAAAATCAATTTAGAATTAGGGTTCTTAATAGCTTTTAACCATTTTTATTTTATTTTCTCAAATATTAAAAAATCCAAAAAAATATCTTTTTATTAATTAATTAATAATTGGTTTAGATTTAATTTAATTTAATCCAAAAATAACAAAAATATGCTTTCTTTAATAAAAAGGGTCAAAACCCTAAAAATGCGCCGATTTAATTTTCTTGCACGCGATTCATTTGTTTCCAATTTTGTAATTTCTTCGGGAATGTAATAGTTTTTTAAATTAGGACTTTTAATTATTTATCGCTTTGATTTACTTTCCGCAATTTAAATTAAAGGGTTTGTCTTTGGCGATGTAAATACCCGACGCCTTGTAATAGCTTAGATTTAATTTCCCGCAATTTAATTTCCGCATAATATTAACTGTTAGATGTTTGATATATAGGCAATGCATGACAAGATCAATCTTTAACTTAAAATTAACATAGCTCACCATTGACATGTACAGATAAAAATTAACTGAAATAACACACTCGCACATGCCACTCTTAGGGTTCACCTCACTTGGTTGCCTCGAACGTGGTCATTGAGTATAGGAAGTTTTAGAGGTCGCCCTCTAGTCCAAAGATCATAAGTTGCCTCGAAACGGTTGCCTCGAAAAAATGATCTAAGACATTAGGGTTACCGCTAAAGCGTCCTAACATTGCTTTAGTGACCACACGTCCCTTAATTGAATTGACCCGAACACTCCAACGACGGTGTTACCTACTCCTCAATAGTGGGATAGCACTATCTAAAGGACACTTGTACAGTTTAATTCCTTTTTGAGTAGGTAGATGGTTCTTAAGTACTTGCTCCTTTTAAAACAAAACAAAACTTTTCGCACTTACACTACTTTCAAACAAAAAAAAACTCTTTTCGAACCCACAATCACAAAGAAAGAAAACTTTTGAAAACACAATGAGCAAGTACCTAAGAGCCCGTGGATAACCACGGATAGAAAGGGTGCTAACACCTTCCCTTTCTATAATCTACCTCCCGAACCCGAGAAACATCTCAAAAAGGAATTTTTCTGTGCTTTTGTCCTTTCCTTGTTGGCTAAAATAAAAGACGGTGGCGACTCTTGCTTACCGCGACATTTTGCAAAAACAAACGCAAAACGCGAACCAGCATTCCAAAACAGTCAGTTTTCATTCCCACCGATCACAGAACTGGCGAATCTGTTGGGGAATATTTAAAGTGAGGTGTACCTTGGGATTAGATCATTATGTTTTCAATTGTATGCTTTGTATGCTTTAATTTTGTGGGTTTGTATTGGAGTTCTATAGATCCTAACCCGGATCTGGGGATACCCTTTAGGTAAGTAGCAATAAACTGTGAGGGAACTGTCTGGCGTAGACCAACACGGTTGAAGCAGTAGGTAAGTTGGTGTGGCACTTTAGTCTGTACCGATATCCCTTGTGTTGGAACGAGGAGAATATGGGTCTTCTAAGGAGTCATTAAGCACCAACTGACCTTAGAACCTTTAAATTGACCAACTTGGCCATAGAACAGTAGCAGTATGCTACACTCATTGAGACTAAACTATCGCGATGATTCTGGCTGCAAGAAAAGGTTGCTAAACTGGAATTATGATCGATCGAGGGTAGTCAGTGATATTGAGATCCTCTAGAACCCGGTTACTATTTCTAGGACAGGTTTGAGCCAACTAAACTGGAAGAGGGTAATACCTAAACTCCATGCCAGCCTGAAATTTAAGGGCTATTGTGTGACTTGTGTGCCTTCAAAACTTGAACTACTTGTACATTCTTGTTATCTGACAACATGAGTTCCTTGCAGGTTTTGTTTACAGTCCTCATCCAATAATTTGGATTTATTGCAGGGTTTACTTACAGCACCTCACACTTTTTCTTAAACGCATATCATACACATCATAACATAATGCCTTAACATTTCCTTAACCATTTCAAGGATCTCAAGGGCTTGTGATGCAGGTTATGGTAAATCAAATGTCCAGCAAGGGGCAAAGGGGATTTATTTTCCTCTAGCCAATGTCGTCTAGAGATCAAAACACGATAACTTGAGTCAGGGGCTATGACCCACTCGATATGGTGAGCTTGACTCTTGAAGAAGGACTCTTAACAACACGAAGTTTCTTCAATCAAAGCTGTAAAATTCAACAAGTTTCTTGTTTACCCCGCGAGATCCTTGAAAACATTGCATACATATATCATACATATCATTGCATAACAGGTCTCCCAGTACAGGTCTCTCATGTTCTCGTTGTTTATTTCAGCAATGGCTTTCCAACCAGACAACCAAGATCTTCAAACTCGAGAAGCTCAATTCAGAGAAATCTTCCTAAACCTATCCAAGGGGCAGGAAGAGTTGAAAACACTCCTCGTTGGGAACTTGGTCAAGAAAAGTCCTGAAGACAATAAGGACGAACGGCTGGAACAACTGCAAGCTGAGTTCAGTGCCATGAAAACCCAGATGCTGAGGCAGATGGCTCTTATCCAAGGCTTAGCTCGGGAAAAAGAAGAACTGAGAACCATTATCAACCAGTTTCATCAAGACAGATACAACAACATGAAACAAACATTCAAGGCCAGGGATCAAGTCATTAATCAACTTCTGAGAAGTCAAAGGTTTGGTTTGATGAAGAATAGACCTCTCCAAGTTGCTATTACCTCACAGGTCCAACAACAACCTTGCCATAAACAACGGGTTAATCAGAGTAAGCCGGATACACCCAAGAGGCAGTTTATTAATCTCAACATGCCGCTGTCTCAAGCTTTACAACACCTGTTGAGATTGAATCTGGTGACGTTAAGGGACCCTCCTAAGAATCCTAACATAGCCTCCCCAAGGTACAATCCTGATGCAAGATGTGTTTACCATTCTAACAGCCCGGGGCATGACACTGACAACTGTTGGAAGTTGAAATACAAAATTCAAGACCTGATTGATGAGGGAGATTTGGAACTCACACAAGACGCTCAGATTGAATTCTTTTTTCATCCCCCCAAGGTTCACCATTTGAAGTGACAAGTCCTGAGATGAGAATACTTTTTTGTTCATTAGATTTTTCAATTTGTAATTTTCTTTTGATTGTTCAAACATTTATTCATGTCAAACTTTGTTACTTTATCAATGCATTGCATATGTCTGTTTTGAATCAGTCCATTCATATTCACTATATTCAAATTGCTTTCATTTTTGTGATGATCAACTCTCGAAAAAATTTCTAAGCCTTTAGAGGGAGGATGACGAAAATGATATCAAAATCCCTACAGTATGCTTTTGAACAGACCCTGCTGACGAGGTACAGGCATTGTTTCAAATCCTAAATAGTGGAGTTATAAGGAAGATAATCCCTCGTCAACCCCTTTGAGCCAAAGAAGTTGGAGTTTTTCTTTTCACAAATTAAAACCCTTAATTATAACCTGGGGCAGGGTAGTTTTCTCAATTGATCCAGGTGCACAATGAATGGCATCAAAGAAGTCTTCCGAAACAAAAGACGGTGATGGTTCCGTATAATCGTAAGGACAGGAAGTCATTATCTCTCAGAAATAATAGCCCACTAAGTCAAAACCTATTAAGGAGACTTACAAAAAAACTGGGGCATCCCGCTTACTGTAATCATAAAAGAAACAGTTCAGGCAAAAAGACAGGGATAACGAAATCAAAAAGAAAGAGGTCCTACACACTCTTATAAAAATGACTGCCTGTTCAAAATAAACTGTTAGTATCCAAACCATCACCGGAATATCAGAGCAAAGACTCAAACGGGATCTAAATGCACGATTAGCTGAGTTTAGGATCGAAGAACATCACGAAGAGCGGGTGGGTACAAATAAATTTTGAGCCTTTATCCTTTGTTTCTTAAACCGTGAACCAGGCCACGTTATAACCCTTAAAAGTCCTAGTTGAAGCATGGGTTAGTTCGAAAGCATACTGTTACAAAGGTATCCTGACTTCTGTAGGGCTTGCTGTAAATCCTGAGTTGACATCACATTTTACAAAAAAGTTGCCTGTTTTACTGGAAAAATGCATTTTCAAAAATTTCAAAACAGACATAAGCTTTGCATTCTTAAAATAATATTGTTTGCATATGACTATTTGTTCAACAGCAGAGAAATTTGCACGACAAATATCTAGTGAACAAAAAACCTTCTCAATAAAAAGGATCACCTCAAGTGGAAAAACACTTCAAATCAAGGGGCACGGCATGATCATTGTCCATCATCTGGGGCAAATCTTCATCTGAATCAATTGGGGCATTGGACATGATTTCCAGCAATGAATCTTGCATGATCAAACATCTTCTGGTAGTATGGCAACACGACACTACTGACAATGACAACTCCCTACACTCTGAGAGCATGGACATAGTCAAAAAAGTACTACGCATAATCAAAGACCCGCTAGGTTGACTGGCCTAGGCAAAAATAAGGGCTTCCCGGCGAACCAAAAGGGTTCGGGCAAAAATAAGGGATGAAAATAAAAAATCTGTACACCCGGCAAGTCGAAAACCTGAAAAGGCGGCTTGGGCAAGAAAGGGTATCCCGGTGGACTAAAAACCCGAAAGGGCGGTCCAGGAAAAAATTAGGGATCAAAGCGTACGACTATGTCTCGTCATCTCGTCACTGGCCTACCAAAAGAAGACTTGTCATTTTAACCGAAAGATACCAAGCGCCTCATAGGTGGGGATAATACTCGGTCCACAGGGCCTCCGCAGGCACCTTCTCCCGCATAAACAGGGGCAATAAGAATTGTCCGAACTGTGCAGTTGCTCTGTCCACCAGGTACCAAGGTAGGTTCAGCTGAAGAATATGACCAAGATACCTTCACTCCCCGCAGAGTAAGACAGTAATGGCAGCTCCCTCCCAGTTGAGACTTGCAATCGTGAACGAATCAGCAATACTCTCCCCAAGTAGAGTTCTTCCACCATCAGCGCTAAAAAGGTTTGGTATCCCCAGAAGGTCTTAATATTCCCCAGCGGAGTATAAAGATATTCCCCAACAAGCATAAGAGTATCCCCGACAGTCTTAACGGAATATAAGAATGTTCCCCCCCAGTGGAGCCATTTCCCCAGTGCAATCTAAAAAAGCTTTCCCAACAGAGTTGAATCATCTTCCCGAGTAGACTCTGGAAGTTTATCCCCGGCGGATTACAATAAATCTCCCCAGCCAAATTCAGAGGGTTATCCCCACGAGAGTCTAACTGGGTTCTCCTCAGCAAGTTGCAACTAAAAGACCATCCCCAGCGAAGTCCTTTCTTTCCCCGAACGGGAAATCAATCCTCAACAGATTCGATATCACCAGCAACGAAAATCCATCCCCAACGGAGTTCATCATTGAAATCCCCAACAGAGTTTATCAGCGGAATTCCCAGCAGAGTTTATCGTTAAAATCCTCAGCAGAGCATCTGTTCCCCACAGAGTAATTCCCCTTAGAGTAATCTCTTCATCAGTTTATTCCCCAATGGAGTTCTTTTCTCCTGCAGGCTTATTCTCACAATCACCATCGTTCACCATCCCCAGCGGAGTTTATCAGTTAAAATCCTCAGCAGAACATCTCTTCCCCACAGATTAATTCCCCTCGGAGTAATCTCTTCATCAGTTTATTACCCAACGGAGTTCTTTTCTCCTGTAGGTTTATTCTCACAATCATCTTCGTCCACCATCCCTGGCGGAAGCAAAGCATTCAACTTTATTCTCCCAGCAGCTCCGGGATTTATTTTCCCCAGCTAAGACATTACATGTCCATACATCATGATGCGTGCATATACGCATCATACCATACAATCTCATTTATTTTGAGAATATCATTGCCTGATACATATCATGCATTACATACAGCTAACCTTTACCTTTCAGGAAAGATACAATCAAAATTCAAGTTATGAAGCCCGGGTACGACCGGATAGTATCTTGATTTCTACAGCATATTGAGAAGCCCGGACTACGACTGGATAACAATATCAGAATACCGCGAAGCCTGGATTACGACCAGATAGTGACATCTCTCAAAAGCAAGCTATGAAGCCCGGAGAACAACCGGATAATAGTTTATTCCCCAGTAAGCCGTGAAGTCTGGATTACGACCGAATAGCAGCTCAGTAAGCACCATGAAGCCTGGATTCGACCAGATAGTGGTATATCATAAACACAAGCCATGAATCCTAGATCACGACCGGATAACAGTTCAGCAAGTTATTGTGAAGCCTGGATTACGACCAGAAAGCAATACAAGACCATGAAGCCTGGTTCACGACCAGATAATGGTAGAAGATGTTGTTAAGACTGGATTACGACCAGATAACAATCAAGAGTACTACGAAGCCTGGATTATGACCAGATAATGGTAGAAAATGTTGTGAAGACTGGATTATGACCAGATAGCAACCAAGAGTAATGTGAAGCTTGAATTTCGACCAGATAGTGGTATGATACTTTATTAAGCCTGGATTACGACCAGATAGCGTTAACAGACATTGTGAAGCTTGGATTACGACCAGATAACAGTTTACCTATCCAGTTACTGTGAAGCCCTAATTCGACCGGATACTAGTAAACCCAACAGTCAAAGAGAAGACCGGATGAGACCGGATAACCACTTGATTTGTTCTGAAGCCTGGATTTCGACCAGATAAGAAGTGAGGTATTGCAAAGCCTGGATTACGACCGGATAGCAAGTTTAATCTCATCTCCCTAGTAAGTCACTACGAAGCCTGGATTTCGACCAAATAGCAGTCGGCCTTATCACAATGAAGCTTGGGTTATGACCAGATAGTAGTTCACTCTCACCTCTTCAACTGAGATGTTTCCTCAGTAGAATAACGGACAACCGAAGCTCCTAAAGTTCTATTTCTCCTAAGATAAAGAACAGCATTCCCCAACGGAATCTCCCTCAACAACAGGTATACAAGCTCTCGCTAAGGAATCTCTTACGCAATCGACACGCCTTCGGATGGCATTGTTAAGCCCATCTCCCATCATCAATCTCCAGATGGCATCTGTAAGCCCATTCCCGACATCACAAGACAAATACTACTTCATGCGAGTGCAAATTTCTGGGCACTCTAGTGTTCAATCATCTTCCGCCTTCGGATCACGAAAGGCCCGAATGCCAATCTATATCCTCAGGTTTAAGAAGATTGAACAGGGGCAACTGTTGTACCCCAAAATTTGCCCTCCCATATTCCTCAAAGTTTGTCAATAATAATCTCCAAGTGTTCAAGATGGCTCAAGAGTTGGACAGTCAAATCACCTCCTAAGGCAGTCAAGTCAAAATTAGGGTTTTGTGTTGCATCAAGGTACTTACATCCAAATTACCTCAAGTTCTCCCCAATGTCCCAAACATGTTCTCAAGTTCATCCATGTCAAATTTCAAGCCTTGCAGAGAAAGTTTGGTCAGTCAATTGCTCAAGAAGTCCAAAAATCGACTGTGCAAGGGCAAAAGTCAACTGTGACCCAAATACAGTCAAACCTCAAGATTTTTTGTCAACATTCTCATTTTTAAGGATAATTCATCATTTGATCAAGGATTGCTCAAGATTCATCAAGATTCAAAAGTTGTTAAATTAGGGTTTTGTAAGAAAAGTCAACTCAACTTTGACCAAGCATAACTTTCTCATACTTTATGAGAAATGACCCATCCAAAGCTCATTTTGAAGAGGATGCAATTTCCTACAATCCATATTCACACCCCAAGATCAAGAAATGCACTCACAAAAAGTTACAAATTTGGACATTATAGGTCATTTTTGAAAGTCAACAAAAACACCTTTTTTTCAAAAGCTTATAACTTGAGCATGGAATATCAAAATGAGATGAGACTAAAAAGGTTGATTAGAGGAAATCTCAAGGTTTCTAAAAAGTCCAAGAACACTCCCAAAAGTTCAAAATTGAAGAAGTTACGCATTGTTGAAGTGTGGCATTTTTCCAAAATTGCCAAAAGTCAACTATCCTCAAAACTCCAATTTTTGACAAAAGGGCCCACTTTTTTCCACTTGATTTGGTCTTATCACACCACACACGTGTCCCATCTTTAATTTCATGACCAATCATTTATTTTTCTATTTTATTTAATTTTTATTGATTTAATTCATTTTAAATCAATATTAATTCAAATAAAATCCAAAAATTAATGGAATGAGATTCTTGTGGTCATTACAGCTTGCAAATATCATGAGAAACTCAATCAAACTCGTGCCAAGTCAAAACATGCACAAAATCTCAGATTTGATGCAAATATGGAAACTTGATAATGGTGATCAAATCAAATCTCCATTCATCAATTCTTATGGATTCAAGCCCAACTCTTGACCTAATTCACTTCCAATATACATGTACAAGTGAGGCATAGCAAAAATACGACCTAAGCATTGCAGAAACGGCCAAACAAGAATTGAAAAAAGTGTGAAAAAGTGGGAGATCAAAATCAATATTATAGCACGATTCAGTCCAAAAGCTTGACATAGCTCTCTTGTTGGTAATCTCCTGAAGCTGTAGCAATCAAAACCAAGTCCTAAAACATCCTAAATCGCGTTGTAAGTCATCACGAATATACCCCTGTACATGGAAACGTAACTCATCATTCTTGCATCTTTTTGCCAATTTTCTTGTACATTCATACTTGCCATTCAATTTCCAATGATTCTGTAATATTTAATTTTGTTTTCATGGCTTATAACCCTGTATCCAAAGCTAGGGTTCTTGTTCTTGTGTTTTAGGCATTTTTGATGCAGGATAAATTGAGACTAATAATGGGTATAGAGATGATCAGGGAAGAGAGACGAATGCAGTGATGGTCTCCATTGGCATTTATATGGCATGTAGCTCATGATAGGATGATGCCATGGATTTAGTTGCGGAATAAAATCCGCAGGAAAAGTTACAGTCTTCGTTGAAGAAGACGAAGACGTGTCCCTGCGTCATTGGCCTGTTCAAATTGTTTAGCGCGTTTTTTTAATTCCCAGGCATAATTAATTGTTTACAATATTTTATTTGGTTTGCATTATATTAACAAAGAAGCAGCATGGTTGAGTTGGCAAAGGAGCGTGTCAATGAGCATTGGGACCTGGGTTCGAATCCCAGGTCCCCCAATATTTGTTGTAATTTTTCTCCAGGTTATTCCACACAGCACTCCAAGCGTGGCACACCATGCATCATTGACTGATCTCCTGCCAGATGGCCCTCAGGCCAAATCCAAGGATCCAGATTGAAGGTTCACCATGAACTCTAGTCAACACGCATATATTGG
Organism: Vicia faba; assembly: GCA_948472305.1. Taxonomy (NCBI): domain Eukaryota; kingdom Viridiplantae; phylum Streptophyta; class Magnoliopsida; order Fabales; family Fabaceae; genus Vicia; species Vicia faba. Next base: position 807,432,209 of record OX451737.1, read on the forward strand.
ATTCAAAAAGTCAAAGCAGGGTGATTGAAATTGGGCCTGGAAATTGCTGATTCCACCATCAAATTAAGCCCTCACCCCCATGGGTTATTTCTTTTTCCCTTCATATTTTCATTTATTTATTTTGTTCTAATTATTTATTTTATTGTTAATTAACTAACCAATTATTTTTCTTAATAAAATCAGAAAACAAAAAAATATAATATTTTTATTTATTAAATTTAATTTCATTATTTTATTTTTTGTAAATAAACAATAATTAATTTATTTAGTTTTAATTAGGTTTAACATTAATATTTTTTGCAATAAATTAAAATCAATTTAGAATTAGGGTTCTTAATAGCTTTTAACCATTTTTATTTTATTTTCTCAAATATTAAAAAATCCAAAAAAATATATTTTTATTAATTAATTAATAATTGGTTTAGATTTAATTTCATTTAATCCAAAAATAACAAAAATATGCTTTCTTTAATAAAAAGGGTCAAAACCCTAAAAATGCGCCGATTTAATTTTCTTGCACGCGATTCATTTGTTTCCAATTTTGTAATTGCTTCGGGAATGTAATAGTTTTTTAAATTAGGACTTTTAATTATTTATCGCTTTGATTTACTTTCCGCAATTTAAATTAAAGGGTTTGTCTTTGGCGATGTAAATACCCGACGCCTTGTAATAGCTTAGATTTAATTTCCCGCAATTTAATTTCCGCACAATATTAACTGTTAGATGTTTGATAAATAGGCAATGCATGACAAGATCAATCTTTAACTTAAAATTAACATAGCTCACCATTGACATGTACAGATAAAAATTAACTAAAATAACACACTCGCACATGCCACTCTTAGGGTTCACCTCACTTGGTTTCCTCGAACGTGGTCATTGAGTATAGGAAGTTTTAGAGTTCGCCCTCTTGTCCAAAGATCATAAGTTGCCTCGAAACAGTTGCCTCGAAAAAATGATCTAAGACATTAGGGTTACCGCTAAAGCGTCCTAACATTGCTTTAGTGACCACACGTCCCTTAATCGAATTGACCCGAAAACTCCAACGACGGTGCTACCTACTCCTCAATAGTGGGATAGCACTATCTAAAGGACACTTGTACAGTTTAATTCCTTTTTGAGTAGGTAGATGGTTCTTAAGTACTTGCTCCTTTTAAAACAAAACAAAACTTTTCGCACTTACACTCCTTTCAAACAAAAAAAAACTCTTTTCAAACCCACAATCACAAAGAAAAGCAAACTTTTGAAAACACAATGAGCAAGTACCTAAGAGCCCGTGGATAACCACGGATAGAAAGGGTGCTAACACCTTCCATTTCTATAATCTACCTCCCGAACCCGAGAAACATCTCAAAAAGGAATTTTTCTGTGCTTTTGTCCTTTCCTTGTTGGATAAAATAAAAGACGGTGGCGACTCTTGCTTACCGCGACATTTTGCAAAAACAAACGCAAAACACGAACCAGCATTCCAAAACAGTCAGTTCTCATTCTCACCGATCACACATATGCTTGATTCTTGAATGACACAGGTTTCAGAAATAGACCTACGTCTATAGGTAAAGGTTCAGAGTCTAAAACAACGGTTCCAGGGAAGAAGACAACAGTGTGTCATAACCTGACTGGCTAGTTTAAATTCTGGTGCATTATTCTGGCCAAAAATTTGTTTGTTTTGATATATTGTTTGTTTTCATTATGTTAACAAGTTAACATCCAACGCAGTTGGTCAGAAGAAGGAAGTCAGAAGCTCAGGATTATGGGTTTGATTCCAGGTGTGAGCTTTTGGTATTTTCTTCTTTATTTTCACCAGATCTAGCACGTGTATCTTCTGAGGGCCATTATCTTCTGGATTCCAGTCAGAACCAGATCCAGCACGTGCACCTCCTGAGGTTCAGCATCTTCTGGATTCACCAGCCAGGACCAGGTCCAACGCACCCCATCTTCTAAGGGTCATCATCTGCTAGATCCACCATCCAGGATCAGATCCAGTGCCCCCCATCTTCTAAGGGTCACCATCTTCTGGATCCATCAGTCAGAACTAATCTGCTGACAGCAGGCTCATTCGGTTATTTCTATTATATTTCTTTATTTTCTTTTCTTTAATTATTTTGTTTTTTCCCCTTTAATCAGCACCAAAAATCATTTTATTAAATTAATCAATCAAAAATCACAAAAAAGACTTATTTTCTTAATAAATGTTTTTCTAATTAATTAGTTAATTAATTTAGGGCAACTTTAATTTCTTTCATAATTAAAATTCAATTAGAAAATTAGGTTAATTCTTGATTTAATTTTTCTTTCTTTCTCAAATAAAATAAAAATAAAAATAAAGGTTTTAGATTGAATTAATTTTTTTTTATTTAAAATTAATTAGAACTTAGGATTTTCTTCTTAATTCAACCATGTCATTATTTTCTTAAATAATAAAAACTTTTTTAATCAATCGCAAATAGGTTTAGCCAAGGGTCAAAACCCTAGTCGTTTCGTATTTGATTCATCGCGCGCTTATTATTTATTTTGACAATATTTTGTAACTGTTCGGGGTTTGTAATAGTTTAATTTAGGGCTTTTACTTATCGCTTTTTCCTCGGGTTTTTGGCTATGTAATTAATCCCCCTCCCCGAAGCCTTGTAATAGCGTAGATTTACTTTCTCGCATTTTTAATTCCTGCAAGTATTTAACTGTCTAGATGTATGCTAATAGGATTGTACGATAAGAATGCATGACAAATTAATATGGTTAGAAAACCCTAATGTGCAAAGACAAATAATTGAAACAAATCACTCGCACATATCACTCTTAGGGTATACTCTCACTTCGGTTGCCTTCGGTAAATGATCATTAAGTATAGGGTGTCTTAGTGGTTGCCCTCCAGTCTAAAAGGATCAAAATGTCCCATTCGAATGTTGCCTCAGAAATGTTGCCTTAGAAATGTTGCCTCGAATATGATCTTAAGACTCTAGGGTTATTATCAAGTTGTCCTAATATTGCTTTAGTGATCGTACGTCCCTTTCGAATTGACCCTTATAACTCCAACGATGGTGCTACCTATTTCTCAATAGTAGGATAGCGCTGTCTAAAGGAACAAGAATAGAAACAATCTTTTTTTCGAGTAGGTAGATGCTAGTAGGTACTTGCTCAATAAAAAATTTTCACACTTACACTTTTCAAACAAATTTTCAAAACAACTTCGTCACACCTTTGAGGACTGATACAAGGGTTATCACGAAGTCAAACTTTTCAAAAACAAAGCACGTACATAAGCAATTTAAAAAAGATGAGCAAGTACCTAAGAGCCCATGGAAAACCATGGATAGAAAGGGTGCTAACACCTTCCCTTTCTATAATCTACCCCCCGTACTCAGAAAATCTCGAAAAAGGATTTTTTTTCTGTACTTTTTTCCTTTCCGATTGGATGAAATAAAATTCGATGGCGACTCTTGCTTACCGCGACATTTTGCAAACAAAAAACGCAAAACGCAAAACGCAAACCAATATTACATAGTCAGTTCTGCCACCATGTCACAACCATGATCTTTTATGATGACTTTTTAAGTTAAGGGTCGTTGCTAAGATATCCCTACGTTCGAGGGACATGACCATTTCTGAAGGCAACCAAGTGAGGAGTACCCTAAGGGTACAAGTGTGCAATAGTGCTTTTTTCAGATATTTGTCTTGAGATTAGTGATCCAATGATTAATTGATTTAATCTTGTCATGCACACATAATTAATAGCATTATATATACAAGCATATAAGAAATATAAAGTGAGAAATAAAGTCATACCGCTATTATAAGGCTTTGGTGAAGATACATAAGTAATGGACGAAAAAGTAAAAATGCAAAAATTAAAACCCTAATTAACTATTACAAATCGGGTGCAGTTACATAAATAATAAAAAATAATCGTATGGAAAGATGATAATGCGCGAAAATTAAGACTGAAATAAATTCTAAACCCTACAAAATCTACTTGCCTATTAAAAATAGTTTTGGTATTTTATATAAAAAATTAGAAGTTTAACCTAATTTCTAACTAATTTTAAATTAAAGAAAAAATTCAAAGTTTAATTAAATTAATTTGCAAAAATTAATTTTATTAAGAAAAACTCTTAATCCTAATTTTTATGATTTTATGATTTTTATGATTTTTTTTATTTTATGAAAAAAAATAGAAAACATAAGCTAATTAAAAAAATAAATAATAGATGAAAGAAGAATGGGCCTGAGGGGGGGGTGTGAAACCCAATTGTAGGGGTATGCTGGAATTTATGCTATGGGCCCAGATCTGTTGGCCCACAGCCTGTGTTGGATCTAGTGTTGTTGTGGCAGGCATGTCCATTATGGGGAAGCGTTTATGGATGCTGGATCTGGAGGATGAGTGACCCAATGGTGATGATGATAGAGCGCATGATGCACGTGAGTATCTTGGCCACACTGGATCTGTCAGGAATAATTCAGAAAAAAAATATGCAGGAGGAAATGGTTGAACCCTTGACCTCCCATACATACAATGCCTTAAACCCTTCACTCTTGCCATATGCGCTGCTGTATCATTCATATATATAATCAAAACAAAAATATATAATATAAAACAAGGATAGTTGTTGAGTTGTCAAACACGCGCCAACAAGTGGGGTCCCTGTATTTCAAATGGTCTAATCAGGCGCAGAGAGAGAGAGTGTGTGTCGTCTGAATCCAACTAATGGGATGTTGTCCTCATGCCACGCCAGCTAGTTGACTGAAGACTGGCCAGTCCAACCACCGGAGCCGGTGGTTTCCACCATCTTCTCCGGTGGAGTCACCTGAAAAAGTGGCCAAACAAAAAATAGAGTATGCCAATTGACTTAAAAAGATCCGCTGATCACGAATCTGGCCTTAAAAATGGTTAATTCCTCTTATATCATAGTGTTCGATTCTAAAACCCTAACGGCGGTCATCCATGGAAATGTGTGATTCCAGGCCCTATGGTCTCATGTAATACGTCAAAAAGCCAGAAAACATCATTAGCAACACAAATATAAACTCAAACAAAATTTATATGGCCTACTGTGAAAGTTTGAGATCCAAGATTTTACCAAAAAATTTTGAGATTAGGTTGGGCAATCTCAGGGTGTTTCAGGCGTGTGTGAGGACTGATTTGTCTTCCTGGGAACCTCAGGAGGAGCATGGAGTGCCTGGAATGGATTAAAGATGCTTGGATCGTATGATATAGGTTGTCCTCTCTTTGAGAAAAATTGGAAAATTTTTAGGGTTTGTAGAGGCAGCTTTCACGTGTTCTTTTGATCTAGGGTTGTTCTCTATATGTAGTGAATCTCATTAGGGTTGCAATTATGGAAAGAATCCAATGCTTTGATGAGAAAATATCCTTCTTTCAATTATTTTACTTTTGGCTTTTTTAGAACAAATCCAATATTTTCTTTCCCTCCATGATTCTTCTTTGATTTTCCAGCATGTTTTGTCCCTCATTTGGATAGAAAAATATTCTCAATCAAATCTTCCATTATTTCTATTATTTACTTTATTTAATTTTGCATTTTAATGGATAAAATATAAAAATAAATAGTATAAATAATAAAATAGTGTATGACTGAGCTCAAGGGTCATGGGCCATGTTAAGAATAAGTTTCAAGCATGAAAACATGGGCCCATTTGGAAAAGATTCAAGTTATGTCAATATTGGCTTCATGCACATTTCCAAAAATTGGTCAACTTTAACAATGCATATCTCTCTCAATTTTAACCCTAAGAGGATGTTCTTGGACTTTTTAGATAGCTTAGGATGTTCTCTAAACAACATTTTTGGTTTCATTTCAATTGGATCTTCCACGTTCATGTAAGGAGCTTTGACACAAAAGGTGTTTTTGTTGACTTTTTGAAAGGGCATATAATGTATGAAATTGTATCTTTTGATTGAGGCATTTCTTGAACTTGAGGGATGAAGAGAAGTTGTAGGGAATTGGATTCTCTTCAAAATGAGCCTTTGTGGAAAAATTTATGAAAAAGTATGAGAATGTTATTCCTGGTCAAAGTTTGGTTGACTTTTCCTATAGAAACCCTAATTTGCCATTTTTGACTTTTGATGAGTTAGGAGCATTTCTTGAGGAATCATGATAAATCCTTGATCAAATGATGGATATCACTTAAAAATGTTGATGTTGACCAAAGATCTCGAAGTTTGACTGTATTTAGGCCACAATTTACTTTTGACCTAGTATAGTTGATTTCTAGGAATTTGAGCAGTTGACTGAGAAAACTTGTTGTTCAAGGCATGAAATTTGGCATGGATGATCTTGAGGACATATTAGGACAATGGAAAACATTTAGGATCCTTGGTACTCACACATATTGCTTAAAATTGAAACCCTGGTTTGAGGTTTATTGCCTTTTGAGGAGAATTTGCCTAGTCAATTCTTAGTCATCCCTGAGCAATTGAGGACCTCTAGAGGCGTGTCTTGAGTGAAATGAGAGGAAATTGTTTTGGTTAAAACACACGCCTACCATGTACATCATTCCATCACCATCATATGTGCAAGCAGCAAAGATCAACGTTCCATATGTGTAGCCCATGACGCACGTCAAGAAATCAACAACACTGAATCAAATAAAGCACTGAGCCTCCCAGAACTTGGGCCTCATTACTTTTTGTTCTTGATTTAATAAAACCTCCTAATTGCTCATAACAACTCAGGCTCATTCACCTTTTATTTTATTTTATGATTCCTACAAAGAAAACCTATTTGGTCCTGTTTGTTATCTTTAAACCCCCCCCCCCCCCCCCCCCCCTCCTCTTTTACTTTCTGACACCTCAAGCCCAATTTTTTATACTATTTTATATTTCTTTACTTTTATTTATTTATTCTTATTTAACCAAAAATACGAAGAAGAAAAATTTCTTAAATAATTAAATTTAAAATATTTTAATTTAAACATTTTCATTTCTTCCAAATTAAATTTTATTACTCTCTTTTACATTATAAAAGTATTTTCTTTTCAAATTAACATTAACATTCAAATTATTTTCTAAATAAATTATTTAGACTTAGGTTTTATTTTCTTCTTAAATTCAATTAGCTTAGATTTTAGGTTTTGTTAATAATTAATCAACTTCTTTTGTAATTAAATTTAATTAGTTTAATTAAGTTTAAAATATTAAACCTTTCCATCAAAAAACCCTAAAAACAATTTCTTTTTTCTTCTTCATCTTTACATTTTGTGCATTATTATTATAATTGATATGGTTTCTAATAGATAATTAGGCTTTATTGCTTTCTTCCCCCCATTCACAAAATTGTACTCCCCACTCTCAAAGCATTGTAATAGCGTAGGACATTTAAATTCCGCAATTTATCGCTTTCCTTATTATTGTTAGTAATTAGGGTTTGTATGACAAGACTTAAAATCAACCCTATAAAAACCCTAATTCAAAGACAATATATTTGAAATCAAAACACTTTGTACCCATATACCTCTAGGGTAACCCACACTTGTTACCTCAGATAAAACAGTCATGTCCCTCGAACGTGGAATGTTTTAGCTAAGACCCTCAAATTAAAATATCGTAGTCCCTCGATGACCCTTCATTTTTGCCTTCGGTAAACGATCTTAGTCCCTTTTTATAATTGCTAAAACATCTTACAAGTTTCCTTCTATGACTGTACGATGACCCACGCTTGTCCCTCATATCTAATGATATGGCTCTCTATCAATCAATGGTAAAGTAGCATTATCTAAAGGAGGAGGAAAATAACAAAGACTTTTTGAGTAGGTAGATTTCTCATAATTTCCAACTCACAAACAAAAAGTTGGGTTACCTTAAGAGCTAGATCACCTTTATTTGATTTACATGTTTGCCTTGTTTGCTTTACAGTTTGGGTATATGCTTGGGTTTATTTATTGAAAAGATCCTATACCCGGACCTAGGGCATTTTAGGTAAGTAGAAATAGATTGTGGAGATTGTATCGTGTATACTGATATGGTTAAAGCGATAGCTACATTAGTGCGACACATTTATGGGTACCGATGTCCCTTGAGTTAAATCAAGGAGAATACGGAGCTGCTGAGTGGTGTCATAAAGCACTAACTGGCCATATAACCTTAGTTGAACAAGTTGGCCATTGGAAAATAGTGAGATAGTTGGCTTTGGTGCAAGACTAAATTTGGTTGATACTCGATACTACACTCATTAAGATCGGACTTTTGAGATATTTCGGTCGCGAAAAAATATTGCTTGTGCCGAAACAATGCTCGGTGAAGAAAGATCAATAATATTGAGATTCCTTAGAACCCGGTTACTTTCTTTTAGGACATGTTGAACCAACTAAACTTCAAGAGGATACTTTCCTATAAACCTCATGCAAGCCTAAACCTAAGGCCTTGCGTGCTTTGTGTGTATATGATTATTTGTTCATAACATCATAAACATCATGACATCATGCCATAGAATTTTCACTAACTATTTCAAGGACCTAGGGATTTATCTTTGTTCTGTTTTATAAGATATGGCTTCCGCTCGCAGAAATACCATCTGAATCAGCTTTGTAAAGGTGCCTCTTCAACTCAAAGAGTTAGCATCAAGGGTTCCTGAAGATTCTCTGTTCACTAAAAGATATGGTCGACTTCTCAATCTGGTTACCTCAAGCTTTAAAGAAGACATGATGTGTGTGCTCTTTCAATTCTTTGATCCTATACATCATTGTTTCACCTTTCCTGATCATCAATTGGTACCCACAATGGAAGATTTCCCTCAAATGTTAGGAGTATCAGTCCTTGATCAAATGTCATTCACTGGTTTAGAGGAAACTCCAAAACCTGAAGTTATTTCCAAGGCCTTACATTTGAAGAGGTTTGACGTTGTAGATAATTGGGAAACAAGGAGCGGAGTCAAGGGTTTTCTAGCTAAGTTTATGTTAGTGAAGGCTCAACTGTTTTAGGAGGGTATGGATTTGCAAGCTTTTGAAGAAGTCTTGGCTCTTCTAATCTATGGGTTAGTATTATTCCCTAATACAGACCAACTCATAAATGTGAACGCTATCAAGATCTTCCTTTCTCGTAACCCTGTGCTTACTTTGCTCGGAGACATTTTGCATACTCTTCACACTCGTACCATTAGGAAGAGATGGACTCTTATGTGTTGCATATCGTTGCTATCTAGGTGGTTTATTTCGCACCTTCCCCGATCAATATTGAAGAATGAGAAGGTTTGATATGGTCTCAAAGGATGATGTCGCTTTCTCATTCTGATATCTTTTGGTGTTCACGATCTCTGGAGGATGTTACTATCATTGACCGTTGTGGGGAGTTACCTAACGTTCCACTCCTTGGTGTTAGGGGAGGTATTACTTATAACCCTTCTCTGGCTCTACGACAATTTTGTTATGCGTGAAGACATGGTCCTCATGATGCACTTATCCATGGTATTGTATTCGACTACGAGAATGATGCACAAGGTTATTGTCAAAGGTTTGTACGAGCTTAGGGCATGGTAAACAAGGTTGATATCAGGACTTTGGGGCATAAGAACCTTATCCCTTTGGAGCCTTATCTCAAATGGGTGTGAGCTCGCGCTTAAAACCTCATGATGCCATATCCATCTATTTTACCAATAGTTGTGGAGCCCATTGTCGAGGGGGATATTCCTTATACCATTCTTCATCCTGACATGCCTACCGACCTCGAAGAATTGCAGAGATCGTGGATTCAACTCAAGGGGGAACGAGATACCTTTGAAGCTCTATTATATGCAAGCGAGAAGAAAGTGTTGGAGCTCATCAAGCAACTGCATGAGGAGCAAAGCCTGAATTCCTACCTCGACACAAAGAGGAAGCGCCCGTAGGAGACTTGAGTCTTCATTTTAGGAGTTCATTTTGTTGTCTCATTGAGACCTTTTGCTTTTTTTCATTGTAAGCCCAAGGGGTAGTTATAATCTTGAACTTATTAATATGATTGTTGTGTTTGTTTCCTTTTTGGCTAGCAAATTTAAATTTCCTGAGGTCCTTGAAAACATTGCATCCACATATCATGCATCATATCATAAGCAAGTTTTCCGACACAGGTTTCCTCATCTCTTTACTATTTATTTCATTACAAGATGGCTCTAGAGAAAACTATCAAAGATCTACAAACTCAACATGCACTGTTCCAAGAGACTTTCCTCAACCTAGCCAAAGGTAAACAAGAAACGATGGCGCTTCTCGTCACCAAAAAGAAGACTAAGAAACGAGTTGTTATCCTCAACATGGGAAGAAGGTTCAAGGGGCCCGCCCGACTGGCTCAAATAGAAGAGGCTTCTTCTGAGGAAGAAGACAATCAAGAAGAGGAAGTTAGAAGCACCAGGGTTGGGGGTGGAAATAACCAAATTACTGAGGATGAAGACTATTCCGAAGAGCATTATCCACCAGCGGATGACAAATACAAACAACTAGAAGACCGACTTAAAGTTGTAGAGATCCAAACAGTGCCTGGTTTGGACTTTAGATACTTAGGTATGGTCCCTGGGGTGGTCATTCCCCAAAAATTCAAGGTTCCTATCTTCGCCAAATACGATGGGGTCTTCTGTCCCAAGATGCATTTGAGTCTTACGTCTGCAAGATTCAACCACACACCGCCGATAGGAAGTTACGGGTGCATTTCTTCCAAGAAAGCTTATCTGGGACACTATTAGAATGGTTCTATCAACTAGAAGGGACTAATAACCATGCATGGGAGGATATGGTTGTTGCCTTCTATAGACAATACCAATATAATGCTGATCTTGCACCAACTCGCATGCAATTGCAGAATATGACTATGAGTTCAAATGAAGGCTTTAAAGAGTATGCCCAAAAGTGGAGGGACCTTGATGGAAGGGTGCAACTCCCATTAACTGAAAGAGAATTAGTGGACATGTTCATGGGCATCTTGACTAGTACATTCTTTAATTTGCTGATTGGGAAATCTTCGTCAGGGTTCACTGAGCTGATTTTGACTGGAGAACGAGTTGAAAGCGGAATCAAAAGCGGAAAGATCCCCATGGCCTCAACCTCTAATGCTGTGAAAAAATCATTTGTTGGTAAGAAGGAAACTAATTCTGTTTTTGGATAAAGGAGTCGTATCAAGAATGATCGTCATCATTCGGTAGGAGCAGTATTGATTTCTAACTCGACCCCAGTTCAACGACCACAAAAATCAAACAATCAACAAAGGCTAGATGCTCCAAGGAGGAAGTTTACTAGAATCAAAATGCCATTGTCTCAAGCTCTACAACATCTGTTGAAGGCAGATTTGGTAACGCTGTGAGATGCGCCTATCATTCAAATAGTCTCGGTCATGATACCAATAACTGTTGGGAATTGAAAAACAAGATCCAAGATTTTATTGACAACAAGGTGGTTAAGTTTGACCCTCCACAAACCCATAATTTCATTACTTCTCCCATGCCCAGTCATGGTAAAGGTGTCAATTCCATTGACGATGTCTCTTTTGTCTCCACCATCAGTAATTTGACTACTCCCTTATTGACCATTAAGAAGAATATGCTAAGAGCCGGTTTATTTCCTGGAAGCCTTGAAAATTGCTACCATTGTGCTTCCCAAACCAATGGTTGTATATGGCCAAAGAAAGGAATTCAACGCCTGATTGATAGCCATGAAAATTTGTTCGAGAAAACTCCGTCCATGAAAAGTTTGCTTGAAAGTATACCTCAAGAGCTGAGACTTGAAGATGTTTCCATAATCACAATTTCAAACACTCTATTATGGTCACCTTTAAAGTCCCTATAAGGATTCCTAATGAGCCAAGAGTGGCTCCCCTGATTATCACTACACCGGAGCCAGTCCGTTATTCCCCCGGCAAAGCTGTGCCCTGGAACTATGGGGCGGAAATTTATTATCGTGGTGTCAAGAAAGAGCCATGGATTATTGAAAATGAAAATTTTGAAATTACAAACATTTTTGGAACTAGTAAGGTCACTAGGACAGGAAGGGTCTTCTCTCCGGAGATCTCTCCTCCAATAACTACAACAAGACCTGTTCATATTCCTATTGTCGGGCCAACTTCCAACGCTCAAGGTAAAGAGAAAGTTACTGAGCCTGCCCTGATAGAGGCTCCCTCAAAATATGTTACACTTGAAGACCCATCTAGACAAGAGATAGAAGAAATTCTGAAGATCATCCGAAAAAGTTACTACAAAATAGTTTAGCAATTAGGGCAGGCACCCTCAAAGATATCCATGTTGTCCTTGTTATTATACTTTGAAGCACATGCCCAAGCTCTGTTGAAATTCCTGAATAATGCCCATGTTCCACTAGAAACCACGGTTGATCAATTTGAGAACTGTGTTGCAAGCCTAATTGCTGATAATGGCTTAGGATTTTCTGATGCAGATTTAACTCCAGCAGGGAAGGATCATAACAAAGCTCTGAAAATCTCTATTGAATACAAAGGTACCACTCTGGCGCATGTGTTGGTATATATTGGGTCCTCCTTAAATTTTTTACCCAAAGGTGCGTTGGATATACTGGAATGTGAAGGGCTGGTGCTGAAACCCAACGATATTGTGGTAAGAGCCTTCGATGGGTCAGAGAGGATGGTCCATGGAGAGGTTGATCTTCTAATCAAGGTGGGGTCTCAAGTCTTCAATTCAACATTTTATGTAATGGATATCCACCCGACCTATTCTTGCTTGCTAGGACGCCCGTGGATTCATGGGGCAGGCGCGGTTACCTCTATATTGCATCAAAATCTAAAGTACCCAGTGAAAGGGAAGATTGTCACAGTTAGCGGAGAGGAAGAATATATGGTAAGTCATTTGAATTCTTTCAAATATGTTGAAATGGATGGCGAATTCATTGAAACTCCTTGTCAAGAATTTGAAGTAATCCCTCCAACGATTGTTGTTGCCAAAGTTATTCCTGCTACTCCTAAGATTGCTAAGGATACACCAAGAATGGCCTCTCTGAAGGATGCTTGGGCTGCTGTAGAAGATGGAGGTTGAACTATCTGGGGACAAATTCCTTATATCCCTACAAATCCCTCAAATTTGGGTTGGGATTTACTTCAAAGGCTCAGAAAGAGATTCGACATTTTCATGCTGGAAAACCACCTCTCTGTATTAGCAACAATGAAGTCAATGCTCTGGATGACACTGATAGTGATGGTAACTTGGACGGCTGGATCTTCCCAACTACTAACGGCGGACTCAACAACTAGAAGGCTAAAGACTTCATCTCATTCTCCTTCATCCAGGAGTAATTGTTATTTCCTATTTTTATTGCTTTAAGAAGTTTTTCTGTAATTTCCTTTAAAAAAATGACTTTAAACATGTGCCTTGCCTGAGGTGCAATGGTCCATTTGTTAAGGGTTGTCATTTCATATATCATATGCTCATTTAATGAAAACAATGGATGATTTTGCATTCAAATTTTACGCTCCTTGTCTTTCTTTTACTTTACTGCATTTTCAAATAGCCATGTGACCTTACATGCACGCACACACATTTGCAGATCCACATCCACTCCGAATCTCATTGAAAATAATTCTGCTATTGCCGTCTATGACTTCAAAAATCTAATCTATCAAGCCGAAGACGAAGGTGAAGAAGATTGTGAGATACCTGGAGAACTTACCAAACTCCTGATACAAGAGGAAAAGGCTATCCAACCGCATGAAGAATCGGCCGAAGTGATAAACTTGGGTACTGAGGCAGATAAGAAAGAAACCAAGATTGGTGCTAACCTGGAAGATAGTGTCAAGAGCAGATTGGTTCAGATGTTGTAAGACTATGTTGAGGTATTCTCTTAGTCATACGAAGAAATGTCGAGGCTTGATACTGATATTGTGGTTCACTGTTTACCAATGAAAGAGGTTTATTCTCCGATCAAACAAAATGTTCGTCGCATGCGTCCTGATATGTCTGAGAAGATCAAGGCTGAGGTAATGAAACAGTTCAATGAAGGTTTCTTGGCAGTGACGTCGTATCCCCAATGGGTTGCAAATGTTGTTCCAGTGTCGAAGAAAGATGGTAAGGTCCGTATGTGTTTAGACTACATGGATTTAAATAGGGTGAGCCCCAAAGATGACTTCCCACTACCACATATTGATGTCTTCGTTAACAACACTGCTCAACACAAGGTATTTCCTTTCATGGATGGATTCTCCGATTACCACCAAATCAAAGTGGATCTTGAAGACACGGATAAAACTACCTTTGTCACACAGTGGGGGACCTTATGTTATAAAGTCATGCCTTTTGGGCTGAAGAACGCATGCACGACTTATCAACGGGCTATGGTGGCTTTATTTCATGACATAATTCATCATGAGATATAAGTCTATGTTGATAACATGATAGCGATATAGCAAATTGAGGAAGACCCCCTTGATCATCTACTTAAGTTGTTTGAAAGGCTGGAGAAATACAAGTTGAGGTTGAATCCCAACAAATGCACCTTTGGGGTGAGATCTGGAAGACTCCTAGGCTTCATCGTCAATGGCAAAGGTATTGAGGTTGATCTCGTAAAGGTCAAAGTTACCCAAGAAATGCCAGCTCCCTGTACTGAGAAGGAGCTTATAGGTTTTCTAGGACGACTAAACTATATTGCCTGATTTATCTCTCACTTGACTGCTACTTGTGATCCAATCTTCAAACTACTGAAGAAAGATCAAGTAGTCAGATGGAATGACGACTACCAAATACCTTTTGACAAGATCAAGGAGTACTTACAAGAACCTCCAGTTCTGATGCCACCAGTTGAAGGAAGACCTCTGATCATGTACTTAATTGTATTAGAGAATTTAATGAGGTGTGTGTTGGGGCAACATGACGAGTCTGGTCGAAAAGAGCATGCAATATACTACCTTAGAAAAAAGTTTACCGACTGTGAAATAAGATATTCACTACTAGAGAAAACTTGTTGCACTTTGGCATGGGTTACTCTCTGACTAAGACAGTATATGTTGACCCATAATACTTTATTGATATCTAAGATGGATCCCATCAAGTACATCTTTGAAAAGCCAGTTGTGATACGGTGGCAGAATCGACTGTTAATACTGGTTTGCGTTTTTTGTTCGCAAATGTCACGGTAAGCAAGAGTCGCCATCGACTTTTATTTTATCCAATCAGGAAAAGGAAAAAGAACAGAAAAAATCTTTTTCGAGAATTTTTCTGAGTACGGGGGGGTAGATTATAGAAAGGGAAGGTGTTAGCACCTTTTCGATCCATGGTTTTCAATGGGCTCTTAGGTACTTGCTCATTTTAAAGTTACTTTGTGTGTGCTTGTTTTGAAAAGTTTTGTTTTACTTCATTTTAATCCTTGTTTCTGTCCTCAAGAGTGATACGAAGTTGTTTTTGAAAACATTGTTTGGAAAGTGTTGGTGTGAAAGATTTGTTGTTTTGAGCAAGTACCTAACAGTTATCTACCTACTCGAAAAAAGTCATTATTTTCCTCCTATCCTTTAGACTGTGTTATCCTACTATTATTGACTAGGTAACCCTTGTCTTTGGATATTTGAGGGACTATCGAAAGGGACGTAATGGTCATTGAAGGCAACATGTAAGGATACCTTAGCATTTCGAAGGGACTATCATCATATATTCGTAGGTAACATCGAGGGACAAGATCATTTCTCGTATGCAACTCGAGGGACGTTAAGGGACTATGATCTTTATGATGACTTTTAGATTGAGGGTCTTTTGCTAAGATATCCCTACGTTCGAAGGACATGACCATTGTTTTCCGAGGTAACCAAGTGGGAGTACCCTAGGGGTGCAAGTGTGCAGCAGTGTTTGTTTTCAGATATTTATCTTGTAATTAAGTGATGCTATGTTTAATTATTTTACCGGTCATTCCATACAATCCTATTAGTCTAAGCATTGCATAAAATATAGTAGCAGAAGGTAAATACGGAAATGTAAACCTAGGCTATTACAGAGCTTTGGGGCAGTTACATAATAATGAAGAGTGCGGAAAAGAAATCCTAAAACTATTACATCCCGAAAGCAATTACATAATTAGATAAAAAATGCGAGAAAAGATAAATCTACGCTATTACATTGATAATGCGATCTATACAGTTTTTCTAGAAATTAAAATATAAAAGAATAAATAAAAAGAAATTAAGGAAAAATTAAAACCTAAAATTCTAGGTTAATATTTTTGGTGTTTTTTTGTAGAAAATAATTTGAAGTTAATTAAAAAAAACCTAATTCTAACTAATTTTAATAAAAAAAGTTAATTAACTTAATTTATTAATAAATGAAAAAAAGCCAAAAATTCAGTTACTAACTAAAACAAAAACCTAATCCTAATTTGTTAAAAAAATGGTTAATTAAAGGGTTAATTACAAAGAAAACCTAAAATCTAATTGTTTTCTTAATTTGCAGGAAAAAATATTTAATTAATTAAATTAAAGACTTAATAAAAAAAAGAGTTAATAATAATTAAAAAAAATAAAACCTAAATTAATTAGGGTTTGTAAAAAAAAATTAAGTTTCCTAATTAATAAGTTTTTATTTAAATAAAATTAGAGTTTATATGAATTTAGGGTTTTTAAGGAAGATATTAAGGAGAAAGAAATGAGGCAAAAAGGGTTAAAAATAAGCAAAATTATACATATTTCCAGGGGTGGGTGTTGAACCAAAAATTAATTTAAAACATAAAATTAGATTAAAAAACGTTAAAGTTAATTATTCGGGTTTATTATGAAAAAATAAAGGTTTGTGAAAAATGTTAGGTTTTATGAAAAAGGTTTTAAACAGAAAGGATGAAAATAGGTAAAGGATAAATAGAAAGGAAGAAAATCAAAACCAATAGGAGTGGTTGTTGAACTCACGCCCTTAGCCTCCTCAGGATGCCTGCCTCATCATGCATTGGTAGTTATTCTATTTTGGCCTCAGTGTTTTGTAATAACTCTGCATCAGACCCTATCTAAATCTGCAGTATTGAATCTCATGAACACATTAAATAAATTGCTATATCATGAAATACAAATAAAGCAAATATATGAAATTTTGTAATGTTAAAACCGATATGGCATATATGAATGCTTCTATACCCTTTTGATCATAGAGATCAAATCAGCCTTACCCTTACCGGAGAAGTAGTGAGATGTGGGTTTGTAACAAGGATGACTTGTTTGTAGTGAGATGAGGGTTTGTTATAAGGATTTCAAGGTTTTTAGGGTTCTTGAAAGAATTTGATATTTTGACAGGGGTGTGGCAAATGTTTTTTTTCATTTGCCGTTTGTGTGAAAAGAATGAAATTATATAATGGAAATTAGATAAAAAATGAGCTTTGAATGTCCAATTGGGCCTCCAATAACCACAAGCAATAGTGCAGATTTTTATTCACTTGAGTCTGTCACAATCCAGGCTAAATCACAGCGGCTTAAGTGCAATTTTTGAAGTTGAAATGTGAAAACAAAATGTATCTGACATCAAGAACTAACTTCTGTCTGAAAATGGAATCAATCGGATAAACGGTGAATTAGTTATGAATTTTTGAAGTTTTGGCTCAGACAAACTTATTTTGGGCTCTAGTGTCAACTCTGACACGTTTTTCAATAAACAACTGGTATTGATCGGAGGATAACCAGGTCTTGACTTTGGAAGAAAAGTTGTATATCTATGAGTCAGTGACCTTGTATAAAAATATGGGTCCAATCCGATAAAAATTGACTGAGTTATGAATTTTCGAAGTTTCGACCCAGATGAAATAATATTCAGCACTCAGGATTTTCAGCGCGTCACGCGCACTCTGAGCAAAAAACAAAGGCCTTTTGGATACCGTTCAAACTCAATACCTCCTGTGAAAACTTAGCCAACTCAATTTTTGAAATTTTGGCGCTGGAACCAGCTCGATACAATGAAAATCGACCAAGTTATGATTTTCTGAACATGACGCAAATAAACTTCTGTCACAAATTTTCTGTATGAAAATACTTGATAAATCCGCATTTTTGAAGATCTTCTGATCGAAATTAGCTTCCAGCCATGAGAAATGAAAACGTAGGTGACGTCAAGACGGAATTTTGGCCACCAGAACGGGTTCAAAACAAGCCACGATCTTCAAGTTATGAATTTTTTAGTGCGTAAAAGCTGCACTTTCAGCACACTTTTTCACCACATTTCTTCGAGAAAAGTCACACATTTGGAGACCTTCTTTAAAGAATTGAATCTTGAGCCAAACCTGAATTTGAGAATATGTTATCATAGATATCTTAGCGAAAGAACACCTGAATATGATGCGTCGGGTTGGACTTGTGAATCTTTGAACCCCGAATCATTGCAAAATGGCGAACTGATCTTCAGCATAGAAAATACTCTGAGAACATCCATTGGCAAAATAAACGTCACTTATAACCTGAAGAAGCTTGATAAATACACCTTTATTCCATAACCATAAAACCAATAATATGTGTGTATGAAAAGAGGGTAAATTTTGGGGTACAACAGCTGCCCGTGTTCAATCTTCTTAAACCTGAGGATGTAGATTGGTTGTCTGCCTTTCGTAATATGAAGGTGGAAGATGATTGAACACTAGAGTACCCAAAAATTTGCACTCGTCTGAGATTGTGTTTGACTGTGTAGGTAGTATCGGGAATAGGCTTATAGATGCCATTTGGAGGAGATGATGGAAGGTCACCGGAGATGGGCTTAAAGATGCCATCCGGAAGATATGACGGAGAATCGTCGGAGATGGGCTTAAAGATGCCATCTAGAGGATGTTGATTTCCCAAGATAGTCCTTTGATGAGAATTCTTGTTCCTGTCGTTGAGGAGGAATCTGCTGAGGAATGTTGGTCTTTGTCTTGGGAGAAATGGAATTTTAGGAACTTCAGTTGTCTGTTACTCTATTGGGGAATCATCTCTTAGTCGGGGAGATGAAAACGAACTGCTACCTGGTCGTGCTCCAGGCTTTATATTGATTTTCTGAGGATAATAAGACTGACTGCTATCTGGTTGTGCTCCAGGTTTTACAGTGACTTACTGGGGAGATGAGATTACACTTGCTATCTGGTCGTGCTCCATGCTTCAGAAGGAATTAAGTGGTTATCCGGTCGCATCCGGGTTTCAACTTGAATTTAAGGCATACTAACATCCGGTCATTTCCAGGCTTTATAGTAATTAGCCGAGTAAACTGCTATCTGGTCTAATTCCAAGCTTCGCAGTACCTCATACTGTTATCTGGTCGTGCTCCAGGTTTCACAGTGTCTCTTGCCGCTATCTGGTCGTGCTCCAGACTTCACAGCGTCTTATACCGTTATCTGGTTGATTCCATGCTTCATAGTATTTTGAAGAAATCAAGATATTATCTGGTCGATTTCTGGGCTTCATAGCTTGAATTTTAGATATACCACTATCTGGTCGATTCCAGGCTTCGTAGTGTTTTATAGAAATCAAGATATTATCCGGTCGATTTTCGGGCTTCATAGCTTGACTATGAGATATACCACTATCTGGTCGATTCCATGCTTCGTAGTATTTTGGAGAAATCAAGATATTATCCGGTCGATTTTTGGGCCTCATAGCTTGAACTGGAATAGAAATCTTAGTATCGATTTGACTGAACCAGGGAAAACTTATGAGAACTTCAACTGGGAGAGAAATATTAGTATCGATTTGACTGATCCCGAGAGAGGTCTCAAATTAACTTTGACTGGCATAGAAATCAGGGGAATCATAGCGGCGATTCGGCTGACCCAGACGAAAGTCTTAGAACATCTTCAACTAGAATAGAAACCTTAGTGTCGGTTTGAATAAACCGGAAAAAATGTTGGAATATCTTTAACTAGAATAGAAACCTTGGTGTCAGTTTGACTGAACCAGAGAGAACTCGTGAGAACTTGATTGCATCTTTCCCTGAAAGGTAAAGAGTTAGTCGTATGTAATGTCATGATGTATGAAATGTATTAAGTAATGGTGCTCTCAAAATAAATGAGTTTGAGCTGTATAATATGTATTCACATGCCATGATGTATGGATATGCAATGCTATTGTGATATTCTCTAGCTGGGGAAAATAAATCCTGGTTGTTGCTGGAGAGTATAAGGAGTTAACTTCTTTGTTTCCGCTGGGGAAAGTGAATGAAGATGATTAACTGGAGATTTGTATCCATTCCGCTTGAGAATATCCTACCGGGAGAGACTTTGTCTGAGAATAATCCTGCGGGGGGAATGACTATGTGGGGTAAGAGAGGTACTCTGTTGGAAAATCTGCATATTTGGAGAAATAAACTCAGCTGGGGATGAACTTCCGTTGCTAGAGAGAAGAGCTCTGGTGGAGATTGAGCTTGCGCTGTCAGAGAAATAAACTATGCTCGGGAGAAGAACTTTATAAATTGATTATAAAGCTCGGCTGGGGAATACAAATATTAGCTTTCTGAAAAAGCCTGCTGGGGAAGGAATTCCTGCTTGGGGATACGGAAGTCAGACCTTGGTTGTCTCGGCTCTGTTGGGAATATAGGTATCACTGGCTTATATGTGATAGTGACTTTGCCTTCAACTGTCTCTTCCCCATGTACCATGCTGGAAAAAGTACATGCGGAGATTTTGTGGATGGATCTATGTCGTGATTGTACTTGAACATGTATTTAATTAGTGTCAGGATAACATCTGTCTCTGGATCGTATCTGAACTGTACTTGAAACATGTGTTGAATAAGTGTAGAATGACATCCGTCTCTGGATCGTATCTGAACTGTACATGAAACATGTGTCGAATGAGTGTCGGAATGATATCCATCTCTAGATCGTATCTGAACTGTATTTGAGACATGTGTTGAATGAGTGTCAAAATGGCATCTGTATCTGGAGCGTATCTGAACTGTATCTGAGACATGTGTTGAATGAGTGTCAGAATGACATCCGTCTCTGGATCGTATCTGAACTGTATTTGAGACATGTGTTGAATGAGTGTCAGAATGGCATCCGTATCTAGAGCGTATCTGAATTGTATCTGAAAGCTAAATCTGAATGAGTATCAAAATGGCATCCTTATCTGGAGCGTATCTAAATTGTATCTGAATGATGAATCTGAATGAGTATCAGAATGGCATCCGTATTTGGAGCGTATCTGAACTGTATCCGAAAGCTGAATCTAAATGAGTATCAGAATGGCATCCGTATCTGGAGCATATCTGAACTGTATCTGAAAGCTGGATCTGAATGAGTATCAAAATTGCATCCGTATCTGGAGTGTGTCTGAATTGTACTTGAAAGCTGAATCTGAATGAGTATCAGAATGGCATCCGTATCTGGAGCGTATCTGAACTGTATTTGAAAGCTGAATCTGAATGAGTATCAGAATGGCATCCGTATCTGGAGCGTATATGAACTGTATCTGAAAGCTGAATCTGAATAAGTATCAGAATGACATCCATATCTGGAGCATATCTGAATTGTATCTGAAAGCTGAATCTGAATGAGTATCAGAATGGCATTCGTATCTGGAGCGTATCTAAAATTTATCTGAAAGCTGAGTCTGAATGGGTATCAGAATGGGATTCATATCTGGAGCATATCTGAACTGTATTTGAAAGCTGAGTCTGAATGAGTATCAGAATGAGATTCGTATCTAGAGCGTATCTGAACTGTATCTGAAAGCTGAGTCTGAATGAGTATCAGAATGGCATCTGTATCTGGAGCGTATCTGAACTGTATCTGAAAGCTGAATCTGAATGAGTATCAGAATGGCATCCATATCTGGAGCGTATCTAAACTGTATCTGAAAGATATATCTGAATGAGTATCAGAATGACATCCGTATTTGGAGCGTATCTGAACTGTATCTAAATTATGGTGCTCTTGATGAATGTTAATCAAGGTATAAGTCTTCAACTGATAGACAGGTGACGGGACATAGTCGTACGTTTTAAATCCCTAACTTTTGCCTGGACCGCCCTTTCGGGTTTTCAGTCCACCGGGATACCCTTTTTTGCCCAAGCCGCCCTTTCAGATTTTCGACTTGCCGGGTGTACAGATTTTTTCATTTTTTATCCCTAATTTTTGCCCAAACCCTTTTGGTTCGCCGGGATGCCCTTATTTTTTCCTAGTTATGTCAACCTAGCGGGTCTTTGTTATGCGTAGTATTTTCCGACTATGTCCACGCTTTCAGGATGTAGAAAGTTGTCACTGTCCATAGTGTTATGTTGTAGTACCGTCAAAAATGTTTTCTTGATGGCACATGATTCGTTGCTGGAATGCGGTGTAATGCCCCCAAGCAATTCATATGGAGATCTACCCCTGGTTATTTGGCACTTTTGGAGAGACTGCCCCAGGTGTGTTTAGACATCGTGTCATGCCCCTTACTTATGGAAGACCTGTTATTGGAAGTGTCTTTCCCGCTGAGGTGATTCTGTCCATTGAGAGGATATTTGTTCATCAAATATCTATTGTGCGGAATTCTCTGTTGTCAAACAATTAGTAATATGCAAACAATGTCATCTAAAGAATGCAAAACCCATGTTTGTCTTGAAAATTTTTTTAAAATGTGTTTTGTGTAGTAAAACGAAATTTGCAAGAACGTGATATCAACTCAGGATTCGTAACAAAGCCTACAGGAGTCAGGATACCTTTGTAACAGTATGCTCTCAAACTAACCCATGCTTCAGCTAGGACTTTTAAGGGTTATAACGTGGCCTGGTTCACGGTTCAAGAAACAAAGGATAAAGGCTCAAATTTTATTTGTAGCCGACCCGCTCTTCGTGATGTTCTTCAGCCCTATGCTCAGTTAATTGCGCGTTTAGATCCCGATTGAGTCTAGAATATTTTCTCTAATACTTGGTGATGATTCAGAAATTGAACATTTGTTTTGAAAAGGAAGTCATTTTTGTAATCTTCTTTTTATCGAGGATTTGTATTAACCTCTTTTTTTGGTTTTCGTTATCTCTTCTTTTTGCCTAAACTGTTTCTTTTGTGATTACAGTCAGCGGGATGCCCCAATTTTTCTCTTAAGTCTCCTTCATAGGTTTTGACTTAATGGGATTTTATTTCGAGAGATAATGACTGCCTATCTTGATGATTATACAGAACCATCACCGTTTTTTGTTTTGGAAGGACGTCTTCGATGCCCTTAATTGTGTACGAAGCGGCAGATTATGACTGAATGCGCCTCTGAATTAACTGAGAAAACTACCCTGCCCCAGGTTTTGATTAAAGGTTTTAATTTGTGTGAAAAGAAAAACTCCTACTTCTTTGGCTCGAAGGGGTTGACTAGGGATTATCTTCCTTATAACTCCACTGTTTAGGATTTGAAACAATGCATGTACATCGTCAGCAGGGTCTGTTCAAAAGCATACTGTAGAGATTATGGTATCATTTTTGTCATCCTCCCTCTAAGGCTTAGAGTTTTTAATCGAGAGTTGAATATCATAAAAGGAAATAAGAACGCATTTTTGAAATAGTGAATACGAATAAATTGATTCAAGACAAACATGTGCAATGCATTGATGAAATAACGAGGTTTGATATGAATAAATGTTCAAACAAATCAAAAGAAAATTACACATTGAAAATTCTAATGAATGAAAAGTCTTCTTGTGAGAACTTGTCACTTCAGATGGTATGCCTTGGAGGGATGGCACAAGAACTCAGCCTGACTGTCTTGTGCGAATTCTAGCGCTCCTTTATCAATCAGGTCTTGAATTTTATTTCTCAACGCCCAACAGTTATTGGTGTCATGTCCAGGACTGTTGGAGTGGTACGCACATCTTGCATTTGGGTTGTACCTTGGGGAGGCTATGTTGGGATTTTGAGGAGGGTCCCTTAACACAACCAACTCGGCCTTCAACATGTGTTGCAATGCTTGATCCAATGACATATTGATTTCGGTGAAGCGTCTTTCGGATGTATTCTTTTTATGTCGATTGCCCCGTTGTCGTTGGCGAGGTTGTGGTTGGACCCGTGAGGTAGTAGAAATTTGGAAATGTCCACTCTTCACCAAACCAAACTCTTGTCTTCTTGGAGGTTGATCAATGACTTGGTCCCCAGCCTCGACTGCTTGCTTCACATGGTTGTATCCATCTTGATGAAGTTTGTTGATAATGTTTCTCAGCTCTTCTTGTCCCTGGGCTAGGCCTTGGATAAGAGCCATCTACCCCAGAATCTGGGTTCTCATTGCTTCAACCTCAGATCGCAGTTGTTCCAATTGTTCATCCTTGTTGTAGTCAGGATGTTCCTTGGTCAGATTTCCGGTGAAGAGTGTTTTCAGGTATTCTTGCCCCTTGGATAGATTCAGGATAAATTCCTTGAACTGGGCATCTTGATCTTGGAAATCTCTGTTGTCTTGTTGGAGAGCCATTGCTGAAATAAACAGCGATAACATGAGATACTTGCTTTGAAACCTGCTTATGCAATGATATGTATTATATATGTATGCAATGTTTTCAAGGATCTCACGGGGTAAACAAGAAATGTCAGAAGTTGGAATTTTGTAACTTTGATTGAAGAACTTTGTATAGTTGAGAGTCCTTCTACGAGAGTCAAGCTCACATCAAGTGGGTCATAGCCTCTGACTCAAGTTGTTGAGTTTTGATCTTCTGACGACATTGGCTAGAGGAAAATAAATCCCCTTGCCCCTTGCTAGACGTCTGGTTCATCATAACCTGTATCACAGGCCCTCGAGATCCTTGAAATGGTTAGTATGATATGTCATGTTATGATGCTATGATGTGTATGCTATGCATCAAGAAAAAATGTAGGGTAAGAAACTAATTTATTGGATTTATACAAACAAGGTCCTGCAAGGAATACAAATAAAGCCATGCAATGAGTTCAAATTGTTAGGAAAAGAAAGCAAACAAGTCACACAAGTAGCCTTAGGTTTAGGCTTGCATGGATTCCATAGGTAAGTACCCTCTTGAAGTTTAATTGGTTTTAAACATGTCTTAGAAAAGTAATCGGGTTCTAAAGATTCTCAATATCACTGATCATCCTTTATCGGGCATTGTTTCAGCTCAAGCAATCTTTTCTTGCAGCCGAAATATCCCGAAAGTCTGATCTCAATGAGTGTAGCATCGAGTATCAACCAATCCTTAGTTTTATACCGAGGCCGGCTATCTCACTACTTTATAATGGCCAAGTTTGTTCGACTAAGGTTCTAAGATCCGTTAGTGCTTCACGACACCATGCGGTGGCCCCGTATTCTCCTCGTTTCCACATAAAGGATACCGGTACCAACCAAAGTGTCACACCAACACAGCCATCACTTAAACCATATTGGTCTACGCCGTACAGTCTCCATGATCTATTGTTGTTTACCTAAAAAGTGTCCCCAGATCCGGGTGTAGGATCTTTAACAATGCCCAAGCAAAACCCTTTAAGAATAAAGCATACAAAACAAACAAGAAAGCAATTAAAAAAATGACCTAGATCCTAAGGTAAACCCCACTTTATATTCCCCAGCAGATTCGCCAGTTCTATGATACGGTGGCAGAATCGATTATTAATACTGGTTTGCGTTTTTGGTTCTCAAATGTCACGGTAAGCAAGAGTCGTCACGGACTTTTATTTTATCCAATCAGGAAAAGGAAAAAGAACAGAAAAACCTTTTTCGATAATGTTTCTGAGTACGGGGGGTAGATTATAGAAAGGGAAGGTGTTAGCACCCTTTCTATCCATGGTTTTCCATGGGCTCTTAGGTACTTGCTCATTTTGAAATTGATTGTGTGTGCTTGTTTTGAAAAGTTTTATTTTACTTCGTTTTAACCCTTGTTTATGTCCTCAAGAGTGTTATGAAGTTGTTTTTGAAAACTTTGTTTGGAAAGTGTTGGTGTGAAAGATTTGTTGTTTTGAGAAAGTACCTAACAATTACGTACCTACTCGAAAAAAGTCATTCTTTTCCTCCTATCCTTTAGACCGTGTTATCCTTCTATTAGTGAGTAGGTAACCCTAGTCGTTGGATGTTTGAGGGACTATCGAAAGAGACGTAATGGTCATTGAAGGCAACATGTAAGGATACCTTAGAATTTCGAAGGGACTGTCATCATATATTCGTAGGCAACATCGAGGGACAAGATCATTTCTCGTATGCAACTCAAGGGACGTTAAGGGACTATGATCTTTATGATGACTTTTAGATTGAGGGTATTTTGCTAAGATATCCCTACGTTCGAGGGACATGACCATTGTTTTCCGAGGCAACTGTGATACGGTGGGAGAATTGACTTGGAGTTTTGCGTTTGTGTTTGCAAATGTTGCGGTTTAGAAAGAGTCTCCACCGACTTTTCTTTTATCCAAAAGGAAAGGTGAAAAAACACAGGAAAGAACTTTAGAGATGTTTTCTTGAGTTCAGGGCGTAGATTATGAAAAGGGAAGGTATTAGCACCCTTTTCATCCATGGTTTTCCATGGGCTCTTAGTTACTTGCTAGATCACTTGTTTTTGTTTGAATGTGCTTGTGGTGTGGTTTTTGAAAGTTTTTTGAAAACGTAACTTTGTAATGATTCTCATTTCTATAAGAACACATACAAAGTGTTTGTTTCGAAAATAGTTATCAAGAAAGTGTTGGTGTATAAAATGTTTTTGTTGTGAGCAAGCGAGTAACTAAGAGTGAATCTACCTACTCGAAAGGTCTTAGATGTGTTTTTCCTCCTCCTTTAGATGTTACTATCTTACCATTGATTTGATAAGAAGCCCCATCGTTGGATGTGAAGGGACGAGTGTTGGGACGTTTGAATAGTCATAGAAGGCAACTTATGAGCCGTTTTAGGAATGTCGTTTAGGGACTAGATCATTTTACCAAAGGCAACATCGAGGGTCATCGAGGGACTACGATCTTTTATCGAGGGTCTTTTGCTAAAACGCCCATGTTCGAGGGACATGACTATTTTTCCGATAGGCAACAAAGTGAGATTAACCTAAGGGTGCATGTGTGCAAGTGTGTTTGATTGCATACATTTAGTCTTGATTAGGGTTATCTACTTGTTGATTTTATCTTGCCATACACACCCTAATTACTAGCATTTAAATTTGAAAGCGATAAATTGCAGAAATGTAAAGTCCTACACTATTACAATATTTTAGGGATGGAGGGTACATATTTATGAATGGGGGTTGCAAATAAAATTAAATCCTAAATTACTATTACAACCATATTGAAATGTACAATATAAGAAAGAAAAAGGACTTGTTTAGAAAATGGTTTTTTATCTTAATGAAAAAGAAATAAATTAATAAAATAAAAATATTTTTATGTCTTTTAATATTAAAAATGATGAAAAGGAAAATAAATGAAAGATAGAAACAGCGTGCTGCTGCAGGCAAAACAGCAAGGATCAGAAGTTCTGAAACCAGGCGCGCTGTGACTCAGAAGGAAACGTCAGTGGGATCAGATGCTCTGGATTGATACACTCTGAGGTCCTGCAAGACACGTTAAAGGAAAAACATAGAAGTTCTGGATTACTATGTGCTGAACTTCTGAATGTTAGAACAGTGAGAAAACCTTAGAAGGTTTGTGCGTGTCAAAACAATAGGAAGAACTCAGAAGTTTTGTGTGTTTAAACAGGGAGAAAATCATGGAAGTTCTGTGTGTTAAAACAGTGAGGAGAACTCAGAAGTTTTGTGCCATATTTCAACTCTTAATCAGCATATCAGCAATTTATTTAGTTCTTATTAAACAGCAGATCAGAAGGATAACAGCACAATAGTTTATAGAAGTTCTAATCCTAAATCTGAACCTAGCCCTAATCAAGAAACTCTGATCCACAGTTTTTTCTACTTATCCAATGATATGAACAACATCAATACTATGATATTTACATGTTTAATGATGTTCTAAATGAAAAAGATGCAAAGTCAGAAAGACTTACCTTGAACATGGAACGTGGGCTTGGAGCTTGGAGCTGCTACCTTTGGATGTTCTGGAATCAACAAGAGTGACGGAAGAGGAAGTTCCAAGCTCTTTGATTCAAAAGGAAGAACAAAGGTTTGGTTTTTTGTTTGGGATTTCTGGATTTTTTATGAAGGTTTCAACATCCTTTTTTCTCCCTTTTTTACCAATCTCTCTTCCAAAGCCAACCCCTCTCTCCAAAACCAGCCTCCTGAACGTGTGATCGAGCAAAGTATTTATAGGTGAATTTGTTGTAATTTTGGGGGGAAAGACAAATGGGATTTTAAATCAATTTGGCATCCTGCTCCCTTGCTTTTTCATCACTGTTTTTGTATGCTAGTTTGGTGCAATTATGGGATGCAGGCGTAGGCTGACCTAGCTGCTGATTAGCAGCTTTTAACCATGCTTAAGTTGGAGTTGCCAGCAGGATTTAAGGAAAGGCAAAACAAAGCATGGGCCTAGTACCAAATTTTGCTATCCCAAGACAGTAGAGGTACACATGGTGAAAATCATTTGGATAAATACTCAGAAAGTGGTTGTGAGCATTAATGACAATGAGACTTATCACAACCAGAAATCCTGCAACGTGAGATTCTACACCAAGGCTTAGTTCTGGATCAGAAGTTCTGCTTCAGCGTAGCATCCAACCCTGATCTTCTTATCTTCTGGCTCCAGCATGTTCTGAAGGAGCTTTCAGACTTTCTAGAAAGCTTGTAGCGCGCTTCTTAACCTTCTTTGAATTACCCTGGCAAACTCTGACTGGACTTTTGTGAAAACTTGCCCAGAAGTTCTGACCAAACTTTGTCTTGAGAATATCCAGAATTTGTTGAGCGTTATGGTGATATTTTGGTCAGAAGTTCTGAGTTTGTCATGTTTCTTAAACGCTTAGGGAAATTCTAAGTGTTTAGAATTTTGACTTTTTCAAAGTAGTTTTGACTTTTGAATCTCTAGATGAAACAAACTTCATATTTCAACATGTCTTGATGAGATATGATTCTTGGAATTTGGTTTTGGTCCAAAAGTCAAAGTTTGACTTTTTAGTGTGAAAATGACCATTTTGCCCTTGCGGATGACTTTCTTTGAAAATTGATAATTCAAGGCTTGGAAATAGATGGAAGCAAACTTGGGATCCAGGGTGATCCCTTGTGAAATGAGAGAGAAAATTTTGGGGTACAACAAAAACCAAGTGGGGAGTATCCTAGGGGTGCAATTGTGCAGTAGTGTTTGTTTTCAGATATTTATCTTGTAATTAAGTGATGCTATGTTTAATTAGTTTACCGGTCTTTCCATACAATCTTATTAGTCTAAGCATTGCGTAAAATATAGTAGCATAAGGTAAAGGAGGAAATGTAAACCTAGGCTATTACAGAGCTTTGGGGTAATTACATAATAATGAAGAGTGCGGAAAAGAAATCCTAAAACTATTACATCCCGGAAGCAATTACATAATTAGAAAAATCCGAGAAAAGATAAATCTATGCTATTACATTGATAATGCGATCTGTGATACGGTGGCAGAACCGACTGTTTGAATGCTGGTTTGCGTTTTGCATTTTATGTTCGCAAATGTCGCGGTAAGCAAGAGTTGCCACCGACTTTTATTTTATCAAATCTTGGAAAAGGAAAAAGAACAGAAAAAACCTTTTTTTGAGATATTCTGAGTACGGGGGGTAGATTATATAAAGGGAAGGTATTAGCACCCTTTCTATCCATGGTTTTCCATGGGCTCTTAGGTACTTGCTCATCTTTTAAAAATTTCTTGTGTTTGTGCTTTGTTTTTGAAAAGTTTGACTTCGTAATAACCCTTGTATCAGTCCTCAAAGGTGTGACGAAGTTGTTTTGAAATGTGTAAGTGTGAAAAGCTTTGATTTGAGCAAGTACCTACTAGCATCTACCTACTCGAAAAAAGATCGTTTCTATTCTTGCTTCCTTTAGACAATGTTATCCCACTATTGAGAAATAGGTAGCACCATCGTTGAAGTTGTAAGGGTCAATTCGAAAGGGACGTATGATCACTAAAGCAGTGTTAGGACATCTTAGTAATAACCCTAGAGTCTCAAGATCATATTCGAGGCAACATTTCTGAGGCAACATTTTCGAGGCAACATTCGAACGGGACATTTTATCTTTTTAGACAGGAGGGAAACCACTAAGACACCCTATACTTAATGATCGTTTACCGAAGGCAACCGAAGTGAGAGTATATACTAGGAGTGATATGTGCGAGTGATTTGTTTTCAGTTATTTATCTTTGTACATTAGGGTTTTCTAACTGTTTTAATTTTGTCATGCATTCTTGTCATACAATCTGTGATACGGTGGGAGAACTGACTTGAGGTTTCGCGTTTGTGTTCGCAATTGTGCGGTTTAGCAAGAGTCGTCACTGACTTTTTATTTTATCCAAAGGAAAGGTCAAAAAGCACAGGAAAGACCTTTGAGATGTTTTCTTGGGTTCGGGGGGGTAGATTATGAAAAGGGAAGGTGCTAGCACCCTTTTCATCCATGGTTTTCCATGGGCTCTTAGTTACTTGTTTAGATCACTTGCCTTTGCTTTTCAATTATTTGAAATGGTGCTTTGTGTGTGGTTTTTGAAAATGCTTTGAAAAAGAGGCCTTGTCTAGGCAACCTTTGTAATGATTCTTGTTTGAATATATACAAAGGTGTTTGTCTTTTTGAAAATATATTTCAATGTTTTGAAAGTTTGTTTGGAAATTGTGTTGTGATGTGTGTTTGAAAGTAGCAAGGATGTTTTGCAAGCTTTTGATCAAGTAACTAAGAGTTGTCTACCCTATTTTACTCCAAGATCTTTCTTATGTTTTTAACCCTTTTGACAGTGTTATTTCACCATTGCATTTAGTGAACAACCTTGTATTAGGATGTTAAACGGGACAGGCGCGGGACATCATATACAATCATTGAAAGTAACTTGTGAGACGCTCTAGCAATTTTGTAAGGGACGAGATTTTTTTATCGAAGGCAACATCGAGGGCCATCAAGGGACTACGATCTTTGTTTATCGAAGGGGCATTTGCTAGAGTGTCTCATATTCGAGGGACATGATTGCATTTTCCGAGGCAACAAGCGAGGTTACCCTAGAGGTGCAAGTGTGCATTGTGTTTGTCAATTCACATGCTTTTGGATCTTGTGTTAGGTCATCTAGCGATTGATTTTAGATTTTCGCATACAAACCCTAATCTCTAGTCATGGCATATTTGAAAGTATAAAGTGCGGGAATTAAATTCTAAGCTATTACAAAAGTATCTGGGGATGGGGGTACAATTATTTACAAATGGGGATGAGTCTCACAAGAATAATAATGTCCCAAATATTATGGGTTACAACCAAATCGAATCGTCATAATTCAAATATAAAGCTATAACAAAACATAAAAATAAAGAGAATCAAAAATATTATGAGATGCATGTATTTATTTAAAAATAAACAAATAAAATCTAACCTAAGAAAAATTAAGTATTATTATTATTTTCTTTGTTTTATTAATTATGTAAATAAAAAGTTTGAAAGAAAAATTAAATGAACAAAGTTTCTATTATTCTTATATTTTTTAATCAATAAAAAGGGTTAAAGAAAACCAAAATTATTTAAATCAAAATAAATATTCTTTTTTTGTATTTTCATTGTATTAAACAAGATTAATAAATAAAAAATTAACCTAAAAGAAAGTAAAAGAAAATTTATTTAGTGTTTTTATTAACTAAAAGAAAGAAAACAAATTAGTTAAAGTGACCTTAATTAAAAAAAGGTATTAGTTTAAAGAAATTTAAAAAAAAATGATGGACTTAGGAGTTTGTTAGGGGTTAGGCCCAAATGAAAATGAAGAAGAACAAAAACAGAAATCAGAATGGAAGGGGTGGGCGCTTAGAAAAATGTTGTGAGCTTGTGGAAATGTTTGGGGCGAAGGCCCAGTGTAAAATTCACACAGTTTTTTGTTAGGGTTTCAAAGTATTAGGGTTAGTGTGTTTGGTTACAACAGCGGCGCCGCTTACTTCGTTCATCCTCTTCGTCTTTCTCAAGCAAAGGCTTCTGATCCCTCATTTGCCCTAAGTCGTCGGAGCGCCACCCATACTCTTTGTCCTCTTCAAGATGATCCAAGATTTGGTTCGAATGGTATGGTTCATTTTCTTTGTTCGCGTTTTACAGTTTTGTTTGCTTTGCATGTTTTACCTCGTTTTAATCCATGGTATTTTATGCTTGAGATGCAGTAAGGGGTTAAGAAAAACTTACCTTGAGCGTTTTTTCTGTAAAATGGAAGGAGAGAGAGGTTGGACCGGTGATGCTTCTATGGTGGCTAGAGGCAGAGGAAGATGATGGTCTAAGCGCTTCTGGTATCTCTCTTTGGTTCTTTAAGATTTGAATGTTGTTTGATGATGAAAATTTTCTGAAAACTTGTTTTGTTTCGCTTCTGAAACTCTTCCTTTCTCTTCTTGAATGCTGAAGATTGATGATGAGAATGTCTCTGAAACTTCTGTTGTTTTGCTCTATCTGAATGTTGTTGTTGATGAAAGTTCTGAAAACTTGTTGCTTGCTTGATTTTATTGATGATGAAAAAATTCTGAAACTGTGTTTTTGCTTGTTTCACTTCTTGAAAACTTTATTTCTTCCTCTCTTGAATGATGATAAACTTGTTTTGAAGCTTTTGATTTTCTATTGTGGATTGTTTAATGATGATGATGATTGTTGGTTGATGATGAAGCTTGTCATAAGTTTCTGAAATCTTGTTTGTTGAGGGTTTGGTTATGTAGCTTTGACAACCTGCAGTTGGCTCACAGTTTGGCCAACTGTTTTGTGTTTATTGTTACAGTTTGTAGTTTTGTTAACAGGCTTGGTTTTATTTAGTTGAGCTTGTTATTGAGCTATGCAGGTTTGTTGATTTTCTGCAGTTTTGGCCAGCTTATGGTTTTGAAACTGTTTGAGAATTGGCTTGTTTGCAGTTTGGTACAGGTTGTGCACAGTTTTGCTTTAAGTTTGCTTTGTATGCAGCCTGTGTTTGTAAGCTTGCCTTGTACCTTGCTTTTGTGCAGCATGGCCCATGTTTTTGCATTTGAACCAATTGTATGCTTGCATTTTATTTTTTACTTTTCTCTTTGTGAACCAAGAAGAGAAATCTTCTTGTGATTTGCAAAGAGAAAAATAAAAACATGATGAACAAATAGCATTCTGATTCCGGACGGCAAACTTTAATGATGACCTTCTCCTTTCTTTTTTGTTTGAAAATTCTTTTTTCAATTAACTGTACTAATTTCTTTTTCTTTCTTCTTTTTCAGGTGAATGCAACTTGGACGATAGAGGAAGCAGAGGACTTTGAGACCTTGAGCATGGGAGCACTGAAGCTTAGGAGATTTAAGCTTAGAATTAGATAGACTTTATTTCATTTATTGTAAACATTTATTTCTTTTTAAAATACTATAAGTTGTAAAAACTTACAATATTCAAAAAATAATAAATTATCTTTTTGTAACAATATTTGAAAATGAATAAAAAGAGTCTTTATCCAAAAGAAATATTTCTACTGTCAAATATCTTGCCCTTCTTCCTTGTATGTTCACTTAATTATTTAAGACTCTTAAATCAAAATAATTGAAACTGCGTTTCAACAATTCTAACCCAGATAACTTAAGTTCCAAATAAACAAAAACTTTGCAGCCTCGTAACCTCGCATCAGTATTCCAATCACAATACGCATTGTATAATAAACAAGGAAGAATTCCATTAACCGGCAAACCTTTCACTCCATTAACAAGCAGATGTCTTGATATTCCAAATAACAGTCTCAGCTCCTACTTCTTATCCCAGATAATCAGGCCTTGAGAACAATCAGTTGACCTTTCAGCAAACTTGAGAAAGTGAGAAACCAATGTAATGGTAAACTGAATTTCTGTGGATTCAATTTCTTCTGAGAAATGCGAGAGACAACCCTAATTCTTGATTTGTTGCCAAAGAAAGATCTGTTTGATCAATTCCTGAGCCAATCTTAAAAATCAGAGAAAACCCTAGGGTTGTGATTTCTTCTGAAAAAGGGAGGGCAAATTTTGGGGTACAACACAATCCTATTAGCATACATCTAAACATATAAATATTTGCGGGAGTTAAAAATGTGAGAAAGTGAATCTACGCTATTACAAGGCTTCAGGGAGGTGGATTAATTACATAGCCAAAAACCCCGGAAAAAGCGATGAATAAAAAGTCCTAGATTAAACTATTACAAACCATGAACATTTACAAAAATATTGGCAAAAATAATTAACACGCGCGCGATGAATTAAATACGAGACAACTAGGGTTTTGACCCTTGACTAACCCTAATTGCGATTGAAAAATGTTTTTGTTCTTGTCATGTTTTAAGAAAATAATGAAATAGTTTCATAAAAAGAAGACCTAATTACTAATTAATTTTAATTAAGAAAAATAAATTAATTTATTCTAAAACCCATTTTTTGTATTTTTTATATTTATTTGAGAAAAAGAGAAAATAAAATTAAATCAAAAGTTTTAACCTAATTTCTATTTTGATTTTATTTATGAAAATAAATTACAATTTTCCTAAGTTAAACTAAATTAAATTAATTCTGATAATAATAATTAAAAAAAACTAATCATAATTTTTTGTGAATTATTGATTTTATGACTTTATGGAAAATAGTTAATTTGTCAATTAAAATATTAAAAGAAAATTAGAAACAATTAAAGAAAAAGAAATAAATAAAAAAGGTTAGAGATGGTCCTGATATCATTTAGCAATTGTGGGGGTGTGCTATTGAAATTTTGGGCCCAAATGAATCTCAGCCCATTTTGACTTTGCCTGATTCAGTGCACATGTTGACTTGAGGCGCATGATGGACCTCTTGCTACTTGAGCGTTGGATCCAGATTGCTGATGGATCTGATGGTGGAAATTGAATGGCCTATGGTGGACGTTGGAGGGGCGCAGTGTACCTGATCGCCTATTGAAAAATAATATGAACAAATTTGGGGACCTGGGGATCGAACCCAGGTCCATATGCTCAACACCAAACACGCCCAACCATCTGTACCATGCACTTCATTTGTTCATATAATAACAATAATGCATAATATATAAAACAGGATAGTTAATTGGAAAAAACGCGCTAAAATTCAAACCACCCAACCAGGGAGTGCCACGCATCATCTTCTTCACCAAACCGTCATTTTAGGTAAATAAACTTTTACCTACGAACATTTTGTTGTAGGTACAGACCTGTGCATCTCAAAAATTTTCCCCAAGCAAGATAAATCAATGGTGATGATACCAATCAACTCGTCTTGGTCTCACGAGTATCATGGTACCACATTCATGGCCCAATTTAACATGTACTGCAAAGCCCTAAAACTAACCAAGAAACCCTAGCCATGGCAGTTTTACATACAGTTATCAAAAATGCAATTGAATAGAATGATTAGCTTGCAAACTCAATAAGGAGCAAGAATATATAATCCAAACGTGCAAATGATGTATAAATCAATGAAAACAAAAACGAGTTTTTTAGGCAAACTGTGTGACTGCTACAAAGTGTTTCAAGACGTGGGGAGGCTTGCTAGTGATTGGAACACATTCCTGAGACGTCCAGCAACCGATTGGTAAGGTTAGGATGGCTTGAGATGGCCTGTAGCTTGGAATTCGATCTACACTTTTTCTTTGAAATTTTGAAGTTTGTTCTGCCTCTTTCACGACTTCTCAACCTCTTTTCTTGCCTTGGATTCGTTCTGTATATGTAATGCAACACATTAGGTCAACAAAATGAATTGAATCTTGCCCATTATGAAGATTTAATTTGGTCTTTCATGGCATATGATATCTTTCCAAATTTTCTTCAATCTAATCTTTTTTAACCCAAATCAATCTTGCACGAATTGGTCATCCTGCTAGCTGTACATATACTCAAAAGATGCACAAAAAATCCGAGATTTGATTTTATTATTTTACCATTTAATTTGATTTATTTTGATTTAAATGAATAAAAAATAAAAATAAATGATAAAAATAATAAAATAAAAGGTGAAAAAGCTCAGGGGTTGTGGGTCCTATTATAAACATGTTTCAAACAAGAAAACATGGGCCCCTTTGTAAAAAATGCAAATTTGATCAATGTTGACTTTTGACAATTTGGCAAAAAAGGTCAACTTGGCCAATGCATAACTCTCTCAATTTTGACCCTAGAGAGGTGTTCTTGGACTTTTTAGAAAGCTTGGGATGTCCTCTAATCAACCCTTTTAGTATCATCTCAATTGAGTCTTCCATGTTCATGTATGAAGCTTTGACCCAAAAGGTATTTTTGTTGACTTTCCAAAATGACCTATAATGTCAAAATTCATATATTTTTGTGAGTGCATATTTTGAACTTGGGATATGAATATGAATTGTAGGGAATTTTATCCTCTTCAAAATGATATTTGAATGGGTCATTTATGATAAAGTATGAGAAAGTTATGCTTGGTCAAAGTTGAGTTGACTTTTCCTACAAAACCCTAATTTAGCAACTTTTGGGTTTTGATGAATTGTGAGAAATCCTTGATGAATCATGATCAACCATTGATCAAATGATGAATTATACTTAAAAATGAGGATGTTGACCAAAAATCTTGATGTTTGACTGTATATGGGCCACAGTTGACTTTTGACCTAGCACAGTTGATTTTCAGGCCTTTGAGCAATTGACTGAGCAAACTTCTTCTGTAAGGCTTGAAACTTGTCATGGATGATCTTGAGAATATATTAGGACAATGGTGAGCATTTGAGTCCTTCTTGGTTCATATATCCTGATGAAAAATGAAACCCTAATTTGGGGTAGACTCCCTTAGGAGAGAGCTTATTTGGTCAACTATTGAACTTCCTTGAGCAATTTGAGGACCTCACATGACATTTGTTGAGAAATATGGGAGGGCAAATTTTGGGGTACAACATCTGCCCCTGTTCAATCTTTTTAAACCTTAAGGTGTAGATTGGCTCGTCTACCTTTCGTGATCTGAAGGTGGAAGATGATTGAACACTAGAGTGCCCAGAAATTTGCACTCGCATGAAATGATACTCGATTTGTGATATCGGGAATGGGCTTATAGATGCCATTTGGTAGCTGCTAGAGAATTTTCGGAGATGGGCTTAATGATGCCATCCGAAGAGGTGTCAATCGCATAAGATATTCCTTTGCAAGAACCCGTATACCTGTTGTTGAGGAGGGCTTCGCTAGGGAATGTTGGTCTCTGTCTTGGGAGAAATAGAGTTTTAGGAGCTTCAGTTGTCCGTTTCTCTACTGGGGAATAATTCCGGTTTGGGAAGCGGAAGTACACTGTGTGTTTGGTCGGGGTATATGCTACACTGCGACTTACTAAGGAGATGCGAAACCAATCATGTTTGATCGGGTCCCAATCTTACGGTGTTGTGGACTACTGTATGGGGACAAGAGAGGAAGAACCCGGATAGTAAGGTTACAAGAAGGAACCTGGATAGTAGGGTTACTTCGAGATGAAAGCCTGGATAGTAGGGTTGTGAGAAGGAACTTGGATAGTAGGGTTACTTCGATATGAAAGCCTGGATAGTAGGGCTGTGAGAAGGAACCTGGATAGCAGGGTTACTTCGATATGAAAGCCTGGATAGTAGGGCTGTGAGAAGGAACCTGGATAATAGGGTTACTTCGATATGAAATCCTGGATAGTAGGGTTGTGAGAAGGAACCTGGATAGTAGGGTTACTCCGAGATGAAAGCCTGGATAGTAGGGCTGTGAGAAGAAACCTGGATAGTAGGGTTACTCCGAGATGAAAGCCTGGATAGTAGGATTGTAAGAAGGAACCTGGATAGTAGGGTTACTCCGATATGAAATCCGGGATAGTGGGGCTTGAGAAGGAACCTGGATAGTAGGGTTACTTTGATATGAAAGTCGGGATAGTAGGGCTGCTGAGAAGGAACCTGGATAGTGGGGTTACTTCGATATGAAAACCTGGATAGTGGGGCTTGAGAAGGAACCTGGATAGTAGGGTTACGTCGATATAAAATCCAGGATAGTAGGGCTGCTGAGAAGGAACCTGGATAGTAGGGTTACTTTGATATGAAAGCCTGGATAGTAGGGCTGCTTCGAAATGAGTTTGGGTAAAACTGCAGAGGGAACCTGGGTAAGGTCGTTCTTGTTGCGTCGATGATTACTTTGTTTAGCTTCGAGTGTTGATCATGGACCTGCTGGAAATTGTTGATAATAACTGTCTTTTCCTGGAAGAAATACAGGGTTAGTTATGTGTGATGCATGAGATGCATTATGTAATGACGTTCTCAAAATAAATGAGACTACGTTATATGGGATGTATGCACATGTCATGATGTATGAACATGAAATGCTGACATAATAATTCGAGTCCAGGAAAATAAATCCCTGACTGTTGTTTGGAGAGTGTGAGAAATGGTATTCTTGACTGCTGTAACAAACCATAATTCCTCTGCTTCTGCTGGAGATGGTGAACAAAGATGATTGTGCCAGGGATTTTCCCCTTGGCTGGTAAATATTCTTCCGGAAGAGACCCTGTCTGAAGATAACTCTGTGTGGAATAACCCTGTTGGAGAGAAAATACTTTGTTGATAGATCTGCCGATTTGAAGGAATAACTCAGCTGGGGACGAATTTCCATTGCTGATGATAATGAATTCTGTTGAAGATTGAATTTCTACTTGTGAGAGAAATAAACTCTGCTTGGGGAAAAATTTACCGACTTACTCGCAATTGTGAACCTCAGCTGGGGAGAGTTATGTCCGGTTCAGGGAAGCTGACATCACTGCCTTTGGATACTTTTACTCTGTGGGGAGTGTATGTACCATTAATCATATTCTCAAGTTGGCTCTATCTCGGCACCTGATGGGCAGAGTAACTGTGAGGTTTAGGCACTTCTTGTTTGTCCCTGTTCCTGGAATTACGAGTAATCGTCTTTTGTTTCTTATGTAAATATTTATGAGCAACCATTATTTTCAAATGCATATATCAAAAATAAATCATTGGACGTTCTTGCGAGACAAAACAGAAAAATAAAAACAATTTGAAATTTCTTATAAAAATGAATTTTATTGATTTTGAAAGTGGCCTGTAATAGGTGTTTTGTACAAGGAGGCTGACGTCCCAGTAAGAGAACGCCGCTGAAAGATAGAAATTACAATTTGTGTAACAAAAAGAAAAAACAGCTATGTGAAATAATCTCATTGGGTTCCAACTCTGCTATTGCCTTTATATCTTCAAGCGTCTCATCACTTTGCTGCTTGGCTGAAGGTGGATAAGACTGATTAGCGTTGTCCGAGCTTGATAGTCGATACCGAGGTCTGGTTGCAAGATGATCCAATGAGTCATAGTGTTACGCTTTAATCCCTAATTTCTGCCCGGACAACCCTTTCGGGTTTTCAGTCCACAAGGATACCCTTTTTTGCCCAAGTCGCCTTTTCAGGTTTTCGACTTGCCAGGTGTACAGTTTTTTTTCATTTTCATCCCTTACTTTTTCCCGAACCCTTTTGGTTCGCCGGGAAGCCCTTATTTTTTCCTAGGCCAGTAAACCTAGCGGGTCTTTGATTATGCGTAGTATCTTTTCACTATGTCTGCATTGACGGGGTGAGGAAGATCGTCACCATCCATGGTGGTTAGAATCATATCTCCTCCCGAGAAAATGTTCTTAACCACAAATGGCCCTTCGTATGTGGGGGTCCATTTTCCCCTGGGATCACCTTGCGGTAGTATGATACGTTTGATCACTAGATCCCCGACTTGATATTCTTGACGTCTTACTTTCTTGCTAAAAGCCTTGATCATTCGCTTATGATACGTCTGACCATGACAGATAGCAGTAAGTCTCTTTTCATCGATTAGATTCAGCTGATCAAGTCGGGTTTGGATCCAATCGTCTTTGTTCAAACTCGCATCCTTCATAATCCTGAGGGAGGGTATCTGGACTTCGATGGGTAGGACTGCCTCCATGCCATACACCAAAGAGTAAGGTGTTACCCCTATCGACGTCCGTGCTGAGGTACGGTACCCATGAAGAGCGAATGGTAACATCTCGTGTCAGTCTTTGTATGTCACTGTCATCTTCTGCACAATCTTCTTGATGTTCTTGTTAGCCGCTTCAACAGTCCCATTCATCTTCCGCTGGTAGGGAGAAGAGTTATGATACTGTATCTTGAACTATTTGCAGAGTTCGGTGATTATTGTGTTATTGAGATTTGTACCATTGTCAGTAATGATTCTCTCTGGGACACCATATCGACAGATCAGGTTGTGTCGGATGAACCGCGCCATGATGTTCTTGGTTACTGTAGCAAAGGAAGCTACCTCAACCCACTTTGTAAAGTAATCAATTGCTACCAGAATGAAGCGATGCTCGTTAGATGCAGTATGTCTGATCTCGCCGATCATGTCGATGCCCCACATTGCAAAGGGCCAAGGAGTTGTCAAAACATTCAGGGGGACCGCAGGTACATGCACTTTATCCGCATAGACTTGGCACTTATGACAGGTTCGAGAGTGATGATAATAATTGACTTCCATAGTGGACCAGTAATATCCTGCCCGTAGGATTTTCTTCGCCATGGTGTGTTCACTAAAATGGGTTCCAAAAGTACCTTAGTGTAACTCTGCCATGATCCTTTCTGCCTCGCTCTTGTCTATGCACCGCAGTAAGGTTGAATCATGGTTATGCTTATAGAGGATACCATTACTGATGAAGAACTTCGTATCAAACCTTCTCAGAAACTTCTTATCATTAACAGATGCCCCCTCGGGGTATTCTTGAGCCTCAAGATACCTCTTTACCTCGTGAAAGCAGGGTTTATCTGCTACCTCTTCAGTCTCAATGTCATAACAATGTGCAGGTTCGTCCAACCTCTCAATGGTAATATGGGGAGCTTCATTGTCCCACCTGACTTTGAACATAGAGGACATGGTAGCTAGCGTGTCCGCTAACTGATTCTCCTCTCTTGGGAAATGTTCAAAGGTTATCTCCTCAAAGTGTGGGAGCAATGTCAGTACATACTCTTTGTAAGGAATAAGATTCAGGTGCTTCATATCCCACTCACCTTTGATCTGACTTATCACCAGAGCGGAATCTCCTAATACACTCAAGAACTTAATCCTCAGATCAATAGCAGCTCAAAGACCCATGATACATGCTTCATACTCCGCCATGTTGTTGGTGCAGTTAAAACATAATCGGGCAGTGAACGGAGTATGACAGCCCTCAGGAGATATAATTACAGCGCCGATGCCATTACCCAATACGTTCGAGGCTCCATCAAAATACATAGACCATCGGGATCCCTCCTCGGGTCCTTCATCCGGTCCCGGTTCTTCGCAGTCGGTTACCAACATGATATTCTCATCCGGGAACTCGAAATTCATGGACTGGTAGTCTTCCACGGCTTGATGCGCCAAATGATTCACCAATACACTCCCCTTGATTGCTTTTTTGGTTGTGTATTGGATGTCAAACTCGGTTAACATCATCTGCCATCTCGCTATCCTTCCGGAGAGAGCGGGCTTCTCGAAGATATACTTGATCGGATCCATCTTTGAAATCAACAAGGTAGTGTGAGTCAGCATATACTGTCTCAGCCGGCGAGCAGCCCATGCCAAAGTGCGGCAAGTTTTCTCGAGAAA
The DNA here is from genome assembly GCA_948472305.1 of Vicia faba. Taxonomy (NCBI): domain Eukaryota; kingdom Viridiplantae; phylum Streptophyta; class Magnoliopsida; order Fabales; family Fabaceae; genus Vicia; species Vicia faba. The sequence goes on from OX451737.1 coordinate 807,473,659, forward strand.
TGAGTATCGGGTCTCACAGTCGGTAAACTTTTTGCTAAGGTAGTAAATAGCGTGCTCTTTTTGGCCAGACTCGTCATGTTGTCCCAGCACACACCCCATTGAACTGTCTAGCACTATCAAGTATAATATCAAAGGTCTTCCTTCAACTGGAGGCATCAAAATTGGTGGTTCTTGAAGGTATTCCTTGATTCTTTAGAAAGAGGTCTGGCATTCATCATTCCACTTTACCACTTGATCTTTCTTCAGCAGCTTGAAGATTGGCTCACAAGTAGCAGTCAGATGTGAAATGAACCTGGCAATGTAATTCAGACGTCCCAAGAAACCTCTAACTTCTTTTTCTATGCGGGGAGCCGGCATCTCTTGTATGGCTTTTACCTTTGCAGGGTCTACCTAAATACCTTTGTCACTGGCAACAAAACCCAGAATCTTACCAGACCTTACCCCGAAGGTACACTTGTTCGGATTCAACCTCAGCTTGTATGTCTTCAAACTGTCAAACAGTTTCTGGAGATGATCAAGGTGCTCTTCCTCAGTCTGGGACCTGGCTATCATGTCATCAACATAAACCTCAATCTCATGGTGAATCATATCGTGGAACAAAGCGACCATGGCGTGCTGATAAGTTTCCCCAGCATTCTTCAACCCAAAAGGCATCACCTTGTAATAGAAGGTGCCCCACTGTGTAATGAAGGTTGTCTTCTCCATGTCTTCAGGAGCCATCTTGATCTGGTTGTAGCCAGAGAAACCATCCATGAAGGAGAAGATCTTGTGTTGCGTGATGTTGTCGACTAGAACATCAATGTGAGGAAGTGGGAAGTCATCCTTGGGGCTTTCCCTGTTCAGATCTCTGTAGTCGACACACATCCGTACCTTGCCGTCCTTCTTAGGCACCGGAACAACGTTGGCAACCCTCTGCGGATAAGAAGTGATGGCTAAGAACCCTGTGTCGAACTGTTTCATGACCTCTGCTTTGATTTTCTCTGACATTTCAGGGTGCATACGGCGGACCTTCAGCTTTACCGGAGGGCAGTCTTATTTAGTTGGCAGGAGATGTACCACAATATCGGTGTCCAAGCCAGGCATGTCTTCATAGGACCAGGCGAAGATCTCAACATAGTCGTGTAGCATCTATATTAACCGTTGTTTGATACTAGACTCCAGATTCTCACTTATTTTAACTTCTTTCCTGTCTTCCTCTGTACCCAAATTCATTGACTCAACTGGCTCTTCATGAGGCTGTATGGCCCTCTCTTCTTGCTGTAATAGTCTAGCATGTTCTCCAGGCACCTCATAATCGTCTTCACCCTCATCCTCGGCTTGGTTGATCGGAATTTTGAAGTCATAACTGGCAGTAGCAGAGTTGTTATCAATGGGATCCAGAGTGAATATGGATCTGCATTATGATACGTAAGTGTGTGTAAGAGAATAGTTGTTTTGATAAAGTGAGATACAGAAAAGAAAAACAAGGAGCGCAATATTTGTAATGCAAGAAAAATCCAATACTTTATTAATGATATATGAAATGACAAATAATAGCCGTCACAAGCAAAGCCAATGTGCCTCGGGCAATGCACCGGGCCACAAAGTTTCAAACTGTTTATTACAAATCTTAAAACAAAAGTCAATTACTACGGCATAAAAGAAACAGGTATGAAGTCCTTCGCCGTCCAGTTATTCAGTCCACCATTGGTTGTTGGGTAGATCCAGCTGTCAATGTCTGAATCTTCTTCACTGTCCTCAATTACATTAACTCCCCAATTGCTGATGTGTAGAGGAGGTCCTCCATCCCGCGCGTGCCTAACAGCCCTTTGAGCCCCTGTAGTAAAGCCTAAACCAAATTTGTCAGTTTTGTGAGTGAAATCAGGGAGCTGACCCTAATTGGTGCACCCACCTTCTTCAACCACAGCCCTGGCGTCTTTGAGAGAAGCCATCTTTAATAGAGGTTTGCCGATAGTAACTTCAGTTGATGCCGAGAACTGAGGGACCTCTTCGAAATTCTGGCAAGGAGTTTCTATGAATCCCCCGTCCATCTCTACATAGCGGAAGGAATTGAGATGACTCACCATATACTCCTTTTCACCTTGCACTGTGACAATCTTCCCCTTCACTGGGTACTTTAGCATCTGATGGAGTGTGGAAGTAACTTCCCCAGCCTTATGAATCCAAGGACGACCCAGCAAGCAAGAATACTATGGCCTGATGTCCATTACGTAGAAGGTGGACCCAAAAGTCTGAGAACCCACTTTGACGGGAATGTCCACCTCCCCATGCACCATTCTCTTTGATCCATCAAAAGCCCTTACCACAATGTTACTAGGCTTTAAGGTCAAACACTCACAATCCAAACGGTCCAACGTTTTCTTTGGCAGAACATTCAGCGAAGACCCGGTATCTACTAGCACATGAGCCATAGTTGTGCCCCTGCACTCAATCGAGACATGCAGAGCATCATTATGATTCCTTCCTTTCGGTGCCAGGTCCGCATCTGAGAAACCCAACCCATTGTCAGTAGTCAGGTTGGCCACACAATCTTTGAACTGATCTGCTGAAGTTTCCTGCGGCACATGTGCAGTCTTGAGAAATGCAATCAAAGCCTTCGCATGGGCTTCAGAACACAACATTAGAGACAACATGGATATCTTTGACGGGGTCTGCCCCAGCTGCTCGATTACATTGTAGTTGCTCTTCTTGATAATTTTCAGTATTTCCTCTATTTCTTGTTTAGAGGCTTCCACAACGGTCTTCTTAGGTGCCTTCGTCCAGCAGGCTCACCTATAATTTCTTTGCCCCGAGTCCCAGATGGCTCAGCAGCAGGGGTGATAACTGGAGTAAGGATAGGAATAGTAGTAGGTGTAATAACTGGAGTAGGAACAGGAGAAATGTCAGGAGTGCTAGTTGGAGCAGCAGTTGGAATAACGGTAGGCTTGACGATAGTCTTTGGGGAAATCTCGGGAGAGAAGACCCTTCCACTCTGGGTAACTTTACTAGTCCCGACAATATTAGTGACGTCAGTATCAGCTTTTTCATTCTTCAACTCTTGCTTAACACCATGGTAATACACATCAGCACCATAATGCCATGGGATAGCCTTATCTGAGGTATACGGGATGGGACCAGGAACAGTGATTATTAGCGGAGCAACTCTTTGAACAGGTGTAATCCTAACAGGTTTTCTCGAGGAAACCTTGGAAGGATTGGCGGAAATGGTTATAATAGCGACGTCTTCATTTGGAACAACAGGGATCATAGTCTTCTCGAACAAAATTTCTTTATTATCCATCAGGCGCTGAACACCTGACTTCAACCAACGACAACCAGTAGGTATAATCGAACATATGTGGAAACCTTCACCACAACCCGGAAATAAATCGGCCAATAGAAATTTTTTCTTAACAGTCATAAGAGGAGTGGAAATTTCTTCAACAGAGGTCACAAACAAATCAGTGTCAACAACATTAACTCCACGACCATGTTTGGGCATGGGAGCAGTTATAACATTCGGTTTTTCTGGAGCATCGAACTCTATCTCCTTTGATTCAAGCAAGTCTTGTACTTTGTTTCTCAGAGCCCAGCAATCATTTGTGTCGTGGCCAGGACTCTCAGAATGGCAGGCGCACCGCGTGTTGGGATTGTATCTGGGAGAAGTAGTGTTTGGATTCTTGGGAGCCTCTCTCAAGGTTACCAAATTGGATTTCAGCAGGTGAGTTAACACTTCAGCCAATGTCATGTTGATGCGGGTAAACTGTCATTGTGGTTTTTCCACCCTTTGTTGATTGTTGCATTGTGGAGCAACTGCGGGTCTTGGTAACACTACAGCATTTACCATTTGACGGTGTTCAGATATGCTTTAGCCTCTCGGGATATAGACTGCACTGGCTTCCTTCTTACCAGTAAAAGGCTTCTTTGTTGAACTCGAGGGGGCATCCTTCTGTATTTTACCACTCCGATTTCCAGCTTCTACTCTTTCTCCGGTTAAAACCAGCTCAGTGAAACCAGATGACGAGCTGCCTATTAAATGATTGAAGAACGGACCAGACAGTGTCCCCAGAAACATGTCAACCAACTCCCTATCAGACAACGGGGGTTGGACTCTCCCAGCTATGTCTCTCCATTTTTGAGCATAGTCCTTAAAACCTTCACATGCACCCATGGACATACCCTGGAGCTGAGTATGAGTAGGAGCAAGGTCAGCATCATATTGATACTACTTGTAGAAAGCAGCAGCAAGATCTTCCCAGTTTCGGACAATGGCTCCCTCCAACTGGTAGAACCATTCAAGCTGAGTCCCTAACAGACTATCTTGAAAGAAATGCACCCACAAATTTCTATCAGCTGTGTGTGGCTGGATCTTCCTGACGTACAAGCGGAGATGGAGTTTTGGATAGGATACTCCATCGTACTTGGCAAAAACTGGAGCTTTGAACTTATGAGGTATGACCATCCCCGATACCAGTCCCAATTCTCCTAAATCCAAACCAGGTATTTTCTGAATCTCCATAGCGCTCAGACGGTCTTCTAGCTGCTTGTACCTATCCTCAGCGGGAGGATATTGCTCATCGTTGTAATCAGTATCGTCTTCAGAAACTATAGGACTGGGGTCCTTTTCCCTTTCTTGGTTCTCCCCGTCCTTGGATGAAGAGGTCATATCAGTTTGATGCTTCAACCTTTCTCCGAATCTTCTACCCATGTTCAGAATACCGACCTTCTTCTTCTTCTTCTTCTCTTTCAAAATAAGGGTCTTCAGATCCTCTTGTCCTTTAGCCAGACTTATAAACATCTGTTGGAATTGGGCGTTTTGTACCTGAAGATCTTTGATGGCTTAATCGAAAGACATTTCTACTGAAATAAACAGTGAAGAAGATGAGAAACCTATAGCGGCACCTATAATGATGTGCATGATAAATGGATGTGTATGTAATGATTTCAAAGACTTTGGGAGATTTAAATTTGCAAACCAAAAATAAACAAAACTTTATTAGCTTAACTTTGAAAGGTTCAACAATGCCCTTAAGGCGTTTACAAAGAAGTAAATAAAACAAATCTAAAACTAGAAAAAGCAAAATCAAAAGTCCCATGGACGCTTCCTCTTTGTGCTGATGTAGTCATTGATCACTCTTTCTTCCTCGAGCTGCCTGATGAGATTCAAAACCTTCCTTTCTTGCTCATGGAACTGCTCCCGGTAAGTATCCCGCTCATTCCTCAGCTGAATCCAAGACCTCCGTAACTCCCCAGGATCAGTGGGCATGTAAGGATAGAGGACCGTGTAAGGAATGCCTTCTTCATTAGTGGGATCCACAATCACTGGTAAAATGACCTCATAAGGCATCATAAGCTTCTGGGCACGAGCTCGGACCCATTGGAGGTAAGGCTGCATAGGAAGGGAAGTCTTTGGTCCCAATTCTTGGGGGTCAGATCTGTTTACCATGCCCCAAGCTCGTATGATCCTCCGGCGATGCTCCTTAACGTCCTCCTTATAGTCAAATACAATGTCCTCAAGAAGTAACTCATGGGGACCATCTCTTCGAGCACGACCAAATTGTCGCAAAGCTAGACAAGGATTGTAAATTATACCTCCTCTGATTCCAAGAAATGGGACATTAGGGTATCCCCCACAGCAGTCAATAACAGCGGTGTCTTCCATAGCTCGGGAACACCAAAGAATATTTGTATCAGCAAGTGACATTATTCTGTACGACCAACCCAAACCTTATTCGTTCTTCAACATAGACTTAGGGAGGTGAGAAATAAACCACCTCGACGGAAGCGGCATGCAACACATAAGAGTCCCTCTTCTCCTCATAGTACGAGTATAGAGAGCATGCAAGAGATCTCCCATCAAGGTAGGCACAGGGTTGCGAGAAAGGAAAATCTTGATAGCATTCACATCTACAAAGGAGTCTGGGTTAGGGAAGAGAACCAAACCATAGATAAGAAGAGCCAAGACATCTTCAAAAGCCTGAAAATCCAAATTATCCCAAAATAGTTGAGCCTGGTCCATCAGAAATTTAGCTAGAAAACCTTCGACCCTGCTTCGTGTTTCCCAATTGGATACTACATCAGCATGTTTCAAATGTAGAGCTGAGGCAATGTCTTCTGGTCTAGGAACTTCTTCCATACCTGTGAAGGGTACCTGTTCAAGGATGGATATGCCCAATAGATGAGAGAACTCTTCCAAGGTGGGTACCAGTTGGTAATCTGGAAATGTGAAGCAATGATGCACGGGATCGAAGAACAGGAAAAGTACGCTCATCATTTGTTCATCAATGTTTGAAGTAACCAGGCTGAGAAGTTGACCGTGTCTCTTAATGAAAGTAGACGTTTCAGAAACTCTTGATGCTAACTCTTTAAGTTGGGCAAGTATTTGCACAAAGTTAACTCGGATGATATTTCTACGCACGGAAGCCATAATCTTCAAAATAGAACAAAGATAAATTCCCTTGGTCTTTAAAATGGTTAGTGTAATGAAGCATGAATGCCATGTTATGATGCATGATGTCATGATAAACCATGGGTATAGAAAACACAAGTATTGCACACACAGTCAAATCACACAAAGTCCTTAGGTTTAAGGCTTGCATGAGGTCAAAGGTAGTATCGTCTTGAAGTTAAGTTGGTTTAAACATGTCTTAGAAAAAGTAATCGGGTTCTAGAGGATCTCAATATCATTGACCATCATCCATCGGTCATGGTTTCAGCTCACACAATCTTTTCTTGCGGTCGGAACTATCTCGAGAGTATGGTCTCAAGGAGTGTAGCATCGAGTATCAACTAGTTCCCAACTTTACACCGAGGTCGGCTATCTCACTACTTTCTAATGGCCAAGTTGGTCGATTAAAGGTTCTAAGGTCAGTTGATGCTTAACGACACCACGCAGCGGCCCCGTATTCTCCTTGTTTCTCCACAAGGGATACCGGTACCAACCAATGTGCCAGATCAACGTAGCTACTGCTTCAACCGTATCGGTCTATGCTGTACAGTTCCCTCACAGTCTATTGCTACTTACCTAAAAGGTACTCCCCAGATCCGGGTGTAGGATCTATAGTAACCCCAAATAAAAACCCTTAAAAGTAAAGCAAACAAAGCAATCAAGAGAAGCATTTATGATGAACTAGATCCTAAGGTATACCCCATTTAACATTCCCCAGTAGAGTCGCCAGTTCTGTGATACGGTGGCAGAACCGACTGTTTGAATGCTGGTTTGCATTTTGTGTTTTGTGTTTGCAAATGTCGCGGTAAGCAAGAGTCGCCACCGACTTTTATTTTATCCAATCTTAGAAAAGGAAAAAGAACAGAAAAAACCTTTTTTCGAGATATTCTGAGTACGGGGGGTAGAATATAGAAAGGGAAGCTATTAGCACCCTTTCTATCCATGGTTTTCCATGGGCTCTTAGGTACTTGCTCATCTTTTAAAAATTGCTTGTGTTTGTGCTTTGTTCTTGAAAAGTTTGACTTCGTGATAACCCTTGTATTAGTCCTCAGAGGTGTAACGAAGTTGTTTTGAAAATTGTTTTGAAATGTGTAAGTGCGAAAAGCTTTGATTTGAGCAAGTACCTACTAGTATCTACCTACTCGAAAAAATATCGTTTCTATTATTGCTTCCTTTAGACAGCGCTATCCCACTAAAGCAATGTTAGGACATCTTAGTAATAACCCTAGAGTCTCAAGATCATATTCGAGGCAACATTTCCGAGGCAACATTCGAATGGGACACTTGATCTTTTTAGATAGGAGGGCAACCACTAAGACACCCTATACTTAATGATCGTTTACCGAAGACAACCGAAGTGAGAGTATACCCTAGGAGTGATATGTGCGAGTGATTTGTTTTCAGTTATTTATCTTTGTACGTTAGGATTTTCTAACTGTTTTAATTTTGTCATGCATTCTTTCCATACAATCCTATTAGCATACATCTAAACAGATAAATATTTGCGGGAGTTAAAAATGCGAGAAAGTGAATCTACGTTATTATAAGGCTTCGGGGAAGGGGATTAATTACATAGCCAAAAACCCCGGAAAAAGCGATGAATAAAAAGCCCTAGATTAAATTATTACAAGCCATGAACAGTTACAAAAATATTGGCAAAAATAATTAACATGCGCGCGATGAATTAAATACGAGACAACTAGGGTTTTGACCCTTGACTAAATCTAATTGCGATTGAAAAATGTTTTTGTTCTTGTCATGTTTTAAGAAAATAATGAAATAGTTGCATAAAAAGAAGACCTAATTACTAATTAATTTTAATTAAGAAAAATAAATTAATTTATTCTAAAACCTATTTTTTGTATTTTTATATTTATTTGAGAAAAAGAGAAAATAAAATTAAATCAAAAGTTTTAACCTAATTTCTATTTTGATTTTATTTATGAAAATAAATTACAATTTTCCTAAGTTAAACTAAATTAAATTAATTTTGATAATAATAATTAAAAAAAACTAATCCTAATTTTTTGTGAATTATTGATTTTATGACTTTATGGAAAATAGTTAATTTGTCAATTAAAAGATTAAAAGAAAATTATAAACAATTAAAGAAAAGAAATAAATAAAAAAGGTTAGAGATGGACCTGATATCATCATTTAGCAATTGTGGGGGTGTTGTCATACCCCAATTTTTGACCTAAGATCCCTGCTTCATTTGCATTATTTTATATATACATCAAGGTCACAGAATATGGTAGGTTCCGAACGTTTTGCTTTCGAGCTTTGACTGTTTGGAGATTATCAAGTGTTGTGAGCATTTTATCTTATGAATGACTAACCACTAATCAAGAACGAAGTGTATGTTTTATTGTTTTGTTTTCATGTGCAGGAAATAGGTCTGAAAGAAGAACATCGGACGTCGCACATCAATCATGGTTTCGAGTCTCGGGGCAGAAATGCGGTCGATCGTTAATTCTCAAAGGCTGGTTCATCAAAGAATTTCAGAGAATTGTGTGTTTATTTCCACACTCTGTCCAACAGATGGTCTCAAGTGTCTCTAAAAATTTTCAGAAAAGAACAGCCGAAGTTCTACCGTCTTTGGTTCATGTGTGTTTCCCATTATTCTAAAATACAAGAAAACCAAGTTGTGCCCGTCATTTTCGATCACTTCGACCAAAAGTCATCTGCAAATTTTCTCATGATGCGGGGTGAATTTCGTCAAAATGGGATAATTAAATTCAAAACCGTTCTAGAAGAATTTATTCGGAATACTTGGATTTTTCTTTATTTAAATTAAAGTGATAATTAAAGAGGAGCTACCAAGAGATCTCATTCAAGAATAATCATTTATCGCATGAAATATTTATTCAAGATTATTTTGTGCGATTATTTTGGTGGATTTACATTATGATTATTCGAACACACATGAAGCATTTATTCAAGAAGATATTGGGAAAAGGAATTCAATCCAATTAATCATTCATCACATGATTAATTACATGAGGATTTGTATTTGATTACAAAATCAATTCATGTGATTCATTTAGATATCTATTACAAAATGCAAGATTAAAGTCTAAGACTTGCATTATTATTTATTCATCATTCAACAATTTATTCAAGTATTGTTCAACTATTTCCCAATTCAAATGGAAGACCTTGATTTTTTATCAAGACATATCAAGATTCATTTTCATAATTAAGATTCAAAGTTATTTATGGTTACAAGGGAATTGAGAATATATTGAAGAATACATGTTCATTCATGTTACAATTTATTTGGATTTATTGTTACAAAGTTACAAAAGAAATACAAATTTTGTACATGAAAATCAAACTATTATTCTTGCTACAAAACAGTCCCAATGCTGCCCATTTTTCCAGCACTATATTAATCCAATAACAATCCAATTTTTGAGTGTAATGCTGTCCATTTTCTCCAACCTTGCTTCAACAAAGACCATGTCAAGCTGCTGTCCAAATCTGCCCTGCAAAACAGTCCAGAATGCAGCCTATAAGACAAAAATCTGCACCTTTTGCTGCTACAAAAAACAGTTTACAAAACTCCAAATGTTTCACTAAAATGGATACTTCAAAAAGCTATTCCATAAAACATCAAAACAGGGCCTAGAATAGTCCAAACCTCTACTGTTTTCCCCCCTAAAACCCCACACATTTCACTATAAATAGAGGCTTTCATCAACACAAAAAGGAGACAAGAGAAATCAAAAATTCAGCAAGAGGGTGAAAACAGAAAAAGAGAGTTTTGTTCCAAACTTCATCAAGAGGGTGAAAACAGAAAAACAGAGTTTTGTTCAAAAATTCAGCTAGAGGATAAAAAAACAGAAAAGATAGTTTTGTTTCAAAAACTCAGTAGAGAGAAAAATCAGAAGAACATAGAAAACTCAAGGAGAAAAACTTACTATCTTTTAGAAGCCCCATTGGAGAGGCTCCGATAGGTATTGTTTTCTTCTTCCTCTCTATCTACTTCTGCATATATTCATGTTTGAATCATCTTCTACGCCATTTTTCTGCCATACGATGCTTGCCTCATCATTGCTTTCTTTGCTGTATTTTCTTTGAGTTGCTGCATTTTTTAGCATTTAAATTTGTGTAGAATTCATAGTAATCATAATAATATGGATGAAACGTACGAAAATAATCGTACCATATTTTATCAGCCCCTTTCAACTTTCTTTGACTTCTTCAATTGCGAACACTTCGCCATCTGTATGTCATATATAAGCCAATTATTATTAGAAACCATCATTTCCTAATAACTCATTGTACCCCAAAATTTTCCCTCCCATATTTCTCCATACATTCCAAGTAAGGTCCTCAAATTGCTCAAGGAAGTCCAAGAGTTGACCAAACAAACCCTCTCTTAAGGCAGTCTACCTCAAATTAGGGTTTCAGTTTGCATTAAGATGTTTGAGTCCAAAGGATCCAAAATGCTCACCATTGTCCTAATATGTTCTCAATATCATCCATGTCAAGTTTCAAGCCTTGCAGAGGAAGTTTGCTCAGTCAATTGCTCAAAGGCTTGAAAATTGACTGTGCTAGGGCAAAAGTTAATTGTGTCCTATATACAGTCAAACTTCAATATTTTTTGTAAACATCTTCATTTTGAAGTATTATTCATCATTTGTTCAAGGGTTGATCATGATTCATCAAGGATTGCTCATAATTCATCAAAACCCAAAAGTTGTTAAATTAGGGTTTTGTAGGAAAAGTCAACTCAACTTTGACCAAGCACAACTTTCTCATACTTTATCAAAAATGACCCATCTAAAGCTCATTTTGAAGAGGATGTAATTTCCTACAATCCATATTCACCTCACAAGTTCAAAATATACACTCACAAGAAGATATGAATTTGGACATTATAGGTCATTTTGAAAAGTCAACAAAAACACCTTTTTTGTCAAAGCTTCATACATGAACATGGAAGACTCAATTGAGATGAAACCAAAAGGGTTGCTTAGAGGACATATTAAGCTTTCTAAAAAGTCAAAGAACACATCTCTAGGGTCAAAATTTAAGGAGTTATGCATTGGTGAAGTTGACCCTTTTTATAAAATTGCCAAAAGTCAAATATGCCCAAAATTGCAATTTTTGTCAAATTGGCCCAACTTTTTGTGCTTGCATTGAGTTTGTAACATGATCCACGACCCATTATCCTTCCCACTTGTCTTTATTTTATTTTTATCATTTATTTTGATTTTTATTTCAATTAAATCAAATAAAATCAAAATAAAATCATGAAAATATCAAAACTAATCAAAGCTTAAGATTTTTGCATGTTTAGGCCTCTTATATAGCTGGAAGAAGAATCAAATCATGCAAGCTTCATTTGGACACAAAAATATTGGATTTGGCTTGATTTGGAAAGAGTTACATAAGGATCAAATCATGATTCAATCATCTTAATTGAGGAAGATTTGAAACAAGTTGGTAACCCTAATTCGTTCTAGGGTACATATAGAACAAGTGCAGATCAAAAACAAGCACATTGGAGGCGTGAAAGGCACAAAGCAAGTTTCAAAAAAATTGGAAAAAAAGTGGCACACTGATTTCTAAGTTACAGACCAATTTAGAGCATCCTAAGCATCTCAAACATTTGCTGGACATCCCAGGAACGCATTGCAATCATTAACCAGCCTCCTAACGCCCAGAATTGCATTGTAAGTATCCCACGACTTCCATGCTTTTTTGAAATCGTATATCATAATCCTGGCACTTTTGGCATGATTTGTTTACATATTCTGAATTCTTGAATCATTTGCAAGCTAATGGTAATAGCCAATTGTATTTTTATTGGATATACAACAAGTTGCCATGTTTAGGGTTTTAGTTTCGTTTTTAGGGGTTTTGCTTACAGGAACAATTAGCCATGGATAGTGGTACCATGATGCTCATGAGGTTGCAATGAGTTGATTGGTACCACTGGTATTGATTTATCATGTGTGCATAGAATTTTGGAGGATCACAGGGCTGTACCTACGCCCAGATGACTGTAGGTAAAAGTCAGAACTTTTACCAACGGAGGGAGGAAGAAGAAGGATGGCGTGGCACTCCCTGCTTTTCCTATTCAAAATTCGCACATTTTGTAATGTATTATTTTGTTTTTCCAATATAATAATTGTTTGTTGTTCCATATGCAAGAAAATAAGCCAGCTCAGATGGTCAGCGTGTGTTGTGAAAGTGCCAAAGCGCCTGGGTTCGATCCCCAGGTCCCCCTATTTGTTCAATATTATTTTGCCTTATATGTTCATGTGTGCAGGCTTCTCATATGACCATCATACGCCATCATCCTTCAACCACCAGATCTCCAGTATGCCAGATCCAATGCCTATCACATGGAGGTCCACAGTACACCCTAGTCAAGCAAGTGCATGAGATCATGAAAAGTCAAAATGGACCAAGATTTATTGGGCCCAGAAACTGCTATTGGCACCCCCTATTTGCTAGCACAACCAGGCCCATTTTCTTTATTTTCTTACATTTCTTTTATTTATTTATTTTGTTTAAATTATTTTCTAACACAAATTAATTCTTTTTTTTACAAAACTCATAAAATCAATTTTCACAAATTTAGATTTAGGTTTTATTTTTATCAAATTTAATTTAGTAATTAGTTAAATTTAATTTTAGGGTAATTCTAATCTTTTTGTAAATAATTTAAAATCAATTAGAAAATTAGCTTTTGCTCTTGATTTAATTTTTAATTCTTTTCTCAACAAAACAAAAATACAAAAAATAGTTAATTTAATTATTTTTCTTAAATAAAATTAATTAGTCATTAGGTTTTCTTTATTTATTCAATTAAACTCTATTTTTCTCAAAATAATAAAAAAACAACAAATATGATTTTTCTTTCAATTAGGTTTAGACGGGGTCAAAACCCTAATTTCTCTTATTCTCGATTCATCGCGCGCATTTACTATTTATTACCTTATTAATGTAACTGCTTACGATATGTAATAGCTTAATTAGGATTTTCTTTTATCGTTTTATGGGTTTTTGGCTATGTAATTAATCCCCCTCCCCAAATCCTTCTAATAGCATAGTTTTATTTCTCGCATTTTAATTTTCGCAAATATTAACTGTTAGATGTATGATAATAGGATTGCATGACAAGACTGTATGTTAATTTTAAAATGGTTAGCAAACCCTAAATATGCAAAGATAATAACTTAAAATCAAATCACTCTCACATGCGCACTCCTAGGGTATACTCTCACTTCGGTTGCCTTCGGTAAAGGTCATTAAGTATAGGGTGTTTTAGTGGTTGCCCTCTAGTATAAAAAAAGATCAAATGTCCCGTTCGGAAATATTTGCCTCTGAAATGTTGCCTCGGAAAGGTTGCCTCTGAAATGTTGCCTCGAATATGATCTTAAGACATTAGGTTTCTTACTAAGACGTCCTAACATTGCTTTAGTGGTCATACGTCCCTTTCGAATTGACCCTTATAACTCCAACGACGGTGCTACCTACTCTTTAATAGTGGGATAGCGCTTTCTAAAGGAAACAAGAACAGAAACATTCTTTTTTCGAGTAGGTAGATGCTAGTAGGTACTTGCTCAAAATCAAACTTTTTTTCACACTTACACTTTTCCAAACAAAGTTTTCAAAAACACTTCGTAACACTCTTGAGGACTGATACAAGGGTTAAAACGAAGTAAAACAAAACTTTTCAAAACACACAAACACGAAAGCAATTTTTAAAATGATGAGCAAGTACCTAAGAGCCCGTAGAAAACTACGGATAGAAAGGGTGCTAATACCTTCCCTTTCTATAATCTACCCCCCGTACTCAAAATCTCGAAAAAGGAATTTTTCTGTGCTTTTTTCCTTTCCAGTTGGATAAAATAAAAGTCGGTGGCGACTCTTGCTTACCGTGATATTTTGCAAACACAAACACAAAGCGCAAACCAGCATTTTCCAAAACAGTCTGGTTCTTCCACCGTATCACAGAATTGGCAACTCTGTTGGGGAAGGATAAGTGGGGTATACCTTAGGATCTAGTTCATCATAATTGCTTCTCTTGTTTCTTTTGGTTGCTTTACTTTTAAAGGTTTTTGTATTGGGAGTTACTAAAGATCCTAACCCGGATCTGGGGACACCTTTTAGGTAAGTAGCAATAAACTGTGAGGGAATTGTACGGTGTAGACCGATACGGTTGAAGCAGTAGCTACGTTGATGTGGCACATTGGTTGGTACTGGTATCCCTTGTGGAGAAATGAGGAGAATACGGGGCTGATATGTGTGTCGTTAAACATCAACTGACCTTAGAATCCTTAATAGACCAACTTGTCCAGTAGGAAGTAGTGAGATAGCCGACCTCGGTGTAAAGCTGAGAACTGGTTGATACTCGATGCTACATTCATTGAGACCATACTCTCGAGATAGTTCCGGCCCCAAGAAAAGATTGTGTGAGCTGAAACCATGACCGATGGAGGATGGTCAGTGATATTGAGAACCCCTAGAACCCGGTTACTATTGCTAGGATAGGTTAAAACCAACTAAACTTCAAGAGGGTAGTACCTAGACCTCATGCAAGCCTTAAACATAAGGGATATTGTGTGACTTGTTTGCCTTTGCCATGTCTGTTATCTGCTATACTTGTTGTTTGTTTTACCATGACATCATGCATCATAACATGGCATGCATACTTCATTATACTAACCATTTCAGAGACTGAGGGGATTTATCTTTGTTCTGTTTTGCAGATTATAGCTTCCATGCGCAGAAACACCATTCGAGTTAACTTTGTGCTAATACCTGCTCAACTTAAAGAGTTAGCCTCAAAAGTTTCCGAGACTTCTTCCTTCATTAAGATACATGGTCAGCTTCTTAGCTTGGTTACCTCAAAGTTTGATGAGCAGATGATGAGTGTGCTTTTCCAGTTCTTCGATCCTGTGCATCATTGTTTCACCTTCCCAGATTATCAGCTAGTTCCCACTTTGGAAGAGTTTTCTCACTTATTGGGCATATGCATCCTTGAGAAGATGCCTTTCACTGGTATGGAAGAGACTCCTAGACCAGAAGACATTGCCTCATCTCTGCATCTAAAGAAGGTTGATGTAGTATCCAATTGGGAGACACGAAGTGGGGTTGAAGGTTTCTTAGCCAAGTTTCTGATGGATCAAGCTCAGTTATTCTGGGATAACTTAGATTTCCAGGATTTCGAAGACATCCTGGCTCTCCTTATCTACGGTTTGGTTCTCTTCCCGAATCTGGATTCTTTTGTGGATGTGAATGCGGTTAAGATCTTCCTGTCTCGCAATCTTGTGCCTACTCTGTTGGGTGATATCTTGCATGCCCTCTACACTCGTACCGTGCGAAGAAGAGGGACTCTCATGTGTTGTATGTCGTTGCTGGCGAGGTGGTTTATTTCACACCTCCCCAAGTCTGTGTTGAAGAATGAATAGCGTTTGGGATGGTCTTACAGGTTATGTCACTTGCCCATACAGACATTCTTTGGAGTTCCAAGGCTATGGAAAGCATTGTTGTCATTGATCGTTGTGGGGGATACCCTAATGTCCTGTTGCTTGGAATCAGAGGGGGTATAACCTACAATCTCTGCCTAGCTTTACAATATTTTGGTCGTGCTTAGAGAGATGGTCCTCATGAGCTACTTCTTACAGATATTGGCTTTGACTACAAGGAGGACGTTGACGAGCACCGCCGAAGGTTCATACGAGCTTGGGGCATGGTGAACATATCTGACCCTCAAGAGCTAGGACCAAGGACTTCTCTCCCTATTCAGCCCTATCTCCAGTGGGTCCGAGCTCGAGCCCAAAAGCTTGGGATGCCCTGTGAAGCTGTGTTGCCAGTAATTGTTGAGCCTACCAATGAAGAGGGCATTCCTTATATAGTCCTTTATCCCTACATGCCCATTGATCTTGTGGCATTGAAGAGATCCTGGATTCAGCTAAAAGAGGAGAGGGATACCTACCAAGAAAAGTATCATGAGCAAGAAAGGAAGGTCTTGAAGCTCTCCAGGCAACTCGAGAATGAAAGAACGATCAATGACTACGTCAGCACGAAGGGGAAGCGTCCATGGGATTTATGATTTTTCTTTTTCTAGTTTAAATTTGTTTTCTGTTTATTTCTTTGTAACGCCTCAAAGGCATTGTTGAACATTTTTACAAGATCAAATAATAAAGTTTGTTTTATTTTTGGTTTGCAAATTTAAATCTCCCAAAGTCTTTGAAATCATTACATACGCATCCCATTATCATGCACACCATTACAGGTACCATTACAGGTTTCTCATCTTCTTCGATGTTTATTTCAGCATGAGATGTCTTTTGATCAAGCTATCAAAGATCTTCAGGCACAAAATGCCCAATTCCAAGAGATGTTCTTGAGCCTGGCTAAAGGGCAAGAGGATTTGAAATCTCTCATTCTAAAAGAGAAAGATAAGAAGAAGAAGAAGAAGAAGAAGAAGAAGGTCGTTCTTCTGAGTATGGGTAAAAGGTTTGGGGATAGGCTGAAACAGCAAGCTAATCTGTCCCTTTCATCCAAGGAAGGGGAGAACCAAGAAGAAGAAAAGGGCCTCAGCCCTGCAATCTCTGATAATGACACAGATTATGATGAAGAGCAATATCCTCCTGCTGAGGATAGGTACAAACAACTAGAAGACCGTCTGAGTGCTATGGAGATTCAGAGGATCCCTGGTCTGGATTTTGAGGAGCTGGGATTGGTAATAGGAGTGGTGATTCCTCATAAATTCAAAGCTCCTGTTTTTGCTAAGTACGATGAAGTATCTTGTCCTAAACTCCATCTCCGCTCGTATGTCCAGAAAATCCAACCCCACACTGCTGATAGAAATTTGTGGGTACATTTCTTTCAAGATAGTCTGTCAGGGACTCAGCTTGAATGGTTTTATCAGTTGGAAGGAGCCAATATGCGAAATTGGGACCTTGATGCTGCTTTTTACAAGCAGTATCAGTATAACACCGACCTTGCTCCCACTCGTACTCAACTTCAGGGTATGACTATGGATGCAAGTGAAGGTTTTAAGGACTATGCTCAAAAGTTGAGAGATTTGGATGGAAGAGTCCAACCCCCTTTGTCTGACAGGGAGTTGGTTGACATGTTTATGGAGACGCTATCAGGTCTGTTTTCAATCATTTAATCAAAAGTTCTTCATTTGGGTTTATTGAGTTAATTTTGACTAGGGAGAGAAAATAAGCTGGTATCCAAAGTGGTAAGATACAGAAGGATACTTCATTAAGTGCAGTAAAGAAACCTTTCACCGGTAAGAAATAAGCTAGTGCAGTATATGGCTCGAGGAGCCAGAGTAGACCTGAACAGCGTCAAGCGGTGAATGTGGTAGTGATATCGAGACCCATCATTGCTTCACAATGCAACAATCAACAAAGAATGGAGAGACCACAGAGACAGTACACTCGGCTAAATATGACCTTGTCTCAAATTCTACCACAATTATTGAAGACTAACCTGATAACTCTGAGGGAAGCCCCGAAGAATCCCAACACCATATCTCCGCTATATAACCCGAATGCCTGTTGTGCCTATCACTCTGATGGCCCAGGTCATGATACAAATAACTGTTGGGCCTTGAAGAATAAGGTGCAAGATTTGATCGAAGCTAAAGAGATTGAGTTTGACGCTCCGGAGAAGCCCAACGTCATAACTGCTCCTATGCCCAAACATGGTCATGGAGTGAATGTTGTGGACGATGATTTATTTGTGACCTCCGTGGAAGAAATTTCTAATCCTTTGATGACAGTTAAGAAGAATCTATTGTTGGCCAGTTTATTTCCGGGCTGTGGCAAAGGTTGCCACTTGTGTTCAGTTCTGCCTGCTGGTTGCCATTTATTGAAATCAGGTGTTCAGCGCCTGATGGATAACAAAGAGATCTTGTTCGAGAAGACTTTGATTCTGTTAATTCCAGTTGAAGATGTTGCCATCATAACCATATCCGCCAATCCTTCCAAGGCTTCCTCGAGAAAGCCTGTTAGGATTACACCCGTTCCAAAAGTTACTCCGTTAATAATTATCGTCCCTGGTCCTATACTATACACTTCAGATAAGGTTGTCGCTTGGAACTACGGTGCAGATGTGTATTACCATGGAGTTAAGAAAGACTTGAAGAGTGAGGAAGTTGATATCAGCAATATTGTTGGAGCTAGCAAGGTCACCAGAAGCGGGAGACTCTTTTCTCCCGAGATTTCCCCTCCGACTGTTCACAAACATGTTCTCATTCCATCTGCTAGTACATCAGCTATTGTCTCAATTCTTGTTCCAGTTACCACCCCTATCGCCAAGCCATCTAGCACTCGGGGCAAAGAAATTACAGGTGAGCCTGCCCGGACGGAGGCACCTAAGAAGATCATTGTGGAAACCTCTAAGCAGGAGATAGAGGAAATTCTGAAGATTATCAAGAAGAGTGACTACAACATAGTCGAGCAACTGGGGCAGACCCCATCAAAAATCTCCATGTTATCCTTATTGTTGTGTTTTGAAGCCCATGCAAGGGCTTTAATTACTTTACTCAAAACTGCGCATGTGCCGCAGGAGACTTCAGTTGATCAATTCAAGGATTGCGTAGCTAGCTTGACTGTCGACAATGGGTTGGGCTTCTCATACGCAGATCTGACTGCTAAAGGAAGAAATCACAATGATGCTTTGCACGTATCGATTGAGTGCAGGGGCACTACTATGGCCCATGTACTAGTGGATACCGGGTCCTCATTGAATGTTTTGCCAAATAAAGTATTAGACCGTCTAGACTGTGAAGGTTTGATTCTGAAGCCGAGCAATATTGTGGTCAGGGCTTTCGATAAGTCAAAAAGGATGGTGCATGGGGAGGTGGACGTCCCAGTTAAAGTTGGCTCTCAGAGTTTTGTATCTACTTTCTATGTGATGGATATCCGACCATCATATTCTTGCTTGTTGGGTCGCTCGTGGATTCATAAGGCTGGGGCAGTGACTTCTACGCTCCATCAGATGTTGAAATATTCGGTAGAGGGGAAGATCGTCACGGTGCAAGGTGAAGAGGAGTATATGGTGAGTCATATTAATTCCTATCGCTATGTGGAGATGGATGGGGAGTTCATTGAAACCCTTTGTCGGAACTTTGAAGAGGTTCCTCAGACCTTGGCGTCAACTGGAGTTGCTACTGACAAACCTCCGATGAAGATGGCTTCCCTCAAGGATGTCAGGGCTGTAATTGAAGAAGGTGGGTGTGCAAATTGGGGTCAGTTCCCTGATTTCACACATAAAACTGACAAATTTGGTTTGGGCTTCACTATAGGGGCTCAAAGGGCTGTTAGGCACGCGCGAGTTGGAAGACCTCCTCTGCATATCAGTAATCCGGGAGTTAATGCGATTGAAGATGGTGAAGAAGATTCAGACATTGATAGCTGGATCTACCCTACAACCAATGGAGGATTGAATAACTGGACGACGAAAGACTTCATACTTGTTTCCTTTATTTCACAGTAATTGACTTTTATTTTGAAGTTTGTAATAAACAGTTTGAAACTTCATGGCCCGGTGCCTTGCCCGAGGCACCTTGGCTTTGCTTGTGAGGGATTATTACTTGTCATTTCATATATCATCAATAAAACATTGGATGTTTCTTGCATTACAAATTTTGCGCTCCTTATTTTTCTTTTCTGTCTCTCACTTTATCAAAACATCTATGCTCTTACACACACTCACATATCATAATGCAGATCCACATCCACTCTGGATCCCATTGATAACAACTCTGTTACTACCAGTTATGACTTCGAAAATCTGATCAACCAAGCCGAGGACAAAGGTGAGGATGATTATGAGGTGCCTAGAGAACTTGCTAGACTATTTCTACAAGAAGAAAAGGCCATACAACCTCATGAAGAGCCAGTCGAATCAGTGAATTTGGGTAAAGAGGAAGACGGGAAAGAGGTCAAGATAGGTGCAAATCTGGAGCCTAGTGTCAAACAACGGTTGATACAGATGCTACGCAACTACGTCCAGATCTTCGCTTGGTCTTATGAAGATATGCCTGGTTTGGACACTGATATTGTGGTACACCGCCTGCCGACTAAGGAAGACTGTCCTCTGGTAAAACAGAAGGTTCGCCGTATGCGCCCTGAGATGTATGAGAAAATTAAAGCTGAGGTCATGAAACAGTTTGACGTCGGATTTCTAGCTGTCACCTCTTACCCTCAGTGGGTCGCCAACGTTGTTCCAGTGCCCAAGAAAGATGGTAAGGTACGGATGTGTGTGGACAATAGAGATCTGAACAGGGTAAGCCCCAAAGATGATTTCTCACTTCCTCATATCGATGTTCTGGTCGACAACACCGTGCAGCATAAGATCTTCTCCTTTATAGATGGTTTTTCTGGTTACAATCAGATTAAGATGGCTCCCGAGGACATGGAAAAGATAACCTTCGTTACACAGTGGGGCACCTTCTTCTACAAGGTCATGCCTTTCGGGTTGAAGAATGCTGGGGCAACTTACCAGCGCGCCATGGTCGCTTTGTTCCACGACATGATTCACCATGAGATCGAGGTTTATGTTGATGACATGATCGCAAGGTCCCAGACTGAGGAAGAAAACCTTGACCATCTCCAGAAATTATTTGACCGGTTGAAGACGTACAAGCTAAGGTTGAACCCGAACAAGTTCACCTTCGGGGTAAGGTCTGGTAAGCTACTGGGTTTCATTATCAGTGATAAGGGTATTCAGGTGGACCCAGCAAAGGTGAAAGCTATACAAGAGATGCCAGCTCCCCGCACGAAAAAGGAAGTCAGAGGCTTTTTGGGACGTCTGAACTACATCGCCCGGTTCATTTCACACCTGACTGTTACTTATGAGCCAATCTTCAAGCTGTTGAAGAAAGATCAAGTGTTAAATGGAACGATGAATGTCAAACCGCCTTCAAAAGGATCAAGGAATATCTTAAAGAACCGCCAATTCTGATGCCTCCAGTTGAAGGAAAACCTTTGATCTTATACTTGACCGTACTGGATAATTCAATGGGGTGCGTGTTGGGGCAGCATGACGAGTCTGGCCGAAAAGAGCATGCTATTTACTACCTTAGCAAAAAGTTTACCGACTGTGAGACCCGATACTCACTGCTCGAGAAAACTTGTTGCACTTTGGCATGGGCTGCTCACCGGCTGAGACAGTATATGCTGACTCACACCACTTTGTTGATATCAAAGATAGACCCAATCAAGTATATCTTCGAAAAACCCGCCTTGTCCGGAAGAATAGCAAGATGGCAGATGATCTTAACTGAGTATGACATCCAATACACAACCCAAAAGGCAATCAAGGGGAGTGTATTGGCGGATCATTTGGCACATTAGGCCGTGGATGACTACCAATCCATGAATTTCGAGTTCTCGGATGAGAACATCATGTTGGTGACCGACTGTGAAGAACCTGAACCGGATGAAGGACCTGAGGAAGGATCCCGATGGTCTATGTATTTTGATGGAGCGTCTAACGCATTGGGTAATGGCATCGGTGTTGTGATTATATCTCCTGAGGGTTGTCATACTCCATTCACCATCCGATTATGTTTTAACTGCACCAACAATATGGCGGAGTATGAAGCATGCATCATGGGCCTGCGAGCAGCTATCGACCTAAGGATTAAGTTCTTAAGTGTATTCGGAGATTCCGCTCTAGTGATCAGTCAGATTAAAGGCGAGTGGGATACGAAGCACCCAAACCTTATTCCTTACAAAGAGTATGTACTGACATTTCTCCCACACTTTGAGGAGATAACCTTTGAACACTTCCCAAGAGAGGAGAATCAGCTGGCGGACGCGCTAGCTACTATGTCTTCTATGTTCAAAGTTAGGTGGGACAATGAAGCTCCCTAGATTACCATCGAGAGGTTGGATGAACCCGCACATTATTGTGACATTGAGACTTAAGAGGTAGTAGATAAACCCTGGTTCCATGAGGTAAAGAGGTATCTTGAGGCTCAAGAATACCCCGAGGGTGCATCTGTTAATGATAAGAAGTTTCTGAGAAGGTTCACTGCGAAGTTCTTCATTAGCAATGGTATCCTTTATAAACATAACCATGATTCAACCTTACTACGATGTGTGGACAAAAGCGAGGCAGAAAGGATCATGGAAGATTTGCACGAAGGTACCTTCGGAACTCATTCCAATGGACATACCATGGCAAAGAAAATCCTACGGGCAGGATATTATTGGTCTACTATAGAAGCCGATTGTTATCAGCATTCTCGAACCTGTCATAAGTTCCAAGTCTATGCTGAAAAGGTGCATGTACCTCTGGTCCCTCTGAATGTTTTGACAGCTCCTTGGCCTTTTGCAATGTGGGGCATCAACATGATCGGCAAGATCAGACCTACTGCGTCCAACGGGCATCGTTTCATTCTGGTAGCTATCGATTACTTTATAAAGTGGGTTGAGGCAGCTTCCTTTGCTACAGTAACCAAGAACATCGTGGCGCGGTTCATTCGATACAATCTGATCTATTGATATGGTGTACCAGAGAGGATCATTATGGACAATGGTATAAATCTCAACAATACGATGATCACTGAGCTCTGCAAACAATTTAAGATACAACATCACAACTCTTCTCCCTACCGGCCGAAGATGAATGGGGTTGTTAAAGCAGCAAATAAGAACATCAAGAAGATTATGCAGAAGATGACGGTGACATACAAAGACTGGCATGAGATGTTACCATTCGCTCTTCATGGGTACCGTACCTCAGCACGGACTTCAACAGGGGCAACACCCTACTCTTTGGTGTATGGCATGGAGGCAGTCTTACCCATCGAGGTCCAGATACCCTCTCTATGGATCATGAAGGATGCAGGTTTGAGCGAAGATGATTAGATCCAGACCCGACTTGATCAGCTGAATCTAATCGATGAAAAGAGACTTACTGCTATTTGTCATGGTCAGACGTATCAAAAGAGAATGATCAAGGATTTTAACAAAAAAGTCAGACGACAAGAGTATCAAGTTGGGGATTTAGTGATCAAACGCATCATACTACCGCAAGGTGATCCTAGGGGCAAATGGATCCTACATACGAAGGGCCATTTGTGGTTAAGAACATTTTCTCGGGAGGAGCTATGATTCTAACCTCCATGGATGGTGACAACCTTCCTCACCCCGTCAATGCAGACATAGTGAAAAGATACTACGCACAATCAAAGACCCTCTAGGTCGACTGACCTAGGCAAAAATAAGGGCTTCCCGACGAACCAAAAGGGTTCAGGAAAAAATAAGGGATGAAATGAAAAAAACTGTACATCCGGCAAGTTGAAAACCTGAAAAGACGGCTTGGGCAAAAAAGGGTATCCCGGTGGACTGAAAACCTGAAAGGGCGGTCCAGGAAAAAATTAGGGATCAAAGCGTAACACTATGTCTCATTGGATCATCTTGCAACCAGACTTCAGTATCGACTATCAAGCTCGGACGGCGCCAATCAATCTGATCTACCTTCGACCAAGTAGCAAAGTGATGAGACGCTTGAAGATATAAGGGAAATAGCAGAGTTGGAACCCAATGGGATTATTTCACATAGCTGTTTTTATTTCTTTTGCACAAATTGTATAAACTCTATTCTTTCGGAGGTGTTCTCTTACTAGGACATCAGCCTCTTTGTACAAAACGCCTATTACAGGCCAACTTCAAAATCAATACAATTCATTTTCAAAAGAAATTTCAACTTGTGTTTTCTTTTTCTGTGTTGTTTTGTAAGAACGTCCAATGGTTCATTTTTTATATATGCATTTGACAATAATTGCTGCTCATAAATATTTACACGCGAAACAAAACACAATTACTCGTAATTCCAGGAACAGGGGAAAACATAAGTGTCTAAGCCTTACACTTGCTCTACCCAGAAGGTACAGGGATAGAACTAATTTTAGGATATAACTAAGGTACACTCCCTGCAGAGTAGGAAGTATCCGAAGACAGTGGTGTTAATTCTCCCCAAGCAGAGTTTATCTATTACCAGCAATAGAAGTTCACCATCAGTGGAGTTTATTTCTTCCACAGGCAGAAACTCAATCCCCGGCAGGGTTCATTATCACCAGCAACGGTAATTCATTCCCATCTGAGTTTGTTTCTCCAAATCAGCAGATCATCCAACCGAGTATCTCTTCCCCATAGAGTCATTCTCTCGCCAAATTTTTCTCCAGCAAAGTCTTTCCCGGTGGTTTGTTCTCAAGCAGAACAGAAGCAAGTCTCCAGCTAATCATCTTCGGTCGTTACCCCCAGCGAGAATGAGGAACTCAACTCCTTGTATTCTCCAGCAGCTTAGGGCAAGACAGACCGTCGTACTTGGCAAATGTTGGCACCTTGAACTTGGGAGGGATAACAATCCCATCTACCAACCCCAGTTCCTCAAAATCCAATTCGGGAACCCTCTGGAACTCCATAACTGCCAATCTGTCTTTAAGGTTCTTATACTTGTCATCCGCTGGTGGATACTGTTGTTCTAAATAGTCTTCATCTTCTTCCTCTTCCTCCTCTTCTACCTCAGACTCAGAAGGTACAGTAACTCCTTTCCCCTTGCCAATCCCTTTGTCAGACGTTGAAGGAAACTCAAGAGTCCTTCTAGCATCGCCCTCAAACCTTCTTCCGAAAGTGGCTACCCCCGGTCTCTTTTTCTTTTTCTTCTCTTTATTCTTCTCTAGCAGAACTTTGAGATCCTCTTGACCCTTTGCCAAGGTCATGAGGAGTTGCTGAAATTGTAAATTTTGTGCCTGTAGGTCCTTTATTGTTTGCTCCAAATCCATCTTGCTGAAATAAACAGCAGAAAGATAAGGAAACCTGGCTTGAAGACCTGTTTATGCATATGATGAATGGTATGTTATTCATGTAATGCTTTCAAGGGTTCAAAAATTCAAATTTGTTGCAAACAAAAAGAACGCACGTCATATTAAGAAAAGATTTGTTAGTACATAAATGCCCCATGGGCGAAATATTACAAAATTCTTAATGTAAAAAGACATTGCGCATCCTCTTTGGTGCGATGTAGGTGTTGATAGTTTCCTCCTTGTGAAGTCGGCGGGTGATCTCTAAAACCTTCTTCTCACTGGCATAGAAGCCGGCTTCAAAAGTATCTCGTTCTTCTTTGAGTTGGATCCAACTCTTTTACATTTCTTCCCATGATGTTGGCATGTCAGGATGTAGGATGGTGTATGGAACCTCTCCTTCCTCAACAGGCTCTTTGATCAAGGGGAGAATGTGTGGATATGGCATCATAAGATTTTGGGAGCGGGTTCGTACCCACTTGAGGTAAGGCTCAAGGGGGGTGGAATTCTTGTGCCTCAGTGTCTTACTATACACTTTGTTAGGCATCCTCCAAGCTCTGATGAACCTTTGTCGAAGTCCTTGCGCATCATTGTCAAAGTCAAAAACTAGGTCAGGAATCAGCATGTCATGAGGGTCATCCCTCCGAGCATATCCAAATTGTCTCAAAGCTAAACAGGGGTTGTAGGTAATGCCTCCCCTAATGCCAAGTAATGGGACATTGGGGAATTCACCATAACGATCAATGATGATGACATTTTCTCTGGACCGAGAACACCAATGTACATCAGAATGTGTGATGGTCATCAATCATTGTGACCACCTCAAACCCTGCTCATTCTTTAAAACTGCTTGTGGAAGGTGAGAAATAAACCACCTTGCTAGGAGAGGAGTACAGCACATGAGAACACCTCTTTTCCTCATTGTTCGTGTGTAAAATGAGTGTAGGATGTCTCCAAACAATGTAGGTATGGGATTCCTGGATATGAAAATCTTGACCGCATTCACATCTATAAGCTGGTCAGGATTTGGGAACAAGACCAACCCATAGATAAGGAGTGCCACAATTTCTTCAAAGGCTTGTAGATCAAGAGAATTCCAGCAGTCTTGTGCCTTCTCGAACAGAAACTTTGCCAAGAAGCCCTTGACACCACTTCTGGTTTCCCAATGCCCCTTGATGTCATATGGTTGCAAGTGTAATGCTTGAGCAACATCTTCAGGTTTTGGTTCTTTTTCCGTACCGTTGTAGGGTTGTTGATGAAGAATAGGAATTCTCAGGAGTTAAGAAAATTCCTCCAAAGTTGGTACCAGTTGGTAATCAGGGAATGTAAAACAGTGGTGTAGGGGGTCAAAGAACTGGAAAAGTACTTTCACCATGTCTTCTTCAATACTGGTGTTGACTAAGTTGAGGAGTCTACCATGTCTTTCACTGAAGATAGAATTCTCTGGAATCCTGGAAGTAAGCTCCTTGAGTTGAGGAGGGATCCTCACAAGATTTACTTGAATTGTTTTCCTGCGAAGAGATTCCATGACCTACAAAACAAGAACAAAGATGAAGATCCAAACCCTTGAAATGGTTAGTGGATGCATATAATGCTTTATGATGTTCATGATGTATGTACAAGCACATGTACAAGCAAATCACACAAAACCCTAGTTTCAGGCTTGCATGAGGTTTCATAGGTAAGTACCCTCTTGAGTTTAGTTGGCTCAAAACCTGTCCTATAAATAGTAACCAGGTTCTAAGGAGCTCAATATCATTGGATTGTTTTCTATGTTTATAGTTTTGGTTTAGCCACTTAACTAGCGACCAAAATATTCCAAGAAAACAACCCTCAATGAGTGTAGTATCGAGTATCTACCAACTTCGGACTGCACCAAAGCCGGTCATCTCACTACCCCTAATAAAAGGCCAAGATGGTCAAGTAAGGTTCTAGTTCATTATTGCTTAATGACATCACTCAGCGGCCCTGTATTCTCTTTGATTGACTCAAAGGCTATCGGTACTCACAAATATGTCGCACTAATATAGCTATTGCTTCAACCGTGTCGGTATACCCCGCACAGTTTCCATAACGTATTGCTATCTTTGAATGTTTCCCAAATCCAGGTGGAGGATTTCAAGCCCAAACAAGAGAACCAAAATGTAAAGCAATCAAAGCAAACAATAATCATGCAAAGGGTGATCTAAGCCCTAAGGTTACTCCACTTAAAAATATTCCCCAGCAGAGTCGCCAGTTCTGTGATACGGTGGGAGAACTGACTTGGGATTTTGCGTTTGTGTTTGCAAATGTTTCGGTTTAGCAAGAATCGCCACCGACTTTTTATTTTATCCTAAGGAAAGGTCAAAAAGCACAGGAAAGACCTTTGAGATGTTTTCTTGAGTTCGGGGAGTAGATTATAAAAAGGGAAGGTATTAGCACCCTTTCTATCCATGGTTATCCATGGGCTCTTAGTTACTTGCTTAGATCACTTGCTTTGCTTTTCAATTGTTTGAAATGGTGCTTTATGTGTGATTTTGAAAGATGTTTTGAAAAGAGGCCATCGTTGTGAAAACCTTTGTAATGATTCTTGTTTGAATGTATACAAAGGTGTTTTTGTCTTTTTTTGAAAAGTTTTCAATGTTTGAAAGCAGGGTTTTGAAATTTGTGTTGTGAAGTGTATTTTGAAGATAGCAATGATGTTTTTTGCAAGTTTTGATCAAGTAACTAAGAGTTGTCTACCCTATTTTACTCAATGATCTTTCTCATGTTTTTAACCATTTTAACAGTGTTATTTCACCATTGTATTTGGTGAACAACCTTGTGTTAGGATGTTAACGGGACAGGCGCGGGTCATCGTATAGACCATGATAGCAATAGTGTCAAGTATCTTTGGCAATTTTCTTGAGGGACTTGATCATTTTGTTTAGGCAACTTCAGATAGCGTCATCGAGGGACTATGATCTTTTGTTTTGTTTTTGTTTTGCCAAAGTACTCAACATGCAACCATGGCCCATTTTTGAAGGCAACAAGTGGATGAAACCCTAGGGGTGCAAGTGTGCATTGTGTTTGTTTTTTTCATGCATATTTATCTTGGATCAGGTCAAGCTAGTTGTTGATTTTATTTGCATACAAATTCTAGGTCTAAGCATGGCATAATTGAAAGCTTTTAAATGTATGGGAATTTAAATGCTACACTATTACAACATGATATAGGGAGGGGGGTACAAATTTGAATTGGGGATATTTTGACAAGAAAATAAATTCTAAGTTATTACAACCATATCGAATGTACAAGATACAATATTTAACTGTACAATAATTGAAATAAGTACAATAAATAAAGGTAAATAAAATATATTATGCCAAAAATGTTTTTAGTATGTAAAAAGTATTTTTTAAATGTGAAAAGTATATAAATAAAAATGTCAATTTTAATTATTTTCTATTTAGGGCTAAAAACCCTAATTCTTAATAAATAATATTATTTATTAATTTTATACAAATATATATTAACAAAATAAAAGTATATTGTAAAAAATGTTTTTTAGTGTAAAATATTAATAAAAATGAAAATGTGATATTTTTGTATTTTTTAACCTAATTATTTAATAACAAGTATATATATATATATATATATATATATATATATATATATATATATATATATATATATATATATATATATATATATATATATATATATATATATATATATATATATATATATATATATATATATATATATATATATTAAACAAAGATAAAGATTAATTATTTACAAAAATGGATATTTTCAAGAAAATGTTTTCAAATGTAAATAAAAATAATAAAGGCCTGGGTTCGATCCCCAGGTCCCCCCATTTGTTCAATATTATTTTGCCTTGTATGTTCATGTGTGCAGGCTTCTCATATGACCACCATACGCCATCATCCTTCAACCACCAGATCTCCAGCATGCCAGATCCAACGCCTATCACATGGAGGTCCACAGTACACCCTAGTCAAGCAAGCACATGAGATCATGAAAAGTCAAAACGGACCAAGATTTATTGGGCCCAGAAACTGCTATTGGCACCCCCTATTTGCTAGCACAACCAGGTCCATTTTCTTTATTTTCTTACATTTCTTTTATTTATTTATTTTGTTTAAATTATTTTCTAACACAAATTAATTCTTTTTTTTACAAAACTCATAAAATCAATTTTCACAAATTTAGATTTAGGTTTTATTTTTATCAAATTTTATTTAATAATTAGTTAAATTTAATTTTAGGGTAATTCTAATATTTTTGTAAATAATTTAAAATTAATTAGAAAATTAGGTTTTGTTCTTGATTTAATTTTTAATTCTTTTCTCAACAAAACAAAAATACAAAAAATAGTTAATTTAATTATTTTTCTTAAATAAAATTAATTAGTCATTAGGTTTTCTTTATTTATTCAATTAAACTCTATTTTTCTCAAAATAATCAAAAAACAACAAATATGATTTTTCTTTCAATTAGGTTTATATGGGGTCAAAACCCTAATTTCTCTTATTCTCGATTTATCGCGCGCGTTTACTATTTATTACCTTATTAATGTAACTGCTTACGGTATGTAATAGCTTAATTAGGATTTTCTTTTATCGTTTTACGGGTTTTTGGCTATGTAATTAATCCCCCTCCCCGAAGCCTTGTAATAGCGTAGTTTTATTTCTCGCATTTTAATTTTCGCAAATATTAACTGTTAGATGTATGATAATAGGATTGCATGACAAGACTGTATGCTAATTTTAAAATGGTTAGCAAACCCAAAATGTACAAAGATAATAACTTGAAATCAAATCACTCGTACATGCGCACTCCTAGGGTATACTCTCACTTCGGTTGCCTTCGGTAAACGGTCATTAAGTATAGGATGTTTTAGTGGTTGCCCTCTTGTCTAAACAAAGATCAAATGTCCCGTTCGGAACTATTTGCCTCTGAAATGTTGCCTCGGAAAGGTTGTCTCGGAAATATTGCCTCGAATATAATCTTAAGACATTAGGTTTATTACTAAGACGTCCTAACATTGCTTTAGTGGCCGTACGTCCCTTTCGAATTGACCCTTACAACTCCAACGACGGTGCTACCTACTCTTTAATAATGGGATAGCGCTGTCTAAAG
Organism: Vicia faba; assembly: GCA_948472305.1. NCBI lineage: Eukaryota > Viridiplantae > Streptophyta > Magnoliopsida > Fabales > Fabaceae > Vicia > Vicia faba. Next base: position 807,504,016 of record OX451737.1, read on the forward strand.
GAAACAAGAACAAAAACATTCTTTTTTCGAGTAGGTAGATGATAGTAGGTACTTGCTCAAAAACAAACTTTTTTTCACACTTACACTTTTCCAAACAAAGTTTTTAAAAACACTTCGTAACACTCTTGAGGACTGATACAAGGGTTAAAACGAAGTAAAACAAAAAATTTCAAAACACAGAAACACGGAAGCAATTTTTAAAATGATGAGCAAATACCTAAGAGCCCGTAGAAAACTGTGGATAGAAAGGGCGATAATACCTTCCCTTTCTATAATCTACCCCTCGTACTCAAAATCTCGAGAAAGGAATTTTCCTGTGCTTTTTTCCTTTCCAGTTGGATAAAATAAAAGTCGGTGGCGACTCTTGCTTAACGCGACATTTTGCAAACACAAACGCAAAGCGCAAACCAGCATTTTCCAAAACAGTCTGGTTCTGCCACCATATCACACTCAGCATACGAAAGTGTCAACTGTAAAATACTTCAGACTAAGAAAAGGAAGAAAGCATCTCAAAACTTACCAAATCAGCATGATTCCCCTTCATCTTCTCAGACTGACCATCTTGCCGTCCAACCATCTATCGTCCCTGCTTCCAGCGACCCATTTTCCCTTTGATCTCGCTCGCAGTACCTGTCAACCATCAAAACAATTAACCTGCAGATATCAACAGAATGTACTTCAAACTAAGAAATGAAACCAGACCGAAAAACTTAAAATGCAATGAACCAATTCCTCCTTCATCTTCCAACGCTACTGTTTTCCCACCCGAGTTTCGTTTCTCTACAGCCAACCCTCTTTAATCCCCGTGCACTCAACTTCCAGCAACACCAATCTTTGTTATTTGTACCAAAACCGCGAACTATAACTATTTTAAGAAACGGAGCAGGAAACAAAACCAAAAGGAAAGAACCAGATTACTGTACTTTTTTTATTAGCCGAAACCTCCTCTCTTTATTGAACCGATTAGAGTTGTCAAGTTGTTGTAGTAACCGATAGAGTTTCAGGCCGTGAGAAATTGAGCAGAGTCGTGTTTTTGGTTGAACCTTGAGAACCCCGAAACTGATCGATTTGTAACTGGTGTTTTTGTAAACCGTTAGTTGAGAGTTAGAAGCAAGAAATCAAAACCAAAATTCATAAGAGAATTAAATAACATATAAGAAATTTAAAGAATCAAGACAAGAGATCTGGGAATCGGGGAACTCAGCCGTGAAATTGAAATTCCATTTGGATCTTGTTGTTTTTGATCGATTAAAGCAGCGAGGGAGGTTTGTTGTCATCACTGTGCATCAAAGCTAGAGGGAACCGCCGGGAGCTTTTTCTTGTTGTTCGATCGAGAGAGAGGAATCCGGATGGGGGTTCGATGTTGTTGATTTGATCTGTAGTGAGAGAGATGAAGCTGTGAAAGAATTTACTTGATTAGTGTGAGAACCGAAATAGAGAGAAGAGGTTATCGTGAGAGAGAATTAATTGAGAATTTGAGAGAAAAGGGTTTTATTTTTGTTAACATGGCAGAAGGAAGATGAAGTTTTATGGGAAGGAGGAAATCTTTTTTTGTTTTAACTAATAGCGTGGAAGTAGGAGAGGATGGCAATAATAATATAATAATTTTTTTCCCAAGGTTGAGCAGCAGTCGCGCCTCTTAACATCAATTAGGGTTTCCCAACTTTTTTTTCTTGTCCTTTTCAAACGGGTCGGCCCATTGGGCCTGTTGGTCCAACATCTTTGTCAATATTCCCTTATTTATTATTAGAAGCATGGTTATAATAGATAAACAACATAGTTCATTTGGCAAGGCAGTTAACAATAATTCAGGAGGAACACGGGTTCAAGTCCAGGCTGGGACGTTTTTTTACAGCATTATCTCCTCCATTTTTCTAACTTGTTATTATATATTTATAATTATTATAAAACATAAAAAACATGCTTTTATAATTTAATCTTTATTTAATTTTTTATTAATATTTTAGTATTTAATCATTAAAAAATATATACTTTATAATTTAGTGGTTATTTAATTTTTGTTATTTGTTTAAATTGTTTTAAAAAAAATACATGCTATTGTAATTTAGTCTTTATGTAATTTTGGTTATTTACTTAATCGTTTAAAATGCATGCTAGTATAATTTAATTTTCATTATTTAATTGTTCAATTGTTATTTTAATTAACTTTGTCATCGATCGTTAATATCTTTCGTCCGTCTCAAATCCAAGGGAAATGTTTTGACTTTGTTGACTTCACGTCATCAAACACGTCTCGTCTAATTGTGAGAATACCCTCATTCATCATTCGTTTGTTTATTATTTTGTTAAAACTTAAGATAATTTTCCCAAAGATGCAATCTTCAAACTCACACCTTTTAAGTCAAAACTTCGACATTAGGTCGTCGTATCTTCAAAATCTCATCCGCACCCATTTTTAGCCAAATAAAACATTTTAATCAAACAAACAATTTTAATAAACAAATATTTCAAAAGGTTCCTATAGGATAATATAGATGCATTGGGTGCTAATACCTTCCCATTGTATAACCAACCCCCGAACTCTAGATATCTTTTCAAAAAAATGCATTGCATTTTCATTACTTTTAAGTATTATTTTACATTGCATATTTTAGGGTTTTATTTAGCTCTTTTCCCTTTTACCTTGGAAATAATAAAGTGCGGTGGCGACTCTTGCTTTTTGTGAGACGAGTTAATTAATAGCTCGATCTCCGATTTACCTGCAACATTTTTTATCCATACAGAAATGGCGACTCTGCTGGGGAAAGATTAACCTCTTGCTGGTCCATCCCTAAGTGGGTTAAGCCTAGTTTATTTTATTTGTTTTATCATTATTTGATTGTTTGATTATATGTTTATATTATGGTTATTTGGGTGTTAATGATATTTATAAAGGACAAGTCATATACCCGGACTAAGTTACACTTAAGAATAGGACGGGCGGTATAGTCATGTTAACTTTGAGGGAGTAATCCCGAAGAAGGAGGCATGAAATCCCCCACTCAGTGGAAAGCCCCTTTGAATGTAGTATTTGTTTACCGAGTAATTGGGAAGACATTATTGCTTTCGACCTGGGAGCCAGAGAAGCTGAGAACCGTAGAACCCTAACTCGTCTTGGCCTTTTAGGTGTAGCGCAGAGACTATAACGGAGTAATCCAGAAGTAGTCGTCATGCCATGCTACACTCGGATGAGTTTCTCTTGAGAATATTGCTAATTATTGAGTAATCAAGACGTTGGTAATATCCGAAGGAGGAATGTAGACTTTGGGAACTCTTAGAACCTTGTCTTGCAGGTGTAATTAAACCTTTAGTACATACCCTGGGGGTGGGCCTTACCTTTGACTCCATGCTCGAAGTGTTGAACCTTTGAACCCCATGTTTGTGAACTTATGTGTAACTATTGAATTATCATTCATCCATACATCCATAAGCATCTTTTGTAAAAACATGTTTTTCAAGGAACTTAAGAGTGATTTTTGTAGACATCTCAGGTACTGTTATTATGGATTTTGGAAGAAGAAACACTCGAAGTTATAGTTTTAAGGAGCCTAAGATTGAAGATTTTAAGAGTTTGATTCCTAAGACCGAGAACCCTACGGAGTTTCAAAAGAAATATGGGTCCATTATCCCTCTCACGAAGTGCAAGATGAAGGAAGGCATCCTTAGTACGTTGGTCCAATTTTATGATCCATTGTATCGATGCTTCACCTTTCCTGATTACCAGTTAATGCCCACCTTAGAAGAGTACACCTATATACTTGGTTTTCCGATCACCGACTGTGTTCCTTTTTTTGGTTTAGAAGAGGAACCCAAATCTCACGAGATAGCGACAATCACCCACTTGAGGAAGTCCGAGATAGAGGAGAACATGACTACCAAAGTGGGAATCCGAGGCTTATCTGTGCAGTTTTTGTTGAAGAAAGCTCCTCATTTCGTTGAGATAAAAGATATTATTGCCTTTGAAGATGTCTTTGCTTTACTCGCTTATATTTTGTTCTTGTTCCCTAACGTTGATAAGTTCGTGGATATCAACGCCATTAGAATCTTCTTGATTGGAAATCTGGTCCCTACGCTGCTAGGAGATACCTACTACTCCATCCATCTTCGAAACTCCTATCAAGGAGGGATGATTATTTGTTGTGCACCGTTTCTATACTAGTGGTATGTTTCTCATCTACCTAGGTCTGATGTTTTCTGGGATCTCGAGAAGGAGCCACGACGGGCGCCAAAAATTATGGCTCTCACTCATTCTGACATAGATTGGTATAATCGAGCTTACTATGATGTGAAGATCATCGATAGTTGTGGTGTTTTTCCCAACGTGCCTCTTCTTGGTAAGAAGGGAGGAATTAACTATAATCTTGTTCTCGCGCACCGCCAGTTTGGATACCCGATGAGGGATAAGCCAAACAACATTCATGTGAGTGGTAACTTTCTACAAGAAGGAAAAGATCACCAAGCAGCTAAGGAGGAGATTGAAAGAGCTTGGCGTCACATCCATAGAAAGGGGAGAGACATGTTAGGGCATAGAGGTGTTGTTTCTTTGGAGCCTTACCTTCAATGCTTTTGTGCTAGGGCTTGTGCTCTCAAGATGCCTTATAACCCCGAGAAACCTTTATTCCATGTTGTTGCATCATCATCTATTGATATCCCTATCGAGAACATGAGAGAGTACCAAGAAAATTTGGCTAGGATGAAGTCTGAAAGAGATGCTTGGAAGGAAAAGTATAATATGTCTGAATACGAAAATAGGGTCCTAACTCGACAGCTGAAGGAGAAGGAGGATTTGCTATTTATTCAAGACGGTTGGTTTGTTGATCATGATGAGAAGCTTCGTCAAAAGGATGGATTACTCAAGAAGTATGATAATAAAAGGAAGAGGAAGAAGGAAGATTTGGTAGGCGTCGCTCCTGCTCCTAATCCACGGAAGGAAATCATCAATTAACTGGTAGCTGAGAAGAAAGAGATGGAGCACTTCTATGAAGAGAATATTAGGAAGCTCCAGTTACAATTGGCTTTTGGTCCTTCATATGATGATTCTGCGTGACCTGTAGTTCTTAGTTTTGTATTACTTATGTCATTTTATAAAAACTCTGTAAAAGGGCTTCATGTTCCAAAGTTGTAATTTACTGCTTTTATTATTGGGTTTTCTTGTCCCAAAGTTGTAATTTAATGTTTTTGTTGTCCCAAAGATTGTAATTTACCGCTTTGATTAATGAAATGAGATTTTGTTGTTCCAAATTCCTTTACCATTGATGTGTGCAAAGTTATCAAAGTTCTAAAGTTCCTTGAAAAAACTATCAAAATAAACGATCATTTGCATCGCATATCATGCATCATCCAACATTTGACTTCACATATTTTCTAGAGTCTTATTCTTGTTTCTTTTTCCACTCCGATAGATTGTCAAGTTGTCTCACTGGTACAATACCCGAGCCAATCGTCAAAAGAAGATGGAGGATCTGGAACAGGAAAATCATGAGCTTCGCGAAGAGGTTACTACTCTTCGTGTTGGAATGGAAAAGTTAACCGCGCTAGTAGAAAAGCTTGATGGCTGCTCAGAATCAGCCATCGACTTCAGCTACTGAAATTCAAACTTCAACTACCGTAGTTTCAGAGATCGTCACTGCTCCAACATTTGTGACTCAAGTCAACTCTCCGCTCCAACATCAAATGCCAAAATATTTTTCGTGGGGTATGCCTTACAACTTCATGCAAGAAGGGTACCAGCCTTCTGTACAACCATTGATTCAACCTGTTGTGTCCTTTCCTTAACTTGAGACAACTATTGTGCAACCTGTAATCCAGCCTATGGTATCTTTCCCTCAGCTTGTGATGACTACTGCCACTCCTGTGGTTCATACTATTCCATACACAAATGAACCAATTTATCATGCTGAACCTGCTGAAAGTTTAGGCCTTTTTGATAGGATGGAGGAGTTCCCAGACCAGTTTCAAGAAATGCAGAGGGAAATTAGAGCACTTAAAGGGAAAGACTTGTTTGGGAAAAATGCTCATGACTTGTGTTTAGTTCCAAACGTGAAGATTCCAGCTAAGTTCAAAGTGCCTGACTTTGAAAGGTACAAAGGTGACTCGTGTCCTCAAATTCACTTGAACATGTATGTGAGAAAGATGTCCACTTATTCTGATGATCATAATTTATTAATTCACTACTTCTAAGACAGTTTGACTGGTTCCGTCTTGAAATGGTACATGGGTTTGGATAGCACCCGGATCCGTAACTTCAATGACCTTAGTGAAGCTTTTGTTCGTCAATACAAGTACAATGTTGACATGGCCCCAGACCGAGATCAACTCCGGGCTATGTCCCAGAAAGATAGAGAGTCCTTTAAAGAATATGCCCAGAGGTGGCGCGAGATTTCCGCTCAGATTTATCCCCCCGTTAAAGAGAAAGAAATGACAAAAATCTTCCTGAAAACTTTAGGTTCTTTCTATTATGAGAGAATGATTGTGAGTGCGCCTAGTGACTTCACTGAGATGGTGAATATGGGCATGCGGCTTGAAGAAGGAATTCATGAGGGACGTTTGGTCAAGGAAGGAGGTATATCTAGTGGTGTCAAGAAGTTTGGAAGTGTCTTCCCCAAGAGGAAAGAATAATATGTCAGTGCAATATTTCCTGGGAGGCCGAGGAGAGGGTATCCACATGTTGCGGCAGTCACTCCTGCTGTCCGCCCAACAATGGTGACCCCAACTTATCAAGCCCCTTCAATTCAGCAACGACAATTTCAACAACAACCTCGACAACAGGCTCATCAATTTAACAATCAGAATCGTTCACTGAGGAAACCACAATTTGATGCCATCCCAATGACTTACACTGAGTTGTTCCCCTCTCTGATCCGGAAAAATCACATAACGACGAAGCCTCCTCCTATTGCACCGAATAATACTTCTCCTTGGTACAAGGCGGGTCAATTATGTGCATATCACCAAGGTTCGCCGGGGCATAATATTGAAAATTGCTTTGCTTTGAAGGCAGACGTCCAGAGGTTAATTAAGAACGGTATTTTGTCTTTCAAAGATGTTAACCCGAATGTTCGAGATAATCCTTTGCCTCTACATGGGGCAGCGTAGTTGAATATGGTGGAAGGATGTCCGGGAAAGTTTCGAGTTTTCCAAGTTGAGCACATAAGAGACTCGTTGATCAAGATACATCAAAGCTTAAGTAGACTCGCCTTCTTTAAGCATCGACATGATTATGATGTTTGTGAATTTTTTTCAATAGAAGATGATTTCCCTATTGTGAAAGAGGATATTTAGAAGTTGTTAGATCAAAGGATTATCACTATTACACATGACAGAGATCCAGATGATGAAGTGAATGTTATAGTGCCACAGTTCAACATGCCTGAGCAAGTAGAGATTGTTCATGATAGTCAGACTTCACCTGCTGCTCCTTTGATTATTTGTCTACCTGGTCCCGTGCCTTACAACTCGGACCAAGCCATACCATACAAATATAATGCCACTATGATTGAGAATGGGGTAGAAGTTCCTATACCGCCAATGCCATCTTTTATTAATATTGCTGATGTGAGTAGAGTCACAAGAAGTGGACGTATCTTTGCAGCAGTACCATTGAAAAGACCTGAAGTTCAAGTTAGAAGGCCTATACCAGCAGAAATTCTGGCGAGGAATGTTGAACCAAGAGTTGAGGTAGGCCGATCCAATGAACCTAGCCCATATCCTGATGATGATGAGATTTTGAAACTCATTAAGAGAAGTGAATACAAGATTGTGGACCAACTATTGCAAACTCCTTCCAAGATTTATGTGCTTGCTTTACTAAGAGATTCTGGTGCCCATAGGGAAGCTTTGATGAAGGTCTTGGACCAGGAAGTCGTAGATCACGATGTGACGGTTGACCAATTTGATGGAATTGTGGGAAATATTACTTCGTGTAACAATCTTGGTTTCGGTGATGGAGAGCTTCCGGAGGAGGGAAGGAACTATAATATGGCTTTGCATATCTCGATAAGTTGTGGCAATGATACTTTATCAAGTGTGCTAGTATATACAGGTTCATCATTAAATGTACTGCCCAAAACTATATTATCTCGACTTTCACATCAAGGTGCTCCCGTGAGACCTAGTGGGGTATTGGTCAAAGCGTTTGATGATTCTAGGAAAACTTTCATCGGTGAAGTGGATCTTCTTATAACAATTGGTCCTCATACCTTTCAGATCACTTTTCAAGTAATGGATATTTGTGCCGCCTACATTTGCCTTTTGGGTCGCCCATGGATCCATGATGCAGGGCCAGTCACTTCCACGCTCCATCAAAGATTGAAGTTTGTAAGGAATGGAAAGTTGGTAATAATCGGTGGAGAGCGGGCTATGGTGGTAAGCCACTTGTCATCTTTCTCTTTTATTGATGCTGATGAGGATGTTGGAACCCAATTCCAAGCTTTATTTGTTGATAATAATAAAGTGAAGAAACAGAGGACATCTATTTCTTCTTTTGAGGATGCGCGATGAGTGGTTGAGAGTGGTTCGGCTGAAGGTTGGGGCCAAGTGTTGACTTTGCCTAATAACAAGTCTAGAGAAGGTCTTGGATTTCATCCCGTGTCTGCAAGAGTTAAGCAGGATACAATTACCCGTCTGATACAAGAAGTTTTCTGAAGCGCAGGTTTTATCCATCCGACTCTGCCTGAAGTTGATGCTATAATAGGAGACAATTCTGAATAGGATTTACCCGACTTTATAACGCATGGAGTGGTTTGCCAGAACTGGATTGCTGTTGACATTCCTGTTGTGATGCACATTTCTGAGTAATGCATTGTTTTATTTTGAAAAACCTTTCGCTCTGCCCAAGGCGAAAGAGTATTTGTGTCGGGCTATGTTGAAAATAAATCCTTTTGCTCTGCCCAAGGCAAAAGAGAAGATGCTTGGGCTCTTTTATTCCAAGTATTGCCAATCATGAATAAAAATTTCATTTTGTCCCATATTGTTTTTATTTTCTTACTTTTTCTGGAAAATGGTAACGAAAATTAATTGGTAATAATAGGAAAATATAATAATCTTTTTATATCTGTACAACATTCACATTAATTGATTTCTAAAATAAAGCATAATCGTATGTGCAGATTAATCCATGACTTAACCATTGAAAACAATGATCCTATGCCCCCTCCCAACTTTGAATTCCCTGTGTTCAGAGCCGAGGAAGAGGATAGTGATGAGATTTCTGATGAGATTTCCTGTTTACTTGAGCACGATGAAAAGACTATTCAGTCGTTTGAAGAGCTTGTAGAGATGATCAATTTGGGTAATGAAAAAGACAAAAAGGAGGTCAAGGTCAGAGCGCTGCTGTTGCACCCCAAAATTTGCTCTCTCATGTTTTCCAAAGTCTTCCCACTGCATGGTTGATCACAAACTCTTGCCTAAGGAGAAGGAAAATTTTTGAGTGGTGCTTTAAGTACATTTTGATCGCCATTCTGAAAGGCCCTTCGATCGGCATTCTGGACAAGTATTTCGATTGGCATTCTGAAGGAGCAATTCGATTGGCATTCTGAAAAACCCTTCGATTGGCATTCTGAAGGAGCATTTCGATTGGCACTCTGAAGAAGCGTTTTGATTGGCGTTCTGAAGGAGCCTTTCGATTGGCATTATGGACAAGTACTTCGATTGGCATTATAACAGTGTCCTTCGATTGGAATTCCAGAAGGTCCATTCGAAGAGGCATTCAAAGGGTCCATTCGAAGAAGCTTTCAAAAAGCATTCGAAGGATGCCATCAGCCCATTCGAAGGAGGTCATCAAGAGGGCGCCCAAATCAACATGTCCAGGTTCATTCAAGAGACACAAATGTTTCAAAAAAGGAAGTATTTAATGTGTCCATTTCTTGTCTCATGGAATTTAATGGCCTGTTTAATGGTTTTCTCTTGCCTTTACTGCACCTTCACACCCCTATAAATACAGGGCCAGTATACACATTACAACACACGAAAATCAGAGGAAAATCATAGAACGAAATATACAGAGAACTCTGCAGAAACAAAAACATTGGAGAAGGTGCTGCCCATACAATCCATCAAAGGTTGTCAGATTTTCCAAGCCAAAGTAGTCCTTCAGATCGAAGGTGCCCATGCCCAGAAGCGCTCAGATCAATGGTGCCTACATCCAGGAAGTGCCCAGATCGAAGGTGCCTACATCCAGGAAGCGCCCAAATCGAAAGTCCAATCTGTTGGTAAGAAAGGGTAAATTATCCAACCTTGTTTTTCACATAACATATCATTACTCGTTGTTACTTTCGATTTGCCATCCTAGATAGGATCAAGAGGCCTGGGTTTGGCACCCAGGTCATGTTTTTTTTTTTGTTTGCTAACATTTGCTGCAGCCATAGCCTGAAGAGACCAGCAAGCGCAGGATCGAAGGGCCTGGGATTCAATACCCAGGCCCTGCATTTTATTTCGCTCACATACTTTTGCAGGTATAACAGCCCAGATCGAAGGAGACACCTTCTCTGGATCGAACCCATTAGCATGCTGGATCGAAGGAGGCATCTCATTCCTGGATCGAAAGCCATGACCTCCATGGTCAAAAGACAGTCCTCTTCCCCAGATCAAAGGCTACTCACACCTTGCTGTTTGGCCCAATCAAAAGGACCATGACCCCTTCTGGATCGAAGCTTTCATTCCCTCCCTGGGTCGAAACTCCATTTTCCTCGGATCGAAGGATCCCTTTTGCATTTTATTTTTGTTTTTCATAGACTTCTTTTTATCTTTTTAATTAACATTAAAATCAAAAAACACAAAAAACATTAGGCTAGTTCTTTTTCTATTAAATTAACTTTGTTAATTAACCTTTTAATTATCTTAACATTTTTTCCAAAATTAAAATTAAATAGATTTAGATTATTTTCCCAAAATAAAATAAAACAACAAAAAGATTTTATTCTTAGAATTTTTAGAAAGTTATTTTTCAGATTCGTGCGCGTTTATTTTATTGTAATTGTCTACTGGGATGTAATAGCTTAACTAAGACCCTTTACTGCTTTTATTTCCCCAATTTTTGGACATGTAAATAATCCCCCTCCCCGAAAGCCTTGTAATAGTGTAGGATTTACAATTTCCGCACTTTAAATTCCTGTACATATATTAATTGCTTAGATGTATGCTAACTAGGATTGCATGACAAGATTAACTCTTAACTTAAAATCAACAGTAGCTCACCATGACATGCAAGAATAAAATAACTGAAAATTGACACACTTGCACATGCCACTCCTAGGGTATACCTCATTTGGTTGCCTCGAATATGGTCATTAAGTATAGGATGTTTTAGAGGTCTTCCTTTTGTCCCAAGATCATAAGTTGCCTCGAAATGGTTGCCTCGATAAAAAATGATCTAAGACATTAGGATTACCATTAAAGCCTCCTAATGTTGCTTTAGTGACCACAAGTCCCTTAAATCGAATTGACCCGAAAACTCCAACGACGGTGCTACCTACTCCTTAATAGTGGGATAGCACTGTCTAAAGGACATTTGCACAATTAAATTCCTTTTTGAGTAGGTAGAGGTTCTTAAGTACTTGCTCCTTTTAAAAATAAAACAAAAACTTTTTGCACTTACACTTTCTTCAAAAACAAAATTCTTTTCAAAACCCACAATCACAAAGAAAAGCAAACCTTTTGAAAACATAGTGAGCAAATACCTAAGAGCCCGTGGATAACCACGGATAGAAAGGATGCTAACACCTTCCCTTTCTATAATCTACCTCCCGAACCCGAGAAACAATCTCGAAAAGGAATTTTTTCTGTGCTTTTGTCCTTTCCCTTGTTGGATAAAATAAAAGACGGTGGCGACTCTTGCTTACCGCGACACTTTGCGAAAACAAACGCAAACGCGAACCAGCATTCCAAAAACAGTCAGTTCTCGTTCCCACCGATCACAGAACTGGCGACTCTGCTGGGGAATGTAATAAGTGAGGTGTACGTTAGGACTAGATCACTTGTGTTTTCAATTGTATGCTTTGTATGCTTTAAATTTTGTGGGCTTGTATCGGAGTTCTATAGATCCTAACCCGGATCTAGGGGTACCTTTTTTAGGTAAGTAGCAATAAACTGTGAAGGATCTGTTCGGCGTAGACCGACACGGATGAAGAAGTAACTACGTTGGTGTGGCACCTTAGTCTGTACCGATATCCTTTGTGTTGAAACGAGGAGAATATGGGTCTTCTAAGGAGTCATTAAGCACCAACTGACCTTAGAACCTTAAATTGACTAACTTGGCCATAGAACAGTAGCAGTATGCTACACTCATTGAGACTAAACTCTCGCGATGGTTTCGGCCGCAAGAAAAGGTTGCTAAGCTGGAATTATGACCGATTGAGGGTAGTCAGTGATATCGAGATCCTCTAGAACCCGGTTACTATTTTTCTAGGACAGGTCTTAACCAACTGAAACTGAAAGAGGGTAATGCCTAAAACTCCATGCCAGCCTAAACTTAAGGCTATATGTGTGACTTGTGTGCCTTCAAACTTGAACTACTTGTTATCTGACAACAGAAGTTCCTTGCAGGTTTTGTTTACAGTCCTTATCCAATAACTTGGATTTATTGCAGGGCTTACTTACATCACCTCACATTTTTGCTTAAACGCATAACATACACATCATAACATCATACCATAGCATTTTCCTTAACCATTTCAAGAATCTCAAGGGCTTGTGATGCAGGTTATGATAAATCAATTGTCCAGCAAGGGGCAAAGGGGATTTATTTTCCTCTAGCCAAAGTTGTCTAGAAATCCAAGCATGATAACTTAAGTTAGGGGCTATGACCCACTCGATATGGTGAGCTTGACTCTTGAAGAAGGACTCTCAGCAACATGAAGTTCCTTCAATCAAAGCTACAAGATTCAAATTCTAACAGTTTCTTGTTTACCCCGCGAGATCCTTGAAAACATTGCATACGTATATCATACATATCATTGCATTACAGGTACCATTACAGGTCTCTTATCTTCTTTGCTGTTTATTTCAGCAATTATCATGTCTACTGAACCTTCCACTGAGCAAGCTATCAAGGCCCTCCAGGCCCAAAACGCCCAATTTCAAGAGCTGGTCATGAATCTAGCTAAGGGTCAGCAGGACCTGAAGACCCTGATTCTGAAAGAGAGGAAGAAGAAGAAGAAGAGGACCATCCTGTTCAACACTGGACGCAGATTTGGAAACGGGCTGCAGAATGAAATTGATCTGGCCACCCCATCTGGAGAGAAGGATAGTCCACAAGAAAGGAGGGCTCCTAGCCCTTTGGTCTCCGACAACGAGACGGAATATGATGAAGAACAGTATCCTCCTGTTGAGGATAAGTACAAACAGCTGGAAGACCGATTGAGCGCTATGGAGACATAGAAGGTGCTCGGTTTGGACTTCGGAGATCTGGGACTATCATCAGGGGTGGTGATTCCCCATAAGTTCAAGGCACCTGCCTTTGCCAAGTATGACGGAGCTTCCTGTCCAAAGCTGCACCTTCGGTCATATGTGAGGAAGATCCAACCTTACACTGCTGATAAGAACTTATGGATCCATTTCTTTTAAGACAGTCTCTCAGGAACTCAACTTGAGTGGTTCTATCAGTTGGACGGAGTCAGTATCCGCAGCTGGGAGGATTTGGCTACTGCATTCTATAAGCAGCATCAGTATAACTCCGACCTCGCTCCTACGCATACCCAACTCCAGGGTATGTCAATAGGGACGGGTGAAGGATTCAAAGAGTATGCTCAGAAATGGAGAGACCTGGCCGGAAGGGTGCAACCACCTTTGGCTGAACGTGAACTGGTTGATATGTTTCTGGGGACCCTGTCTGGTCCATTCTTTAACCATTTGATTGGAAGCTCTTATGCTGGGTTTACCGATCTTATTTTGACTGGTGAAAGGATTGAAGTTGGTATTAAGGCGGGGAAGATACAAAAGGGTGCCTCATCGGATACCGATAAGAAGCCGTTTAAGAAGGAGTCCAGTGCTGTCTACAGTTCAAGAAGACAGAATAGACCTGAACGCCGCCAAGCTGTCAACGCGGTTGTTATTTCAAAACCTGCTGGTGCTCCTCAGCATCACAACCAACAAAGGGGCGAGAAACCTCGAAGGAAGTACACTCCTCTTAGCATGACTTTATCTCAGGTGTTGCCATAGTTGTTGAAGAACGATCTGGTGACTCTAAAAGAAGCTCCGAAGAGTTTAAATACAACGTCACCGAGGCATAACCCTAACGCCCGCTGCGCTTATCACTCTGATAGCCCGGGGCATAATACAGATGATTGTTGGGCTTTGAAGAACAAGGTCCAAGACTTGATTGATGCAAAAGAGATCGAACTCGGCCCTCCTGAGACTCCCAATGTGATCACTGCTCCCTTGCTAAAATATGGCTAGGATTGAAAGCACTTTTGTTCATTTGAATTCTGAATTTGTATTTTTCTTTGCTTATTCAAACAATAATTATCATGTCGAACTCTTTTATTTCATTAATGCATTGCACGTGTCTGTTTTGAATTAATTGTTCTCACTATGCTTAAATTGCTTCATATTTCATTTTTGCGATGATCAACTCTCGAAAAAAGAAAAAAAAATCTAAGCCTTTAGAGGGAGGATGACGAAACAATGCCATAATCTCATACAGTATGCTTTTGGACAGACCTTGCTGACGATGTACGGGCGTTTCTTTCAAATCCTAAACACTGGAGTTATAAGGAAGATAATCCCTCGTCAACCCCTTTGAGCCAAAGAAGTTGGAGTTTTTCTTTTCACAAATTAAAACCCTTAATTATAACCTGGGGCAGGGTAGTTTTCTCAGTTGATCCAGGTGCACAATGAATGGCATCAAAGGATTCCTTCCAAAACAAGAAGACAGTGATGGTTCCGAATAATCGTAAGGGCAGGCAGTCATTATCTCTCAGAAATAAAAGCCCATTAAGTCAAAACCTATGAAGGAGACTTACAAAACTGGGGCATCCCGCTGACTGTGAATAAAAAAATAAACAGTTCAGGCAAAAAGACAGGGATAATAAAATCAAAAAGAGATCCTACAAGCTCTCAATAAAAATGACTACCTATTCAAAATAAATTGTCAGTATCTGAACCATCACTGGAATATCAGAGCAAAGACTCAAACAAGATCTAATGCACGATTAGCTGAGTTTAGGTTTGAAGAACATCACGAAGAGCGGGTGGGTACAAATATGCTTTGAGCCTTTATCCTTTGTTTCTTAAACCGTGAACCAGGCCACGTTATAACCCTTCAAAAGTCCTAACTGAAGCATGGGTTAGTCCGAAAGCATACTGTTACAAAAGGTATCCTGACTCCTGTAGGGCTTGCTGTAAATCCTGAGTTGACATCACATTTTACAAAAAAATTCTATCTTACTAAAAAATGCATTTTTAAAAACTTCAAGACAGACATAAGCTTTACATTCTTAAAATAACATTGTTTGCATATGACTATTTGTTCAAATAACAGAGAAATTCGCACGACGAATATCTAGTGAACAAAAGCCTTCTCAATAAAAAGGGTCATCTCAAGTGGAAGAAACACTTCCAAACAAGGGGGCATGACATGTCACTATCTAGCACACCTGGGGCAGTCCAGTCAAGATTCCAGGAAATATCTGAAAAAGGCCAAATAACCAGGGGCATACCTCCATCTGAGTCACTTGGGGCATTGGACATGAATTCCAGTAACGAATCTTGCATGATCAAACGAAGATCTTCTGGTAGTATGGCAACACTACAGACAGTGACATCTCCTTACATCCTGAGAGCGTGGACATAGTCAAAAAATACCGCGCATGAATAAAGACCCGCTAGGTTGACTGGCCTAGGCAAAAATAAGGGCTTCCCGGTGAACCAAAAGGGTTCGGGCAAAAATAAGGGATGAAAATGAAAAATTTGTACACCCGGCAAGTCGAAAACCTGAAAAGGCCGCTTGGGCAAAAAAGGGTATCCCGATGGACTGAAAACCCGAAAGGGCGGTCCAGGAAAAAATTAGGGATCAAAGCATACGACTATGTCCCGTCATCTCGTCACTTGCCTACCAGAAGAAGATTTGTCACTTCAATCGGCAATTACCAAGCACCTCATAGGTGTGGATAATACTAGATCCACAGGGCCTCCGCAGGCACCTTCTCCCGCAGAAACAAGGGCAATAAAAGTTGTCCAAGCTGTACAACTGCTCTGCTCACCAGGTACAGAGGTATATTCAGCTGAAGAATATGGCTAAGACACTTTCACCCCCCGCAGAGTAAGACAGTAATGGTAGCTCTCCCAGCTGAGACTTGCAGCTATGTACGAATTAGCAATACTCTCCTCAAGCAGAGTTGGTCTACCATCAGCCCTAAAAAAGTTAGGTATCCCCGGAAGGTCTTAATATTCCCCAGCGGAGTATAAGGATATTCCCCAACAAGCATAAGAGTATCCATGGAAGTCTTAATATTCCTCAAAGGAATATAAGAATGTTCCCCGGCAGAATGCAAGGTACCCACAATGGAGCCATTTCCCCAGCACAGTAAAAAAAAGGGTTTCCCCAATGGAGTTGAATCATTTCCCCAGCCAAATTCAGAAGGTTATCCTCACAAGGGTCTAACTGGGTTATCCTCAGCAAGTTGCAACTGAAAGATCATCCCCAGCGAAGTTCTTTCTTTCCCCAAGCAGGACTTCTATCCTCAACAGATTCAATATCACCAGCAATGGTAGTCAATCCCCAACGGAGTTCATCATCAAAATCCCCAACAGAGCTTATCAACGGAATCCCCAGCGGAGTTTATCGTTAAAATCATCAACAGAGCATCTCTTCCCCACAGAGTAATTCCCCGCAGAGTAATTACTTCATCAGTTTATTCCCCAACAGAGTTATTTTCTCCTACAGGTTTATTCTCACAACCATCTTCGTTCATCATCCCCAGCGGAAACGAAGAACTCAACTCTATTCTCCAGTAGCTCCGGGATTTATTTTCCCCAGCTAAAACATCACATCTTCATACATCATGACATGCATACGCATCATACAACACAAATCTCATTTATGTTGAGAACATCATTGCCTGACCCATATCATGCATTGCATATGACTGACCTTTACCTTTCAGGAAAGATCCGGTTAAGTTCTCAGCCATTTCCAAGACTTCCTCTGGTCCAGTTAAATCGATTCCTAAAGATTTTTCTGATGCCGATCCAGTTGAAGATATTTCCAAGGCCTTCTCTGGTCCAGTTAAATCAATTACTAAAGATTTTCCTGATGCAGATCCAGTTGAAGATTCCAAGACCTTGCCTGGTCCAGTTAAATCGATTCCTAAAGATTTTTCTGATGTCGATCCAGTCAAAGGCCTTCTCTGGTCCAGTTAAATTGATTCTTAAAGATTTTCCTTATGCAGATCCAGTTGAGGATTCCAAGACCTTGCCTGGTCCAGTTAAATCGATTCCTAAAGATTTTTCTGATGCCGATCCAGTCAAAGGCCTTCTCTAGTCCAGTTAAATCGATTCCTAAAGATTTTCCTGATGCAGGTCCAGTTGAAGATTCCAAGACCTTGCTTGGTCTAGTTAAATCGATTCCTAAAGATTTTTATGATGCCGATCCAGTCAAAGGCCTTCTCTGGTCCAGTTAAATCGATTCCTAAAGATTTTCCTGATGCAGATCCAATTGAGGATTCCAAAACCTTGCCTGGTCCAGTTAAATCGATTTCTAAAGATTTTTCTGATGCCGATCCAGTCAAAGGCCTTCTCTGGTCCAGTTAAATCGATTCCTAAAGATTTTCCTGATGCAGATCCAGTTGAAGATTCCAAGACCTTGCTTGGTCCAGTTAAATCGATTCCTAAAGATTTTTCTGATGCTGATCCAGTCAAAGGCCTTCTCTGGTCCAGTTAAATCGATTCCTAAAGATTTTTCTGATGTCGATCCAGTTGAAGATATTCCAAGACCTTGTCTGGTCCAGTTAAATTGATTCCTAAAGATTTTTCTGATGTCGATCCAGTCAAAGGCCTTCTCTGGTCCAGTTAAATCGATTCCTAAAGATTTTTCTGATGCCGATCCAGTTGAAGATATCTCAAGACCTTGTCTGGTCCAGTTAAATCGATTCCTAAATATTTTTCTGATACCGATCCAGTCAAAGGCCTTCTCAGGTCCAGTTAAATCGATTCCTAAAGATTTTTCTGATGCCGATCCAGTTGAAGATGTTCCAAAACCTTTTCAAGTCCCAGTTTAATACCTATAGCAAGCCAGGAAAACTATCTGTGGATGACTGATTGTAGATTAATACCTGAAACCAGCCAGGGAAACTATCTACATGATGAGATTGAAGATTAATACCTGTAGCAAGACAGGAAAACTATCTGTGGACGACTGATTGTAGATTAATACCTGAAACCAGCCAGGGAAACTATCTACATGATGAGATTGAAGATTAATACCTGTAACAAGCCAGGAAGACCTTTCTTTCTCAGGTCAGAGATTAATACCTGTAACAAGCCAGGAAAACTATCTACACAAAGAGATTGAAGATTAATACTTGGAACCAGACAGGACGAGTACTATAACCTCAACGGTATACTCCCGGTGAGCACGAGTCAATTCCTAAATCTCAAACAAAGTTAGACTTCCCCAGTGGAATCTTCTACAACAACAGGTATGCAAGTTCTCGCTAAGGAATCTCTTATGCGATCGACACTCCTGCAGATGGCATCTATAAGCCCGTCCTCCTACCAACAATCTCCAAATGGCATCTGTAAGCCCATTCCCGACGTCACAATGCTGATACTACACCATGCGAGTGCAAATTTTTGGGCACTCTAGTGTTCAATTATCTTCCACCTTTGGATCACGAAAGGCTAGAAAGCCAATCTATATCCTCAGGTTTAAGAAAATTGAACAGGGGCAACTGTTGCACCCCAAAATTTGCCCTCTCATGTTTTCCAAAGTCTTCCCCCTGCATGGTTGATCACAAACTCTTGCCTAAGGAAAAGGAAAATTTTTGAGTGGTGCTTTAAGTACATTTCGATCGCCATTCTGAAAGGCCCTTCGATCGGATTTCTGGACAAGTATTTCGATTGGCATTCTGAAGGAGCACTTCGATTGGCATTCTGAAAAACCCTTCGATTGGCATTCTGAAGGAGCATTTCGATTGGCACTCTGAAGAAGCATTTTGATTGGCGTTCTGAAGGAGCCTTTCGATTGGCATTATGGACAAGTACTTCGGTTGGCATTATAACAGTGTCCTTCGATTGGAATTCCAGAAGGTCCATTCGAAGAGGCATTCAAAGGGTCCATTCGAAGAAGCTTTCGAAAAGCATTCGAAGGATGCCATCAGCCCATTCGAAGGAGGTCATCAAGAGGGCGCCCAAATCAACATGTCCAAGTTCATTCAAGAGACACAAATGTTTCAAAAAAGGAAGTATTTAATGTGTTCGTTTCTTGTCTCATGGCATTTAATGGTTTGTTTAATGGTTGTCTCTTGCATTTACTGCACCTTCACACCCCTATAAATACAGGGCCAGCATACACATTACAACACACGAAAATCAGAGGAAAATCATAGAACGAAATATACAGAGAACTCTGTAGAAACAAAAACATTGGAGAAGGTGCTGCCCATACAATCCATCAAAGGTTGTCAGATTTTCCAAGCCAAAGCAGTCCTTCAGATCGAAGGTGCCCACGCCCAGAAGCGCTCAGATCAATGGTGCCTACATCCAGGAAGTGCCCAGATCGAAGGTGCCTACATCCAGGAAGCGCCCAAATCGAAAGTCCAATCTGTTGGTAAGAAAGGGTAAATTATCCAACCTTGTTTTTCACATAACATATCATTACTCGTTGTTACTTTCAATTTGCCATCCTAGACAGGATCAAGAGGCCTGGGTTTGGCACCCAGGTCATGTTTTTTTTTTCGTTTGCTAACATTTGCTGCAGCCATAGCCTAAAGAGACCCAGCAAGCGCAGGATCGAAGGGCCTGGGATTCAATACCCAAGCCCTGCATTTTATTTTGCTCACATACTTTTGCAGGTATAACAGTCCAGATCGAAGGAGACACCTTCTCTGGATCGAACCCATTAGCATGCTGGATCGAAGGAGGCATCTCATTTTTGGATCGAAAGCCATGACCTCCATGGTCAAAAGACAGTCCTCTTCCCCGGATCGAAGGCTACTCACGCCTTGCTGTTTGGCCCAATCGAAAGGACCATGACCCCTTCTGGATCGAAGCTTCCATTCCCTCCCTGGGTCGAAACTCCATTTTCCTCGGATCGAAGGATCCCTTTTGCATTTTATTTTTGTTTTTCATAGACTTCTTTTTATCTTTTTAATTAACATTAAAATCAAAAAACACAAAAAACATTAGGCTAGTTCTTTTTCTATTAAATTAACTTTGTTAATTAACCTTTTAATTATCTTAACATTTTTTCCAAAATTAAAATTAAATAGATTTAGATTATTTTCCCAAAATAAAATAAAACAACAAAAAGATTTTATTCTTAGAATTTTTAGAAAGTTATTTTTCAGATTTGTGCGCGTTTATTTTATTGTAATTGCCTACTAGGATGTAATAGCTTAATTAAGACCCTTTACTGCTTTTATTTCCCCAATTTTTGGACATGTAAATAATCCCCCTCCCCGAAAGCCTTGTAATAGCGTAGGATTTACAATTTCCGCACTTTAAATTCCTGTATATATATTAATTGCTTAGATGTATGCTAACTAGGATTGCATGACAAGATTAACTCTTAACTTAAAATCAACAGTAGCTCACCATGACATGCAAGAATAAAATAACTTAAAATTGACACACTTGCACATGCCACTCCTAGGGTATACCTCATTTGGTTGCCTCGAATATGGTCATTAAGTATAGGATGTTTTAGAGGTCGTCCTTTTGTCCCAAGATCATAAGTTGTCTCGAAATGGTTGCCTCGATAAAAAATGATCTAAGACATTAGGATTACCACTAAAGCGTCCTAATGTTGCTTTAGTGACCACAAGTCCCTTAAATCGAATTGACCCGAAAACTCCAACGACGGTGCTACCTACTCCTTAATAGTGGGATAGCACTGTCTAAAGGAGATTTGCACAATTAAATTCCTTTTTGAGTAGGTAGAGGTTCTTAAGTACTTGCTCCTTTTAAAAACAAAACAAAAACTTTTCGCACTTACACTTTCTTCAAAAACAAAATTCTTTTCAAAACCCATAATCACAAAGAAAAGCAAACCTTTTGAAAACATAGTGAGCAAATACCTAAGAGCCCGTGGATAACCACAAACTGAAGAAGATCATTTGGAACATTTATTGAAATTATTCCACATTTGAGAAAGTATAAACTCCGTCTGAATCCTAATAAGTGCACTTTTGGTGTTCGTTCTGGAAGACTTCTGGGTTTCATTGTCATCCAGAGAGGTATTGAGGTAGATCCTGATAAAGTCAAAGCTATTCAGAAGATGCCCTTACCCAAGAAAGAAAAACAAGTAAGAGGATTCCTTAGAAGGCTGAACTATATTTCTAGATTTATATCTCATATGACTGCTACATGTGGGCCAATTTTCAAGCTTCTCCGAAAGAACCAAGGATGTGTGTGGATAGAAGATTGTCAGAAAGCTTTTGATAGCATCAAATAGTATTTACTTGAACCTCCCATTTTGATTCCTCCAGTGGAAGGAAGACCTTTGATTATGTACCTGACTATATTGGAAGATTCCATGGGATGTGTGCTTGGTCAACAAGATGAGACTGGAAGAAAGGAACATGCCATATATTATCTGAGTAAGAAATTCACAGACTGTGAATCTCGATACTCAATTCTTGAGAAAACCTGTTGTGCTTTAGCTTGGGCTGCTCTCCGTCTGCGCCAATATATGATTAACCACACCACTTGGTTGATCTCCAAAATGGATTTGATCAAGTATATCTTCAAGAAGCCCGCCTTATCTGGAAGAATAGCCCGTTGGCAGATGTTGTTATCTGAATATGACATTGAGTATCACACTCAGAAAGCAATCAAAGGGAGTATTTTAGCCGATCATTTGGCTCACCAACCAATTGACGATTATCAATCCATCAAGTTTGACTTCCCATATGAAGATGTTATGTACTTGAAAGCTAAAGATTGTGAGGAGCCATTACCTGGAGAAGGACCTGATCTCGAATCTCGTTGGGGTTTGATATTTGACGGAGCTGTAAATGCTTATGGAAATGGAATTGGAGCAATCATCATCACCCCCCGAGGTGCTCATATCCCGTTCACAGCAAGGTTGACGTTTGATTGTACGAACAACATGGCTGAATATGAGGCATGTATTATGGGTATCGAAGAAGCAATGGACCTAAGGATTAAGATTCTTGACATATACGGAGACTCGACATTGGTAATTAATCAAATGAAAGGAGAATGGGAGACTCGTCATCCTGGTTTGATCCCTTACATAGATTATGCTAGAAGACTGTTAACTTTCTTCAACAAAGTGGAATTACATCATATTCCTAGAGATGAAAACCAGATGGTTGATGCTTTAGCTACTTTGTATTCTATGTTCCAAGTGACTGATTGGAACAATGTGCCTACAATCAGAGTTATGCGCCTCGACATACCTGCTCATGTGTTCTCAGCAGAGGAAGTCACCGACGATAAACCGTGGTTCTATGCCATTAAACGTGTTCTTCAAACTCAAGAGTACCCGCATGGGGCATCCAATAAATATAGAAAGGCGTTGAGGAGATTGGCAAGTAGTTTCTTCCTCAATGAATAAGTATTATATAAAAGAAATTACGACATGGTCTTGCTCAGATGTGTATACAGACATGAAGCAGACATGTTGATGCAAGAAGTACATGAAGGATCCTTTGGCACTCATGCCAATGGACATGCAATGGCTAAAAAGATGTTGAGGGATGATTACTATTGGATGACGATGGAATCTGATTGCTGCAAATATATGAAGAAATGTCATAAATGCCAAATTTATGCAGATAAAATACATGTGCCACCGACTCTCCTCAATGTTATCTCTTCACCTTGGCCTTTCTCCATGTGGGGCATCGATATGATTGGGATGATTGAACCTAAAGCTTCAAATGGTCATCGTTTCATCTTAGTGGCCATCGACTACTTTACTAAATGGGTGGAAGCAACATCATATGCTAATGTAACCAGACAGGTGGTAGTCAGATTTATCAAGAATCAAATCATTTGTCGATACGGCATCCCGAGCAAGATCATCACTGATAATGGTTCGAATTTGAATAACAAAATGATGAAAGAGCTTTCTGAAGAGTTCAAGATCGAACATCATAATCCTTCTCCCTACAGGCCAAAGATGAATGGGGTTGTTGAAGCTGCTAATAAGAACATCAAAAAGATTATCCAGAAGATGGTGGTAACTTATAAAGATTGGCATGAAATGCTTCCGTTTGCTCTACATGGGTACCATAATTCAGTTCGAACTTCAACAGACACAACCCCATTTTCCCTAGTTTATGGCATGGAAGCAGTACTCCCCGTGGAGGTCGATATCTCGTATATGAGAGTTTTGATGGAAGCTAAACTTTCTGAGGCTGAAGGGTGTCAAAGTAGATATGATCAGCTGAATTTAAATGAAGAAGGCTTTTGATAAGAAGGTTCGACCACGCGAATTCAGAGAAGGTGACCTCGTGCTCAAGAAGATATTATCTTTCCAACCTAATTCTAGGGGCAAGTGGGCTCTGAATTATGAAGGACCGTATGTCGTTAAGAAGATTTTTTCTGGAGGCGCCATGATTCTCACAAATATGGATGGTGAAGAACTCCTACACTCCATGAACGCCGATGCAGTCAAGAAGTATTTCGCCTAGGTTTGAGTTGACAGTTCGCTAAGTTGAAAACCCGAAGGGGCAGCTTAGGCAGGTTTTTGGTCAAACCAGTCATGGCATTTGAGCATATCTCGGAATTCGAAGTTGTTAGGGAGAATAATGATCATTGTTTTTGTGTAACCTTTTTCTTTCATGTACCATTTCCCAAACTTTTGTAAACCGTTGGAGTCGCATTATTAGCGAACTACCATCTCATTAATGAAATTTGAGCATTTATCTTGTTGTGGCCAAATTCTAGCTTTTATGGCAATATTTGAAACAAAGTTAAAAAGTATTTCTATTTTGAAATGTGTCATGAATACTGGAAGGAATATTAACAGTTGCTCCGAGGATGGTTAAGCCATGAAATGCAAAACAATACAGTAATTCATCCTTGCATGATGAACGTGTTTTCTTTCAAAATCATCATGAGGTGTTGGTTGTGTAAACTTGCGTTTCTAGTAGAGTACTAAACTTGTTGACTCCCCAGCAATTCCGATTAAGCTTTGTTTCGGTTATCTCTAATTGAGCAAGTTTCTGAAGTGTCGTACATTTTGTTGTCATGTCAGTGGTCTATTGGTGATTAGAAGATTGGATCTGAATACCTTTCTCCCCAGAAAGACTTGAGCCTTGTAGTATGATACGCTCTGACGTTGCCTTTTGTTCCAGTTCCGGTTATCTTCCGTCTCTTTGAGATTGGCCGAGTATCTAATTATTTTGTGATATCTTATCATCTTCAAATTATTTCCTCTATATGTTTGTCAGCATAACATTCATTTATTCATTTACACTTATATCATGCATGCATATTTACATTTGTAAGGTGATATGGGGGTCATATACCTTGTTTATGTTTATTTAAACAGCATACCTGTTCTTTCCAAGTAGAATTTTAACTTAGGCAGAAAATGTGCTTCCTTTCTAATTCCCCAGCTGAGCTAATCCTCGTGGATGAATTTTTGATTTAGCCTTCCATGTCCATCTCTGGATAGGGTGAATCCCCAATTGGGATTATTTTCTCATTGGGTGGAGTCTTGTTTGACTGTCTTCTTTTTGGCTTATTCCTGGATTGAGTTTTGTCTCTTGCATAGGCTATCTCGTGGTTTTCTCCATGCAAGGAAACCTAGATGAATGGTGCATTTATTTTGCGCATGTAAGTATCTAATCTCCTCAGGAAGGATCTACTCATGGTTTACTTTGAAGAATAATTTTATTCCCTGGCAGTGTTATTACAACTTTCTTCTGAAACATCTTTGGAAAACGACAAGCGGCGGTCTCTTCATGAGCAACTTGTGCGTTATTGACATCTTTGGAAAACGACAAGCGGCAGTCTCTTCATGAGCAACTTGTGCGTTATTGACATCTTTGAAAAACGACAAGCGGCAGTCTCTTCAGGAGCAACTTGTGCATTATTGACATCTTTGGAAAACGACAAGCGGCAGTCTCTTCATGAGTAACTTGTGCGTTATTGACATCTTTGGAAAACGAAAAGTGACGGTCTCTTTATTTGAGCAACTTGGGCGTATAGTTTTCTTGGAAGACAGCAAGTGGCAGCTTCTTTATTTGAGTAGCTTGTATGTTATAGACGTCCTTTGAAGATAACAAGTGGCGGCCTTTTTATTTGAGCAGCTTGTGCATTTATTGATATCCTTTAAAGATAGCAAGTGGTAACTTTTGTATTTGAGCAGCTTGTGTATCTCCAACCATATACTATTTCAGCATCAAACAGCATCTCTCCAGAAAAGTCCCATAGAGAAGTTTGTTATGAAATCTCTACCTTCAGAAGTCGGTAGTTCACTATTAGCAAAAGTTGATACATCTTTGTCTATCTTTGACCTTGAGTTGTGAACTCACCATCATCTTGGGTCAATAATCTTTTTTTTAGTGACCTATGCAAGGCATTTTTCTTTGTTAGGGTCAGAAGTTGTCTTCTCTCAAATTCTATTCTCCGTTAAGAGTCTATCATTCGAAGTCGATCGCTCATTTCCCCAGTAGTGTATAATCTCTGTTCCTGTGGATTATTTGTGATCGGTTTCTCCAACATTATTTTGTCTCGTACAGTATCATTCTCCATAAAGTTAAATACTACATTCATATCATAAACATAATGGCGGTATCTTAGGGGAAAAATTGCGTATTATGTATTTAAGTACCTTCAATCTCGTCGAGACGAAGATTTTAATCTTCATATCTCCGGATAGAATAATCTTAAATAGGGGCAGCTGTCATACCCCAATTTTTGACCTAAGATCCCTGCTTCATTTGCATTGTTTTATATATACATCAAGGTCACAGAATATGGTAGGTTCCGAATGTTTCGCTTTCGAGCTTTGACTGTGTGGAGATTATCAAGTGTTGTGAGCATTTTATCTTATGAATGACTAACCACTAATCAAGCACGAAGTGTATGTTTTATTGTTTTGTTTTCATGTGCAGGAAATAGGTCTAAAAGAAGAACATCGGACGTCGTACATCAATCAGGGTTTCGAGTCTCGGGGCAGAAATGCGGTCGATCGTTAATTCTCAAAGGCTGGTTCATCAAAGAATTTCAGAGAATTGTGTGTTTATTTCCACACTCTGTCCAACAGATGGTCTCAAGTGTCTCTGAAATTTTTCAGAAAAGAATAGTCGAAGTTTTACCGTCTTTGGTTCATGTGTGTTTCACATTATTCTAAAATACAAGAAAACCAAGTTGTGCCCGTCATTTTCGATCACTTCGACCAAAAGTCATCTGCAAATTTTCTCATGACGCGGGGTGAATTTCGTCAAAATGGGATAATTAAATTCAAAACCGTTCTAGAAGAATTTATTCAGAATACTTGGATTTTTCTTTATTTAAATTCAAGCGATAATTAAATAGGAGCTACCAAGAGATCTCATTCAAGAATAATCATTTATCGCATGAAATGTTTATTCAAGATTATTTTGTGCGATTATTTTGGTGGATTTACATTATGATTATTTGAACACACATGAAGCATTTATTCAAGAAGATATTGGGAAAAGGAATTCGATCCAATTAATCGTTCATCACATGATTAATTACATGAGGATTTCTATTTGATTACAAAATCAATTCATGTGATTCATTTGGATCTCTATTACAAAATTCAAGATTAAAGTCTAAGACTTGTATTATTATTTATTCATTATTCAACAATTTATTCAAGTATTGTTCAACTCTTTCCCAATTCAAATGGAAGACCTTGATTTTTTATCAAGACATATCAAGATTCATTTTCATAATGAAGATTCAAAGTTATTTATGGTTACAAGGGAATTGAGAATATATTGAAGAATACATGTTCATTCATGTTACAATTTATTTGGATTTATTGTTACAAAGTTACAAAAGAAATACAAATTTTGTACATGAAAATCAAACTATTATTCTTGCTACAAAACAGTCCCAATGCTGCCCATATTCCAGCACTATATTAATCCAATAATAGTCCAAATTTTTAGTGTAATGCTGTCCATTTTCTCCAACCTTGATTCAACAAAGACCATGCCAAGCTGCTGTCCAAATCTGCCCTGCAAAACACTCCAGAATGCAGCCCATAAGACAAAAATCTGCACCTTTTGCTGCTACGAAAAACAGTTTACAAAACTCCAAATGTTGCACTAAAATGGATACTTCAAAAAGCTATCCCATAAAACATCAAAACAGGGCCTAGAATAGTTCAAACCTCTACTATTTTTCCCCCTAAAACCCCACACATTTCACTATAAATAGAGGCTTTCATCAACACAAAAAGGAGACAAGAAGAGAAATCAAAAATTCAGCAAGAGGGTGAAAACAAAAAAAAAAGAGTTTTGTTCCAAAATTCAGCAAGAGGGTGAAAATAGAAAAAGAGAGTTTTGTTCCAAAATTCAGCTAGAGGATAAAAAACAGAAAAGATAGTTTTGTTCCAAAAAACTCAATAGAGAGAAAAATCAGAAGAACATAGCAAACTCAAGGAGAAAAACTTACTATCTTTTAGAAGCCCCATCGAAGAGGCTCCAATAGGTATTGTTTTCTTCTTCCTCTCTATCTACTTCTGTATATATTCATGTTTGAATCATCTTCTACGCCATTTTTCTGCCATACGATGCTTGCCTCATCATTGCTTTCTTTGTTGTATTTTCTTTGAGTTGCTGCATTTTTTAGCATTTAAATTTGTTTAGGATTCATAGTAATCATAATAATATGGATGAAACGTACGAAAATAACCGTACCGTATTTTATTAGCCCGTTTCAACTTTCTTTGACTTCTTCAAATGCGAACACTTCGCCATCTGTATGTCATATATAAGCCAATTATTATCAGAAACCATCATTTCCTAATAACTCAGTGTTGTACCCCAAAATTTGCCCTCCCATATTTCTCCATACATTCCAAGTAAGGTCCTTAAATTGCTCAAGGAAGTCCAAGGGTTGACCAAACAAACTCTCTCCTAAGGCAGTCTACCTCAAATTAGGGTTTTAGTTTGCATCGAGATGTTTGAGTCCAAAGGATCCCAAATTCTCACCATTGTCCTAATATGTTCTCAAGATCATCCATGTCAAGTTTCAAGCCTTGCAGAGGAAGTTTGCTCAGTCGATTGCTCAAAGGCTTGAAAATCGACTATGTTAGGGCAAAAGTTAACTGTGTCCTATATACACTCAAACTTCAAGATTTTTGGTCAAAATCTTCATTTTGAAGTATTATTCATCATTTGATCAAGGTTTGATCATGATTCATCAAGGATTGCTCACAATTCATCAAAACCCAAAAGTTGCTAAATTAGGGTTTTGCAGGAAAAGTTAACTCAACTTTGACCAAGCATAGCTTTCTCATACTTTATCAAAAATGACTCATCCAAAGATCATTTTGAAGAGGATGTGATCCCCTACAATCCATATTCAGCTCCCAAGTTCAAAATATGCACTCGCAAGAATATATGAATTTGGACATTATAGGTCATTTTGAAAAGTCAACAAAAACACATTTTTTGTCAAAGCTTAATACATGAAGATGGAAGAATCAATTGAGATGAGAGAAAACAGGTTGCTTAGAGGAAATCTTAAGCTTTCTAAAAAGTCAAAGAACACATCTCTAGGGTCAAAATTGAAGGAGTTATGCATTGGTGAAGTTGACCCTTTTTGCAAAATTGCCAAAAGTCAAATATGCCCAAAATTGTAATTTTTGTCAAATGGGCCCACCTTTTTGTGCTTGCATTGAGTTTGTAACATGATCCACGACCCATGATCCTTCCCAATTGTCTTTATTTTATTTTTATCATTTATTTTGATTTTTATTTCAATTAAATCAAATAAAATCATGAAAATATCAAAACTAATCAAAGCTTAAGATTTTGTGCATGTTTAGGCCTCTTATACAGCTGGAAGAAGAATCAAATCGTGCAAGCTTCATTTGGACACAAAAAGATTGGATTTGGCTTGATTTGGAAAGATTTACATAAGGATCAAATCATGATTCAATCATCTTAATTGAGGAAGATTTGAAACAAGTTGGTAACCCTAATTCGTTCTAGGGTACATATAGAACAAGTGCAGATCAAAAACAAGCACAATGGAGGCGTGAAAGGCACAAAGCAAGTTTCAAAAAAATTGGAAAAAAGTGGCACACTGATTTCTAAGTTACAGGTCAATTTAGAGCATCCTAAGCATCTCAAACATTTGCTGGACATCCCAGGAACGTATTGCAATCATTAACCAGACTCCTAACGCCCAGAATTGCGCTGTAAGTATCCCACAACTTCCATGCTTTTTTGAAATCATATATTATAATCTTGGCACTTTTGGCATGATTTGTTTACATATTTTGAATCCTTGAATCATTTGCAAGCTAATGGTAATAGCCAATTGTATTTTTATTGGCTATACAGCAAGTTGCCATGTTTAGGGTTTTAGTTTCATTTTTAGGGGTTTTGCTTGCAGGAACAATTAGCCATGGATAGTGGTACCATGATGCTCATGAGGTTGCAACGAGTTAATTGGTACCACTAGTATTGATTTATCATGCGTGCATAGAATTTTGGAGGATCACAGGGTTGTACCTACGCCCAGATGACTGTAGGTAAAAGTCAGAACTTTTACCAATGGAGGGAGGAAGAAGAAGGGTGGCGTGGAACTCCCTGATTTGCCTATTCAAAATTCACGCGTTTTGTAATGTATTATTTTGTTTTTCCAATATAATAATTGTTTGTTGTTCCATATACAAGAGAACAAGCCACCTCAGATGGTCAGCGTGTGTTGTGAAAGTGCCAAAGGGCCTGGGTTCGATCCCCAGGTACCCCCATTTGTTCAATATTATTTTGCCTTGTATGTTCATGTGTGTAGGCTTCTTATATGACCATCTTACGCCATCATCCTTCAACCACCAGATCTCCAGCATGCCAGATCCAACGCCTATCACATGGAGGTCCACAGTACACCCTAGTCAAGCAAGCGCATGAGATCATGAAAAGTCAAAACGGACCAAGATTTATTGGGCCCTGAAACTGCTATTGGAACCCCCTGTTTGCTAGCACAACCAGGCCCATTTTCTTTATTTTCTTACATTTATTTTATTTATTTATTTTGTTTAAATTATTTTCTAACACAAATTAATTCTTTTTTTTACAAAACTCATAAAATCAATTTTCACAAATTTAGATTTAGGTCTTATTTTTATCAAATTTAATTTAATAATTAGTTAAATTTAATTTTAGGGTAATTCTAATCTTTTTGTAAATAATTTAAAATCAATTAGAAAATTAGGTTTTGTTCTTGATTTAATTTTTAATTCTTTTCTCAACAAAACAAAAATACAAAAAATAGTTAATTTAATTATTTTTCTTAAATAAAATTAATTAGTCATTAGGCTTTCTTTATTTATTCAATTAAATTCTATTTTTCTCAAAATAATCAAAAAACAACAAATATGAGTTTTCTTTCAATTAGGTTTAGACGGGGTCAAAACCCTAATTTCTCTTATTCTCGATTCATCGCACGTATTTACTATTTATTACCATATTAATGTAACTGCTTACAGTATGTAATAGCTTAATTAGGATTTTCTTTTATCGTTTTATGGTTTTTGGCTATGTAATTAATCCCCCTCCCCGAAGCCTTGTAATAGCGTAGTTTTATTTCTCGCATTTTAATTTTCGCAAATATTAACTGTTAGATGTATGATAATAGGATTGCATGACAAGACTATATGTTAATTTTAAAATGGTTAGCAAACCCTAAATGTGCAAAGATAATAACTTGAAATCAAATCACTCGCACATGCGCACTCCTAGGGTATACTCTCACTTCAGTTGCCTTCGGTAAACGGTCATTAAGTATAGGGTGTTTTAGTGGTTGCCCTCTTGTCTAAATAAAGATCAAATGTCCCGTTCGGAAATATTTTCCTCTGAAATGTTGCCTCAGAAAGGTTACCTCGGAAATGTTGCCTCAAATATGATCTTAAGACATTAGGTTTATTACTAAGACGTCCTAACATTGCTTTAGTGGTCGTACGTCCCTTTCGAATTGACCCTTATAACTCCAACGACGGTGCTACCTACTCTTTAATAGTGGGATAGCATTGTCTAAAGGAAACAAGAAAATAAACATTCTTTTTTCGAGTAGGTAGATGCTAGTAGGTACTTGCTCAAAATCAAACTTTTTTTTCACACTTACACTTTTCCAAACAAAGTTTTCAAAAACACTTCGTAACACTCTTGAGGACTGATACAAGGGTTAAAACAAAGTAAAACAAAACTTTTCAAAACACACAAACACAGAAGCAATTTTTAAAATGATGAGCAAGTACCTAAGAGCCCGTAGAAAACTACGGATAGAAAGGGTGCTAATACCTTCCCTTTCTATAATCTACCCCCCGTACTCAAAATCTTGAAAAAGGAATTTTTCTGTGCTTTTTTCCTTTCCAGTTGGATAAAATAAAAGTCGGTGGCGACTCTTGCTTACCGCGACATTTTGCAAACACAAACGCAAAGCGCAAACCAGCATTTTCCAAAACAGTCTGGTTCTGCCACCGTATCACAGAACTGGCAACTCTGCTGGGGAAGGATAAGTGAGGTATACCTTAGGATCTAGTTTATCCTAATTGCTTCTCTTGTTTGTTTTGGTTACTTTACTTTTAAAGGTTTTTGTATTGGGAGTTACTATAGATCCTAACCCGGATCTGGGGACACCTTTTAGGTAAGTAATAATAAACTGTGAGGGAACTGTACAACATAGACTGATACGGCTTAAGTAGTAGCTACGTTGATGTGGCACATTGGTTGGTCAGGTATCCCTTGTGTAGAAACAAGGAGAATACGGGGTTGCTATGTGTGTCGTTAAACATCAACTGACCTTAGAACCCTTAATAGACCAACTTGGCCAGTAGGAAGTAGTGAGATAGCCGGTGTTGTACCCCAAAATTTGCCCTCCCATTTCATCAATATTTTCTCACCACAAGACCCTTGGAGCTCAAGATCCAGTTAGGGTTTGCTCTGCTCAAGACTCCTCCTTGCACTGTTAACCCAAATTAGGGTTTGAGTTTGCACAAAGATGTTTTGACCTAAAATGCCCAAAGTGACTTTCATGCTTCATGTTGGACTCACAAGTTTATCCATACCAAGTTTCAAGCCTTGATTCAAATCTTTGCCCAGTCAATTGGACAGTTGACCTAGAAATCAGCTGTATTGGGGGAAAAGTCAATTGTGGTCAATTGACAGTCAAACCTCATGAAAATTTGACCCACATCAACATTATGAACTCATATGAACCATTTGGTCAAGTTTGGATCACAATTCCACCAGAAATTTGATCAGATCACCAAAAGGGCAAAATGGTCATTTTTAGGGTTTTGACTGCACAAAGGAAATTTTTGACTGTTTGACCTAGCCAATGGCAAACCAAGCTCACATATGGACTCAAGGACTCAATGGCATTGTCTTTACATGTTCAATAAATTCAAAAGATCCCAAATGCACAAGATTGACAGATGAATTTTCCAGTCAACTGAGCCAAATTTGACTGTATACTGAAAAATCAAACTTTGACTTTTTGGTCAAAATCAAGTGTCAAGATTCATTTTTCATCAAGACATGTCAAATTGTGAAACTTGTTCATCAAGAAATCAAAAATTACAAATTAGGGTTTAAAATGAAGAATTTTCATAACTTAGAATTTTTCTAAGTTATGAAAATTCCTAATTTCTTCCTAACTTTGTCCCATCTTTTCATCAAGATACATTTGGATTCAAGCAAAACTCAAAACATGAAAGTTGTAGTCCATTGCAAACTCTACAACTTTGATTCACAAAGTTTCCTCAAAAGAAGCTTGTAGCTCAAG
Organism: Vicia faba; assembly: GCA_948472305.1. Classification (NCBI taxonomy): domain Eukaryota; kingdom Viridiplantae; phylum Streptophyta; class Magnoliopsida; order Fabales; family Fabaceae; genus Vicia; species Vicia faba. The sequence continues at coordinate 807,537,145 of OX451737.1, forward strand.
TTATGATTTTTGGAACAAGGGTGCAAAACATTCTTAACTTAGAAAAATTTTGACCTATTTTAGGCAGGATTTTTGCCTAACTTCATGGCCACTTTTCACATGGTTCCACTTAGAATCTCAATTTTCATTACAAATATGGATTGTATTACACATTCCAAGCTTTCCAAATTGTCCAAGAACTTCTCAAACACCCTTGTGGTTAGGGAGAATCGATTTTGTGAAGATGGGCAAAAGTCACTTTGTTCATAAGCCATGTACATGTTCATAACTTGTGCATTTTTGAAATCAGCATGTGCAAGCTAGTTACAGGCCTCTAATCTCATTTACACTTAATAATTAAATGCCAATCCATTGTGTTCTAGCATTATTTTGTGCATTTGGACATTACATGAAGAATTAAGCCATATTTGGAAAAAGTGACTTATCTATTCTTGTAAAGTATGGCTTTATGTCAAAACATGAATCAAATAAGTACAATGAAAATCTCTGAGGCACAAGTTATTGAACTAATCCCACTGATCAAGACTAACTTTGCAGCTTGTTTAGGGGGCCTGCATAAGCTTGTAAACCAACTTGGCATTTTTAACTTAAGATAGAAGCAACTTTGCAAACACAACAACAACACACATTTCTGTCAACACAAGCCTAAGCAAACATTGTGAACATTTTCAAAACATCAAACCAGACCTAAAACACGAACCAACCAAGTTTCAAACCTTCTCATTCATCAAAACACAGTTTTGTGGCAAAACAGGGCACCTGCTGCAGATTGAGGTCCACAACTCAATCCTTTCGTGCGCCTTGGCCAAAACCAGTTCAAACACACTCCCTACCACCTATACAAACTATCCCAAGCATTGGACACGAACTGTAACATCCCTAACATCATTTGCCATTTTCACTTTTCTCTCTTGCAGGTTGACTTCTGTAGCTTGATTCAGCAAGATTCAAAGCAAGCTAAGCATAGAGGAAGCATCCCTGGACCTCAAGCAAGTTGTACAAGTCCTCACATTGCACTGAAAGTACCTCCATTGTCGTACACGAATCAAGCTGAACAGGTAATTTTTTGAACTTCTATCTCTCTATCCAGGCATAGTTAGGTTTAAGTTTGTGAAGAAAACATGTTCTAATCATAGCCCTGAAGCCATCCATATAGTTACTTTTCATTTATATTATGTGTGCTAAGAGTATTTTGAATCTGAACATCTGAAAAAATCTAGGTCAGGAATTGGGGGAGAAGAAATTCTCTCTCATTTCTGAGAGTTAGATTAATTTTTTTATATGTTTAGAATCGTGGCTTCAAGCTCTACAGGTTTCATGTTTTAAGTTTTTGTTAAAAATCAAGGAATCAGAAGTTAGCAGGGACAAGGCAAAACGCGCGCATTTTTGTGTTTGAAGGTGCTGGAGGTTGAAGACAACCACCTTTGGGCTGGGCCTGGTCCTTTTTTCTGTTTGCACCCCATTTTTCCACATACACCCCCTTGGCCCATTGTGTTTATTTTTATCATTTTTTGACTTTTTCTTTTTATTTATGACTTATTATTTTTTGCCAAAATATAAAAAATATTAAAAACATTTTTTCAACCATTTTTGCATTTTATTTGGATTTTTGTTTGTTTTATTTGAATTTATACATATAAATAACATATATATCCTTTTATTTAAAATACAAGAATAATACAAAAAACCTTTTATTTTCTGATTTTATTTTTATTTTATCTTTTGAAAACATTTTCTAAAAAAATATACTTTTTTTTTTGTAAATAATAAGTATTTTTATTTTTTGTATATATTTAATATATTTAATACATAATATATATATATATATATATATATATATATATATATATATATATATAAATATATATATATATATATATATATATATATATATATATATATATATATATATATATATATATATATATATATATATATATATATATATATATATATATATATATATATATATATATATATATATATATATATATATATATATTTAGAATATTTAGGATAAAAATACAAAAATAATACATTTTTATTTTTATTAATATTTGACCTCAAAAATCACTTTTTACAATATATTTCCTTTTTTATTTATTTTTTGTATATAATTAATAAACATTGTATATATTAAATAATAAATACCTTTTATTTGCAAAATTAGGGTTTTGCCCTAAAACATGAAAAATATCCAAAATTATTCATTTTTATTTTTGTTTATTTGTCACATGAAAAATACCTTTTTACATACATATGAAAATCATTTTTGCATCTTGCATATTTATTTTATTTTATTTAATTATTGTGCAATTAAATAATTTGAATATTCAATTTGGATGTAATAGTTTAGATTTAATTTTTCTTGCTAAATATCCCCATTTGAACATTTGTACCCCCCATCCCATAATTATGTTGTAATAGTTTAGGATTTTAAATTTCGCATTTAAAAGCTTTCTAAATATACCATGATAGACTTAGGGTTTGGATGCAAAAAATCAACCAAATAGCTTGACCTAATTCAAAGATAACAAAGCATGAAAATGGACAACACCAATCACACTTGCACCCCTAGGGTTACTCCACTTGTTGCCTTCAATAATGGGCCATATTGCATGTTGGGTGTTTTTGGCAAAACAAAACAACTTCAAATGATCATAGTCCCTCGATGACGCTTTCGAAAGTTGCCTAAAAATGATCAAGTCCCTTAAAGGAAAAAGTTTCCAAAGACACTTGGCACCAATGCAATCATGGTCTAAACGATGACCCGCGCCCGTCCCGCTCACATCCTAACACAAGATTGTCCACCAAATACAATGGTGGAAAAAATTGTTAAAAGGGTTAAAACATAGCAAAGATCTTTGAGAAATTTAGGGTAGATAGCTCTTGGTTACTTGCCAACTTGCAAAACAAAAACACTTGCCTATTTTTCAAAACCACACATCACAACACACTTTCAAAACAACTTTCAAAAACATTGAAAATTTTCAAAAGACATACACCTTTGTATACATCCAAACATGGGTCATTACAAAGGTTGCCACCACATTGGCCTCTTTTCAAAACATTTTCAAAACACACACAAAGCACCATTTCAAACAATTGAAAATTCAAGGCAAGTGATCTAAGCAAGTAAATAAGAGCCCATGGATAAACCATGGATAGAAAGGGTGCTAATACCTTCCCTTTCTATAATCTACTCCCCGAACCCAAGAAAACATCTCAAAGGTTTTTGCTGTGCTTTTTAACCTTTCCTTAGGATAAAATAAAAAGTCGGTGGCGACTCTTGCTCAACCGAAACATTTGCGAAAACAAACGCAAAACCTCAAGTAAGTTCTCCCACCGTATCACAGCCGGCCTCAGTGTAAAGCTGAGAACTGGTTGATACTCGATGCTACACTCATTGAGACCATACTCTCGAGATAGTTCCGGCTGTAAGAAAAGATTGTGTGAGTTGAAACCATGACCGATGGAGGATGGTCAGTGATATTGAGAACCCCTAGAACCCGGTTACTATTTCTAGGACAGGTTGAAACCAACTAAACTTTAAGAGAGTAGTACCTAGACCTCATGCAAGCCTTAAACTTAAGGGATATTATGTGACTTGTTTGCCTTTGCCATGTCTGTTATCTGTTATACCTGTTGTTTATTTTACCATGACATCATGCATCATAACATGGCATGCATACTTTATTATACTAACCATTTCAGAGACCGAGGGGATTTATCTTTGTTCTGTTTTGCAGATTATGGCTTCCATGCGCAAAAACACCATTCGAGTTAAATTTGTGCAAATACCTGCTCAACTCAAAGAGTTAGCCTCAAAAGTTTCCGAGACTTCTTCCTTCATTAAGATACATGGCCAGCTTCTTAGCTTGGTTACCTCAAAGTTTGATGAGTAGATGATGAGTGTGCTTTTCCAGTTCTTTGATCCTGTGCATCATTGTTTCAACTTCCCAGATTATCAGCTAGTTCCCACTTTGGAAGAGTTTTATCACTTATTGGGCATATACATCCTTGAGCAGATGCCTTTCACAGGCATGGAAGAGACTCCTAGACCAGAAGACATTGCCTCTACTCTACATCTAAAGAAGGCTGATGTAGTATCCAATTGGGAGACACGAAGCGGGGTTGAAGGTTTCTTAGCCAAGTTTTTGATGGATCAAGCTCAGTTATTCTGGGATAACTTGGATTTCCAGGATTTCGAAGACATCCTGGATCTCCTTATCTACGGTTTGGTTCTATTCCCGAATCCGGATTCTTTTGTGGATGTTAATGCGGTTAAGATCTTCCTGTCTTGCAATCATGTGCCTACTCTGTTGGGTGATATCTTACATGCCCTTTACACTCGTGCCGTGCGAAGAAGAGGGACTCTCATGTATTGTATGTCGTTGCTGGTGAGGTGGTTTATTTCACACCTCCCCAAGTCTGTGTTGAAGAATGAAGAGGGTTTGGAATGGTCTTACATGTTGATGTCACTTGCCCATACAGACATTCTTTGTAGTTCCAAGGCTATGGAAAGCACTGTTGTCATTGATTGTTATGGGGGATACCCTAATGACCCGTTGCTTGGAATCAGAGGGGGTATAACCTACAATCCCTGCCTAGCTTTACAACAGTTTGGTCGTGCTCGGAGAGATGGTCCTCATGAGCTACTTCTTACAGATATTGCCTTTGACTACAAGGAGGATGTTGACGAGCACCGCCGACGGTTCATACGAGCTTGGGGCATGGTAAACAGATCTGACCCTCAAGAGCTAGGACCAATGACTTCTCTCCCTATGCATCCCTATCTCCAGTGGGTCCGAGCTCAAGCCCAGAAGCTTGGGATGCCCTATGAAGCTGTGTTTCCAGTGATTGTTGAGCCTACTAATGAAGAGGGCATTCCTTATACAGTCCTTTATTCCTACGTGCCCACTGATCTTGGGGCATTGAAGAGATCCTGGATTCAGCTAAAATAGGAGAGGGATACCTACCGAGAAAAGTATCATGAGCAAGAAAGGAAGGTCTTGAAGCTCTCCAGGCAACTCGAGAATGAAAGAACGAGCAATGACTATGTCAGCACAAAGGGGAAGCGTCCATGGGATTTCTGATTTTGCTTTTTCTAGTTTAGATTTGTTTTCCATTTATTTCTTTGTAACGCCTCAAAGGCATTGTTGAACATTTTTACAAGATAATATAATAAAGTTTGTTTTATTTTTTGTTTGCAAATTTAAATCTCCCAAAGTCTTTGAAATCATTACATACGCATCCCATTATCATGCACACCATTACAGGTACCATTACAGGTACCATTGAGATGGCCTGTAGCTTGGAATTAGATTTGCACTTTTTCTTTGAAATTTTGAAGTTTGTTTTGCCTCTTTCACGACTGCTCAACCTCTTCTCTTGCCATGAATTCCTTCTGTATATGTAATGCAACACATTAGGTCAACAAAAACGAATTGAATCTTGCCCATTATGAAGATTTGATTTGGTCTTACATGGCATATGATATCTTTCCAAATTTGCTTCAATCCAATCTTTTTCAACCCAAATCAATCTTGCACGAATTGGTCATCCTTCTAGCTGTACATATACTCAAAAGATGCACAAAAAATCCAAGATTTGGTTTGATTTTATTATTTTACCATTTAATTTGATTTATTTTGATTTAAATAAATAATAAATCAAAATAAATGATAAAAATAATAAAATAAAAGGTGGAAAAGCTCAGGGGTCGTGGGTCCTATTAGAAACATGTTTCAAACAAGAAAACATGGGCCCCTTTGGGAAAAAATGCAAATTTGATCAATGTTGACTTTTGGCAATTTTGAAAAAAAGGTCAACTTGGCCAATGCATAACTCTCTCAATTTTGACCCTAGAGAGGTGTTCTTAGACTTTTTAGAAAGCTTAGGATGTCCTCTAAGCACCCCTTTTGGTATCATCTCAATTGAGTCTTCCATGTTCATGTATGAAGCTTTGATCCAAAAGGTGTTTTTGTTGACTTTTCAAAATGACTTATAATGTCAAAATTCATATCTTTTTGTGAGTGCATATTTTGAACTTGGGAGCTGAAGATGAATTGTAGAGAATTTCATCCTCTTCAAAATGAGCTTTAATGGGTCATTTCTGATAAAGCATGAGAAAGTTATGTTTGGTCAAAGTTGAGTTTACTTTTCCTACAAAATCCTAATTTAGCAACTTTTGGGTTTTGATGAATTATGAGCAATCCTTGATTAATCATGATCAACCCTTGATCAAATGATGAATGATACTTAAAAATGAGGATGTTGACCAAAAATCTTGAAGTTTGAATGTATATGGGCCACAGTTGACTTTTGACCTAGCACAGTCGATTTTCAGGCCTTTGAGTAATTGACTGAGCAAACTTCTTCTGTAAGGCTTGAAACTTGTTATGGATGATCTTGAGAATATATTAGGACAATAGTGAGCATTTGAGTCCTTCGTGGTTCATATATCCAGATGAAAAATGAAACCCTAATTTGAGGTAGACTGCCTTAGGAGTGAGCTTGTCTGGTCAACTCTTGAACTTCCTTGAGCAATTTGGGGACCTCACATGACATTTGTTGAGAAATATGGGAGGGCAAATTTTGGGGTACAACACGATCTATACAGTTTTTCTAGAAATTAAAATGTAAAAGAATAAATAAAAAGAAATTAAGGACAAATTAAAACCTAAAATTCTAAGTTAATGTTTTTGGTGTTTTTTTGTAGAAAATAATTTTAAGTTAATTAAAAAAACCTAATTCTAACTAATTTTAATAATAAAAAAGTTAATTAACTTAATTTATTAATAAATGAAAAAAATTCAAAAATTCAGTTACTAACTAAAACAAAAACCTAATCCTAATTTGTTAAAAAAATAGTTAATTAAAGGGTTAATTACAAAGAAAACCTAAAATCTAATTGTTTTCCTAATTTGCAGGAAAAAAAGTTAATTAATTAAATTAAATAGTTAATAAAAAAAGAGTTAATAATAAATAAAAAACTTAAAACCTAAATTAATTAGGGTTTGTAAAAAAAGTTAAGTTTGCCAATTAATAGGATTTTTGATTTAAATAAAATTAGAGTTTATATGAATTTAGGGTTTTTAAGGAAGATATTAAGGAGAAAGAAATGAGGCAAAAAGGGTTAAAAATAAGCAAAATTATACATATTGCTAGGGGTGGGTGTTGAACCAAAAATTAATTTAAAAACTAAAATTAGATTAAAAAAACCTTAAAATTAATTATTCGAGTTTATTATGAAAAATCAAAGGTTTGTGAAAAATGTTAGGTTTTATGATAAAGGTTTTAAACAGAAAGAATGAAAATAGGTAAAGGATAAATAGAAAGGAAGAAAACCAAAACCAATAGGGGTGGTTGTTGAACTCACGCCCTTAGCCACCTCAGGTTTCCTGCCTCGTTATGCATTGGTGGTTGTTCTATTTTGGCCTCAGTCTTTTGTAATAATCCTGCATAAGACCCTGTCTAAATCTGCAATGTTGAATCTCATGAAAACATTAAATAAATTACTATATCATGAAATACAAATAAAGAAAATATATAAAATTTTGTAATGCTAAAACCGATATGACATGTATGAATGCTTCTACACCCTTTTGATCATGGAGATAAAACCAGCCTTACCCTTACTGAAGAAGTAGTGAGGTGTGGGTTTGTAACAAGGATGTCTTGTTTGTAGTGAGATGGGGGCTTGTTATAAGGATTTCAAGGTTTTTAGGGTTCTTGAAAGAATTTGATATTTTGACAGGGGTGTAGCAAATGTTTTTTTCGTTTGTCGTTTGTGTGAAAAGAATGAAATTATATAATGGAAATTAGAGAAAAAAACAGGCTTTGAATGTGCAATTAGGCCTCCAATAACCACAAGCAATAGTGCAAATTTTTATTCACTTGAGTCTGTCACGTTCTAGGCTAAATCGCAGGGGTTTAAGTGCAATATTTGAAGTTGAAATGTGAAAACAAAATGTAGCCGACATCGAGAACTAACTCCTGTCTGAAAACAGGCTCAATCAAATAAACGATGAATTAGTTATGAATTTTTTAAATTTTGGCTCAGACAAACTTATTTTGGGCTCCAGTGTCAACTCTGACACGTTTTTCAATAAAAAGCTGGTATTGATCGGAGCATAACCCGATCTCAACTTTGGTAGCAAATTTGTAGATCTATGAGTCAGTGACCTTGTGTAAAAAGATGGGCCCAATTCAATAAAAATTGACTGAGTTATGAATTTTCGAAGTTTCGACCCATATGAAATAATATTCAGCATTCAGGATTTTCAGCGCGTCACGTGCACTCTGAGCAAACAACAAAGGCCTTTTGGATACTGTTCGAACTCAATACCTCCTTCAAAAACTTAGCCAACTAAATTTGTGAAATTTTGGCGCCGGAACCAGCTCGATACGATGAAAATCGACCAAGTTATGATTTTTTGAACATGACACAAATAAACTTCTGTCACAAATTTTCTGTATGAAAATACTTGATAAATCCGCATTTCTGAAGACCTTCTTATCGAAATTGGCTTCTAGTAGTGAGAGATGAAAACTTAGATGACGTCAAGACGGAATTTTGGCCACCAGAATGGGTTCAAAACAAGCCACGATCTTCAAGTTATGAATTTTTTTAGTGCGTAAAAACTGCACTTTCAGCACACTTTTTTACCACATTTCTTCGAGAAAACTCACACATTCGGAGACCTTCTTTAAAGAATTGACTCTTTAGCCGAACCTGAATTTGAGAATACGTTATCAGAGATATATTAGCGAAAGAACACCTGAATATGATGTGACGGGTTAGACTTGTGAATTTTTGAACCCCGAATCATTGCAAAACGGCGAACCGATCTTCAGCACGGAAAATAATCTGAGAACATCCATTGGAAAAATAAACGCCACTTGTAACCTGAAGAAGCTTGATAAATATACTTTTATTTCATAACCATAAAACCAATAATATGCGTGTATGAAAAGATGGTAAATTTTGGGGTACAACACCAGCTCTCTCCGGAAGAATAGCTCGATGGCAAATGATTTCAACTAAATATGACATTTAGTACACTACACAAAAAGAAATCAAAGGAAGTGTACTGGAAGATCATTTGGCGCATCAAGCTATAGATGATTACCAATCCATGAAATTTGAATTCCTGGACGAGAATATCATGCTGATTACATAATATGAAAAGCCTAGACCGTATGAAGGACCTAAGCAAGGATTCCGATGGACTATGGTTTTTAAATGAGCTTCCAACACACTGGGTAACAGAATTGGTGTTGTGATCATTTCTTCTAAAGGTTTCCATACACCTTTCACTGCCAGACACTGCTTTGATTGTACCAACAATATGGCCGAGTACGAAGTGTGCATCTTGGGTCTTAAAAGCTATTATTGACCTAAGAATCAAATTCTTAAGCGTATTTGGAGACTCAGCTTTAGTAATTAGTCAAGTTAAAGGAGAGTGGGATACAAAGCATCCAAATCTTATCCCTTACAAAGAACTGGTGCTAACCTTGATCCCGTACTTTGAAGAGGTTAGTTTGAACATATCCTGAGGGAAGAAAATCAGTTGGAGGATGCCTTAGCTACCATGTCATCTATGTTCAAGGTTAAACGGGACAACGAAGCTCCCAAAATTATTGTCGAAAGATTTGACGAACTGGCGCACTGCTATGAGATTGACACTGATAGTGTAGAAGAGAAGCCTTGGTTTCATGAAGTGAAAAGATATCTCTAAGCTAAAGAGTATCCCAGAGGGGCATCAATCAACGACAAGAAATTCCTACGGAGGTTCTCTGCTAAGTTCTTCCTGAGCAATGGAATTCTATACAGACACAACCATGATTCAACTCTGCTCCGTGATATGGACAAGAAGGAAGCATAGAAAATTATGAAGGACATGCATGAAGGTATCTTTGGTACTCACTCTAGTGGACATACTATGGCCAAGAAGATTCTGAGAGCTGGCTACTATTGGTCGACCATGGAAACCGATTGTCATCTCCACTCGAGGACTTGCCATAAGTGCTAAATTTATGCTGATAAGGTCCACATGTCTCCAATTCCTTTGAATATCATGATTGCTGCTTGGCCATTTGCAATATGGGGAATCAATATGATTGGAGGAATCAAACCTACTTCCTATAATGGACATTGTTTCATTCTTGTCGCTATTGACTACTTTACTAAATGGGTTGAAGCAACTTCATTTGCTTCAGTTACCAAGAACATCGTGGCCCAGCTCATCAAGCATAACCTCATATGTCGGTATGGTATCCCTAAGAGAATGATCACTGACAATGGTACTAACCTTAACAATGCCATGATCACTGAACTCTGCATGCAGTTCAAGATCAAGCATCATAATTCTTCTCCATACAGACCTAAGATGAATGGCGCATTGGAAGCTGCCAATAAGAACATAAAGAAGATTGTGCAAAAGATGGTTGTGACCTATAAAGACTGGCATGGGATGTTACCATTTGCTCTTCATGGCTATCGTACTTCGACGTGAACATCAACTGGGGAAACCTCATTCTCTCTAGTCTATGGCATGGAAGTTGTCATTCTTGTCGAAGTTAAAATTCCTTCTCTAAGGATTATGAAAGCAGCTGACTTAGACGAAGACAAGTGGGTTTAGACTAGGTTGGATCACTTGAATTTGATTGATGAAAAGAGGTTAGTTGCTTTCTGTCATGGTTAGATGTATCAAAAACTTATGATTGAGGCATTCAACAAGAAGATCAAGCATCGAACATACTAGGCTGGCAACTTGGTAATAAAGCGCATCATTCTACCACAAGGCGATCCCAGGGGAAAATGGACTCCCACCTACGAAGGGCCATTTGTTGTTAAGAAAGTATTCTCGGGCGGTGCTATAATGCTAACCACTATGGATGACGAAGATTTCCCGCACCTTGTGAACGCAAACATAGTCAAAAAATACTATGCATAAAAACGACCCGTTAGGTTGACGTACCTAGGAAAAAATAAGGGCATCCTGACGAACCAAAAGGGTTCAGGGAAAAATTAGGGATATATATATATATAAAGATTGTACACCCGACAAGTCGAAAACCTGAAAGGGCGGCTTGGGCAAAAAAGGATATCCTGGTGGACTGAAAACCTGAAAGGGAGGTCTAGGAAAAAATTAGGGATTAAAAGTGTACGACTATGTTCCGTTGGATCACTTACATGCAAGCTTTATTACCAAAGTTGAAAGTTCAGATGGTTCAATCAACTTCTTATGATGGCAAGGAATGAGATATTCGAAGACATAGTGGCAATAACAGAGTTTGGAACCCAATGAGATCACTTCCAGATGGCTATATATATATATATATATATATATATATATATATATATATATATATATATATATATATATATATATATATATATATATATATATATATATATATATATATATATATATATATATATATATATATATATATATATATATATATATATATTTGTTTTCACTTTGTACTCTTTTCATTTCACAACGACTTCATCTTACTAGGATTTCCGTCTCTTTGTACAAACTCGTCTGTTTATAGGCAAATTATCAATACAAATACACTTTAAAGTCCAAACTTTTTGTTTTCTCTGTTTTATTTGTGAAAACGTCCAATGATTAAAATTGAATGAACATATGCATATGAACACGATTAACTGTTAATAAATATATGCATAAGAACAAGAATAAGCATTTACTCAAAATTCTAGGAGCTGGGATGACACTCAAGATGTCCATAAATCTCCACAGAGATGCTCCTATAAGACTACCCCCACAAAGTAGTCTTCACAAGTAAGGGTACATTCCCCACAATCTCCCCGGCATATCACTCTAGCAAATAAGGGAGTATAATCATAAGGGTACATTCCCCACAATCTCCCTGGTAGATCACTCTAGCAAATAAAGGAGTATAATCTCTTTCCCAGCAGTATCACTAACATACGGAGTTCCAATCAGTATAATTCATGGAAATACTCTTCCTCGGCTAAGTTTGGTCCTCCAAAAACTGAGAAAGAAACCTTGCAGAGTTCTTCTCTCTAGAAAAATTCAATTCCCCAAAAAGAGTTTGTCTCCTCAGCAGAGAACTTCTCCATCAACAAGGGTTTATTTCCACAACAACCTACAAATTCCACAACTTGAGTCTACTCCTCAAACTACTACAAATTATTGACAAAACATTTCTCCCCAGTAAAGTTTCCACTATTCTGAGACTTACTGCAACACTTGGAATCTAACCAGATACCAATTAACTCTATCCTCCTCAAACGAGTCGGAAGATTATCCATCTCTTTTATCCCCAGTCAGGGTATATAAGAAATAAATTCCCCAGTATAGCAACGGGCGGCCAAGGTTCCTAAACTCTACTCCTCAAACAGAAATCAATACCTCCCCTGCAGAGTTTCCTCAAACAAATAAGCAGGAATCCCTAGAATAAGCATTCTAGACAGGATTGAAGATACATATACTCTTCTTCCCTAACAATAGCCAGGGATTTATTTTCCCAGACAAAGATACACTTCAACGACATTTCACATTCATACATCATAACATATGCATACAAAATACAAATAGCATAATCTAATTTATTTTGAGAACATAATTACACGATGCATTTTATACATCATGACACTGCATACAACTAACTCTTTACCTTTTCAGGAAAGATCAATCAATAAACGAATATCATCAACAATTTTCAACAGTTCTAGATTAATTCCTGAAACAAGATAGGGCAACTATATGTGAACAACAATTTGTAGATTAATTCCCGAAACAAGACGAGGCAACTATCTACGAGACTAGGCCAGAGGTTAATTCCAGAAACAAAACGGGGTAACTATCTCAATGGCCGATAAAAAGCAGGTTCCAAATTAGCTCCTGAAACAAGACAGGGAAACTATCTGAATAACCAGCCATAAATTAATTCCTAAAACAAGACAGGGCAATTATCTATGAAGAACAAAACAAATTGAAGATTAACTCCCGAAATAGGATGGGTAAACTACCTTCCTTTCTTTTTCTTTGGTCAGGTTAAAGATCAATTCCCGAAACAGGAAGGGGCGACTATCTTAATCACTAATGGTAAGAACTCCCGAAACAGGATGGGTTTACCAACCAACTGATTATAGATCAATTCTCGAAACAAGCCAGGGGAACTATCTTTCTTTCTTTTTGACTGGATAAAGATCAATTCCTGAAACAGGACGAGGAGACTATCTTTATCACTAATGGTTTTACCAACAAGTTTGATTAAAGATCAATTTCCAAAATAGGACGGGGTGACTATCTTTATCACCAATGGTATGAACTCCCGAAACAGGAAGGGTTTACCAACAAATTGATTGTAGATCAATTCCCAAAACAAGACAGGTCGACTATCTACATGACAAGCAACTAGTCAAACACCTTTCCCAGAGGTTCATTCTGGAAAGCACTATTCAGATACAGTCGAGCGTAGACTCATTCTAATATTTCTATCAACAATTATTTTGGATGGAATCTTTTATCCCGTCTTCAACGACTCTCCATCATATCTCCAAATGGAATCTTTAAGCCCATTCCCGATATAATCAACAAACGGTTTTACTTCATGCACAAGCGAGTGCAAATTTTTGGGCACTTAAGTGTTCAATCATCTTCCACCTTCAAGTCATGAATGGTGAACATGCCAATCTAACTCTTCAGGTTTAAGAAGATTGAACATGGGCAGCTGTTGTACCCCAAAATATCCCTCCCTTTTCTTCAAAAGATTTCTCACAAAAGATCTTAAATGCTCAAGAAGTTTCAAGAGTTGATCAGACAAGCTCACCTCTTAAGCATTGAACCCACAAATTAGGGTTTTGATTTTATCAAGGACAATTGGAATTTTGATGCTTCAAATTACTTTCACGATTCATTATAGGTCTCCAAGCTTACTCATACCAAGTTTCAATTCTTTTACCACAAATTTGCTCAGTCAATTGCTCCGATGGCTGAAAATCAACTGTATTGGGTAAAAAGTCAACAATGGTCAACATACAGTCAAGCTTCATTATTTTTGGTTGTGATACGGTGGGAGAACTGACTTGAGGTTTTGCATTTGTGTTCGCAATTGTGCGGTTTAGCAAGAGTCACCATCGACTTTTTATTTTATCCTAAGGAAAGGTCAAAAAGCACAGGAAAGACCTTTGAGATGTTTTCTTGGGTTCGGGGGGTAGATTATGACAAGGGAAGGTGCAAGCACCCTTTTCATCCATGGTTTTCCATGGGCTCTTAGTTACTTGTTTTAGATCACTTTCCTTTGCTTTTTAATTGTTTGAAATGGTGCTTTGTGTGTGGTTTTTGAAAATGCTTTGAAAAAGAGGCCTTGTCTAGGCAACCTTTGTAATGATTCTTGTTTGAATATATACAAAGGTGTTTGTCTTTTAAAAAGATATTTCAATGTTTTGAAAGTTTGATTTGGAATTGTGTTGTGAGGTGTGTTTGAAAATAGCAAGGATGTTTTACAAGTTTTTGATCAAGTAACTAAGAGTTGTCTACCCTATTTTACTCAAAGATCTTTCCTATGTTTTTTAACCCTTTTGACAGTGTTATTTCACCATTGCATTTGGTGAACAACCTTGTGTTAGGATGTTAAATGGGACAGGCGTGGGTCATCGCATACAATCATTGAAGGTAACTTGTGAGACGCTCTAGCAATTTTGTAAGGGAAGAGATCGTTTTATCGAAGGCAACATCGAGGGTCATCGAGGGACTACGATCTTTATTTATCGAAGGGGCATTTGCTAGAGTGTCTCATATTCGAGGGACATGATTGCATTTTCCGAAGCAACAAACGAGGTTACCCTAGAGGTGCATGTATGAATTGTGTTTGTCATTTTCATGCATTTGGATCTTGTATTTAGGTCATCTAGCGATTGATTTTATATTTTCGCATACAAACCCTAATCTCTAGTCATGGCATATTTGAAAGCATAAAGTGCGAGAATTGAAATTCTAAGCTATTACAAAAATATCCGGGGATGGGGGTACAATTATTTACAAATGGGGATGAATCTCACAAGGATGACAATGTCCAAATATTATGTGTTACAACCAAATCGAATTGTCACAATTCAATATAAATTATAACAAATTATAAAATAAGGAAAATCAATAAATTATGAGATGCATGTATAAATAAAAATCTATTCTAAGAAAGATTAAATATTTTATTCTTTTGGTTTTTTGCATTTTATTAATTATGAAAAGAAAAAGTTTTAAAGAAATAAAATTTACTTTAAACTAAATCTCTATTATTTACGTATTTTTATTAATCAATAAAAAGGGTTAAAGAAAACCAAAATTATTTAAATCAAACTAAATGTTCTTTTTTGGTATTTTCATTATGTTAAACAAGATTAATTAATAAAGAAAAAATAAAATTAACTTAAAATAAAATAAAACAAAGTTTATTTAGTGTTTTTATTAACTAAAAGAAAGAAACAAATTAGTTAAAATTAAAATAGTAAAAGAGAGTGTTTGTTAATTCTAAAAAAAAGAAAATAAGAAGAATGGGCTTAAGATGGTGTTGGGCCCAAAAAAGCAAAGGAAAGGGTGAGTCAGTTTAGACAAAATGGGGGGGTTCGCTGGTAAAACGTTATGGGCTTAAGGCAATCGTGTGGGATAGTCCCAATTGCAAGCTTGTACAATTTTTAGGGTTCAGAAGCAATTAGGGTTAGTGTGAACCCCTTCCAGCGGCGCCGCTCTCTCTCGTCTCTTCTCTTCATCTTTTCATCTTTCTCAAACTAGGGTTCTGATCCCTCCTTAGCCCCAAGCCGCCAGAGCGCCACCCCTACTCTTTATCCTCTTCACGATGATCCAAGGTTTTGTTCGAATGGTATGGTTTGTCATCTTTGTGTTTTAACAGTTTTATTGTTTGTTTGATTCTTCATGTTTTGCTTTACATTTTAGTCTTTTAATCCTTTGATGTTTACATGCTTGATATGCAGTAAAGGTTTGAGAAAATCATACCTTGAGAGATTTATTTTTGGAAAATGGAGGGAGAGAGATTGGATTGGTGGCGCCTCCTTGGTGGCCGGGGATACGAGGAAGATGATGGCCTAAGCGCGTTTTTTCCTGGTATCTTTGTCTTTCTCTTGATTTGTTGATGTTTGATGATGAAATGATTCTGAGAACCTGTTGTTTGTTGATTGTTGAGGATGATGTATTTCTGAAACTGTGTTTTGTTTATTTCACTTCTGGGAAACTTTGTTTCCTCTTTCCCTCCCTCTTGATTTGTTGGTTAATGATGATGATCTGAAACTTGTTGTTCTTTGTTGTTGATGATGACAAATTTCTGAAATTGATTTTGATGGATTTCGCTGATGATGAACTTGATTCTGAAACCCTGTTTTTTTTGTTACTTCTGAACCTCTCTTCCTTCTCTCTTGGAATGTTAATGATGATTTTATGAAACTGGTGATCTTTTCCTCTATCTTGAATATTGGTGATGATTAGACTGGAACTTTGTTGTTGATGTTGAGATTTGGTTGATGATGAAGCTTGTTACAAGCTTCTGAAACCTTGTTGTTGATGGTTTAGTTTTGTAGTTTGGCTAGTTTGTTGTTTGTGTAATGGTCGCAGTTTGGCTCTGTTACAGTTTGTGTTTTTTGTGAGGGCTTGAAACTATTTGGCTGTTTGTTGCAGTTTGTAATTTTGTTAACAGGCTTGGTTTGTTTTGGTGAGCTTGTTATTGGGCTATGCAGGTTTGTTGGTTTTCTGTAGTTTTGGCCAGCTTGTGGTTTTGAAACTATTTGGGAATTGGCTTGTTTGCAGTTTGGTACAGGTTTGACAACAGGTTGTTGGGCTTGGTTTAGTTTGTAGTTTTGCAGTTTGGAACTGCAGGTTCGTGGTGTTTTTTAAAAGTGTTTACAGGCTGGCTGTTTGTAAGTTTTGCAGGATTTTGAGTTTGTTTGTGGTTTGTTGTTTTGGCTAGAAAACTGTTGTGGTTTGTTCTTAACAGTTGGCAGTTTTTTTTGTTACAGTTTGGTTGTTTTGATAACAGGTTGAGATCTTTGGTAACAGGGTTTTGGAGTTGGTTTATGGTTTGTCCATTGATTGTTATGCAGGTTTAGGATGTTTTGTAACTTGGGCAGGTTTTGAGCTTGTTTGCAATTTGAAGAGTTTTGTGGTTTTTTCACAAAGTGTTTTTTCTTCTATATACTGTTATGCCATTTGTTTTGTTTTATATCCTCTTTTCCTTTATTGACTTGTGACAGCTAGCTCTTTTAGCCAAACTGTCAAACCTCACCCAAGGTGATATCTTTTTCTCTTTCTCTCTCCATGAAACAAGCACTTTTGCTTTTTTTAAATTATATTCTGAAAAAGTTGCCTATGGAAAATGATGATAGTTGTGACAAGCTTTGTGTTTGTCAATAGGTTTTCCTCTGCTGTTTTACTTTTGCCTGCTGTATTTTTCTGCTTTCATGCTGCATTGCTACATTTATCCAATTTGTCTTGTAACTCAATTTTGGGCAATTTGTTTTATAACTCAGTTTGGGACCTTGCTTGTTGTTTGTTACAGCAGGTTCTTTGCTTGTGCAGTTTGACCTATGTTTGTACAGTTTGGCGCCTGTTTGCCTTTGTAACTTTGTATGCTTGCATTTAGTTTGTTGCCATGTTTTGGTTGAGTTGCAATGGTATAGTTTGGCCTATGCTTTGAGAGTTTGGCGCTTGTTTTACCTTTGTAACTTTGTATGCATTGTATGCTTGCATTTTTCAATTTGTATTTTTAATTTTCTCTTTGTGAACCAAGAAGAGAAATCTTCTTGTGATTTGAAAAGAGAAAAATAAAACGTGATGAAAAATAAGCATTCTGATTCCAGACGACAATTTTTAATGATGATTTTTTTTCTTTCTTTTTCATTTGAAAATTCTTGTACTAATTTTGTTTTCCTTTGTCTTTTTCAGGTGAGCACCAATTGGACGATAGAGGAAGCAGAGGAAGCAAGAGACCTTGAGCATGGGGCAATGGAGTTTAGGCTTTAGACTTAGATTTATTTTCCATTTATTGTAAACATTTATTATTTTAAATACTATAAGTTGTAAACTTACAATATTCAAATAATTTTGTAACAACATTTGAAATGAATAAAAAGTCTTTATCCAAAAGAACTTTTCTATTGTCACATATCTTGCCATTCTTCCTTGCACCTTTACTTAATGTTTTAAGATTCTCAAATCAAAATAATTGAAATTGCATTCCAACAATTCTAATCCAGATAACTTAAATCTCAAATAATCCAAAACTTTGCAGTCTCGTAACTTTGCAACAGCATTCCAATCAACATACGCGTTGTATAGTTAAACAAGCAAGCATTCCATTAAACGACAAACCTTTCATTCAATTAACAAGCAGATGCCTTAATATTCCAAATAAAAGTCTCAGCTCTTATCCCAGATAATCAGGCTTTGAGAACAATCAATTAACCTTTCAGCAAACTTTGAAAAAGTGTGAAAACAATGTAACAGTAAACTGAATTTCTGTGGATTCAATTTCTTCTGAGAAATGCGAGAGAAAACCTGATTCTTGATTTACTGCCAAAGAAAAGTCTGTTTGATCGATTCCTGAGCCAATCTTAAAAATCAGAGAAAACCCTAGGGTTGTGATTTCTTGTGAAAAAGGGAGGGCAAATTTTGGGGTACAACAGTTGCCCCTGTTCAATCTTCTTGAACTTGAAGAGTTAGATTGGCAATTTTGTCGTTCGCGACTCGAAGGTAAAAGATGATTGGACACTAGAGTTCCCATAAATTTGCACTCGTCAAAGCATAGTTGAGGGAATTGGCTTAAAGATGCCATTTGGAGATGTGACAGAACCTTGTCGGAGATGGGCTTAAAGATGCCATCCAAGAATATTTATTGAACTGTATGTTGTAGGCGAAAGAATGAGTATCAGAAAGGTATCCAGGTATGGAACGTCTCTGAGCTGGGGGTCTGAATAAGCAATAGATTAGCATTTGTGTTTGGAGCTTCCGTAAACTATTTTCAGTGAGCTGAATCTGAACAAGCGATAGATTAACATCCATGTTGGGGGGCATCCATAAACTGTTTCCAGAAAAAAAAATTGAAATTGAATAAGCAATAGATTAACATCCATGTTGGGAAGCATTCGTAAACTATTTTCAAAAGTCTTGAAGTTGAATAAGCAATAGATTAACATCCGTGTTTGGAAGCATCCGTAAACTATTTTCAAAAGGTGAATCTGAACAAGCGATAGATTAACATCCATGTTTGGAAGCATCCGTAAACTGTTTTCAAAAGTTGAATCTGAATAAGCGATAGATTAACATCCGTGTTTGGAAGCATCCGTAAACTGTTTTCATGATCCTTGAAGTTGAATAAGCAATAGATTAGCATCCATGTTTGGTGCATCCGTAAACTGTTTTCAAAAGTTGAATCTTAACAAGCGATAGATTGACATCCATGTTGGGAAGCATCCGTAAACTGTTTTCACGATTCTGGAGTTGAAGTTTGCTAATCTTATCCTGAAAAGGGTAAAATATTAGCT
This sequence comes from Vicia faba, assembly GCA_948472305.1. Classification (NCBI taxonomy): domain Eukaryota; kingdom Viridiplantae; phylum Streptophyta; class Magnoliopsida; order Fabales; family Fabaceae; genus Vicia; species Vicia faba. Next base: position 807,556,700 of record OX451737.1, read on the forward strand.
GAAACACAAAGTTATGTTGCATGAAATGTATGATGCAATATATGTGTTATATCAATGTTTATGATATATGAATGCAATGCATGCGCGTGTAAGCTGATGAGTTGTCTTGCTGAGGAAGATAAATCCTGGATAGCTGGAGATAATAAAATCTTTGACTGTTGTCGGGGAAAATAAATCCTGGACCATTGTTTGAAGAGTATGTGTGTCTTCAAGCTTTTCAACAATCTCTGTGGGGAAAAGCTATACTGCTGGGGAAATCAGGAGTTTGGGTTATATGCCAATCTACTGGGGATTCTTGTTTCGTTGTTTGAGGAGAACTCCGCTGAGGAATATCTGAAAGCTCCATGGGGAACTGAGAATGAGAATCTTCATTCTGCTAGGGGAATTGGTGTTGAGGAATCAAGAATGATAATCTTTGATCTGCAGGGGATTAAAAATTCTATGGGGAATAGCCATACTGCTGGAGAGTAAGCTCAGGACCTTGGGAAAAGTTTATTCCTGTTTAGGTTGTATGCAACTTTGAGAATTCTCATTCTATCGGGAATATCAAGAGCTTGGGTGTATGCCAATCTACTTGGGAAGCAAGAATGAGAACCTTCGTTCTGTTTGAGGATATCAGGGGCAAACTGAATGGTTTCCGCTGGGGATTGGTAGCCCAAACTTTCCTCTCCGCTGGGGGTCTTAGTGACGTGCTGATTTGATTGGCGACTTCACTGGGAAAAGTTTAAAAAACAACTTTCTGATGAATTATCTGGTTTAAAAGCAACTCTCCGGGAGAAGGGAGGAAACTGGATGGTCTTCACTGGTGTTCACAGGTTGAAGGTTTGACTCTGCTTGGGGAAGAAAGTTTCATTCTTACTGAGGGTTTGTAGTTCAAAGTTTTTTTCCGCTGTGGATTGGGATTTTGAAAACTCAACTTTGATGGGGATCTTTGAAACTTAACTCTGTTGGGGATATGCATTTCAAAGCTTTAGTTTCGCCTAGGATATGGATGATGTATTGCAGGAAATTTCTCTTGGAATAGCCTACAGACACTTTCCTACACTTCCATCCTATCAGTAATTATTCTTTCTCATTTCGTTTTATTTGTAAGCAGTGATTATATTCAAATGCATATGCTCATTTAATAAATCATTGGACGTTTTCAAATAAAACACAAGTGTAAAAAAGAAAGAAAAGGCAAATAATTTTCTGTTCTTTGAAGTAATTTTGTATTAACTTTGTGTAAGTATTTTGTACAAAGGAGACAGACATCCCAGTAAGAGAATGTTGTCATAAAGTTGAGAAAAAAATTTTATACAAAGAAAGATGGCTATGTGTAACAATTCCATGGGGTTCCCATTCTGCTATAGCCTTCGCAACTCTGAGTATCTTGTCCATTTGTTGCTTCGTCCGCAGATGATTGGATTGGTCAGAAGCTTGGAGCTTGTCCGTGAAGATATTATCCTTAAAGTGATCCGACGAGACATAGTCATACGCTTTAGTTCCCTAACTTTTGCCTGGATCGCCCTTTCAGGTTTTCGATCCACCGGGAAACCCTTTTTTGCCCAAGTCGCCCTTTCAGGTTTTCAACTTGCCGGGTGTACAGATTTTTTTGTTTATCCCTAATTTTTGCTCGAACCGCCCTTTCGGGTTTTCGATTCGCCGGGATGCCCATTTTTGCCCAAGTCGCCCTTTCGGGTTTTCAACTTGTCAGGTCATTTATGCGTAATATCTTTTGACTATGTCTGTGTTTGCAGGGTGTGGCAGGTCATCACCGTCCATGGTGGTTAAGATTATTGCCCCACCAGAAAAGATGTTTTTGATCACAAATGGTCCTTCGTAGGTAGGAGTCCACTTGCCCCTGGGATCACTTTGCGGCAAGATGATCCGCTTGATTACAAGATCCCCGGCTCGATATACTTGTCTCTTGACTTTCTTGTTGAAGGCCTTGATCATACGTTTTTGATACGTCTGGCCATGACAAACAGCAGTAAGTCACTTCTCGTCAATCAAATTAAGTTGATCAAGCTAGGTCTGAATCCAATCGTCTTCACTCAAACCAACGTCCTTCATGATTCTCAAGGAAGGAATCTGAACTTCTATAGGTAAAACAGCTTCCATGTCGTATACCAAAGAAAAGGGTGTTTCCCCAGTTGATGTTCGTGCCGTGGTACGGTACCCGTGTAGAGCAAACGGTAACATCTCATGCCAGTACTTGTAGGTGACTGTCATTTTTTGAATGATCTTCTTGATATTTTTGTTCGCAGCTTCAACAGCACCGTTCATCTTTGGCCGATAGGGAGATGAATTGTGATGTTGAATCTTGAACTGCTCGCACAGAGCGGTGATCATAGTGTTGTTCAGTTTTGTACCGTTGTCCGTAATGATTCGGTCAGGAATACCGTACCGACAAATGAGGTTTTGCTTGATGAAGCGGGCAACCACGTTCTTTGTAACGGAGGCGAAGGAAGCTGCTTCGACCCATTTGGTAAAGTAATCAATAGCCACCAGGATGAAGCGGTGTCCATTAGATGTCGTAGGCTTGATCTCCCCAATCATGTCGATACCCCACATTGCGAATGGCCAAGGAGCTGTTAGAACATTTAGAGGAACTGGGGTAATATGTACCTTGTCAGCATAGACTTGGCATTTGTGACAAGTGCGGGTGTATTGATGACAGTCAGCTTCCATGGTAGACCAGTATTAGCCTGCCCTTAGGATCTTCTTAGCCATCGTATGTCCGCTCGAGTGGGTTCCAAATGTGCCACTATGCAGTTCAGTCATGATCTGCTCGGCTTCAACCTTGTCCACACAATGAATCAGAACACAATCATGGTTGCGTTTGTATAGGATGCCATTGCTCAAGAAGAACTTGGCAGCTAATCTCCTTAAGAACTTTTTGTCATTGACTGAAGCTCCTTCAGGGTATTCTAGAGTCTCGAGATACCTTTTGATTTCATGAAACCAGGGTTGTTCCACTACTTCTTCGGTATTAATCTCATGACAGTGTGCAGGTTCATCCATTCGCTCGATGGTGATTCGGGGAGCCTCATTATCCCAGTTAAGTTTAAACATGGAAGACATTGTAGCTAGAGCAGCTGCTAGCTGATTTTCTTCTCGCGGGAAGTGCTCGAAGATAATCTGCTCGAAATGAGGTAACAATGTCAGGACATGTTCTTTGTATGGGATGAGATTAGGGTGTTTAGTGTCCCACTATCCTTTGATTTGACTGATAACCAAAGTTGAGTCCCCAAATACAACCAAAGATTTGATTCCTAAGTCAATCGCAGCCTTGAGACCAAAGATACAAGCTTCATACTCGGCCATGTTGTTGGTGCAATTGAAGCAGAGTCTAGTAGTGAAAGGTGTATGGCAACCTTCTGGAGAGATAAGTACTGCGTCGATACCGTTGCCAAGTGCATTTGAAGCACCATCAAAGTACAGTGTCCATCGGGATCCTTGTTCAGGTTCGTCATACGGTCCGTTACCTTCAATGTTGTCCATGCCATAATATCCTCGTCGGGAAAGTCGAATTTTATGGATTGATAATCTTCGACAGCTTGATGATCTAGATGGTCAGCTAGTACACTCCCCTTTATAGCTTTTTGGGTTGTGTACTGAATATCATACTCAGTCAGGATCATTTTCCATCTAGCGATTCTTCCAGATAAAGCAGGCTTTTCGAAGATGTATTTGATCGGATCCATTTTAGAAATCAGCAGAGTGGTATGTGTCAACATATATTGCCTTAGCCGGCGAGCAGCCCATACCAAAGCGCAACAAGTTTTATCGAGTAGTGAATAGCGAGTCTCATAGTCGGTAAACTTTTTGTTAAGGTAATAAATGGCATGCTCTTTTCAACCAGACTCGTCATGTGGGCCCAGTACACACCCCATTGAATTATCCAAAACAGTCAGATACATGATTAACGGCCTTCCTTCAATGGGTGGCATCAAGATAGGAGGTTCTAGCAAATACTCCTTGATTTTATCAAAAGCAGCTTGACAGTCGTCATTCCATTCAACCACCTGATCTTTCATCAACAGCTTGAAGATTGGTTCACAGGTGGATGTTAGGTGAGAAATGAACCTTGCAATGTAGTTTAGGCGTCCTAATAAACCTCTGACCTCCTTTTCAGTGCGGGGGGCAGGCATTTCTCGTATAGCTTCGACTTTAGCAGGATCAACCTCAATGCCTTTGTTGCTGACGATGAATCCCAAGAGTTTACCAAACCTAACTCCGAAAGTGCACTTGCTAGGATTCAATCTGAGCTTATACTCCTTCAATCTGACAAACAGCTTTTGCAGATGGTTGAGGTGTTCTTCTTCTATTTGTGAACGGTCTATCATGTTGTCTACATAGACTTCGATCTCATGATGTATCATGTCATGAAACAAAGCTACCATGGCGCGCTGATAGGTTTCCCCGACATTCTTCAGTCCGAATGGCATTACTTTATAGCAGAAGGTACCCCACTGTGTAACAAAAGTAGTCTTCTCCATGTCTTCGGGGGCCATTTTGATCTGGTTATACCCTGAAAATCCATCCATGAAAGAAAATACCTTATGTTGAGCTGTGTTGTCGACCAAAATATCAATGTGCGGTAGTGGAAAGTCATCTTTAGGGCTAGCCCTGTTTAAGTCTCGGTAATCCATGCACATTCTTACTTTGCCATCTTTCTTAGGCACAGGCACAATGTTAGCAACCCATTGTGGATAGGAAGTAACAGCAAGAAACCCGGCATTGAATTGCTTCATCACTTTGGCTTTGATCTTTTCAGACATATCAGGCCTCATTCGACGGACTTTTTGTTTTATCGGTGGACAGTCTTCTCTTGTAGGGAGATGGTGAACCATAATATTTGTGTCCAGTCCTGACATGTCTTCGTAGGACCAGGCAAAGATCTCAACATATTCATTAAACAGCTGAACTAAGCGCTCCTTGACACTTGGCTCTAGGTTGGCACCCATTTTAACCTCTCTCCTGTCTTCGGCAGTACTCAAGTTGATAGTTTCTAACAGCTCTTTATGGGGCAGAATAGCCCTCTCTTCCTGTTGTAGAAGTCTAGCGAACTCTCCAGGCACTTCACAGTCTTCATCACCTTCGTATTCGGCATGATTGACCAGATCTTCAGAGTCACTGAAGGCCATAGCAAAATTGTTACCCATGGAATCCGGAGTGGATGGGTACCTGCATTTTGTGAGTATGGGTGTGTGTAAGGGATAGCCACCTTTAAACAAAATAAAATGTAAAAAGAAAGAAAATGAACACAAAAGTTTATAGATGAAAACGTCCATGATTCATTAAAAATGGAATATGATAATGAAGAAATCAAGCCCTTACAAATGGACCTATATGCCCCGGGTAGGGCACAAGGAAAAAAGAGTGTATGAATTGTTTAATTATTACAGACCAAACAGGAAATGTTCAAAGATAAATTACTGATTGATGAAAGTAATGGGAACAAAGTCCTTCGCCTCCGAGTTGTTCAGTCCTCCTTCAATGGTTGGAAAGATCCAATCTTCAAAGTTGCCTTCTTCATCATCATCTTCTAAGGCATGAACTCCATGGTGAGTGATTTTTAAGGGTGGTCCTCCAGCCCGGGAGCGACGCACAGCTTTCTGGCCAGCAGCAGTGAAACTCAATCCGAACTTGTCCGTCTTGTGAGGAAAATCTGGCAGTTTCCCCCACACTGTACTTCCTCCTTCTTTGATTACAGCCTCTGCATCTTTAAGGGATGACATCCGGGACACAGGCTTGGTAATGATAGGCACATCAGTCATTGTCTTTGCTACTGCGACTTCAGGAGAAACCTCTTCAAAGTGTTGGAAAGGTGTTTCCATGAATTCACCATCTAACTCCATGTAGCGGAAAGAGTTAAGGTGGCTTATCATGTACTCCTCCTCACCATGAACTGTTATGATCTTACCCTGGACTGGGTACTTTAGCATCTGGTGTAGAGAAGAAGTGATTTCCCCAACATTGTGGATCCATGGTCTTCCTAACAAGCATGAATATGAAGGACGGATGTCCATCACATAAAACGTAGAGTTGAAAATTTCCATTCCCACCTTGATTGGGATGTCCACTTCTCCGTGAACCATCCTCTTAGAACCGTCGAAGGCTCTAACAATGATGTTACTGGGCTTTAGGGTCAAACCTTCACAGTCCAATCTGTCCAACGCCTTTTTTGGTAAAACATTTAAAGATGAACAGGTATCAACCAGAACATGGGCAAGTGTGGTCCCCCTACATTCTACCGAGACATGCAGCGCATTATTATGCTTTCTTCCCCTAGACGTCAAATCAGCGTCAGAAAAGCCAAGACCATTATCGGCTGTAAGGCTAGCCACACACTCTTGAAACTGGTCCACAGAAGTTTCTTGAGGTATGTGTGCCGTCTTTAGAAATTTGATCAAGGCTTTGGCATGAGCCTCAGAGCAGAGTAAGAGAGCCAGCATGGAGATTTTTGAAGAGGTTTGCCCTAGCTTCTCTATGACATCGTAGTCGCTCTTCTTGATTATCTTTAAGATTTCTTCCATCTCTTTTTGGGTGGTCTCGGGGGTGATCAAAGTCTGAGCCTTCGTCCTGACAGGCGCTTCTTGGATCCCCTTACCTTTATCAGCGGTAATAGTAAAGGGTACAACCTCGGGAGTAACAATTTCTTTAATTATTGGACCTTATGTAGATATCTTGATTGGCACACGAGCGCTTGAGGGTCCGAAGACTGCCCTTGGAGGAGCAATCTCCGGAGAGAAGATTCTTACACTACAAGTTATTTTGCTTGTTCCTGCAATATTCCCTATATCAGGGGTTTCTTCATCGAAATTCTCTTCGGCTGATTCGATCTGCTTGACACCATGGTAGAAGATCTCTCCTCTGTAATTCCACGGTATCATCTTGTTAGATTTATACGGGATAGGCCCCGACATGGTAATTTTCAGCGGTACAAACTTAGGATCAGGCGTAATCTTAACAGGCCTTTTGCAGGTCTTGGAAAGATTGTCGGAAATGGTAATTATAGCAATGTCATTGATTGGAGTAACGAAGGTAACAGGAGTAACATGAGTGATAGTAGCAACAGGGGTTTTCTGAAATAGGATCTCTTGAGTATCCATCAGGAGTTGGATGCCTGATTTCAACAATGGGCAGTCAGTTTGCAAGGTTGAACTGAAGTAACAGTCTTTTTCACATCCCGGGAAAATCCCGGCTTTCAACAGATTCATTTTAATTATTGGCAACGGAGTCCTTAATTCATCAACAACAGAAACATACAAATCCTCTTCAATAGCATGGACATTGTGACCGTGCTTGGGCATTGGGGCAGAAATCACATTCAGCTTTTCGGGCGCATCAAATTCTACCTCCTTGGCATCTATCAAATCTTGGATCTTGTTTTTAAGGGCCCAACAGTTGTTGGTGTCATGCCCTACACTGTCTGAATGGTATGCACATTTTGCATTGGGATGATAATATGGAGAAGTGGTATTTGTATTCTTTGGTGCCTCTCTTAAATTAGCAAGGTTTAATTTCAGGAGGTGTGGAATGATCTGAGCGGGTGTCATATTTATCGGGGTATATTGCCGTTGGGGCCTTTATACCCTTTGCTGATAGGTTTTGGGCTGATCATTCCTTGGTTGACTATTTCTAGGTTGATCTGATGCGGACTTCTAAATTAATACGGCCCCCACTGTTGGCCGGCGTTCCTCTCTTTCCCGATTTCTCTGGGTGTAAACAGCAGAACTTTCCTTCTTGGCTGGGAAGGTCTTCTTTATAACGGCTGAAGCAGATGTATCCTTCTGAATTTTACCACTCTTAATACCAGCTTCGACCCTTTCCCCTGTCAGAATTAATTCAGTGAACCCTGCAGATGAGCTCCCTATTAGGTGATTGAAGAATGGACCAGACAGGGTCCCCAAAAACATATCAACAAGTTCCCTTTCAGACAATGGTGGCTGCACCCTTCCAGCCAAATCCCGCCACTTCTGGGCATACTCCTTAAATCCTTCATTAGAGACCATGCTCATACTCTGTAGTTGAGTACGAGTAGGCGCTAAATTTGCATTGTATTGGTATTGTCGGTAGAAAGCAGCAGCTAAATCCTCCCAGTTATGTACATCATCCCTCTCAAGCTGGTAGAACCAGTCCAATTGTTTACCCGACAAACTATCTTGAAAAAAGTGGACCCACAGATCCTTATCAGAAGAGTAAGGTTGGATCTTTCTAACATAAGAACGCAGATGCATCTTTGGACAAGACAAACTGTCGTATTTAGCGAATGTAGGCACTTTGAATTTAGGGGGAATGATAATCCCAGCAACCAATCCTAGCTCTTCGAAATCCAGTCCAGGTACCCTTTGTACATCCATGGCTGTCAACCGCTCTTCTAGATTTTTATACCTGTCATCCGCATGAGGGTACTGCTGCTCGGAGTAATCTTCATCCACTTCAGCTTCTTCCTCTTCAGCCTCAGACTCAGAAGGTACTGCAGCTCCTTTTCCTTTTTCGGTCCCTTCATCAGACGTCGAGGGGAACTCCAGGACTCTCCTAGCTTCGTTCTCAAATCTTCTTCCCAGAGTAGCTACTCCGACTCTTTTCTTTTTCTTTTTTCCTTTTTCCTGTTCTTTCTTCTCTAACAGTGCTTTAAGGTCCTCTTGACCCTTTGCCAAGGTCATGAGGAGTTGTTGGAATTGCGAATTCTATGCTTGCAGATCTTTGACCGTCTGCTCTATATCCATCTTGCTGAAATAAACAGCAAAAAGATAAGGAAACCTGGTGTGAAGACTTGTTTATGCATATGATGAATGATATGTTTATTCATGTAATGCATCCAAGGATTCATAAATTCAAAGTTATTGCATACAAAAAGAACACATGTCATATTAATAAGAAGAAATTTGTCAGTACATAAATGCCCCATGGGCAAAATATTACAAAGCTTCTTAATGTAAAAAGACGTTGCGCATCCTTTTTGGTGTGATGTAAGTGTTAAGAGTCTCCTCTTCGTGAAGTCGGCGGGTAAGTTCCAAAACCTTCTTCTCACTGGCATAGAAGCTGGCTTCAAAAGTGTTCCGCTCTTCCTTGAGTTGTATCCAACTATTTTGCAATTCTTCCAATGATGTTGGCATGTCTGGATGTAGGAGGGTGTATAGAACCTCTCCTTCCATAATAGGCTCTTTAATCACGGGGAGAATGTGGGGGTAAGGCATCATAAGACTCTGGGCGCATGTTCGTACCCACTTGAGGTAAGGCTCAAGGGGGATGGAATTCATGTGCCCCAGTGTCTTACTATCCACTTTGTTGGGCATCCTCCATGATCGGATAAAACTTTGTCGAAGTCCTTAAGTGTCATTGTCGAAGTCAAAAACCAATTCAGGAATCAGCATATCATGAGGGCCATCCATTCGGGCATACCCAAATTGTCTCAGAGCTAAACAGGGGTTGTAGGTAATGCCTCCCCTAATGCCAAGTAGTGGGACATTAGGGAATTCCCCACAACGATCAATGATGATGACATTTTCTCTGGACCGAGAACACCAATGAACATCAGAATGTGTAAGAGTCATCAATCATTGCGACCACCTCAAGCCTTGTTCATTCTTCAAGACTGACTGGGGAAGGTGCGAAATAAACCACCTTGCTAGGAGAGGAGTACATCACATGAGAACACCTCTTTTCTTCATTGTTCATGTGTAAAATGAGTGTAGGATGTCCCCAAGCAATGTAGGCACAGGATTCCGAGATATGAAAATCTTGACAGCATTCACATTATAAGCTTATCAGGGTTTGGAAACAAGACAAACCCATAGATGAGAAGTGCTACGATCTCCTCAAAAGCTTGTAGATCTAGAGAATTCTAGCAGTCTTGTGCCTTCTCAAACAGAAACTTTGCCAAGAAACCCTTGACACCACTTCTGGTTTCCCAATGACCTTTGATATCAAATGGTTGCAAGTGTAATGCTTGAGCAACATCTTCAGGCTTTGGCTCTCTTTCCGTACCGTTGTAGGGTAGTTGATGGAAAATAGGAATCCTCCGGAGTTGAGAAAATTCCTCCAAAGTAGGTACTAGTTGGTAATCAGGGAATGTGAAACAGTGGTGAAGGGGGTCAAAGAACTGGAAGAGGACTTTCACCATGTCTTCTTTAATGTTGGAGTTGACCAAGTTGAGGAGTCTACCATGTCTTTCACTGAAGAGAGAATTCTCTGGAATTTTGGAAGTAAGCTCCTTGAGTTGAGGAGGGGTTCTCACAAGGTTGACTTGAATTGTTTTAATGTGAAGAGATTCCATGACCTACAAAACAAGAACAAAGATGAAGATCCAAACCCTTGAAATGGTTAGTGGATGCAAATGATGCTTCATGATGTTTATGATGTATGCACAAGTATATGCACAAGCAAATCACACAAGATCCTAGTTTCAGGCTTGCATGGGGTTTCATAGGTAAGTATCCTCTTGAAGTTTAGTTGGCTCAACCTATCCTATAAATAGTAACCGAGTTCTAAGGAGCTCAATATCACCGGATTATTTTCTGTGTTCATTGTTTCGATTTAGCCACTTTACATGAGACTGAAATATTCCAAGAAAACAACCCTCAATGAGTGTAGTATCGAGTATCTACCAACTTCGGACTGCACCAAAGCCGGTCATCTCATTACCCCTAAAAAGGCCAAGTTGGTCAAGTAAAGGTTCTAAAAGTCCATTAGTGCTTCGTGACATCACTCAGCGGCCCCGTATTCTCTTTGATTAACTCAAAGGCTACCGGTACCTACAAATATGTCGCACTAATATAGCTATTGCTTCAACCATGTCGGTATACCCCGCACAGTTTCCACAACGTATTGCTATTTACCTATGAATGTTTCCCAAATCCGGGTAGAGAATTTAAAACCCAAACAATAGAACCAAATGTAAAGCAATCAAGGCAAACAAGATAAGCATGCAAAGGTGATCTAAAACCCTAAGGTAACCCCACTTTTAGAATTTTCCCCAGCAGAGTCGCCAGTTCTGTGATACGGTGGGAGAACTGACTTGAGGTTTTGCGTTTGTGTTCACAATTGTGCGGTTTAGCAAGAGTCGCCATCGACTTTTTATTTTATCCTAAGGAAAGGTCAAAAAGCACATGAAAGACCTTTGATATGTTTTCTTGGGTTCGGGGGGTAGATTATGAAAAGGGAAGGTGCAAGCACCCTTTTCATCCATGGTTTTCCATGGGCTCTTAGTTACTTGTTTTAGATCACTTGCCTTTGCTTTTTAATTGTTTGAAATGGTGCTTTGTGTGTGGTTTTTGAAAATGCTTTGAAAAAGAAGCCTTGTCTAGGCAACCTTTGTAATGATTCTTGTTTGAATATATACAAAGGTGTTTGTCTTTTAAAAAGATATTTCAATGTTTTGAAAGTTTGATTTGGAATTGTGTTGTGAGGTGTGTTTGAAAATAGCAAGGATGTTTTGCAAGTTTTTGATCAAGTAACTAAGAGTTGTCTACCCTATTTTACTCAAAGATCTTTCCTATGTTTTTTAACCCTTTTGACAGTGTTATTTCACCATTGCATTTGGTGAACAACCTTGTGTTAGGATGTTAAATGGGACAGGCGCGGGTCATCGCATACAATCATTGAAGGTAACTTGTGAGATGCTCTAGCAATTTTGTAAGGGAAGAGATCGTTTTATCGAAGGCAACATCGAGGGTCATCAAGGGACTACGATCTTTGTTTATCGAAGGGGCATTTTCTAGAGTGTCTCATATTCGAGGGACATGATTGAATTTTCCGAAGCAACAAACGAGGTTACCCTAGACGTGCATGTGTGAATTATGTTTGTCATTTTCATGCATTTGGATCTTGTATTTAAGTCATCTAGCGATTGATTTTAGATTTTCGCATACAAACCCTAATCTCTAGTCATGGCATATTTGAAAGCATAAAGTGCGAGAATTGAAATTCTAAGCTATTACAAAAGTATTCGGGGATGGGGGTACAATTATTTACAAATGGGAATGAATCTCACAAGGATGACAATGTCCAAATATTATGTGTTACAACCAAATCGAATTGTCGCAATTCAATATAAATTATAACAAATTATAAAATAAGGAAAATCAATAAATTATGAGATGCATGTATAAATAAAAATCTATTCTAAGAAATATTATTATTTTGTTTTTTTTTCATTTTATTAATTATGAAAAGAAAAAGTTTTAAAAAAAGAAAATTTACTTTAAACTAAATCTCTATTATTTACGTATTTTTATTAATCAATAAAAAGGGTTAAAGAAAACCAAAATTATTTAAATCAAACTAAATGTTCTTTTTTGGTATTTTCATTATGTTAAACAAGATTAATTAATAAAGAAAAAATAAAATTAACTTAAAATAAAATAAAACAAAGTTTATTTAGTGTTTTTATTAACTAAAAGAAAGAAACAAATTAGTTAAAATTAAAATAGTAAAAGAGAGTGTTTGTTAATTCTAAAGAAAAGAAAATAAGAAGAATGGGCTTAAGATGGTGTTGGGCCCAAAAAAGCAAAGGAAAGGGTGAGTCAGTATAGACAAAATGGGGGGGTTCGCTGGTAAAACATTATGGGCTTAAGGAAATCGTGTGGGACAGGCCCAATTGCAAGCTTGTGCGATTTTTAGGGTTCATAAGCAATTAGGGTTAGTGTGAACCCCTTCCAGCGGCGCTGCTCTCTCCCTTCTCTTCTCTTCATATTTTCATCTTTCTCAAACTAGGGTTTTGATCCCTCCTTAGCCCCAATCCGCTGGAGCGCCACCCCTACTCTATATCCTCTTCACGATGATCCAAGGTTTTGTTCGAATGGTATGGTTTGTCATCTTTGTGTTTTAACAGTTTCATTGTTTGTTTGATTCTTCATGTTTTGCTTTACATTTTAGTCTTTTAAACCTTTGATGTTTATATGCTTGATATGCAGTAAAGGTTTGAGAAAATCATACCTTGAGAGATTTGTTTCTGGAAAATGGAGGGAGAGAGATTGGATTGGTGGTCGGGGATACGAGGAAGATGATGGCCTAAGCGCGTTTTTTCCTGGTATCTTTGTCTTTCTCTTGATTTGTTGATGTTTGATGATGAAATGATTCTGAGAACCTGTTGTTTGTTGATTGTTGAGGATGATGTATTTCTAAAACTGTGTTTTGTTTATTTCACTTCTGGGAAACTTTGTTTCCTCTTTCCCTCCCTCTTGATTTGTGAAACCCCTTTTTTTGCATATTTCATATTATTTGATATATTTGTCTTTTTTGTTTATTTAAATATTATCCATTTATTATTCATGCAATTAAATTCAATTTGGATGTAATAGTAAACTAGGGTTTATATTTCTTGTCAAAAACCCCCCATTCAAAGATTGTACCCCCATCCCTATAATCATGATGTAATAGCTTAAAATTTTAATTCTCGCCCTTTACGCTTTCAATTATGCCATGATTAGAGAATTAGGGTTTGTATGCAAAAATCCAAATCAACAAATAGTTTGACCTAATCAAAGACAAAAATGCATAAAAATCAAACACAATGCACACTTGCACCCCTAGGGTTACAATCCACTTGTTGCCTTCAAAAATGGGCCATGTTATGCATGTTGGGTACTTTGGCAAAACAAAAACAAAACAAAAGACCATAGTCCCTCGATGACGCTATCTTGGTTGCCTAAACAAAAATGATCAAGTCCCTCAAAAATTTGCCAAAAATACTTAACACAATTGCTATCATGGTCTATACGATGACTCGCGCCTGTCCCGTTTAACATCCTAACACAAGGTTGTTCACCAAATGCAATGGTGAAACAACACTGTCAAAAGGGTTAAAAACATTAGGAAAGATATTTGAGTAAAATAGGGTAGATAGCTCTTAGTTACTTGATCAAAGCTTGCAAAAACATCCTTGCTATTTTCAAACACACCTCACAATACAATTTCAAAACATTTCCCAAATCGAACTTTCAAACATTGAAATCTTTTCAAAAGACAAAAACACCTTTGTATACATTCAAACAAGAATCATTACAAAGGTTGCCACAACGATGGCCTCTTTTCAAAACATCTTTCAAAACCACACACAAAGCACCATTTCAAACAATTGGAAAAGCAAAGCAAGTGATCTAAACAAGTAACTAAGAGCCCATGGATGACCATGGATGAAAAGGGTGCTTGCACCTTACCTTTTCATAATCTACTCCCCGAACCCAAGAAAACATCTCAAAGGTCTTTCCTGTGCTTTTTGACCTTTCCTTAGGATAAAATAAAAAGTCGGTGGCGACTCTTGCTAAACCGAAACATTTGCGAACACAAACGCAAAACCTCAAGTCAGTTCTCCCACCGTATCACAGAACTGGCGACTCTGCTGGGGAGTTAACTAAAAGTGGAGTAACCTTAGGGTTTAGATCACCCTTGCATGCTTATCTTGATTGCTTTGATTGCTTTACATTTGGTTCTCTTGTTTGGGTTTTAATCCTCCACCCGAATTTTTGGGAAACATTCATAGGTAAATTGCAATACATTGTGGAAACTGTGTGGGGTATACCGACATGGTTGAAGCAATAGCTATATTAGTGCGACATATTTGTGAGTACCGGTACCCTTTGAGTCAATCAAAGAGAATACGGGGCCGCTGAGTGATGTCATGAACACTAATGAACTCTTAGAACCTTACTTGACCATCTTGGCCTTTTTTAGGGGTAGTGAGATGACCGGCTTTGGTACAGTCCAAAGTTGGTAGATACTCGATACTACACTCATTGAGGGTTGTTTTCTTGGAATATTTCGGTCGCCAGTTAAGTGGCTAAACTGAAACAATGAACACGGAATATAATCCAGTGATATTGAGCTCCTTAGAACCCGGTTACTATTTATAGGACAGGTTGAGCCAACTAACTTCAAGAAGGTACTTACCTATGAAACCTCATGCAAGCCTGAAACTAGGATATTGTGTGACTTGTTTGTACATATGCTTGTGCATACATCATGAACATCATAAAGCATCATATGCATCCACTAAACATTTCAAGGGTTTGGATCTTCATCTTTGTTCTTGTTTTGTAGGTCATGGAATCTCTTCGCAGGAAAACAATTCAAGTTAACCTTATGAGAATCCCTCCTCAACTCAAGGAGCTTACTTCCAAGATTCCATAGAATTCTCCTTTCAGTGAAAGACATGGTAGACTTCTCAACTTGGTCAACTCCAACATTGAAGAAGACATGATGAAAGTTCTCTTCCAGTTCTTTGACCCCCTACACCATTGCTTTACATTTCCTGATTACCAACTAGTACCTACTTTGGAGGAATTTTCTCAACTCCTGAGGATTCCTATTCTCTATCAACTACCCTACAACGGTACGGAAAGAGAACCAAAACCTGAAGATGTTGCTCAAGCCTTACACTTGCAATCATCTGATATCAAAGGTCATTGGGAAACCAGAAGTGGTGTCAAGGGTTTCTTGGCAAAGTTTCTGTTTGAGAAGGCACAAGACTGCTGAAATTCTCTAGATCTACAAGCTTTTGAGGAGATTATAGCACTTCTCATCTATGGGTTGGTCTTGTTCCCAAACCCTGATCAACTTATAGATGTGAATGCTGTCAAGATTTTCATATCTCGGAATCCTGTGCCTACATTGCTTGGAGACATCCTACACTCATTTCACACACGAACAATGAGGAAAAGAGGTGTTCTCATGTGTTGTACTCCTCTCTTAGCAAGGTGGTTTATTTCTCACCTTCCCCAAACAGTTTTGAAGAATGAGAAGGGTTTAAAGTGGTCACAACGATTGATGACCCTCACACATTCTGATGTTCATTGGTGTTCTCGGTCCAGAGAAAATGTCATCATCATTGATCGTTGTGGGGAGTTACCTAATGTCCCACTACTTAGCATTAGGGGAGGCATCACCTACAACCCCTGTTTAGCTCTAAGGCAGTTTGGATATGCCCAGAGAGATGGTCCTCATGATATGCTGATCCCTGACCTAGTTTTTGACTTCGACAACGACACTCAAGGACTTCGACAAAGGTTTATCCGAGCTTGGAGGATGCCTAACAAAGTGGATAATAAGACACTGGGGCACAAGAATTCCATCCCCCTTGATCCTTATCTCAAGTGGGTACGAACCCGCGCCCAGAGTCTTATGATGCCTTACCCTCACATTCTCCCCGTGATCAAAGAGCCTGTTATGGAAGGAGAGGTTCCATACACCCTCCTACATCCTGACATACCAATATCATTGGAAGAATTACAAAAGAGTTGGATACAACTCAAGGAAGAGCGTAATACTTTTGAAGCCAGCTTCTATGCCAGTGAGAAGAAGGTCTTGGAACTTACCCGCCGACTTCATGAAGAGGAAGCTCTCAACACTTACATCGCGCCAAAGAGGATGTGCAATGTCTTTTTACATTAAGAATTTTGTAATTTTTTGCCCATGGGGCATTTATGTACTAACAAATTTCTCCTTATTAATATGACGTGTGTTCTTTTTGTTTGCAACAAATTTGAATTTTTGAATCCTTGAATGCATTACATGAATAACATATCATTCATCATATGCATAAACAGGTCTTCACACCAGGTTTCCTTATCTTTCTGCTGTTTATTTCAGCGAGATGGATATAGAGCAGACGGTTAAAGATCTGCAAGCACAGAATTCGCAATTCCAACAACTCCTCATGACCTTAGCAAAGGGTCAGGAGGACCTTAAAGCACTGTTAGAGAAAGAGAAGGAACCAGAAAGGAAGAAAAAGAAAAGAGTTGGGGTAGCCACTATGGGAAGGAGATTTGAGCATCAGGCTAGGAGAGTTCTGGAATTTCCCTTGACGTCTGACGAAGGGGTTGGTAAGGGAAAAGGAGTTGCAATGCCTTCCAAATCTGAAGCTGAAGAAGAAGAAGAGGAAGAGGATAAAGATTACTCCGAACAACAATACCCCCCGGTAGATGATAAGTATAAAAATCTTGAGGATCGGTTGGCAGCCATGGAGTTGCAAAGGGTACCTGGTTTAGATTTCGAAGAACTAGGGTTGGTTGCTGGGATCGTCATTCCTCCCAAGTTAAAAGTACCTACATTTGCTAAGTATGACGGTTTGTCCTGTCCAAAGATACATCTGAGTTCCTACGTCAGAAAGATCCAACCTCACTCCTCTGATAAGAATCTTTGGGTCCACTTTTTTCAAGATAGTTTGTCAGGCACGCAATTGGACTGGTTCTATCAACTTGAGAGATCTGATGTTCATAACTGGGAAGATTTGGCTGCTGCGTTCTACCGACAATACCAATACAACGCAGATTTAGCGCCTACTCGTACTCAACTACAGAGTATGGGTATGGCCTCTAATGAGGGATTTAAGGAGTATACCCAAAAGTGGCGGGATCTAGCTGGAAGGGTGCAACCGCCATTGTCAGATAGAGAGCTGGTTGACATGTTTTTAGGGACCCTGTCTGGCCCATTCTTCAATCACTTGATTGGGAGCTCATCTGCATGGTTCACCGAATTAATTCTGACCGGTGAAAGGGTCGAAGCTGGCATTAAAAGTGGTAAAATACAGAAGGATGCCTCCGCTTCCACTGCTATTAAGAAGACCTTCCCAGCTAAGAAGGAAGTTTCTGCTGTTTACACCCAGAGAAACCAAGGGAGAACAGAGCGCCGACCAACGGTGGGGGCTGTTATGATCCAAAACTCCTCATTCGACCAACCTCGCAGCAATCAACCAAGAGCTAATCAGCAAAGGGTAGAAAGGCCACAACGACAATTCACCCGAATCAATATGACACCGGCTCAAGTCCTCCCTCATCTGTTAAAGTTGAACCTTACCAACTTGAAAGAAGCGCCGAAAAACCCCAATACCTCTTCTCCTTATTACCACTCCAATGCAAAATGTGCATACCACTCGAGACAGTGTATGGCATGATACCAACAATTGTTGGGCTCTTAAAAACAAGATCCAAGATCTGATAGACGCCAAGGAAGTAGAGTTTGATTCTCCCGAAAAACCCAACGTGATATCTGCTCCTATGCCAAAACATGGTCATAATGTCCATGCCATTGTGGAAGATCTTCATGTTACCACTGTTGATGACCTTTTGGCTCTATTACCAGTGATTAAAGTGAATTTGATGAAAGCCGGGATATTCCCAGGCTGTGGAAAAGACTGTTACTTTTGTTCAAACTTGCAAACTGACTGCCCACTGTTGAAATCAGGCATCCAACGCCTGATGGATACCCAAGAGATCCTCTTCAAAAGACTCCTGTTGATATTATCACTCATGTTACTCCTGTTACCTTTTATACCCCAATCAATGACATTGCTATAATAGCCATCTCCGACGATCTTTCCAAGACCTGCAAAAGGCCTGTTAAGATTACGCCTGATCCTAAGTTTGTACCATTAAAAATTACCATGTTGGGGCCTATCCCGTATAAATCTAACAAGATGATACCATGGAATTACGGAGGAGAAATCTTCTACCATGGTATCAAGAAGATCGAATCATCCGAAGAGAATTCCAATGATGAAACCCCTGATATAGGGAATATTGCGGGAACGAGCAAGATAACTCGTAGCAGAAGGATCTTCTCTTCGGAGATTTCTCCTCCACGGGCAGTCTTCGGACCCTCGAGAGTTTCTGTACCTGTCAGGCCATCTGTGCAAAGTCCGGTAATTGAAGAAATTGACGCACCCGAAGCTAGACCCTTTGATGTTACTACCAATAAAGGTAAGGGGATCCAAGAAGTGCCTGTCAGGACGAAGGCTCAGACTGTGGTTATCCCCGAGACCACCCAAAAAGAGATGGAAGAAATCTTAAAGATAATCAAGAAGAGTGACTATGATGTCGTAGAGCAGCTAGGGCAAACCCCTTCAAAAATCTCCATACTGGCTCTCTTACTCTGCTCCGAGGCTCATGCCAAAGCCTTGATCAAATTTCTAAAGACGGAACACGTGCCTCAAGAAACTTCTGCAGACCAGTTTCAAGAGTGCGTGGCTAGCCTTACAGCCGATAATGGTCTTGGTTTTTCTGATGCTGATTTAACCCCTAAGGGAAGAAAGAATAACGATGCGCTACATGTCTCGGTAGAGTGCAGAGGGACCACGCTTGCTCATGTTCTGGTGGATACCAGTTCATCTCTAAACGTTCTACCAAAAAAGGCGTTGGACAGATTGGACTGTGAAGGTTTGACCCTAAAGCCCAGTAACATCGTTGTTAGAGCCTTCGACGATTCTAAGAGGATGGTTCACGGAGAAGTGGACATTCCAATCAAAGTGGGTACAGAAATTTTCAACTCTACATTTTATGTGATGGACATCCGTCCTTCATATTCATGCTTGTTGGGAAGGCCATAGATTCACAATGCTGGGGAAGTCACTTCTTCTCTACACCAAATGCTAAAGTATCCAGTTCAGGGTAAGATCATAACGGTTCATGGTGAGGAGGAGTATATGATAAGTCACCTTAACTCCTTCCGCTATGTGGAGTTAGATGGTGAATTCATAGAAACACCTTTCCAACACTTTGAAGAGGTTTCTCCTGAAGTCGCAGTAGCAAAGTCAATGACTGATGTGCCGATCATTTCCAAGCATGTGTCTCGGATGGCATCCCTTAAAGATGCGGAGGCTGTAATCAAAGAAGGAGGAAGTACAGTGTGGGGCCAACTGCCAGATTTTCCTCACAAGACGGACAAGTTTGGATTGGGTTTCACTGCTGCTGGCCAGAAAGTTGTGCGTCGCTTCCGGACTAGAGGACCACCCTTAAAAATCACTCACCATGTAATTCATGCATTAGAAGATGATGATGAAGAAGACAACTTTGAAGATTGGATCTTTCCAACTGTTGAAGGAGGATTAAGCAATTGGGAGGCAAAAGACTTCGTTCCCATCACTTTCATCAATCAGTAATTTATCTTTGAACAATTTCTTGTTTGGTCTGTAATAATTAAACAATTTGTACACTCTTTTCACCTTATGCCTTACCCGGGGCATATAGGTCCATTTGTAAGGGTTTTGATTTCTTCATTTTCATATGCCATTTTAATGAATCATTGGATGTTTTCATCTATAAACTGTTGTGTTCATTTTCTTTCCTTTTACATTTTGTTTTGTTTAAGGATGGCTATCCCTTACACACACCCACACTCACAAAATGCAGGTACCCATCCACTCCGGATTCCATGGGTGACTATTCTGCTTTGGCCTTCGGTGACTTTGAAGATTTGGTCAATCATGCCGAGTATGAAGGTGATGAAGACTGTGAAGTGCCTGGAGAGTTAGCTATACTTTTGCAACAAGAGGAAAGGGCTATTCTGCCCCATGAAGAGTTGTTAGAGACTATCAATTTGGGAACAGAGGAAGACAAGAAAGAGGTTAAAGTGGGTGCCAACTTGGAGCCAAATGTCAAAAAGCATTTAGTTCAGTTGTTGAATGAATATGTTGAGATCTTTTCCTGGTCCTACGAAGACATGTCGGGACTGGATACAGATATTGTGGTTCACCGTCTCCCTACAAGAGAAGACTGTCCACCAATCAAACAGAAATTCCGCCGAATGAGGCCCGACATGTCTGAAAAGATCAAAGCTGAAGTGATGAAACAATTCAATGCTGGTTTTCTGGTTATTACTTCCTATCCACAATGGGTTGCTAACATTGTGCCTGTGCCTAAGAAGGACGGCAAAGTCAGAATGTGTGTGGACTACAGAGACCTAAACAGAGCTAGCCCTAAAGATCATTTGACATCTAGCGATTCTTCCAGATAAAGCAGGCTTTTCGAAGATATATTTGATCAGATCCATTTTAGAAATCAACAGAGTGGTATGTGTCAACATATATTGCCTTAGCCGGCGAGCAGCCCATACCAAAGCACAACAAGTTTTCTCGAGCAGTGAATAGCGAGTCTCACAGTCGGTAAACTTTTTGCTAAGGTAATAAATGGCATGCTCTTTTCAACCAGACTCGTCATGTTGGCCCAATACACACCCTATTGAATTATCCAAAACAGTCAGATACATGATTAGCGGCCTTCCTTCAATGGGTGGCATCAAGATAGGAGGTTCTAGCAAATACTCCTTGATTTTATCAAAAGCAGCTTGACAGTCGTCATTCCATTCAACCACCTGATCTTTCTTCAACAGCTTGAAGATTGGTTGACAGGTGGATGTTAGGTGAGAAATGAACCTTGCAATGTAGTTTAGGCGTCCTAAGAAACCTCTGACCTCCTTTTCAGTGCGGGGGGCAGGAATTTCTCGTATAGCTTCGACTTTAGCAGGATCAACCTCAATGACTTTGTTGCTGATGATGAATCCCAAGAGTTTACCAAACCTAACTCCGAAAGTGCACTTGCTAGGATTCAATCTGAGCTTATACTCCTTCAATCTGACAAACAGCTTTTGCAGATGGTTGAGGTGTTCTTCTTCTATTTGTGAACGGGCTATCATGTCGTCTACATAGACTTTGATCTCATGATGTATCATGTCATGAAACAAAGCTACCATGGCGCGCTGATAGGTTGCCCCGACATTCTTCAGTCTGAATGGCATTACTTTATAGCAGAAGGTACCCCACTGTGTAACAAAAGTAGTCTTCTCCATGTCTTCGGGGGCCATTTTGATCTGGTTGTACCCCGAAAATCCATCCATGAAAGAAAATACCTTATGTTGAGCTGTGTTGTCGACCAAAATGTCAATGTGCGGTAGTGGAAAGTCATCTTTAGGGCTAGCCCTGTTTAAGTCTCGGTAATCCATGCACATTCTTACTTTGCCATCTTTCTTAGGCACGGGCACAATGTTAGCAACCCATTATGGATAGGAAGTAACAGCAAGAAACCCGGCATTGAATTGCTTCATCACTTCGGCTTTGATCTTTTCAGACATATCAGGCCTCATTCGATGGACTTTTTGTTTTATCGGTGGACAGTCTTCTCTTGTAGGGAGATGGTGAACCATAATATTTGTGTCGAGTCCCGACATGTCTTCGTAGGACCAGGCAAAGATCTCAACATATTCATTAAACAGCTGAACTAAACGCTCCTTGACACTTGGCTCTAGGTTGGCACCCATTTTAACCTCTCTCCTGTCTTCGGCAGTACCCAAGTTGATAGTTTCTAACAGCTCTTCATGGGGAAGAATAGCCCTCTCTTCCTGTTGTAGAAGTCTAGTGAACTCTCCAGGCACTTCACAGTCTTCATCACCTTCGTATTCGGCATGATTGACCAGATCTTCAGAGTCACTGAAGGCCATAGCAAAATTGTTACCCATGGAATCCGGAGTGGATGGGTACCTGCATTTTGTGAGTGTGGGTGTGTGTAAGGGATAGCCACCTTTAAACAAAATAAAATGTAAAAAGAAAGAAAATGAACACAAAAGTTTATAGATGAAAACGTCCATGATTCATTAAAAATGGCATATGATAATGAAGAAATCAAGCCCTTACAAATGGACCTATATGCCCCGGGTAGGGCACAAGGAAAAAAGAGTGTACGAATTGTTTAATTATTACAGACCAAACAGGAAATGTTCAAAGATAAATTACTGATTGATGAAAGTAATGGGAATGAAGTCCTTCACCTCCCAGTTGTTCAGTCCTCCTTCAATGGTTGGAAAGATCCAATCTTCAAAGTTGCCTTCTTCATCATCATCTTCTAAGGTATGAACTCCATGGTGAGTGATTTTTAAGGGTGGTCCTCCAGCCCAGGAGCGACGCACAGCTTTCTGGCCAGCAGCAGTGAAACCCAATCCGAACTTGTCCGTCTTATGAGGAAAAGCTGGCAGTTGCCCCCACCCTGTACTTCCTCCTTCTTTGATTACAGCTTCTGCATCTTTAAGGGATGACATCCAGGACACAGGCTTGGTAATGATAGGCACATCAGTCATTGTCTTTGCTACTGCGACTTCAGGAGAAACCTCTTCAAAGTGTTGGAAAGGTGTTTCTATGAATTCACCATCTAACTCTGTGATACGGTGGGAGAAATTACTTGGGTTTTGCGTTTGTTTTTGCAAATGTTTCGGTTGAGCAAGAGTCGCCACCGACTTTTTATTTTATCCTAAGGAAAGGTTAAAAAAGCACAGTAAAAACCTTTGAGATGTTTTCTTGGGTTCGGGGGGTAGATTATAGAAAGGGAAGGTATTAGCACCCTTTCTATCCATGGTTATCCATGGGCTCTTAGTTACTTGCTTAGATCACTTGCCTTGTGTTTTCAATTGTTTGAAATGGTGCTTTGTGTGTGTGGGTTTGAAAATGTTTTAAAAAGAGGCCATTGTGGTGGCAACCTTTGTAATGACCCATGTTTGGATGTATACAAAGGTGTACTTGTCTTTTGAAAAGTTTTCAATGTTTTTGGAAGTTGTTTTGAAAGTGTTTTTGAAAGTGTTGTGGAGTGTGGTTTTGAAAAGTAGGCAAGTGTGTTTTGCAAGTTGATCAAGTAACTAAGAGTTGTCTACCCCTAAATTTACTCAAAGGCTTTTTTTCTATGTTTTAACCCTTTTAACAATTTTGTTCCACCATTGTATTTGGTGGACAATCTTGTGTTAGGATGTTAACGGGACGGGTGCGGGTCATCGTTTAGACCATGATTGCAATAGTGCCAAGTGTCTTTGGGCAATTTTTCCTTTAAGGGACTTGATCATTTTTAAGCAACTTTCGAAAGCGTCATCGAGGGACTATGATCATTTGAATTGTTTTGTTTTGCCAAAGACACCCAACATGCAACATGGCCCATTATTGAAGGCAACAAGTGGAGTAACCCTAGGGGTGCAAGTGTGATTGGTGTTGTCCATTTTCATGCTTTTTTGTCTTTGAATTAGGTCAAACTATTTGTTGTTTTTGATTTGTATACAAACCCTAAGTCTATCATAGCATATTTAGAAAGCTTTAAAATGCAGAATTAAAAGTCATAAATTATTACACAATAATCATGGGGATGGGGGTACAAATGTCCAAATGGGGATGAGACTTAATAGGAGAGTAGTATCCAAATATTTACAACCAAATCGAATCAATCGCAAATGTAATATGTATCAATGTATAGGAATAAGTAAATATGTATGTGTAAATGTATTTGTGTAAGTGTATGTAATTATTTACAAGTGAAATAAAAATAATAAAAAAAGGTTAATTTTGGATATTTTCATGTTTAGGGCAAAACCCTAATTTTGTAAATAAATAGAGTATTTATTATTTATTATATACAATATTTATTAATTATATACAAAAAATAAATAAAAAGGAAGTATATTATAAAAAAGTGATTTTTGAGGTTAAATATTAATAAAAGAAAAAAAATGTATTATTTTTATGTTTTTATCCTAAATATTCTAATAAATATAAGTATTTATATTATGTATTAAATATATTAAATATATACAAAAATAAAATATTTATTATTTACAAAAAAAGTATATTTTAAGAAAATGTTTTCAAAAGATAGAATAAAATAAAATCAGAAAATAAAATGTATTTGTATTATTTTTTTAGTATTTTAAATAAAAGTATATATGTTATTTTATATGTATAAATTCAAATAAAACAAATAAAATACAAATAAAATGTAAAAAATGGTTGAAAAAATATTTTTAATGTTTTTTATATTTTTACAAAAAATAACAAGTCAGAATCAAAAAGAAAAAGTCAAAAATGATTAAAAAAACATACAATGGGCCAAGGGGGTGTAATTGTAAAATGATGGTGTAAACAGAAAAACAAAGCCAGGCCCAGCCCAAGGAGGCTTGTCTTCAACCTCCAGCCAATTTCAAACAAAAACGCGCGTTTTCTCTTGTACCTACTATCTCTTGATCCTTTGATTTTCAACAAAAACTTACAACAGCAATGTTATAGAGCATCATGTCACGATTCTAAACATATAAAGAAGTTGATCTAACTCTCAGAAATGAGAGAGAATTTCTTCCCCCCCCAATTCCTGACCTAACTTTTTTCTAATGTTCAGGTTCCAAATTCTCTTAACACACACAATATAAATGAAAAGTGAGAATACAGGTAGCTTCAGGGCCATGAGTAGGACATAACTTCTTCACAAACCTAAGCCTAGATATGCTTGGATAGAGAGATAGAAGTTCAAAGTTTTACCTGTTCAGCTGGAATCGTGTACAACAATGGAGGTACTTTCAATGTAGTGTGAGGACTTGTACAGCTTGCTTGAGGTCCAAGGATGCTCTCCCAACCTCTAGCTTGCTTTGAAACTAACTGAATCGAGCTATGTAACTCAACCTGCACAATTGAAAAAATGAAAATGGTGAACTTGGTTAGAGGTGTTACAGTCTGTAGCTAGGGCTTGGGATAGTTTGTATAGATGATGTAGGATGTGTTTGAACTGGTTTGGATGAAAACGCACGAGGGAAATGAACTAGCCAAGTCAAAATGCAGAAGGTACCCTATTTTGCCTCAAAACTGTGTTTTGATGAATGAGGGAGTTTCAGGGATGGTTTGGTCGTGTTTCAGGTTAGTTAGGGAGTATGAAATGTGTTCACAAAGTTTGTTTTGGTTAGTTCTTGCAGCAATGAGAGATCTTGTTCAAAATGCAAGTTTTCTTCCTTCTTAAGACAAAAATGCCAAGTTAGGTTACAGGCTCATACAGGCCCCTCAAACATGCTGCAAAGTTTTGTTCTTGATCAGTGGGATATGCCCATACATTTGTTCCTCATAGATTTCCTTGTACCTCTTTGATTTGTGAAATTGACATAAAGTTGATCTTTTCAAAAATGGCTAAAATGCTTTTTCCATTTATGGCTTAATCTTGTATGTAATGGTTAAACACACAAAGTAAGACTTGAACACAAAGGATATGCATTAAATTATTGAGTAAGAATGGGATTAGAGGCATGTAATCTAGCTTGTGCAAGCTGAATTGAAAAATGCAAAGTGTTATGAACATGAAATTGGCCATGAACAAAGTGGCTTTTGCCCAACTTTGCCAATTCGAATCTACCTAACCACAAGGGTGTTTGATGAGTTCTTGGACAATTTGGAAAGCTTGGAATGTGTACTATAATCCATCTTAGTAATGCAAGTTGAAATTCCAAGTGGAAGCATGTGAAAAGTGGCCATGAAGTTGGGCAAAAATTCTGCCTAAAATAGGTCAAAAAATTTCTAAGTTAAGAATGTTTTGCATCCCTATTCCAAAAATCATAACTTGAGCTACAAGCTTATTTTGAGGAAACTTTGTGAATCAAAGTTGTAGATTTTTCAATGGACTATAACTTTCATGTTTTGAGTTTTATTTGAATCCAAATGTATCTTGATGAAAAGATGGGACAAAGTTAGGAAAAAATTAGGAAATTTCATAACTTAGAAAATTTCTAAGTTATGAAATTTCTTCATTTCAAACCCTAATTTGTAATTTTTGGTTTCTTGATGAACAAGTTTCATAATTTGACATGTCTTGATGAAAAATGAATCTTGGCACTTGATTTTGAACAAAAAGTCAAAGTTTGACTTTTCAGTATACAGTCAAATTTTGATCAGTTGACTGGAAAATTCATCTATCAATCTTGTGCATTTGGGATCTTTTGAACTTGTTGAATGTTTCAAGACCATGCCATTGAGTTCTTGAGTCCATATGTGAGCTTGGTTTGCCATTGGCCAGGTCAAACAGTCAAAAATTGCCTTTGTGCAGTCAAAATCCTAAAAATGACCATTTTGCCCTTTTGGTGATCTGATCAAATTTCTTGTGGAATTATGATCCAAACTTGATCAAATGGTACATATGAAATCATAATGTTGATATGGGTCAAAAATCATGAGGTTTGACTGTCAATTGACCACAGTTGACTTTTTTCCCCAATACAGTTGATTTCTAGGTCAACTGTCCAATTGATTGGGCAAAGATTGGAATCAAGACTTGAAACTTGGTATGGATAAACTTGTGAGTCCAACATGAAGCATGAAAGTCATCTTGGGCATTTTAGGTCAAAACATATTTATGCAAACTCAAACCCTAATTTGGGTCAACAGTGCAAGGAGGAGTCTTGAGCAGAGCAAACCCTAACTTGATCTTGAGCTCCAAGGGTCTTGGGATGAGAAAATGTTGATGAAATGGGAGGGAAAATTTTGGGGTACAACAGTTTCCCCTGTTCAATCTTCTTAGACATGAGGATGTAGATTGGCTTGCGTGCCTTTCGTGATCCGAAGGTGGAAGATGATAGAACACTAAAGTGCCCAGAAATTTGCACTCGCATAGTGGAGTATCAGCAATGTGATGTCGGGAATGGGCTTATAGATTCCATTTGGAAGTGTAAGAGATAGTTGTGGAGATGGGCTTAAAGATGCCATCGGGGTGTCGATCGCGTAAGAGATTCCTTAGCGAGAACTTGAGTACCTGAGAAAGAAAGATGGTTTCCTGGCTTGCTACAGGTGTTGATCTTCAAACTCTTCATGCAGATATGCCTTGGCTAGGTACATGTATCGAATCTACAATCAATTGCTCACAGATATTCCCTGGCTAGATACAGGAATCGAATCCGGAACTTCAAAAGGTTGCTTACAGACGTGCCCTGGCTGGATACAGGTATCGAATCTCTAAACTATTCATGCAGATATGCCCTGGCTAGATACAGGTGTCGAATCCACAATCAAATACTCACAGATATGCCCTGGCTGGATACAGGAATCGAATCTGGAATTGGTCGTCTACAGATATGCCCTGGCTGGATACAGGTATCGAATCTGGAAATTATCGTCTACAGATATGCCCTGGCTGGATGCAGGTATCGAATCTGGAAATTGTCGTCTACAGATATGCCCTGGCTGGATGCAGGTATCGAATCTGGAAATTGTCGTCTACAGATATGCCCTGGCTGGATGCAGGTATCGAATCTGGAAATTGTCGCCTACAGATATGCCCTGGCTGGATACAGGTATCGAATCTGGAAACTCTTCATGCAGATATGCCCTGGCTGGATACAGGTATCGAATCTACAATCAATCACTCACAGATATGCCCTGGCTAGATACAGGTATCGAATCTGGAATTGCGATAGTCGATAGTAATCATCTTTGGATTGACCTTTTCTTGAAAAGGCAAAACATTAGTTGTATGCAATGTCATGATGTATGAAATGCATGATGTCATGATGTTTTTTTCAAGAATAAATGGGATTGTGTGATATGATGCGTATATGCATGCGTCATGGTGTATGATAATGTGATGAATGTATTTTTGTCTAGGCAAATAAATCCTTGACGACTGCCGGGAGTTTGTGGAATCCTGGGCTGATGTTGAAGAGTGGAGTTCTTCGTTTCCGCTGGGGATGATGGTTGCAAGAATAAACTGGTAGGAGAAAAAGACTTTGTTGGGGAATAAAATTGTTGGAGAGATTACTCTGCGGGGAATTACTCTGTGGGGAATTACTCTGTGGGAAGAGATACTTCGCTGAGGTTTTGATGAGAGCTCCGCTGGGGATTCCACTGATAAGTAATGTTGGGTAATTTGATGAACTCCGCTGGGGAATAGGAAGAACTTCGCCGAGGACGATCTTTCTGTGGTAATTAGCTGAGGATAACCCAGTTATACCCTGGTGGGGAAATAACCTTTGAATAAAGTCGGGGAGATGCGTTCGTACTCTGCAGGGGATAAGCTTCCAGAATCTACTGGGGATAAGCTTCAGAATCTACTGGGGAGGATGATTCAACTTTCCTGGGGAAACATTCCAGACTGTACTGGGGAATGGTTGCTGAGGAATGCCTATACTCCGCTGGGGAGTGTTAAGATCTTCTGGGGATACCCAACTTCCTTAAGGCTGACAGTAGAGTAACTCTGCTTGGGGAGAGTATCGCTGACTTGCTGGAGATACTGTGCCTTTTTAGGGCCGATGGGGGACCAACTCTTCCTGGGGAGAGTATTGCTGAATCTTGTCTTACTCTGTGGGGAGTTGAGATAACTTGGTTACATTCTTCAGCCGAACTTACCTTGGTACCTCGGTGGAGAGAGCAACTAGATCGCTTAGACAACTCATTATTGCCCCTGTTTCTGATGTCACCTGTAATTAGTCCTTCGTTTCGCATGCAAATATTTATGATCAGCAATTAATGTCAAATGCATATATCAAAAATGAACATTGGACGTTCTTTGCAAAACAAAACATAAAAAGGAAAAACGATTGGCAATTTGTCTGGAAAAATGGATTTTTATTGATTTTGAAATTTGCCTGTAAATAGGCGTTTTGTGTACAGGAGGCTGACATCCTAGTAAGAGAACGCCGCCGAGCAAAATAGAGTTTATACAATTTTGTGAAAAGGAAACAAAACAGATATGTGAAAAAAATAATCCCACTGGGTTCCAACTCTGCTATCGCCTTTATGTCTTCAAGCGTCTCATCACTCTGCTGCTTAGTTGAAGATGAAGCTGATTGATTGGAGTCATCTGAGCCCGATAGTTGATGCCGAATTCTGGATGCAAGGCGATCCAATGAGACATAGTATTACGCTTTATCCCTAACTTTTGCCTAGACCACCCTTTCGGGTTTTCAGTCCACCGGGATACCCATTTTTGCCCAAGCCGCCTTTTCAGGTTTTCGACTTGCCGGGTGTACATATTTTTTTCGTTTCGTCCCTTATTTTTGCCCGAACCCTTTTGGTTCGCCGGGAAGCCCTTATTTTTTCCTAGGTGTGTCAACCTAGCGGGTCTTTAATTCATGCGTAGTATCTTTTTACTATGTCTGCATTGGCGGGGTGAGGAAGGTCGTCACCATCCATGGTGGTTAGAATCATAGCTCCTTCTGAGAAGATATGTTTAACCACAAATGGCCCTTCGTACGTAGGGGTCCATTTTCCCCTGGGATCACTTTGAGGAAGAATGATGCGCTTGATTACCAGGTCTCCGACTTGATACTCTTGTCGTCTGACCTTCTTGTTAAATGCCCTGATCATCCGTTTTTGGTACGTCTGACCATGACAAATAGCAGTGAGTCTCTTTTCGTCAATTAGGTTTAATTGATCAAGCCGAGTCTGGATCCAGTCATCTTTGCTCAAACCTGCATCCTTCATTATCCGGAGAGAGGGTATTTGAACTTCGATAGGCAAGACTGCCTCCATGCCATAGACCAAGGAAAAGGGAGTTGCCCCTGTTAACGTCCGTGCTGAGGTACGGTACCCATGAAGAGCAAACGGTAACATTTCGTGCCAATCTTTGTAGGTCATTGTCATCTTCTGCACAATCTTCTTAATATTCTTATTTTCCGCCTCGACAACCCCATTCATCTTCGGCCGATAGGGAGAAGAGTTGTGGTGCTGTATCTTGAATTGCTCGCAGAGCTCAGCGATCATCTTGTTGTTAAGATTGGTACCATTATCCATAATGATCCTCTCAGGTACACCGTATCGACAGATCAGGTTGTGCCGAATGAACCGTGCCATGACATTCTTGGTTACGGTAGCGAAAGAAGCTGCTTCGACCCACTTTGTGAAATAATCAATTGCTACCAAGATAAATCGATGCCCATTGGATGTCGTAGGTCTGATTTCGCCGATCATATCAATGCCCCACATTGCAAAAGGCCAAGGCGCTGTCAAGACGTTCAGAGGAACCGGAGGAATGTGCACCTTATCAGCATAGATATGGCATTCATGACAAGTTCGCGAATGCTGATAACAGTCGGCTTCCATTGTGGACTAGAAATATCCTTCCCGAAGGATTTTCTTTGCCATGGTATGTCCACTGGAATGTGTTCCGAAGGTACCTTCATGCAGCTCTGCCATGATCCTTTCTGCTTCAGTCTTATCCACACAACGCAATAAGGTTGAATCATGGTTTCGCTTGTAGAGAATGTCGTTGCTGAGGAAGAACTTTACCGCAAACCTTCTCAGGAACTTCTTGTCATTAACAGATGCGCCTTCGGGGTATTCTTGAGCTTCAAGGTACCTCTTCACTTCATGATACCATGTGTGATACGGTGGGAGAACTGACTATGGTTTTGCGTTTGTTTTCGCAAATGTTTCGGTTGAGCAAGAGTCGCCACCGACTTTTTATTTTATCCTAAGGAAAGGTTAAAAAGCACAGCAAAAACCTTTGAGATGTTTTCTTGGGTTCGGGGAGTAGATTATAGAAAGGGAAGGTATTAGCACCCTTTCTATCCATGGTTATCCATGGGCTCTTAGTTACTTGCTTAGATCAACTTGCCTTAATTTTCAATTGTTTGAAATGGTGCTTTGTGTGTGTGGGTTTGAAAAATGTTTTGAAAAGAAGCCAATGTGGTGGCAACCTTTGTAATGATCCATGTTGGGATGTATGCAAAGGTGTATGTCTTTTGAAAAGGTTTTCATTTGTTTTTTAAAGTTGTTTTGAAAGTGTGGTTTGAAAAATAGGCAAGTGTTTTGTTTTGCAAGTTTGATTCAAGTGACTAAGAGTTTGTCTACTCCTAAATTCCTCAAAGATTTATCCTATGTTTTTAACCCTTTTAACAATTTTGTTCCACCATTGCATTTGGTGGACAATCTTGTGTTAGGATGTGAGAGGGACGGGCGCGGGTCATCGTTTAGACCATAATTGCAATGGTGCCAAGTATCTTTGGGCAATTTTTCTTTAAGGGACTTGATCATTCTTAGGCAACTTTCGAAAGCATCATCGAGGGACTATGATCATTTGATTGTTTTGTTTTGCCCAAAGAGACCTAGCATGCAATATGGCCCATTATTGAAGGCAACAAGTGGAATACCCTAGGGGTGCAAGTGTGATTAGTGTTGTCCATTTTCATGCTTGATTATCTTTGAAATTAGGTCAAACTATTTTGGTTAATTGATTTGCATACAAAACCCTAATTCTAGCATGGCATAACTAGAAAGCTTTAAAGTGCGAAAAATAAAGTTCCTAAGTTATTACAACACAATATATGGGAAGGGGGATACAAATGTTCAAATGGGGGTATTTTGACAAGGAATTTAAACCTAACTATTACATCCAAATTTGGGGATTTACAAGGTATTTAATTGCACAAATTAAATAAAATAAATATGTAAGATGCAAAAAGGCTTTTTATATGTATGAAAAAAAGTGTTTTTTATATGTCAAATAAACAAAATAAAAAAAATTAATTTTTGGAGTTTTTATGTATTGAGGGCAAAACCCTAATTTTGCAAATAAGAGGTATTAAATATTTAATATGCACAATATTTATTAGTTATGAACAAAAAATAAATAAAAAGAAGTATATTTGTCAAAAAGGTATTTTTAATGCTAAATATTAATAAAAATAAAAATGTATATATTTTGTATTTTTTAACCTAAATATACTAATATATATGTATGTATTTGTATTATTTATTAAATATATTGAATATG
Source organism: Vicia faba (assembly GCA_948472305.1). Lineage (NCBI taxonomy): Eukaryota > Viridiplantae > Streptophyta > Magnoliopsida > Fabales > Fabaceae > Vicia > Vicia faba. Next base: position 807,588,946 of record OX451737.1, read on the forward strand.
CACAAAATAATAATATTTAATATTTATAAAAAAAATTATATTTTATATAAAATATTTTCAGAAGATAAAATAAAATAAAAATCAGAAAATAAATGTGTTTGCATTATTTTTTAGTATTTTGAATTAAAGTATATATATATATATATATATATATATATATATATATATATATATATATATATATATATATATATATATATATATATATATATATATATATATATATATATATATATATATATATATATATATATATATATATATATATATATATATATATATATATATATATATATATATATATATATATATATATATATATATATATATATATATATATATATATATATATATATATATATATATATATATATATATATATATATATATATATATATATATATATATATATATATATATATATATATATATATATATATATATATATATATATATATATATATATATATATATATATATTTATTTATTTATGTACAAATACCTATTTAAACAAATAAATGCCTAATAAATACAAAAATGGTTTAAAAAATAATTTTTATATTTTTTATATTATGAGAAAAAATAAATAAGTCAGAACAAAAAAGAAAAGGTCAAAAAATCATGAAAATAAGCATAATGGGCCAAGGGGGTGTAAAAGTAAAAATGGGGTGTAAACAGAAATAACAAATCAGGCCCAGCCCACGTGGAGCTTCTTCAACCTCCAGCCATTCTTGTTTCAAAAAACGCGCGCTTCTCAGGCTTGTTCAAACATCCTAATTCTTTGATTTTTTACAAAAACTTACAACATCAAAAATGTTAAGAATCAAACAACGAATCCATACATATCAAAAACTTGATCTAACTCTCAGAAATGAGAGAGAATTTCTTCTCCCCCAATTCCTGACCTAGTTTTTGTTCCATGTTCAGACATCAAATTCTCACAGTACACATAACATAAATGAAAACTAATTATATGGGCATGTTCAGGGCTATAAATGTGACATAATTTCTTCACAAACCTAAAGCTAACAATGCCTGGATAGAGAGATACGAGTTCATGAACTTACCTGTTCAGTTGGAATCGTATCTGGTGATGGAGGTGTTTTCAATGCAAGGTGATGATTGGTACAGCTTCCTTGATGTCCAGGGATGCTATTCCAAGCTTTAGTTTGCTTGGAAACCAAGAGAATCGTGCTATGGTACCTCAACTACAAAACAGAAAAATGAAAATGGTGATGTTAGCTAGGGATGTTACAGGTCGTGTTTAGGGCTTGGAATAGTTTCAAGGGATGATGTGGGATGTGTTTGAAGTGGTTTTAGCAAGAATGCATGAATGGATTGAGTTATGGAACTCAATCTGCAGCAGGTACCCTGTTTTGGCAGTTTGAGGGTGATTCTGTGTTTGAGAAGGCAATGGAGATGGTTGGCTCGTGTTTTAGCTTGGGTTTGATGATTAGAAAGTGTTTGATAACTTTGCTTAAGCTCTGGTTCACAGGAATGAGAGTTGTGTCTTGTTATGCCATGTTTCTTCAACTTTAAGCAACAAAATGTCCACTTGAGTTCTAGACTGATAGAGGCCCCCCTAATGTGCTGCTAAGCTTGCCCTTGATCAGTGGGATTAGTCTAATAACTTGTGCCAAGGAGGTTTGCTGTGTACCTCTTGATTTGCTAATTGACATAAAGTTCTACTTTTGCAAAAATGGACATTATGTTTTTTCTATTTTGGGACTAAACCTTTATGTAATGCTTGAACACATAAAATATGGTCTTGGCACAATGAGTTAGCATTAAATTTATGAGTGTAAATGGGATATAGGACCTGTAATCAAGAAATGCAAGCTGAGTTCAAAATTGCCTAAGTGCATGGACATGTAATTTGGTCATGAACAAAATGAGTTTTTCCCATATTGCCAAATTCGATTCTCCCTAACCATGAGGTTGTTTGATGAGTTCTTGGACATTTTGGAAAGCTTAGAATGTGTACTACAATCCATCTTTGAAATGCAAATTGAAATTCCAAGTGGAAGTAAGTGAAAAGTGGTCTTGAAGTTAGGAAAAAATCCTGCCTAAAATAGGTCAAATTTCTCTAAGTTAAGAATGGTTTGGTACCCTTGTTCCAAAAATTGTAACTTGAGCTACAAGCTTCTTTTGAGGAAACTTTGTGAATCAAAGTTGTAGATTTTGAAATGGACTACAACTTTCATGTTTTGACTTTTCCTTGAATCCAAATGAATCTTGGGGAGAAAGTGGGACAAAGTTAGGAAAAAATTAGGGTTTCTCATAACTTAGAAAAATTCTAAGTTATGAAAATTCTTCATTTCAAACCCTAATTTGCAATTCTTGATTTCTTGATGAACAAGTTTCATGATTTGGCATGTTTTGATGAAAAATGAATCTTGACACTTGATTTTGACCAAAAAGTCAAAGTTTGACTTTTCAGTATATAGTCAAATTGATCAATTGACTGGGAAATTCAACTGTCAATCTTGTGCATTTGGGATCTTTTGAACTTGTTGAGTATGTCAAGATAATTCCATGGGGTCCTTGAGTCCATATGTGAGTTTGGTTTGCCATTGGCTAGGTCAAACAGTCAAAAATTGCCTTTGTGCAGTCAAAACCCTAAAAATGACCATTTTGCCCTTTTGGTGATCTGATCAAATTTCTTGTGGAATTGTGATCCAAACTTGATCAAATGGTCCATGTGAGTTCATAAAGTTGATGTGGGTCAATTTTCATGAGATTTGACTGTCAATTAGCCACAGTTGACTTTCTCCCCAATACAGTTGATTTCTAGGTCAACTGTCCAATTGACTGGGCAAAGTTTGGGATCAAGGCTTGAAACTTGGTATGGATAAACTTGGGAGTCCAACATGAAGCATGGAAATCATCTTAGGCATTTTAGGTCAAAACATCTTTGTGCAAACACAAACCCTAATTTGGGTCAACAGTGCAAGGAGAAGTCTTGAGCAGAGGAAACCCTAACTGGATCTTGAGCTCTAAGGGTCTTGTGATGAGAAAATGTTGAGGAAATGGGAGGGCAAATTTTGGGGTACAACACCAGGGTTTTTCTGTTACCTCTTCGGTCTTGAGATCGCAGCAATGTGTAGGTGTTTACCTCGGGTTTTGGTAAACAACCGCTGATCCTCCAAATGGTTACTTATTTGGTTACTCGCAGGATCGATCAGATTGATCCTATGGACATAGGTTGATTTTGAAGTTTGATTAAATTGGATAAGGCTTTAAGTAAATTGTTTCAAGTAAATTGCATAAAGGAAAGGCTTGGTAAAATAAACAAGGCTTTAAAGTAAAGGTTCGACAGGAATTTAAAGGAGAAAAGCAAGTAAAATGCTGGAAAAGTAAATGACTTTAATTGATAAAATTGGTGTTTCACACATACATTTCTCAACAATTCTTTCGCTCACACTGGGTACTTGAATCTAAATGAGTGACTATGTATATAATTGTGAACACACGCGAGAAACTACATGTCTACTCCTATTTATACTAAAACATTCCAAGTAACCGTCGGGCAGTTACACTGCTTCGAGATCAAGCCACTTGGCACGTTCTCCATGCTCGACGCTCCAGATCCTTGCACGTTTGCACGTAGTAACTGCTGGAAACCGTTTTCCCTCCAAAGCTTTGAATCTCAAACTGCTCCACTCTGGACCATCGAACACCTTCATCAAGAGACGTCTTCGACGAAAACCCCTTCGACGTCGAAGGCAACCAGCCTTCTTCCTTGGAAGAAATCTTCTAAGTATTTTGCCATCTTTCGACGGGCACTTCGACAGGCTTAGCCAGTCGAAAGCATCTTTCAGCTTTTAATGGCTAACATCAATCAAAACAAAGGTGTCGAATTTAGGAGCCAACAAATTGCCCCCCAAGAATGCCTTATTTCGACTCTGAAAGAAAAAGGCATTCTTTGAAAACGCCATTCGACACCTGTTTTTCCACGCTTAGTCACAAGTTAACTTGTGCACTTTTTGTTGCTTTTTACCAACTATTGGCAATCCCAAGAAACCATCATTGATTTGATCCTAGGACGTCACTTTCAGTACGGCGTGCAGTACCAAAACGTCACTTCAGAATTTGTCATTATGACAATTCTCAAAAAACGAGGACGCACGCTGCGTCTCTCTACTTCTGCAGAAACGGCCAAAGCAACAAGGGGCTGCCACGCGTCCCACTAATTCCTGCAGCATTAAATGACATTTAATGTCCTCGTTATTGGGGATTTCTCCCACTACTATAAATAGTAGTGAACATCCCATTGTGGGACTTTTTACGCAAACTAGCCTTCAAACTTCCTTGTTTTCGTACAAGCTTGCTCTCTTTACAGAAAAACTCTTCCTTTTTCACTTCATCTTCATCCTCAACAATGGCCTCTGCTTCTACTGCTTCCAAGACTAACGCACCAACTGAACAACATGTTAAACCCAAGGTCTTCGTTACTGCTCCGGTAGTAAACTCTACAGGGAAACGAAGGGTTCCTGAACCTTCTGACATCTCCGTTCGCGATGCTTACTCGCGCCACTTGATGATCCCGGTTGGATACTCCAACCAGATCTTCGCAATGTCTGGCCCCATGAATCCAAGCATCTCTGAAGCTCTGAAGATCAAGAGCTATTTCCCCATCGTCGAGAAACTCAAGCCAGTAGCATGCGCCAAGAAGGACGCAGAAGACAACGAAGACCCTACACGCGAAAAAATCGACCTCCGCTTCTTCAACAGAAGTGTTAGGGTCTTCAGGTCTTGCCCTAATCTGACTTCCGACTATGTTGCTTGGCTAACAAAGTTGGAGAAACATCAAACTCCAGTCTGGAAGGAAATGGGAATCTTCGACTTAGTGATGCTGTCGAAGACAGGCTTAAACTACTCCTCAGAAATGCTGATAGCTTCATTGTTGTTCTGGGATTACTCTCACTTCACTTTTCATCTTCCATGTGGGATGTTAACCCCCACACTCTTCGACGTAGCAGCTATTACTGGCCTTCGACCAACCGGAGATTATTTCGACCCGGAGGAGATGTCGGAGGACCAAATTGGCTTCTCTGAGACCAAGCCAACATACACTACCTTTATCAACCATTATCACGACAGGTCGACAGACACGGTGTCGGATGTCGAACACATAGCGTTTCTAGCCTTATGGCTAACTCGCTTTGTGTTTTGCTCGAAGTCTCTACAAGTGACCAAAAAGATGGTCACTCTTGCTACCCAACTGCATCACCGCCAGAACATCTGTCTGGCAGAACTGATTCTGGCCAGTCTTTATGACTCGATCAGCAATGGGGTCACTCTTCTGAAACATGTCGAAGATAGGGCCAGCTTGCTACTCGCTGGGCCTTTCTGGCTACTTCAACTGTGGCTCAACGCCACTTTCGAATCTTTCTTACCCAAGAAGATTCAGATAAATGAACAAGCCCCAGCGATAGCTAATAGACGTATCGAAGGAATTAGGCTGGCTCTGCTGACACCTGTGGAAGATGGGCTGGAGTTTCAACAAACCTTCACTAACTTTGTTCTGATGTTCGCTCGAAGGAAGGAATTTGTTTCAACTATGGCTCCATTTGCTCAACGGAAGGTGGGGCCAGCATGGTTCACAAGGCCACATCCAAAGGAGTCGAGCGGTCCCAATGTCGATGAGCATACCATACTTTGGGAGGCGTTCCTGACACCCAGGATCATGCCTCTTCGATTTAAGAGTTCTAAGACTCATTTGAGTCTGCTTGCCTATCAACCAAATCTGGTATCTCGCCAATTTGGTATCATCCAAACCCTGCCTTCTCCGATTTTTCAAAGAGAGAAGTCAATGTTGTACTTCTGCAACGATTATACAGAAGAAGCTGCCATCAAGCATATCGGAAGATATGCTGGTCGAACAATCCTCTCGCTGTTTGACTACCAGCTTAATTTCCTTTGCTCACCATCCTTCGAGGAGTGGTGGAGAAGCTATTATGCTGAGTACTTCTTCGACGAGAAGGACTTCATGGCAGAGTTGCAGAAATCTTTTGTCCTTGTGTTGGACAAAGTAAAGAAATGTAAGTTCATGCTCTCACATTACTTTTTGTCTTTCTCTTCGATTGCTAGCCTGTTAACCTTTTCTTTTTCTTTCAGTTGTTCGAAAGCCTCTAGCCAAGAAGGCTACAGAAGGCCCACAAGGAGGAGGCCCTTCAACAAAACCTCCACCGCCGGCGAAGACTACAGCGCCGGCGAAGACCATAAGCAACCAACAGGGGGAAGGCTCTTCGAGGAAGCCTCCTGCATCGGTAACCAGATTTTCTTCATTTTTCTTCTGGCTTTCGATTTTTTGTTTTCGATGTAATTATTCAATCGAATTCCTATTGGTTTTCTAGGCCCCTTCGCCCAAGAAACGGGCAGCACTGGTGGTCGAATCAGGGAGTGATGACGAAAGTGATTCTCCTCCTGCCCCCTTAAAGAGGCGAAAGTTAACGAAGGACGCTTCTGTTCCTTCTCCTGCTCCTGAAGGTCGAACCGTCAGAATAAAGGTCGCTGTGAGAAAGCCTAGGCCACCTGCAGTGATCATAGAGGAGCCAACTGAGGAGGAACTGAACGCTCTTCTTACCAAGCCTGTCGAAAGTGACAATTCCAGCCCTGGAGCTGAAGTTAATCCACAGGTAATCTATTGGACCCTTTTTATAACTTAGGCATAGATACCAGTATTCGATTGTGTCTCTTTCGACATCTGAAGATTTGTCTTCTTTCTCTTTTTCAGGACACTACTGAAAGTTCTCCACCAAGGACTTCAGAAACTCTAGAATCTGCTGACCTTAGCAGGCCTCAGGAAAAAGATTTGGGCAATGACGAAGCCCATACTGAGAATGAGGCCAATGCTGAAACAGTGGAGAAGACAACAGAAGAACCTATGGTGGAGGAAACACAGCCAGAAACGGTTCATGTGGTGGACTTGTCGTCAGAAGAGAATCCTGAAGGAAGAGACCAAGGCAATGGCGAAGAGAATCAAGATGTTGTTGACGAAGAGCACCAAGGTGGTACTGGCGAAGGACACGCTAGCGAAGAGCCACAAAATGACGCTGGCGAAGGACCCCCGGGTGATGTTAACGAAGAACCACAAGTCGACGCTGGTACCGCCTCAGTCCAAGTCGAAGAGCAACCAATCGAGGCACTCAGCATTCAACAGCCTCAAGTCCAAGATAATATTGTGGCAAGGGTTACCTCCTCAAAGCACAGGTCAAAAGAGGACTTGGAAATCTTGAAACAAACTGATCCGGTTAGCTACCTCAATGCCATCATTGAGAGTAAGAGTTCATCTGACACTAGTCAGGAAATTCCTACCCTGTCGGGGAAGTCTACTGAAACTTCTCCTCTTGATGATGCGTTGGCGAAGATTAAGGCCCAGTTCTTCAAGAGAGATTTGATGAAGACTTTAGAGGGGGACCCCACTGCTCCATCATGCTTAAAGGAGGTCTTGAATGCTGTTGACTTCGAAGCTGTAGCCCCAGAAATCTCAGACTTGATCATGGAATTACATTCTATGATTGATCAAGTTTCAGCGGATTACAGGCGCCAACGAGGTTTTAACAGTCAGCTCGAAGTGCTGCATGGCAAAAGCTCATCTGCGTGGACTGCTGTCTCAGATTCGACTTCTCGAATTGCCGAGTTGTCGAAACAAAAAGCGTCTGCACAGGAAAGATTCGATGCCATTGAGCGAGAGAATGTCTCCTTCCGAGCACAAATCGCAGAGATAGAGGCGAAGATAAACGCCAACACTGTACTCCAGGAGGAAATTCTTTCGACCATCTCAGACACTGAGAGCCAGACTGAGATCAAGCAAGGCCTGGAATTCGCTGAGAGGGCCCAAAGCCTCGACGCTCAAATTGCCAAGCTAGTGCAGGAAAACTCTTGGTGCAAAAAGAGGTTGGAGCTGCAGCATGCCAAGTATCTTCGACTCAAGAATTCTCTTACCTTTTGATTGATTCTCTTTTGTAACCATCTTCTGTAATCGTTTTCGACAACAATTGCCATCTTGGCTGAAATTAATAAAAATTTCCATTTTGGCATTTTTTATGGTTAATTTAGTTTGTTCTTTTATTATTTTATTTTTAACTCTTGAAGTATAGGCTTATATTTTTTCAAATATTTACCATTTACTCTCAAGAGCCTTTTATCACCACTTATCTCTTCGACTTCATAGGCTCCACCAGAAAAAGTTTGGATAACTCTGAAGGGTCCTTCCCATTTGGGTGACCATTTCCCCATGCTTCGATCCCGTCGATCCATGGGAAGAATTACCTTCCAAACTAAATCTTCAGGCAAAAATACCTTAGGTTTTACCTTTCTATTATAAGAGTCTTCTACTCTTTTCTTCTGAAGCCTGAGTAAGTCGAGAGCGTGTAATCTCTCTTCGTCTAAATCCACCAATTCATCTAACATCATATTCCAATAAACCTCAGAAGGAATATCATAATGCCTCTGAACTCTTGCAGATTGAAGACAAATTTCTGCTGGCAATACTGCATCATGGCCAAAAGTTAGCCTATATGGTGTTGTACCAGTGGCTTCTTTTGGGGACGTTCGACAAGCCCATAAAATCTGGTCTAACGTCTTATGCCAATTCTTTGGTTTCTTCCCAACATGTTTCTTTATCAAGCCAATCACCACTTTGTTAGCTGCTTCGACTTGACCATTCGCCTGTGCATAGTAAGGCGTTGATGTTAGGAGTTTGAAACCTGTTTCCTGAGCAAATACCTGCATCTTTCGACCAGTGAAAACTGACCCTTGATCAGTTGTTATTGTCTCAGGGATTCCATACCTAAATATAATGTTCTTTTGAATGAATTCAATGACATTTTCTTGGTCTACATTGACTAAAGGGACAGCTTCGATCCACTTAGTAAAATAATCAATGCCTACCAATATGTATTTCTGACTCTTTGATGATGCTGGTCGAATCTCTCCAATGAGATCCAACGCCCATCCTCGAAAGGGCCAAGGCTTCACTATCGAGTGAAGTTCGCTTGCTGGCACATGTTGGATACCTGTGTGAACTTGACACTCCTGGGAACCTTTGGCGAACTCAACACAATCTTTCAGCATAGTAGGCCAATATAGTCCTTGTCGAAACAACAACCATTTCATCTTATGGCCTGCTTGGTGAGCCCCACATGCCCCAGCATGCGTAGTCGAAAGGGCTATGTATGCTTCAGTTTCACTTAAACATTTCAGCAACACCCCTTCAGGCGTCTTCTTGAATAACTCATTACCCATGAGCACAAAACTCAACGCCCTGTATTTTGTTTTTCGTTCTGTCGAAACTCCTGGATTTTGGAGATAGTCCACAATGGGTTTCCTCCAATCTTGCTCTGACAAATTATCAATGAACGAAATCTCGAAGTTTGAGTGATCAGCATAACCTAGCCTCGCCGATTCCAAGTCTGATGGTGATAGACAAGTTGCTTTTATCTTCTCTCGAACTTCGATTGCTCTTTGTAGTTTCGTTTTTGAAATCTTATACCCAGATGCAATTTGTGCCAAGTCATTGGCTATTTGGTTTTCGACTCTGGGTATGTGTCGAATATTGACACTTTCAAATTGTTTCAACAAACGATTTGCTATCACAAAGTACATAATGAGATTCTTTCTTATGCATTTATATTCCTTTGTGACTTGCTTGATGACTAACTCTGAGTCTCCCATTATTTCGACTCGAGTTGCCCCCAATTCCAACAATATCTCAAGGCCAGTAATTAGAGCTTCATACTCAGCCTCATTGTTCGAACAAGAACCTTCTATTTGGTACTTGAATGTTGTTGGAATTTTATCTGGAGAAATAATCAAGACTCCTACTCCTGTTCCATTTTTATGGCTGGAACCATCGAAGTAGAATTTCCAAGGTTCTATCTCCACATAATTAATATCCTCGACTTGAATTGAGTGGTCGACTATGAAGTCTGCAACCACTTGTCCTTTTACTGCCTTAAGAGGCATAAAGGTCAAGGAGTATTCAGTCAATGCTAATGCCCACTTGCCAATTCGACTATGCAAGATAGGTTTCGACAACATATATTTGAAAACATCAAAATGAGACGAAACATAAACATCAACTGGTTTTATATATTGCTTGAGTTTTGTACAAGAGAAATACAGACATAGACACAATTTTTCAACTTCGCTATATCTAGTTTCTGCATCATTCAAAACTCGACTGAGATAATAAATGGGTCTTTCGACTCCATTCTCATCCTCTTGGGCTAACATACTTCCCAGAGTTTTGTCAGATGCAGCTATGTACAATCTCATACTCCTATTACTACAAGGAGGCACCAAAATAGGTGGCTTAGTGAGGTACCCTTTGATTATGTCGAAGGCTTCTTGTTGCTCTTGCCCCCATTCGAACCCCTCTTTATTCAGTCGAAGTAAGGGTGAAAAGGCCTGAGCTTTCCCACTTAGGTTAGATATAAACCTTCTCAAGAAATTTATCTTGCCTAAGAGAGATTGCAATTCCTTCTTATTCGATGGCGCTTTCGCTTCCAAAATTGCCTTCGTCTTGTTCTGATTGATTTCGATTCCTTTCTTGTGGACAACGAAGCCCAAGAAATCTCCAGCTTTCACACAGAACGCACACTTCAAAGGGTTCATCTTCAGACCATGTTCTCTCATTCTTTCGAATGATTGTCGAAGGTGGTCAATGTGACTCTTCCTGGAAACAGATTTTATAACAATATCATCAATATAAACTTGCATAAAAGTGTTAATAAAATCATGGAAGATAGTATTCATTGCTCGCTGGTACGTTGCCCCAGTGTTCTTTAGGCCAAAAGGCATCACTACCCATTCGTAAGTGCCTAAGGCCCCAGGGCATCGAAAAGCTGTTTTCGACACATCCTCTTCAGCAATGAATATTTGATTATATCCTGAATAACCATCGAGCATACTCAGGTATTCGTAGCCAGCGGCAGAATCGACTAGCATTTCCGCCACAGGCATAGGATATTCATCTTTGGGGGTGGCAGCATTCAAATCTCTGAAATCTATGCACACCCTTAATGTGCCATTTTTCTTAATTACTGGCACAATATTTGCAATCCATTCGACATACCTTGTAACACGGATGAATTTGCATTTCAGAAGTCTTTCGACCTCCGTTTTGATCTTCGACAATATTTCTGGAGCGAAGCGTCTTGGATTTTGCTTGATTGGCTTCTTTCCAGGTTTGATTGGCAACTGAAGTTCTACCAATCCTCTGTCGAGACCAGGCATTTCGTCATAATCCCATGCAAAACAGTCTTTAAACTCTTTCAGCAATTGGATTACTTCCAACCTAAGTTCTGGATCAATTTTGGCGCTGATGTAAGTTGGCCTATTCTCTGATCCTTCGCCTAAGTTGATTTCTTCTAAAGGGTCTTGCGCTAACATCTTAATGTTATTCGCCAAGGGATCCTTTTCGAAGCCCAAAGGCTCATCGTCATAGATAGCGTCGAGCCTCTGTTCCTGCAATTCTTCTGGCATGATATCAGGAGGTCTTGGATCGAAATCCTTTCCTGGGCCAACAGCAGATAATTGTTGATCATTGGCCTGTGTGGCCATGTACTTTACTTCGGCTTCGAGAGCCGTTATCATCTTGGTTTCGGCCACATAAGCCGAAATTCGCTTCAGAGATTGTGACTCAGTCATTATCACTGAATTCACTTCCCCAACCAGTTGGTTGGATATCAGTTAGCCCACTGAAGTCTATGTGGGACAAGTCTTCTCTGTCCCATTGGAAACCATGCTCAGGATGCAGGTATAGGGAACAAAAGGTGTTTGGCGCTGGCGCCATGTCGAAGTCAGGAGTTGGACATGGCCCTATGTGAGCCAAGTTTTTGTCGAAATCTGCCACACCCAAGTGATTCACTTCGCCAAGGTAGTAGCTTTGATCTGCCTCTATGTTTTCGACCATCCCATCTGGACGCCATAGCAACAGTCTTTGATGCATCGATGAAGGCACAGCACCTACACCATGAATCCACTCACGGCCTAACAAAAGGTTGTAGTTAGGTTTGGCCGATATGACCATGAACATTGTTGGTCGAAGGATCGACCCCACTTTGATATCTAGCTGGATCACTCCCATGGTGGTCCCAATGCCGCCCTCATAGTTCGACAGGACCATATTGTGGGGTTTAATTTCCTCATCTCTTTTGCCAATCTTCCTTAGCATAGAATGAGGGATAATATTGATAGTGGCCCCACAGTCGACCAATATTTTGTTCACAGTGGTCTCTTCGAGCTTAGCCCTTATGAACAAAGGTTTGAGGTGATTCTTCATCGCCTCTGTAGGTGGCTCGAAGAAGCCATTTTGTTCCTCTGTAGTGCCATTGTCCATGACAAAATAGCACACTGGCCTATGTTTGGCCATTTCTTGTTCTACCTCCCAGTCACTGGCTTCGACTTCTACCTGTCGATTGAATTCCCTAGGCAGTACTGAAACAATATTCACCATTATATCCAGAGTATCGTCGGACTCAGCATCATCTTCGTCTTCGACTTCACTTTGGTTAGGCCAAACTAGCCTGTTGGTAACTGGTTCTCTCTCAAGAGGCTTTCTTTGTTTCCTTTGAGGCACATTCGAACTAGTTTCTGGCTTAGGTTCGTTGGCAGCCTCCCTTTCAGCTTTTCGCCTCCTTTGATATCTCCTCCACTGAGATCGAGACATAGGATTTTTACCCTTGTAGTTGCTGGACACTTGAGCAACCTTAGGTGCAGCAACTTGAGGCTCTTTCTTTTGAGTCAGAGAGGAACCTCTTGGCACATCGAAGGAATACCACTTCTCTTCATTTGGCCTTTTTCGGCCAGAAGTTTTGTACCAAGTGTCTACTGGTACATTGGTTGGAGGCCTAAAAGTCACTGGCCTCTTGTCTTGATTAGAACCCCTTCTGGGATCATGTCGAAGGTCAGCATTCTCCCTTCTCTTGTTTGCTGCTCTCACACCTTGAATGTGCTCAGCAGCTTTTTTATCAAAGATCGAACTGCATCTTGGACACAGCATCACCTCTGATTTCTTCTTCTGGCATCTTTGTAAAAAATCTGCCAAGTTTTCGTTTTCCCGAGGGAAAGCCGTTTTATTAGCCTGCTCTTGCCTTATGGCCTCTTCTGATGCTTTAGGATCAGAAAGTTCAACCATGTTGATATTCATTGTATCTTTACTAGCAAGAGTTAGTTGCTTCATTTGTATTTCCAGATTCTCCGTCTGGCCTTGAACAGTGGCCAAGTGGGAACTGGGCTTTGGTCCGGTTTTTTGCGTTTCAGCAGTCTTCGACTTCGGGTCCTCGACCGCTTTCTGGACAGCCTCAATTGTCTTCCTGGATAAATTTCCAGAAAAACTGCCAAAGATTGGCATGTTGATGTGGTCCTTTGAGACTTCGACCATGGTAATTCCTGGCTTCTTCGACGGGATGCTGGTTGCCTCTATCATGTTCACCTCAGAGGGTTCTGCATAGTGGGCTTCAGCCTTCAGTGGATTGGAGTCGACAGCCATGGGGGATTTGTCAGCAAACTTTAATCTCCCTTCCTCAATAGCGTCTTGCACAAGATTCCTGAAAAGAAAACATTGAGAAGTTTTATGGCCCAGAAAATTATGATATTTGCAAAAACCTCTCTTCTTTCTTTGATCAAGAGGAGGCACTTTTACCCCAGGGGGTACTATCATTTGGCCATCTTTAACTAGCAAGTCGAATATTTCATCACATTTTGTGATGTCAAAACTATAAGTCTTTTTTGGGAACCTATCGTTGGTCCTGTCTGGACCAATGGGATTTTTCCCATTTGAGGGGACTAACTGTTTACAAGAGTATGGTGGCCCTTGTTTTAGTTCTGCTAAATCGACCTCTCCTTCTTCGACAGCTAAAGTATCGTCGAAGGATTCTAGATCTTCGTCATCCATCTCAACGTACGCTATTCTCTCTCTCTTGTGAGTTTTCGTTGCCTTAGCTTTTTCAGCTTTGAGGCGTTCGACCTGTCGAACTCTGTCGGCCAGTTGGGCCATGTCTCTTAGGTACTGGGTATCTAGCTTCTTCCTAATGGAATAATCTAAACCGCCTGCGGCTATTTCGACCAACTCATGCTCTGGCACTTGTGTAAAACATCTCGCCTTAAGCAACCTAAACCTATTCAGATATTCGTCTATAGGTTCAGTGAAACGTCTCTTCACACTGGCCAGTTCTTTCAGGCTTATCTTGGTTTGCCCCATATAGAATTGTTCATGGAACAATCTTTCCAACTGGGTCCAATGATGGATCGAATTGGGGGGTAAAGTTGTGAACCAAGTAAAAGCGTTCTTGGTTAAAGAACTTGGGAAGTATTTGATCCTTAGGTTTTCATTATTTGAAATGTCTCCTGCTTCGATCAAATACCTCGCCACATGTTCGACAGTAGATTCTGTCGTGTCCCCAGAGAACTTAGTAAATTTGGGGACTTTGCTCCTAGGAGGTAAATCCGTTTGTAACACATACTCTGACAATGGAGATGTAAAGTTGGGCCTTCGAAAGCCCATGTTCATCCCGTTCTGATTCATGATCCTTTCGATCATGTTTGCCAGATTATTTTCCAAACCCATGTTTTGGTATTGGATATGCTGAACTACTTCGTCAGCATTTTGGTTTCTGTTCACTAACCTTACCTCTGGGGCTATTACCCTAGGCTCTTCGACAGGTTGTTCCAACCGTGCCCTAAGGTTTTCCTCGACAGGCTGTTGGGCCTGGTTAATGGTGGTTTCTTCCTCTACAAATATCCCCTGATTTCCCCTTATTTGCGCCCTTTGGGGCTGTCGAATAGGTGGGGGTACTCCAAAGAAGTCAGCCAAACGCGTCATTTGCGCTGTAACTTGCTGATTCGATTGAGTAGTATTTTGTATTAGAGGATTTAGCACTGTACTCAAAGTTTGTGCCAACATTTGCACCATATCATGGTTGCTTTCGTCCATCTGTTGCCTCAAGACTGCTGTCGAGGCATTTGTAAGGCCATGGGCTACTTGGGACGTTCCTCCTAAGAGTTGAGTCCTATTTCTATTCGCCATGCCTACTCCAGAGCCTTGGAGTGGCGAAGAGGCACTCACGAAAGGTTCTGAAAAAGTGGACGCAGCATTCGTCAGGCTTGCCACTTCAGAAGTTGGCATACCATAGAATGGAATAAATCCTGGGGGAACCACAGGCCTCGTGCCTATATTTCCCCTTGGTGGGGGAGTTCCCAAAGGTATTCTGGGGCCTGTTAACGAAGTTATTGGCCCCGTGGTTGTGACCGATACTGCTGGTATCGAACCAACATTCGTCGTTTCACTTACGGTCATATTAACCGTTGCTCCCACACTCGTTTGTGGGATTTCATTATTGTTTGGCGGATTCGCCATCTCCTCCCTTCTTCTGGCAGTATTGTTATCGTTGGTGTATATCCTACCACTCCTCAATAACATACAACTCGAAAAGATGAGATTATTTTCACCAATCAACACACAGTCCCACCGGGTGTGCCAATTTGTTTACCTCGGGTTTTGGTAAACAACCGCTGATCCTCCAAATGGTTACTTATTTGGTTACTCGCAGGATCGATCAGATTGATCCTATGGACATAGGTTGATTTTGAAGTTTGATTAAATTGGATAAGGCTTTAAGTAAATTGTTTCAAGTAAATTGCATAAAGGAAAGGCTTGGTAAAATAAACAAGGCTTTAAAGTAAAGGTTCGACAGGAATTTAAAGGAGAAAAGCAAGTAAAATGCTGGAAAAGTAAATGACTTTAATTGATAAAATTGGTGTTTCACACATACATTTCTCAACAATTCTTTCGCTCACACTGGGTACTTGAATCTAAATGAGTGACTATGTATATAATTGTGAACACACGCGAGAAACTACATGTCTACTCCTATTTATACTAAAACACTCCAAGTAACCGTCGGGCAGTTACACTGCTTCGAGATCAAGCCACTTGGCACGTTCTCCATGCTCGACGCTCCAGATCCTTGCACGTTTGCACGTAGTAACTGCTGGAAACCGTTTTCCCTCCAAAGCTTTGAATCTCAAACTGCTCCACTCTGGACCATCGAACACCTTCATCAAGAGACGTCTTCGACGAAAACCCCTTCGACGTCGAAGGCAACCAGCCTTCTTCCTTGGAAGAAATCTTCTAAGTATTTTGCCATCTTTCGACGGGCACTTCGACAGGCTTAGCCAGTCGAAAGCATCTTTCAGCTTTTAATGGCTGACATCAATCAAAACAAAGGTGTCGAATTTAGGAGCCAACAGTAGGTTCATCCAACTTCCAAATAATGATCCGGGGAGCCTCGTTATCCCATTTGACTTTGAACATAGAAGACATTGTAGCTAGTGCGTCCACTAAATGATTCTCCTCTCTTGGTAAGTGTTCAAAAGATATCTCCTCGAAGTGGGGAAGCATTGTCAACACATACTCCTTGTAAGGAATGAGATTTGGGTGTTTCGTATCCCACTCGCCTTTGATCTGATTGATCACGAGAGCGGAATCTCCGAAGACACTCAGAAACTTGATCCTTAAGTCAATTGCAGATTGAAGACCTATGATGCATGCCTCATACTCCGCCATGTTATTGGTGCAGTTGAAACATAGTCGGGCGGTGAGTGGAGTATGAGTGCCTATAGGGGATATGATCATAGCACCGATACCGTTACCCAAAGCGTTCGAGGCTCAGTCAAAGTGCATAGACCATCAGGATCCTTCCTCGGGTCCTTCATCCGGTCCAGGTACTTCACAATCAGTCACTACCATGATATCCTCGTCTGGAAATTCAAAGTTCATGGATTGGTAGTCGTCCACTGCCTGGTGTGCCAAATGGTCTGCCAATACACTTCCCTTGATTGCTTTCTGAGTCGTGTACTGGATGTCGTATTCCGTCAAGATCATCTGCCATCTTGCTATTCTTTCGGACAAGGCAGGCTTTTCGAAGATGTACTTTATTGGATCCATTTTTGAAATCAACAGAGTAGTGTGAGTCAACATATACTGTCTCATCCAGCGAGCAGCCCATACCAAAGCGCAGCAAGTTTTCTCGAGCAGTGAGTATCGGGTCTCACAGTCGGTAAACTTTTTGCTAAGGTAATAAATGGCGTGTTCTTTTCGGCCAGACTCGTCATGCTGCCCCAGCACACACCCCATTGAGTTGTCAAGTACTGTCAAGTATAAGATTAGAGGTCTCCCTTCAACCGGTGGCATAAGAATGGGTGGTTCTTGGAGATACTCTTTGATTCTTTCGAAAGCGGCCTGACATTCATCGCTCCAACGTACTACTTGATCTTTCTTCAGCAGCTTGAAGATTGGTTCACAGGTAGCAGTTAGATGCAAGATGAATCGGGCAATGTAGTTCAACCGTCCTAGAAAGCCTCTGACTTCTTTCTCTGTCTTGGGAGTTGGCATCTCTTGTATGGCTTTCACTTTGGCAGGGTCCACTTGAATGCCCTTGTCGCTTACGACGAAGCCTAGCAATTTTCCAGATCTCACCCCAAAGGTGCACTTGTTTGGGTTCAACCTCAGCTTGTACAACTTTAGACGGTCAAACAGCTTCCGTAGATGGTCAAGGTGTTCCTCCTCAGTTTGGGACCTTGCGATCATATCATAGACGTATACTTCTATCTCATGATGGATCATGTCATGAAACAAAGCAACCATGGCACGTTGGTAGGTTGCCCCAGCATCTTTCAACCCAAAAGGCATGACCTTGTAGCAAAAGGTGCCCCACTGAGTAACAAAAGTGGTCTTCTCCATGTCTTCAGGAGCCATCTTGATCTGATTATAACCGGAGAAGCCGTCCATGAAGGAGAATACTTTATGCTGTGCAGTGTTGTCAACCAAAACGTCGATATGAGGCAGAGGCAAATCATCCTTAGGGCTCGCCCTGTTCAAATCCCTGTAATCAACACACATTCGAACCTTACCATCCTTCTTCGGTACTGGAACCACATTAGCAACCCACTGAGGGTAAGAAGTCACTGCTAGAAACCCGACATCAAATTGTTTTATAACCTCAGCTTTGATTTTCTCGGACATTTCTGGACGCATACGGCGGACCTTCTATTTTACCGGAGGGCATTCTTCCTTGGTGGGCAGGTGATGAACCATAATGTCGGTATCCAACCCATGCATGTCTTCATAAGACCAGGAAAAGATTTCCACATAGTCATGCAGCATCTGAATCAACTGTTGTTTCACACTGAGCTCTAGATTGGCACCAATCTTGACTTCCTTTCTGTCTGTCTCAGTACCCAGATTTACCGTTTCCACTGGCTCTTCATGTGGCTGAATGGCCCTCTCTTCCTGGAGTAACAGTCTTGCAAGCTCACCAGGCACTTCGCAATCATCTTCACCTTCGTCTTCGGCTAAGTTGATCGGATTTTCGAAGTCATAAATGGCAGTAGCAGAGTCGTTACCAGTGAGATCCAGAGTGGATTGGAACCTGTATAAGTGAGTGTGTGTAAATATAGCTGTTTTGCAATATATAATAAAGAAAGAAAAGGAACGCAAGATTTAAAAATGCAACAAACGTCCAATGTTTTTATTAATGATATATGAAAATGACACACAAAAGCCCTCACAAATGAAGCCACAGTGCCCCGGGTAAGACACCGAGCCATAAAAGTTCCAAAATATTGTCTGTTACAAATTCAAAAACAAAGGAGTTCATTACTGAGTGACAAAAGTAATAGGTGTGAAGTCTTTGGCAGTCCAGTTGCTTGGTCCACCGTCGGTTGTTGGGTAGATCCAGCTGTCGAATTCAGATTCCTCCACGTCGTCTTCAATAGCATTTACTCCCGGGTTGGTGATGAACACAGGAGGTCTTCCAATCCTCGCCTTACGAACAGCCCTCTGAGCTTCCGCAGTGAAACCCAAACCAAACTTGTCAGTCTTCGGAGTAAAGTCAGGAAGTCGGCCCCAGTTTGCACACTCACCCTTCTCAATCACAGCCCGGGCATCCTTTAAGGAAGCCATCTTCAAAGGAGAGTCTTCTATCACAGTTTCAGCTGATGCCAATGTCTGAGGAACTTCTTCAAAGTGCTGGAATGGAGTCTCAATGAATTCCCCATCCATTTCTATGTACCGGAACGAGTTGAGGTGGCTGACCATATACTCTTCCTCCCCCTGAACTGTAACAATCTTCCCTCTGACCGGGTACTTAAGCTTCTGATGTACTGTGGAGGTTACAGCTCCAGCCTTATGGATCCATGGACGACCCAGCAAACAAGAATAGGATGGTCGGATATCCATCACATAGAAAGTTGAATCAAAAACTTGAGAACCAACCCTGATCGGAATGTCAACTTCCCCATGTACCATTCTTTTCGAACCGTCAAAGGCCCGGACAACAATGTTACTAGGCTTGAGCTCTAAACCCTCACAATCCAACCTGTCTAGGGCTTTCTTGGGTAATACGTTCAATGAAGAACCGGTGTCTACCAACACATGGGCAAGAGTAGTGCCCCTGCATTCAATGGAGACATGCAGGGCGTCGTTATGGTTCTTTCCTTTGGCAGTCAGATCGGCGTCAGAGAAGCCCAAACCATTATCGATAGTCAAGTTGGCCACACAATCGGTAAATTGATCAGCAGACGTTTCTTGTGGCACATGGGCCGTCTTCAGGAAGGAAATCAGGGCCTTGGCATGGGCCTCTGAACACAACAATAGTGATAGCATAGAAATCTTTGATGGGCTGTGTCCCAACTGCTCAACTACATTGAAATCACTCTTCTTAATGATCTTGAGAATCTCTTCCATCTCTTGCTGGGAAGCTTCAACAGTGGTTGTCTTTGGTGCCTCCGTCAGGGCAGGCATATCAGTAGCAACCCCTTTGCCCCGAGCGTCAGATGACTCGGCAGCAGGGGTAGAAACAGGAACTTGATCAGGAAGGGGAACAGGCACACTTGCAGGTGTAATGACAAGAGGTCTCTGGATAGCTGGTGGCGCGATATCTGGTGAGAATAGCCTACCACTGCGAGTAACTTTGGCAGGCCCGGTGATGTTACTGACGTCGGTACTAGCATCAAACTCTTGTTTAACTCCAAGCACATAAACGTCTGCCCCATAGTGCCACGGGACAGCTTTGTCAGACGTATAAGGGAGAGGCCCCGGAACAGTGATGATGATAGGAGCAATCTTCTGAGTGGACATGATTTTGACAGGCTTCTTTGAAGGAGCCTTAGGAGGTTTGTTGAAAATAGTGACAATAGAAACTTCTTCAGCGGGGATAGTAGGAACAACAATCTTCTCGAACAAGATTTCTTTGCTATCCATCAGGCTTTGGATACCTGATTTCAGCAAAGGACAACCAATAGGTGAAACAGCACATAGAAGGCAACCTTTACCATATCCCGAAAATAAACCGGCTAGCAACAGGTTCCTCTTGACAGTCAACAACGGAGTAACAATATCATCCATAGAGGCCACATACAAGTCTTCTTCCGCAGCATTCACTCCATGCTGGGGCATGGGAGCAGTTACAACATTGGGCCTTTCGGGCGCCTCGAACTGTATTTCCTTAGCATCAATAAGGTCCTGAACCTTATTCCTCAGAGCCCAACAATCGTCCGTAGTATACCCCGGGCTATCAGAGTGATAAGCGCAACGGGCGTTGGGGTTGTACTTTGGAGAAGCTGTGTTCACTACCTTCGGAGCTTCTTTGACAGTTACTAGATTGGTGGACAATAGTTGTGGCAATATCTGAGACAGGGTCATGCTGAGTCGAGTGTACTGCCTTTTGGGTCTCTCACCCCTTGGTTGGTTATACTGCTGAGGAACAGCAACAGGCTTTGAAATTACCAATGCATTGACAGCTTGGCGGCGTTCCAGCTTATTTTGTCCTCTGGGACCATAAACAGCACTGGCTTCCTTCTTGAAGGGCTTCTTTTCAGTACTCGAGGAGGCACCTTTTTTGTATCTTCCCCGACTTGATACCAGCTTCTATCCTCTCACCGGTTAAGATCAGGTCTGTGAACCCAGCAGAAGAATTACCAATCAGGTGGTTGAAGAATGGACCAGAAAGGGTCCCTAAGAACATGTCCACAAGCTCACGGTCAGTCAGCGGTGGCTGCACCCTGCCAGCCAGGTCCCTCCACTTTTGCGCATACTCCTTGAATCCTTCGCCCGTCCCCAGTGACATACCCTAGAGTTGGGTACACGTGGGAGCGAGGTCAGAATTGTACTGATACTGCTTATAAAATGCAGTAGCCAAGTCTTCCCAGTTTCGAATACTGGCTCCATCCAGCTGATAGAACCAATCGAGCTGAGCCCCTGAAAGGCTATCCTGAAAGAAATGGATCCATAGGTTCTTGTCTGCAGTGTAAGGTTGGATTTTCCTTACATATGATCTGAGATGCAGCTTAGGGCAGGAAGCCCCGTCGTACTTCGCAAAGACAGGTGCCTTGAACTTGTGTGGGATCACCACCCCAGAAGATAAACCTAGATCTCCAAAATCCAACCCCGGCACATGTTGGATCTCCATGGCACTTAAACGGTCTTCTAGTTGCTTGTACTTGTCTTCAGCAGGAGGGTACTGTTCATCATTGTAATCCGTCTCGTTGTCGGAGACCACAGGACTAGGAGCCCTTCCCCCTTTGGGACTGTCTTTCTCTGCAGAGGAAGTAGCTTGATCAGCCTCATTCTGTAGTGTATTCCCAAACCTCCGTCCAGTGTTAAACAACGCAGTCCTCTTATTCTTCTTCTTCAAGAGCAGAGTCTTCAACTCCTGTTGACCCTGGGCTAAGCTCATGACCAGCTCCTGAAACTGGGCGTTCTGGGCCTGGAGGGCCTTGATAGCTTGTTCGGTAGTAGGCTCGGAAGACATGATGATTGAGTACTGAAATAAACAGCGAAGAAGATTAAGCAACCTGTAGAAGAAGGGTACCTGTTATGCATATGATGCAATGAGATGCGTATGATTTATGTTTTCAAAGACAATCGGGATTCAACTTTGTAGACAAAAAGGAAACACACTTCATTAGATTCAAACTTTAAATTGTTCAACAATTTGCTCTTAGGCATTACAAGAATGAAAATACTGAAAAGGAAATAAAAGCTGTAAAAGAAACATCCAAAGCCTATTAGTGCTCCATGGCCTCCTCTTCTCAGTACGGATATAGTCGTTCAGAATCCGCTCATTCTCCAATTGCTTAGTCAGCTTCTAGATCTTTTGTTCCTGTTCGTTGAACTTTTCCCGATAATAATCCCGTTCTTCCTGTAGTTGCGCCCAAGATCTCTTTAGCGTATCAACATCAGTGGGTATCTGAGGAGGGAGGACAGTTGGAGGAACCCCGTCTTCATCAGGAAATTCAAGAATGATAGGCCTGGCAGCTTCGTATGGCATACCTAACTTGTAAGCACGGATGCGGACCCATCTGCAGTAGGGTTCCATTGGTAGAGAAGTCTTCGATCCTAACTCATGTGGGTCAGCTTTGTGAATTATGTCCCAAGCCTTAATGAATCTATGGCGCAGCTCGTCACTGCCTACCTGAAACTCAAAACTGAAGTGAGGAACCAACATCTCATGAAGCCCCGCTCTTCTGGCTCTTCCAAACTGACGGAGAGCTAAACATGGATTATAAGAGATTCCTCCCTGGGTACCGATCAATGGAACATTAGGATATTCTCTGCAACGATCAATAACGGCTACCTCATCCAAACCTCTGAGAGTCCAAATGATGTCCTTATCAGTGAGAGACATTAACCTATGAGCCCAGCCCTTTCCTTCTTCATTCTTCAGCACGAACTTAGGGAGGTGCGAAATAAACCACCTCACTAACAAAGGAGCACAACACCAGAGTTCCCCGTCTTCGGGCAGTACGAGCATAGAGTTGTTGCAGGATATCACCCAAGAGAGTGGGTACAGGGTTCCGAGACATGAAGATCCTTATGGCATTGATATTGACAAAGTTATCAGGATTTGGAAACAATACTAGACCATAGATTAAGAGAGCCAGAATGTCTTCGTACGCCTTGAAGTCTAAGTCATTCCAGAAACTATTAGCTTTGTCAACCAGAAACTTAGCCAAAAAGCCCTTAACTCCACTTCTAGTTTCCCAGTTAGCCATTACCTCTTCTTTGGTCAAGGGAAGGGCTGCAGCAATCTCTTCAGGCCTAAGAGTCTTCTCCCAACCAGTGAATGGAGTCTGCTCCAAAACAGGGATACCAAGTAACTCAGAGAATTCTTCCAGGGTAGGGACCAGTTGGAAGTCTTGAAAAGTGAAGCAATGGTATAGGGGATCATAAAACTGGACCAGGACACTCATCAGTTGTTGGTCCCACTTTGAAGTGACTAAACTGAGAAGAGAACCATGCCTCTTGATGAAGGAAGTAGTGTTTGGAATCCTATCAACCAATTCCTTGAGCAAAGTAGGTGGTTGAACAAAGTTGAGTCGGATAGTATTCCTATGCATGGGCATCACGATGTCCTACAAAACAGAGCAAAGATGAAACCCTCTTGTCTTTGAAATGGGTCAGTCCTTATGCAGGATGCAGAAATGGTATGATGGTATGATGTTATGATCAAGCACACCACAAGTATTCACAAAGGCAAGCATGATAAGGCACACAAGTCACGCAAGACAGCCCTTAGGGTTTAGGCCAGCATGAAGTTTAGGTATTACCCTCTTTCATTTTCGTTGGTTAAGACCTGTCCTATCAAAAGTAATCGGGTTCTAGAGGATCTCAATATCATTGACTACCCTTAATCGGTCATAACTCCAGCATCGCAATCTTTTCTTGCGGCCAGAACCATCGCGAGAGTTTAGCCTCAATGAGTGTAGCATATTGCTACTGTTCTATGGCCAAGTTGGGTCAAATTAGGGTTCTAAGGTCGGTTGGTGCTTAATGACTCCTTAGAAGACCCACATTCTCCTCGTTGCAACACAAGGGATATCGGTACAGACCAAGGTGTCACACCAACGTAGCCACTGCTTCACCCATGTCGGTCTACGTCGGACAGGTCCCTCACAGCTTATGCTACCTAAAAGGGGATTCCCCAGATCCGGGTTAGGATCTATGAAACTCTGATGCAAAGCCCACAAATATAAAAGCAAACAAATCAAGCAATTGAAAACAAGAGTGGTCTAGTCCTAAGGTAACCCCACTTTTAAGTTAGTCCCCAGCAGAGTCTCCAGTTATGTGATACGGTGGGAGAACTGACTTGGGTTTTGCGTTTGTTTTCGCAAATGTTTCGGTTGAGCAAGAGTCGCCATCGACTTTTTATTTTATCCTAAGGAAAGGTTAAAAAAGCACAACAAAAAGCTTTGAGATGTTTTCTTGGGTTCGGGGGGTAGATTATAGAAAGGGAAAGTATTAGCACCATTTCTATCCATGGTTATCCATGGGCTCTTAGTTACTTGCTTAGATCACTTGCCTTGTGTTTTCAATTGTTTGAAATGGTGCTTTGTGTGTGTGGGTTTGAAAATGTTTTGAAAAGAGGCCATTGTGGTGGCAACCTTTGTAATGACCCATGTTTGGATGTATACAAAGGTGTACTTGTCTTTTGAAAAGTTTTCAATGTTTTTGGAAGTTGTTTTGAAAGTGTTTTTGAAAGTGTTGTGGAGTGTGGTTTTGAAAAGTAGGCAAGTGTGTTTTGCAAGTTGATCAAGTAACTAAGAGTTGTCTACCCCTAAATTTACTCAAAGGCTTTTTTTCTATGTTTTAACCCTTTTAACAATTTTGTTCCACCATTGTATTTGGTGGACAATCTTGTGTTAGGATGTTAACGGGACGGGCGCGGGTCATCGTTTAGACCATGATTGCAATAGTGCCAAGTGTCTTTGGGCAATTTTTCCTTTAAGGGACTTGATCATTTTTAAGCAACTTTCGAAAGTGTCATCGAGGGACTATGATCATTTGAATTGTTTTGTTTTGCCAAAGACACCCAACATGCAACATGACCCATTATTGAAGGCAACAAGTGGAGTAACCCTATGGGTGCAAGTGTGATTGGTGTTGTCCATTTTCATGCTTTTTTGTCTTTGAATTAGGTCAAACTATTTGTTGTTTTTGATTTGCAAACAAACCCTAAGTCTATCATGGCATATTTAGAAAGCTTTAAAATGCAGAATTAAAAGTCCTAAATTATTACACAATAATCATGGGGATGGGGGTACAAATGTCCAAATGGGGATGAGACTTAATAGGAGAGTAGTATCCAAATATTTACAACCAAATCGAATCAATCGCAAATGTAATATGTATCAATATATAGGAATAAGTAAATGTGTATGTGTAAATGTATTTGTGTAAGTGTATGTAATTATTTACAAGTGAAATAAAAATAATAAAAAAAAGGTTAATTTTGGATATTTTCATGTTTAGGGCAAAACCCTAATTTTGTAAATAAATAGAGTATTTATTATTTATTATATACAATATTTATTAATTATATACAAAAAATAAATAAAAAGGAAGTATATTTTAAAAAAGTGATTTTTGAGGTTAAATATTAATAAAAGAAAAAAAATGTATTATTTTTATGTTTTTATCCTAAATATTCTAATAAATATAAGTATTTATATTATGTATTAAATATATTAAATATATACAAAAATAAAATATTTATTATTTACAAAAAAAAAGTATATTTTAAGAAAATGTTTTCAAAAGATAGAATAAAATAAAATTAGAAAATAAAATGTATTTGTATTATTTTTTTAGTATTTTAAATAAAAGTATATATGTTATTTTATATGTATAAATTCAAATAAAACAAATAAAATACAAATAAAATGTAAAAAATGGTTGAAAAAATATTTTTAATTTTTTTTATATTTTAACAAAAAATAACAAGTCAGAATCAAAAAGAAAAAGTCAAAAATGATTAAAAAAACATACAATGGGCCAAGGGGGTGTAATTGTAAAAAGATGGTGTAAACAGAAAAACAAAGCCAGGCCCAGCCCAAGGAGGCTTGTCTTCAACCTCCAGCCAATTTCAAACAAAAACGCGCATTTTCTCTTGTCCCTGGTATCTCTTGATCCTTTGATTTTCAACAAAAACTTACAACAGCAATGTTATAGAGCATCATGTCACGATTCTAAACATATAAAGAAGTTGATCTAACTCTCAGAAATGAGAGAGAATTTCTTCCCCCCCAATTCCTGACCTAACTTTTTTCTAATGTTCAGGTTCCAAATTCTCTTAACACACACAATATAAATGAAAAGTGAGGATACAGGTAGCTTCAGGGCCATGAGTAGGACATAACTTCTTCACAAACCTAAGCCTAGATATGCTTGGATAGAGAGATAGAAGTTCAAAGTTTTACCTGTTCAGCTGGAATCGTGTACAACAATGGAGGTACTTTCAATGCAGTGTGAGGACTTGTACAGCTTGCTTGAGGTCCAAGGATGCTCTCCCAACCTCTAGCTTGCTTTGAAACTAACTGAATCGAGCTATGTAACTCAACCTGCACAACTGAAAAAATGAAAATGGTGAACTTGGTTAGAGGTGTTACAGTCTGTAGCTAGGGCTTGGGATAGTTTGTATGGATGATGTAGGATGTGTTTGAACTGGTTTGGATGAAAACGCACGAGGGAAATGAACTGGCTAAGTCAAAATGCAGAAGGTACCTTGTTTTGCCACAAAACTGTGTTTTGATGAATGAGGGAGTTTCAGGGATAGTTTGGTCGTGTTTCAGGTTAGTTAGGGAGTATGAAATGTGTTCACAAAGTTTGTTTTGGTTAGTTCTTGCAGCAATGAGAGATCTTGTTCAAAATGCAAGTTTTCTTCCTTCTTAAGCCAAAAATGCCAAGTTAGGTTACAAGCTCATACTGGTCCCTCAAACATGCTGCAAAGTTTTGTTCTTGATCAGTGGGATATGCCCATACATTTGTGCCTCAGAGATTTCCTTGTACCTCTTTGATTTGTGAAATTGACATAAAGTTGATCTTTTCAAAAATGGATAAAATGCTTTTTCCATTTATGGCTTAATCTTGTATGTAATGGTTAAACACACAAAGTAAGACTTGAACACAAAGGATATGCATTAAATTATTGAGTAAGAATGGGATTAGAGGCCTGTAATCTAGCTTGTGCAAGCTGACTTGAAAAATGCAAAGTGTTATGAACATGAAATTGGCCATGAACAAAGTGACTTTTGCCCAACTTTGCCAATTCGAATCTCCCTAACCACAAGGGTGTTTGATGAGTTCTTGGACAATTTGGAAAGCTTGGAATGTGTACTACAATCCATATTTGTAATGCAAGTTGAAATTCCAAGTGGAAGCATGTGAAAAGTGGCCATGAAGTTGGGCAAAAATCCTGCCTAAAATAGGTCAAAAAATTTCTAAGTTAAGAATGTTTTGCATCCCTATTCCAAAAATCATAACTTGAGCTAAAAGCTTCTTTTGAGGAAACTTTGTGAATCAAAGTTGTAGATTTTGCAATGGACTATAACTTTCATGTTTTGAGTTTTGTTTGAATCCAAATGTATCTTGATAAAAAGATGGGACAAAGTTAGGAAAAAATTAGGAAATTTCATAACTTAGAAAATTTCTAAGTTATGAAATTTCTTCATTTCAAACTCTAATTTGTAATTTTTGGTTTCTTGATGAAAAAGTTTCATAATTTGACATGTCTTGATGAAAAATGAATCTTGGCACTTGATTTTGACCAAAAAGTCAAAGTTTGACTTTTCAGTATACAGTCAAATTTTGATCAGTTGACTAGAAAATTCATCTGTCAATCTTGTGCATTTGGGATCTTTTGAACTTGTTGAATGTGTCAAGACCATGCCATTGAGTCCTTGAGTCCATATGTGAGCTTGGTTTGCCATTGGCCAGGTCAAACAGTCAAAAATTGCCTTTGTGCAGTCAAAACCCTAAAAATGACCATTTTGCCCTTTTGGTGATCTGATCAAATTTCTTGTGGAATTATGATCCAAACTTGATCAAATGGTCCATATGAAATCATAATGTTGATGTGGGTCAAAAATCATGAGGTTTGACTGTCAATTGACCACAGTTGACTGTTTTCCCCAATACAGCTGATTTTTAGGTCAACTGTCCAATTGACTGGGCAAAGATTGGAATCAAGACTTGAAACTTGGTATGGATAAACTTGTGAGTCCAACATGAAGCATGAAAGTCATCTTGGGCATTTTAGGTCAAAACATCTTTATGAAAACTCAAACCCTAATTTGGGTCAACAGTGCAAGGAGGAGTCTTGAGCAGAGCAAACCCTAACTTGATCTTGAGCTCAGAGGGTCTTGGGATGAGAAAATATTGATGAAATGGGAGGGCAAATTTTGGGGTACAACAAACTCCATGTAGCGGAAAGAGTTAAGGTGGCTTATCATGTACTCCTCCTCACCATGAACTGTTATGATCTTACCCTGGACTGGGTACTTTAGCATCTGGTGTAGAGAAGAAGTGACTGCCCCAGCATTGTGGATCCATGGTCTTCCTAACAAGCATGAATATGAAGGACGGATGTCCATCACATAAAATGTAGAGTTGAAAATTTCCGTTCCCACCTTGATTGGGATGTCCACTTCTCCGTGAACCATCCTCTTAGAACCGTCGAAGGCTCTAACAATAATGTTACTGGGTTTAGGGTCAAACCTTCACAGTCCAATCTGTCCAACGCCTTTTTTGGTAAAACATTTAAAGATGAACAGGTATCAACCAGAACATGGGAAAGTGTGGCCCCCCTACATTCTACCGAGACATGCAGCGCATCATTATGCTTTCTTCCCCTAGACATCAAATCAGTGTCAGAAAAGCCAAGACCATTATCGGCTGTAAGGCTAGCCACACACTCTTGAAACTGGTCCACAGAAGTTTCTTGAGGCACGTGTGCCATCTTTAGAAATTTGATCAAGGCTTTGGCATGAGCCTCAGAGCAGAGTAAGAGAGCCATCATGGAGATTTTTGAAGGGGTTTGCCCTAGCTTCTCTATGACATCGTAGTCGCTCTTCTTGATTATCTTTAAGATTTCTTCCATCTCTTTTTGGGTGGTCTCGGGGATGATCAAAGTCTGAGCCTTCATCCTGACAGGCGCTTCTTGGATCCCCTTACCTTTATCAGCGGTAATAGTAAAGGGTACAACCTCGGGAGTAACAATTTCTTTAATTATTAGACCTTGTGTAGATATCTTGATTGGCACACGAGCGCTTGAGGGTCCGAAGACTGCCCTTGGAGGAGCAATCTCCGGAGAGAAGATTCTTCCACTACGAGTTATCTTGCTTGTTCCTGCAATATTCCTTATATCAGGGGTTTCTTCATCGAAATTCTCTTCGGCTGATTCGATCTGCTTGACACCATGGTAGAAGATCTCTCCTCTGTAATTCCAAGGTATCGTCTTGTTAGATTTATACGGGATAGGCCCCGGCATGGTAATTTTCAGCGGTATAAACTTAGGATCAGGCGTAATCTTAACAGGCCTTTTGCAGGTCTTGGAAAGATTGTCGGAAATGGTAATTATAGCAATGTCATTGATTGGAGTAACGAAGGTAACAAGAGTAACATGAGTGATAGTAGCAACAGGGGTTTTCTGAAAGAGGATCTCTTGAGTATCCATCAGGCGTTGGATGCCTGATTTCAACATTGGGCAGTTAGTTTGCAAGGTTGAACAGAAGTAACAGTCTTTTTCACATCCCGGGAAAATCTCGGCTTTCAACAGATTCATTTTAATTATTGGCAACGGAGTCCTTAATTCATCAACAACAGCAACATACAAATCCTCTTCAATAGCATGGGCATTGTGACCGTGCTTGGGCATTGGGGCAGAAATCACATTCGGCTTTTCGGGCGCATCAAATTCTACCTCCTTGGCATCTATTAAATCTTGGATCTTGTTTTTAAGGGCCCAACAGTTGTTGGTGTCATGCCCTACACTGTCTGAATGGTATGCACATTTTGCATTGGGATGATAATGTGGAGAAGTGGTATTTGTTTTTTTTTTGTGCCTCTCTTAAATTAGCAAGGTTTAATTTCAGGAGGTGTGGAAGGATCTGAGCGGGTGTCATATTTATCGGGGTATATTTCCGTTGTGGCCTTTCTACCCTTTGCTGATAGGT
This sequence comes from Vicia faba, assembly GCA_948472305.1. NCBI lineage: Eukaryota > Viridiplantae > Streptophyta > Magnoliopsida > Fabales > Fabaceae > Vicia > Vicia faba. The sequence continues at coordinate 807,618,967 of OX451737.1, forward strand.
TTTGGGCTGATCATTCCTTGGTTGACTATTTCTAGGTTGATCTGATGCGGACTTCTGAATTAATACGGCCCCCACTGTTGGTCGGTGTTCCTCTCTTTCCCGATTTCTCTGGGTGTAAACAGCAGAACTTTCCTTCTTGGCTGGGAAGGTCTTCTTTATAACGGCTGAAGCAGATGTATCCTTCTGAATTTTACCACTCTTAATACCAGCTTCTACCCTTTCCCTTGTCAGAATTAATTCAGTGAACCCTGCAGATGAGCTCCCTATTAGGTGATTGAAGAATGGACCAGACAGGGTCCCCAAAAAATATCAACAAGTTCCCTTTCAGACAATGGTGGCTGCACCCTTCCAGCCAAATCCCGCAACTTCTGGGCATACTCCTTAAATCCTTCATTAGAGACCATGCTCATACTCTGTAGTTGAGTACGAGTAGGCGCTAAATTTGCGTTGTATTGGTATTGTCGGTAGAAAGCAGCAGCTAAATCCTCCCAGTTATGTACATCAGCCCTCTCAAGCTGGTAGAACCAGTCCAATTGTATACCCGACAAACTATCTTGAAAAAAGTGGACCCATAGATCCTTATCAGAAGAGTAAGGTTGGATCTTTCTGACATAAGAATGCAGATGCATCTTTGGACAAGACAAACTGTCGTATTTAGCGAATGTAGGCACTTTGAATTTAGGGGGAATGACAATCCCAGCAACCAATCCCAGCTCTTCGAAATCCAGTCTAGGTACCCTTTGTACCTCCATGGCTGCCAACCGCTCTTCTAGATTTTTATACCTATCGTCCGCATGAGGGCACTGCTGCTCGGAGTAATCTTCATCCACTTCAGCTTCTTCCTCTTCAGCCTCAGACTCGGAAGGTACTGCAGCTCCTTTTCCTTTTCCGGTCCCTTCATCAGACGTCGAGGGGAACTCCAGGACTCTCCTAGCTTTGTTCTCAAATCTTCTTCCCATAGTAGCTACTCCGACTCTTTTCTTTTTCTTTTTTCCTTTTTCCTGTTCTTTCTTCTCTAACAGTGCTTTAAGGTCCTCTTGACCCTTTGCCAAGGTCATGAGGAGTTGTTGGAATTGTGAATTCTGTGCTTGCAGATCTTTGACCGTCTGCTCTATATCCATCTTGCTGAAATAAACAGCAAAAAGATAAGGAAACCTGGTGTGAAGACCTGTTTATGCATATGATGAATGATATGTTTATTCATGTAATGCATCCAAGGATTCAGAAATTCAAAGTTATTGCATACAAAAAGAACACATGTCATATTAATAAGAAGAAATTTGTCAGTACATAAATGCCCCATGGGCAAAATATTACAAAGCTTCTTAATGTAAAAAGACGTTGCGCATCCTTTTTGGTGCGATGTAAGTGTTAAGAGTCTCCTCTTCATGAAGTCGGCGGGTAAGTTCCAAAACCTTCTTCTCACTGGCATAGAAGCTGGCTTCAAAAGTGTTCCGCTCTTCCTTGATTTGTATCCAACTATTTTGCAATTGTTCCAATGATGTTGGCATGTCTGGATGTAGGAGGGTGTATAGAACCTCTCCTTCCATAACAGGCTCTTTAATCACGGGGAGAATGTGGGGGTAAGGCATCATAAGACTATGGGCGCATGTTCGTACCCACTTGAGGTAAGGCTCAAGGGGGATGGAATTCCTGTGCCCCAGTGTCTTACTATCCACTTTGTTGGGCATCCTCCATGCTCGGATAAACCTTTGTCGAAGTCCTTAAGTGTCATTGTCGAAGTCAAAAACCAATTCAGGAATCAGCATATCATGAGGGCCATCCCTTCGGGCATACCCAAATTGTCTCAGAGCTAAACAGGGGTTGTAGGTAATGCCTCCCCTAATGCCAAGTAGTGGGACATTAGGGAATTCACCACAACGATCAATGATGATGACATTTTCTCTGGACCGAGAACACCAATGAACATCAGAATGTGTAAGAGTCATCAATCATTGCGACCACCTCAAGCCTTGTTCATTCTTCAAGACTGACTGGGGAAGGTGCGAAATAAACCACCTTGCTAGGAGAGGAGTATAGCACATGAGAACACCTCTTTTCCTCATTGTTCATGTGTAAAATGAGTGTAGGATGTCCCCAAGCAATGTAGGCACAGGATTCCGAGATATGAAAATCTTGACAGCATTCACATCTATAAGCTGATCAGGGTTTGGAAACAAGACAAACCCATAGATGAGAAGTGCTACGATCTCCTTAAAAGCTTGTAGATCTAGAGAATTCTAGCAGTCTTGTGCCTTCTCAAACAAAAACTTTTCCAAGAAACCCTTGACACCACTTCTGGTTTCCCAATGACCTTTGATATCAAATGGTTGCAAGTGTAATGCTTGAGCAACATCTTCAGGCTTTGGCTCTCTTTCCGTACCGTTGTAGGGTAGTTGATGGAAAATAGGAATCCTCAGGAGTTGAGAAAATTCCTCCAAAGTAGGTACTAGTTGGTAATCAGGGAATGTGAAACAGTGGTGAAGGGGGTCAAAGAACTGGAAGAGGACTTTCACCATGTCTTCTTTAATGTTGGAGTTGACCAAGTTGAGGAGTCTACCATGTCTTTCACTAAAGAGAGAATTCTCTGGAATTTTGTAAGTAAGCTCCTTGAGTTGAGGAGGGATTCTCACAAGGTTGACTTGAATTGTTTTCCTGTGAAGAGATTCCATGACCTACAAAACAAGAACAAAGATGAAGATCCAAACCCTTGAAATGGTTAGTGGATGCAAATGATGCTTCATGATGTTTATGATGTATGCACAAGTATATGCACAAGCAAATCACACAAGATCCTAGTTTCAGGCATGCATGGGGTTTCATAGGTAAGTATCCTCTTGAAGTTTAATTGGCTCAACCTATCCTATAAATAGTAACCGGGTTCTAAGGAGCTCAATATCACCGGATTATTTTCTGTGTTCATTGTTTCAATTTAGCCACTTTACTGGAGACCGAAATATTCCAAGAAAACAACCCTCAATGAGTGTAGTATCGAGTACCTACCAACTTCGGACTGCACCAAATCCGGTCATCTCATTACCCCTAAAAAGGCCAAGTTGGTCAAGTAAAGGTTCTAAAAGTCCATTAGTGCTTCGTGACATCACTCAGCGGCCCCGTATTCTCTTTGATTAACTCAAAGGCTACCGGTACCCACAAATATGTGGCACTAATATAGTTATTGCTTCAACCATGTCAGTATACCCCGCACAGTTTCCACAACGTATTGCTATTTACCTATGAATGTTTCCCAAATCCGGGTAGAGGATTTCAAACCCAAACAATAGAACCAAATGTAAATCAATCAAGGCAAACAAGATAAGCATGCAAAGGTGATCTAAAACCCTAAGGTAACCCCACTTTTAGAATTTTCCCCAGCATAGTCGCCAGTTCTATGATACGGTGGGAGAACTGACTTGAGGTTTTGCGTTTGTGTTCACAATTGTGCGGTTTAGCAAGAGTCGCCATCGACTTTTTATTTTATCCTAAGGAAAGGTCAAAAAGCACAGGAAAGACCTTTGATATGTTTTCTTGGGTTTGGGGGGTAGATTATGAAAAGGGAAGGTGCAAGCACCCTTTTCATCCATGGTTTTCCATGGGCTCTTAGTTACTTGTTTTAGATCACTTGCCTTTGCTTTTTAATTGTTTGAAATGGTGCTTTGTGTGTGGTTTTTGAAAATTCTTTGAAAAAGATGCCTTGTCTAGGCAACCTTTGTAATGATTCTTGTTTGAATATATACAAAGGTGTTTGTCTTTTAAAAAGATATTTCAATGTTTTGAAAGTTTGATTTGGAATTGTGTTGTGAGGTGTGTTTGAAAATAGCAAGGATGTTTTGCAAGTTTTTGATCAAGTAACTAAGAGTTGTATACCCTATTTTACTCAAAGATCTTTCCTATGTTTTTTAACCCTTTTGACAGTGTTATTTCACCATTGCATTTGGTGAACAACCTTGTGTTAGGATGTTAAATGGGACAGGCGCGGGTCATCGCATACAATCATTGAAGGTAACTTGTGAGACGCTCTAGCAATTTTGTAAGGGAAGAGATCGTTTTATCGAAGGCAACATCGAGGGTCATCGAGGGACTACGATCTTTGTTTATCGAAGGGGCATTTTCTAGAGTGTCTCATATTCGAGGGACATGATTGCATTTTCCGAAGCAACAAACGAGGTTACCCTAGAGGTGCATGTGTGAATTATGTTTGTCATTTTCATGCATTTGGATCTTGTATTTAGGTCATCTAGCGATTGATTTTAGATTTTCGCATACAAACCCTAATCTCTAGTCATGGCATATTTGAAAGCATAAAGTGCGAGAATTGAAATTCTAAGCTATTACAAAAGTATCCGGGGATGGGGTACAATTATTTACAAATGGGGATGAATCTCACAAGGATGACAATGTCCAAATATTATGTGTTACAACCAAATCGAATTGTCGCAATTCAATATAAATTATAACAAATTATAAAATAAGGAAAATCAATAAATTATGAGATGCATGTATAAATAAAAATCTATTCTAAGAAAGATTAAATATTTTATTCTTTTGGTTTTTTGCATTTTATTAATTATGAAAGAAAAAGTTTTAAAGAAATAAAATTTACTTTAAACTAAATCTCTATTATTTACGTATTTTTATTAATCAATAAAAAGGGTTAAAGAAAACCAAAATTATTTAAATCAAACTAAATGTTCTTTTTTGGTATTTTCATTATGTTAAACAAGATTAATTAATAAAGAAAAAATAAAATTAACTTAAAATAAAATAAAACAAAGTTTATTTAGTGTTTTTATTAACTAAAAGAAAGAAACAAATTAGTTAAAATTAAAATAGTAAAAGAGAGTGTTTGTTAATTCTAAAAAAAAGAAAATAAGAAGAATGGGCTTAAGATGGTGTTGGGCCCAAAAAAGCAAAGGAAAGGGTGAGTCAGTTTAGACAAAATGGGGGGGTTCGCTGGTAAAACGTTATGGGCTTAAGGCAATCGTGTGGGATAGTCCCAATTGCAAGCTTGTACAATTTTTAGGGTTCAGAAGCAATTAGGGTTAGTGTGAACCCCTTCCAGCGGCGCCGCTCTCTCTCGTCTCTTCTCTTCATCTTTTCATCTTTCTCAAACTAGGGTTCTGATCCCTCCTTAGCCCCAAGCCGCCAGAGCGCCACCCCTACTCTTTATCCTCTTCACGATGATCCAAGGTTTTGTTCGAATGGTATGGTTTGTCATCTTTGTGTTTTAACAGTTTTATTGTTTGTTTGATTCTTCATGTTTTGCTTTACATTTTAGTCTTTTAATACTTTGATGTTTACATGCTTGATATGCAGTAAAGGTTTGAGAAAATCATACCTTGAGAGATTTATTTTTGGAAAATGGAGGGAGAGAGATTGGATTGGTGGCGCCTCCTTGGTGGTCGGGGATACGAGGAAGATGATGGCCTAAGCGCGTTTTTTCCTGGTATCTTTGTCTTTCTCTTGATTTGTTGATGTTTGATGATGAAATGATTCTGAGAACCTGTTGTTTGTTGATTGTTGAGGATGATGTATTTCTGAAACTGTGTTTTGTTTATTTCACTTCTGGGAAACTTTGTTTCCTCTTTCCCTCCCTCTTGATTTGTTGGTTAATGATGATGATCTGAAACTTGTTGTTCTTTGTTGTTGATGATGACAAATTTCTGAAACTGATTTTGATGGATTTCGCTGATGATGAACTTGATTCTGAAACCCTGTTTTTTTTGTTACTTCTGAACCTCTCTTCCTTCTCTCTTGGAATGTTAATGATGATTTTATGAAACTGGTGATCTTTTCCTCTATCTTGAATATTGGTGATGATTAGACTGGAACTTTGTTGTTGATGTTGAGATTTGGTTGATGATGAAGCTTGTTACAAGCTTCTGAAACCTTGTTGTTGATGGTTTAGTTTTGTAGTTTGGCTAGTTTGTTGTTTGTGTAATGGTCGCAGTTTGGCTCTGTTACAGTTTGTGTTTTTTGTGAGGGCTTGAAACTATTTGGCTGTTTGTTGCAGTTTGTAATTTTGTTAACAGGCTTGGTTTGTTTTGGTGAGCTTGTTATTGGGCTATGCAGGTTTGTTGGTTTTCTGTAGTTTTGGCCAGCTTGTGGTTTTGAAACTATTTGGGAATTGGCTTGTTTGCAGTTTGGTACAGGTTTGACAACAGGTTGTTGGGCTTGGTTTAGTTTGTAGTTTTGCAGTTTGGAACTGCAGGTTCGTGGTGTTTTTTAAAAGTGTTTACAGGCTGGCTGTTTGTAAGTTTTGCAGGATTTTGAGTTTGTTTGTGGTTTGTTGTTTTGGCTGGAAAACTGTTGTGGTTTGTTCTTAACAGTTGGCAGTTTTTTTTGTTACAGTTTGGTTGTTTTGATAACAGGTTGAGATCTTTGGTAACAGGGTTTTGGAGTTGGTTTATGGTTTGTCCATTGATTGTTATGCAGGTTTAGGATGTTTTGTAACTTGGGCAGGTTTTGAGCTTGTTTGCAATTTGAAGAGTTTTGTGGTTTTTTCACAAAGTGTTTTTTCTTCTATATACTGTTATGCAATTTGTTTTGTTTTATATCCTCTTTTCCTTTGTTGACTTGTGACAGCCAGCTCTTTTAGCCAAACTGTCAAACCTCACCCAAGGTGATATCTTTTTCTCTTTCTCTCTCCATGAAACAAGCACTTTTGCTTTTTTTAAATTATATTCTGAAAAAGTTGCCTATGGAAAATGATGATAGTTGTGACAAGCTTTGTGTTTGTCAATAGGTTTTCCTCTGCTGTTTTACTTTTGCCTGCTGTATTTTTCTGCTTTCATGCTGCATTGCTACATTTATCCAATTTGTCTTGTAACTCAATTTTGGGCAATTTGTTTTATAACTCAGTTTGGGACCTTGCTTGTTGTTTGTTACAGCAGGTTCTTTGCGTGTGCAGTTTGACCTATGTTTGTACAGTTTGGCGCCTGTTTGCCTTTGTAACTTTGTATGCTTGCATTTAGTTTGCTGCCATGTTTTGGTTGAGTTGCAATGGTATAGTTTGGCCTATGCTTTGACAGTTTGGCGCTTGTTTTGCCTTTGTAACTTTGTATGCATTGTATGCTTGCATTTTTCAATTTGTATTTTTAATTTTCTCTTTGTGAACCAAGAAGAGAAATCTTCTTGTGATTTGAAAAGAGAAAAATAAAACGTGATGAAAAATAAGCATTCTGATTCCAGACGACAATTTTTAATGATGATTTTTTTTCTTTCTTTTTCATTTGAAAATTCTTGTACTAATTTTGTTTTCCTTTGTCTTTTTCAGGTGAGCACCAATTGGAAGATAGAGGAAGCAGAGGAAGCAAGAGACCTTGAGCATGGGGCAATGGAGTTTAGGCTTTAGACTTAGATTTATTTTCCATTTATTGTAAACATTTATTATTTTAAATACTATAAGTTGTAAACTTACAATATTCAAATAATTTTGTAACAACATTTGAAATGAATAAAAAGTCTTTATCCAAAAGAACTTTTCTATTGTCACATATCTTGCCATTCTTCCTTGCACCTTTACTTAATTATTTAAGATTCTCAAATCAAAATAATTGAAATTGCATTCCAACAATTCTAATCCAAATAACTTAAATCTCAAATAATCCAAAACTTTGCAGTCTCGTAACTTTGCAACAGCATTCCAATCAACATACGCGTTGTATAGTTAAACAAGCAAGCATTCCATTAAACGACAAACCTTTCATTCCATTAACAAGCAGATGCCTTAATATTCCAAATAAAAGTCTCAGCTCTTATCCCAGATAATCAGGCTTTGAGAACAATCAATTAACCTTTCAGCAAACTTTGAAAAAGTGTGAAAACAATGTAACAGTAAACTGAATTTCTGTGGATTCAATTTCTTCTGAGAAATGCGAGAGAAAACCTGATTCTTGATTTACTGCCAAAGAAAAGTCTGTTTGATCGATTCCTGAGCCAATCTTAAAAATCAGAGAAAACCCTAGGGTTGTGATTTCTTGTGAAAAGGGGATGGCAAATTTTGGGGTACAACAGCGGCCAATATCAATATTTTGAAGTCATATTTATCAATTTATCAAGGGTTGATCACAATTCCTCAAGAAAATCATTTAAATCATCAAAGGGGCAAAATTGTCAAAATTAGGTATTTGAATGAGAATGACTGATCATTAACTTTTGACCTAGTACATGAAATAATGGTTTGAAGCATGATTTCAAGGAATCAAAAACAACATATTAACCTAATCTCATGGCTCAAATCATTTCTCAAGATCAAATGATTGATATTTGAAATTTGGGTCAACTGATGAAAAGTCAATTGATACACAAAAAGTCAAATTTTGACTTTTATGGTCAACATTGAATTTCAAAGATCAAGATTCATCGAGACATTAAAAAATTTAAAACTTGATCATCAAGAACCAAGAAAGTCAATAAATTCCACAAAAAGTCAATGTTTTCAATACTTAGAAAAATTCTAAGTGTTTTTTAACCTTGATAATTTCACTACTTCATGACAATTTTTTGATGCAAGATGATTCAAGGAAAACTTTGAACATGAAAGTTGTAGATCTTGATGAATTATATAACTTTTCCCATTATAGTTTATGTCCAAAAAATTCTTAGATTTGAAGATATAGGCTCATGAAGTTATGTCATCTTTGTATAAACACTTAGTGAAATTTCCATCAAGTTTGGCAGATTTTTTGTCCCAACTTCTTGGCAATTTTTCACCAAGTTCCAAGTTTATTTAGCCAAAGTGGTCAAAATTAAGGATGTAGAAAATGTTTCAAGCTTCCCAAAATGTCCAAGAACTTGAAGAGATCATGCTTGATCTAGGAGTTTCGAAGAAAAGAAGTTGAGCATTCATTCTTGAATTACAAGGCATTTTCATGAAGAACACTTGATCAAATCTCAAGCCATGTTGTATAAATCTTGCTTTGAAGGCTTCTAACATGTGAATCACTCAATAATTAATTGTTCAAGGTATGATCCAAGTGATTAATCTATTATCTAAAGCAATTTTCCATTTTTGGAAGAAAGGCACCATTGCCATTCTTGAAATACAAGCTTTATCACAAAGTTAACTTGTCTTAAGCCTTTAACTTGTTTATTCTGATCACACTCAACATGTATGCTCAGAAGTAACATGTTTAAAGCCTCTAGGCACCCTACAATCCCTTGTACCATTCTATTGGAACAATGTTTGTCAAAGATTGCTTCAAAATCAAGTCACATAACCATAACATGTGATCTTTGATTTCTGATGACTAGAGCCTCTACAATATTTTCTCTATAAATAAAGGAGTCATTTGTAAGCCAAGGGACGAGTGAAAAAGCCTTGAAACACCCCCAAACACTCTAAAATCAGAATTTGCATTTCAAACCTCCATTGTTTCACATTCTAACTTTGAACACCAATCTCACAATCCACTTGTGTGTTTTCACTTTTAATCAATCACAAAGCTTCCATAACTCATATATAACTCATCCCCATCCCTGTTTCAGCACTGTAACACCATTTGCACCATCCTCAATTTCCAAATATTCAAACCTGCAACTTGACTTCTCCATCATGATTCAGGCACTTTCAACACAAAGTAAGAGTTGCATTAGCTTCCTAGGAGCTCAGTGAAGTTATCCAAATCATCACAACACCTCCATAAGTGCTCAAACTCCATACACGATTTCCGATTTTAAGGTAATTTTTCTCAACTTTGAACTCTCTCTACAAGCATCTTTAGTGACTACTTTGTGAATGAAAAATGTAGACATCATTGCCCTGAAGCTAACCATGCCTTTAGTTTTCATTTATGTTGCCTGAGTGATGTGAATTTTGAAGTTGAACTTTCTGAAAAAATTAGGTTTTATTTGGTACCAACAGAAATTCATGTTTATCTTTGAGAATTAGCTTTAGTTATTTATATGGTTGGATTCGTGGTGAAATTTCAAGCAAGTTTCATGTTTACATTTTCTGTTTTGGTTGAGAAATGAGGAAGTTTCAAAAATAAAAAATGGTGTCTTTGTTCTGGCGCGCGCCCAGTTGAAGATGAAGGCATTTTCAAATTCAGAAATAAGTTTATTTTAAGTTTATTGCAAGTTGTTTTATACGCTGATGAAATAGCCACCCCAGTAGCAGAGGAAGTGTGCGTAAGGCATTAGTGTATAGGGACTTGGGTTCGAGCCTCAATGGTACTCTTTTATTTTTTTCACATTTTTCTTATTTCAGATTTCATACATACAAGCTATGCGTGCCTACTTTGTACTTCATTCCATCATCATCAGATGTGCAAGCAGCAAAGATCAAATGTTCCACATGTGTAGCCCATGATGCACCTCAAGAAATCAGCAACACTGAATCAAATAAAGCGCTAGGCCTCCCAGAACTTGGGCCTCATTCCTTTTTGTTCTTACTTTCATACACTCTCCTAATTGCTCATAACAATGCAGGTCCATTCACCTTTTATTTTATTTTCTGATTCCAACAAAAAAACCTATTATTTGGGTCTGTTTGATATCTTTAAACCCCACCCCTTTACTTTCTGACACCTCAAGCCCAATTTTTTATCCTCTTTATATTTATTTATTCTTATTTAACCAAAAATACCAAAAAATATTTTCTTAAATAATTAAATTAAAAATATTTTAATTTAAACATTTTCATTTCTTCCAAATTAAATTTTATTACTCTCTTTTACATTATAAAAGTATTTTCTTTTCAAATTAACATTAACATTTAAATTATTTTCTAAACAAATTATTTAGACTTAGGTTTTATTTTCTTCTTAAATTCAATTAGCTTAGATTTACAGGTTTTGTTAATAATTAATCAACTTCTTTTGTAATTAACTTTAATTAGGTTTAAAATATTAAACCTTTCCATCAAAAACCCTAAAAACAATTTCTTTTTTCTTCTTCATCTTTACATTTTGTCCATTATTATTGTAATTCATATGGTTTGTAATAGATGATTAGACTTTATTGGTTTTCTCTCCTCATTTATAAAATTGCACTCCCCACTCCCAAAGCATTGTAATAGCATAGGATATTTAAACTCTTCAATTTATCACTTTCCTTATTATTGTTAGTAATTAGGGCTTGTATGACAAGACTTGAAATCAACCCTAGTAAAACCCTAATTCAAAGACAATATATTTGAAATCAAAACACTTTGCACTCATATACCTCTAGGGTAACCCACACTTATTGTCTCGGATAAAACAGTCATGTCTCTCGAACGTGGGATATTTTAGCTAAGACCCTCGAATTAAAAGATCGTAGTCCCTCGATGACCCTTCAATGTTGCCTTCGGTAAACAATCTTAATCCATTACGAAAATTGCTAAAACATCTTACAAGTTGCCTTCTATGATTATACGATGACCCACGCCTGTCCCTCACATTCAATGATATGGCTTTCTACCAATCAATGGTAAAGTAGCACTATCTAAAGGAGGAGGAAAAGAACAAAGATTTTTTGAGTAGGTAGATTGCTCGTAATTGTTTGCTCACAAACAAAACCATTTCCACATTCCATACTTTCAAAACATCTTTAAAACATCTTTCAACTTACACAAAACACAAAGCATTTCAAAGTGAGCTAGAAACTAAGAGCCCATAGATAACTACAGATGAAAAGAGTGCTAACACATTCCCTTTTCATAACCTACCCCCGAACTCAAGAAAATTCTCAAAAGGTCTTTCCTGTTCTTTTCACCCTTTCCTTTATTGGATAAGAAAAATCAGTGGTGACTCTTTCCTGTTCTTTTCACCCTTTCCTTTATTGGATAAGAAAAATCAGTGGCGACTCTTGTTATCCGCAACATTTGCGATCAAACGCAAAATACCCAAGTCAGTTCTCCCACCGTATTACAACAACCAATAAACACAAAATTGATAAAATGCACTTTTGAATTTTTTTTTGCACAATGTCCCACTGGGCGTGCCAATTTGTTTACTGTGAAATTTGGTAAATAACCGCTAGTCTCTTTTATAAAGTTTACTTGCAGGATCGACTAGTGAATTCTAGAACATAATGCATAAATTCTTCTAAGTTTTGTGCAAATTCGTGAGAAAATCGAAGAATTCCGGCATAGGCGAAATCTTGGTACTAAAACAAGATAAATTGAAGTAAAATTGCTAGAAATGTAAAGGATTTCAACAGTGGTCAAAGTCTTGATAATCCGAAAGTAAAATAACCTAAATTGCAAAGAAGATAAATTTAAAGTGAAAGACTTTGCATTAAGTAAAATTGGTGTTTGGAATCGTACATTTCCCTCAGTTGACTCATTTCTCGCTTCACTTGGGTACTTTGAGTTTTGTAATAAATTCAACACACACTGGATACTAGCACTAGAACTCCTAATTATACAAATGTAAAACTAAATGCTTGTAATGTTCTACTCCTAAGGAGACAACACGTCATTTCTGCATGCATTTCGCCTTCAGTCCTTCTTCCACGCGTGTCTTCCAATGTAGATAAGAACAAAATGTAGTTATTTGCCTTTGTTGAATATATCAATTGTTATTGTCAAAATAATCCCATCTGATACTCTAAAAAATACTAAGTCTTAAATCCTACTGGTACCACAGAGGCTTTGACGCTTTCCTGCTCGAATGATCATGTCGAACCACCTCCAATATGTATGTTGAAAACCTCATATAAACATCAAAATTTCACTAAGTGTTTCTTTAGTTTCTCTCTTGATATGCTGAGTTTTGAGGGTGTCGAAAATCTCAGCTAACAATGTGTTAGCACAATATAAAAAAAAAGTGGATTGGCGTGCCTATATGGATGTTAGTATTTTTATAATGTGATGGTATATCAATTAAAACTTTATTTTATTTTGTAGAAAATCAAATTACTTGGTTGACATGGATATTAGTACTAGTGGTTGTACGTATTCCCCCTTCTTTTCTCTACTCCTCCTTAAGCCTCTGAAAGAACTGAACACAACAAAATCCCATGCTTTCACCCATAAGACTAAATCTAAGAGAATAATATTATTGGCTTAATTGCAACTTTGGTCCCTCTATTTTGTATTTTTTTAATTTTGGTTTCCCCATTTTAAAAACCACTATTTTAGTCCTCTTTTTAAGTTTTCTGTGCAATTTTTGTCTTCATATTTTACTTTTTTCCTATAATCATAGTCCATATTTTTGTTTATTTTTCAACAGAAAACTCAAAATTGTAGTTTTTAATATGGGGATAAAAAAAAAGAAAAATAGAGAGACCAAAATTATAATTAAACCAATATTATTTAAGCCTTATAAATTAAAAATGGAGGTTAAAATGAGTCTGTAAGACTGAGTGTGTATGTGTGAGTGTTTCAAATCAAAACGGAATGCAATATAAATATCATACTATATACTAATTTAACTTAAATCAAAATTATAAAAAATAGTATTTTAAAATTTCACGCGTATGCGCACTAAAAAAAGCAGACCCATAAACATGATAGTGAATATCACAAAGTTTATTATACAAATAAATAAAATTAAAATTAAAAATAAATAAAAAAATTTGTTAAATTTTAATGCATATGTGCAATAAAAAAAGCGGACAAACAAACACAGAGATTCTCGTTTGGACGCTAGTTTTTATAATGGAGTTGCCAATTCATCTGATAGTGGCTTTGTGTCTCAAATATATTTTAAATTGTGATTTTTTTAAACATAGATTAATTTGTGAATAAATTTAAAAAAGTGGGTAATTTAGGAAAAAATTTATAGATTTAAATAGTTTTTTTGTTTCTTATAAGTTAGCGTGTTTTTTATTTTTGTCCCTATATTTTATTTTTCTTGAAAATGATCATTGAATGTTAAAATTATTTTGAGTTTAGTCTATAAAATTAAAATTTGCCATAAAATTTGAAGAAAAATTCATAGAAAATCTATAGTTTTTTTACGAATTTTAATTTTAAAGATTAAAATCAAATAATTTTAACATTAAGAGATCATTTTCAAAAAAAAATAATATTTAAGCTAAATTTCTATAATGCGATTGTCGATTTTTTTTTGGAATAATCATGTATTAAAAAAAATCACAAATAACCATGTTTCGGAAAAAAATTACGCAAATAACCATGTTTCAAATGACTCCCCAAAGGAGGAGCCATCTCACTTGGTGCCTCCACTAAGCAATAAGCCCTAGGCGCCATCTCACTTGGCGCCTCCTCTCTCTCTTTTAGCCAAGTGAGATGGCGCATGCACTATAAAAGTGAGAGGAGGCGCCATCTCACTTGGCTCCTAGGGTAAAATGCTGCTTTTTATAAATAATCTGTCATTTTCTCCGTCATTTCTCACACTTTCTCGCACTGTTTTCTTATTTTTTTTACTCTGTTATTTGTGTCATGACATCGCCCATGATTTTTACCAGAGATGGTTACGTTATTTTCTCCGCCACAAAACCTCCGATGAAAATGAAATTCTGGCACATTCACTCCATGGAGCGTCTGAAGTGGGAGTTGATGCGATGGCTAGATGGAGACATCGTGAATGGGGAAAAAATTGAAGGATCCAGCGAAGACGAACAAAAACCTCACTTGCGACAGGAAGACCTAATGTTTGGTTGGAGGAAGTCAAAACAGACAGCAACGTAATGTTGATGATGCATGGGTCAGATGATATTGTTTTAACAATTGTAATTTCGTAGACGGATTATCGTGTTTTTTTCTTATTCGCGCAATATTTATTGTAATAAATAATGTTAATGAAAAACCCTAATGTTTAAAACATAATAAAGGAAAGATTTTATGTAATACAATTTTTATGTGGTTGAGGCAGTAGCCCGATTCGGACAATTTTTGCGATTGTGTCTGACCTGACGACATAAACCACACTTTCTTTCCAGCTTGTCAAGGGAGTCCATTTCGGTTGTGATGCGCTTACTTTTGAGATGACCCTTTTTGTTCCTCCGCATTTGGTCATTGTGCCATACTATTTCTCTGTTGTATGCAGGCAAATAATATGGTTTTGCTACCAAAGGGAAGTTGTTGTTGTAAACGTTGAGCAACGTTTCAGATTTGTAAATGTGTGACAGAAGTTATAGCGCGTCTTGATGAGTATAGGCACACGCGGTAATGACATGAGAGAAAGGCATACGAAAGGCTTGAAACTTTCCACAATCGCACCAACGAGAAGGTAGTACAACCATATATTCTTGTCTTGGCAGGCCCTCATTATGGTCGATTGTCTCTTTCACAATGAAGTTGTGGCTGTGTCGGTCAAACCGTATAACCATATGGGTGTTGGCTTTGGCACTTTCTGCCTTAATGTACTTCATGCAACTTTCACTCCATAGTTGTCCAGATTGCAACACTGCATTCCATATTTCACCTCTTTTGGCAAACAACGAAGTCATCCTAAAATATGTTGATTTTACCAACGTATTGACTGGGAGGTTTCGTATGCCTTTGAATACCCCATTCATCGATTCAATTAGATTTATTGTCATGTGTCCCCGTATTTGGCCATTGTCGTATGACCTAGTCCATTTTTCTACCGGAATATTGACGATCCACCTACCGGCTTCCGGATTTGACAAATGGATCTCGTTGCGATAATATTTGAATGTAGGTTGTGTCAATGCATATCCCGCATTCATAACCGCTTTCCTTAGTGTTTTGTCTTTGATCTCCCTCGTGAAATTTTAGACGATATGTCTAACGCGATAGACATACGTAGAAGGAGGGTCATGCCAACCGTTTGCAGGATTATTGTATGCACTTTCAATGGATGCATGTATATCCAAGATCAAACAGAGATCTGGTTGAGGAGCCACGTGTGTTTGCAGATTTTTCAGAAAAAAGATCCATGCACCACCAGTCTCCCCCTCGACTAGGGCAAAGGCAATTGGGAAAATGTTGTTGTTTCCATCTTGTGCAACTTCCATCAGTAGCACGCCTTTGTATTTCCCATACAACCAAATCCCATCAATTTGTATAATTGGTTTGCATGATGCAAACCCTGTGATGCAAGGTTGAAATGCCCAAAACACTCGACTGAATATTCCATTTCTGTTGAGTTGACTACCATCTGGGGCGTATGCTGGCACTGTTTCCAGAATGTAAACACTACTCGGAGAATAAGTCTAGAGTGCATTCAGGTAGCGAGGAAGTTCTTGGTATGACTCCTCCCAGTTTTTGTATACCTTTTCAATCGTCTTAGTCTTTGCTAACCACGCCTTATGGTAAGACGGAGTATAGTTAAAAACCGTAGTGATGTGGGAGATGATGGTTTTCACCTTCAAAGATGGATTATTGCTGACGAGTGGTAGGATTTCTTGACAAATGAGATCATAATTAAGTTTTCGATGATCCTGTGATTGAGTAGAACAGACACAAGTGAGGGTAGACATGGAACCTATGACCCAACAATCACCTCTTAATATGTATGATGCAGTGAGCTTGAACATACAATCAGGGTGGACACACTTGATCTTGTACCTTTCTGGATTTACACGGTCCACCTTAAAATCGACCGAGTTGAGAATGTGAAATTTTTTGATGGCTCTGATACATTCTTCTCTGTTACGAAACTTGTCTTTATCTTTTAAGTTTTCATCCGACTGCATATACGAATTGAAAAATAAATCAGAAGATGGTTCATCTCCGCCCATGTTGAAGTTTGTCATGTGCGAAGGTGGTGTGTAGATCTCGTTTGCGGGAATACCAGGTATCCCGTTGTCTTCGGAATCATCATTGACCATTTTGTCAAACTCTAACTCGTCATCTTCTTCTTCTTCATCAACTGCATCTACCTCTGCTTGTTCGGTCTCCAAAGGATCAACCACTTCTGTCACCTGAGGCTCTCGTAACAATGTACAACTCAATAGAGTCGTACCCAGAATACTCATGACTGGAAAACATATTCTGAAGATCCTCGTCATCTTGAACCTCAACCTTATAAAATATTATTTGGTTGTTACCAAAAAAAATGGATTCTGATAAAATATTTGTGTCACAAGGCCTCGTCCAAGTTTGGCCTCCAATCGTTTTTTGAAGTACAAGAAATTGGCTTTCTTGTTTAAACAAAATCAGATATTGTCTGTGTCTCTAAACAAAAACCCAGAGGTGGGACAAATGTATGTCTCACCGTTGAAATGTGCACTGATGACATATTAGGGTGCAGAGGCCATTGCGTATGATTGTTTGAAGGTTTAAAGGTTGGAAGATTTGAAGTTTATGAGTTATTTGTAGGAATTTTTGAATGTTCTAGTGTTTGAGAGATTAAGTGAATCAGTATTTTGATAAATGTAAGACTAAATAGGTCATACTGAATTTAAATTAACTAAGGCTGTAACCTCTAAGGCTCCTCCCATCACGTCCAATAGTGTTACCTAGCCTGTCACCTAGCCTGCACCTACTCTGTGAAGGGGTGAAAAACACAAGAAGGGGGGGGGTTGAATTGTAAAACTGGAAACTTTAAAGCAAATGACAAGGTATTTTTATCCTGGTTCGTTTGATCTCAAACTACTCCAGTCCACCCGTTCAAGGTGATTTCGCCTCTCTCCAACGAGGTCTTAATTCACTATATTCAACTGAATACAAATCTGCTTTAGCAACTGCTAAAACCTTCTTGATTCAAACCACAATCCGGTTTGTCAAGGCAACACTTTCTTACAAAGGAATGAACAAGTGTGTATGAATGTTTTCTACAAAAACTATATCACAACTGTGATGTTTACACAAATGAAGCTTAGAATACTAAGATGCTAAACGCTAATAGAGTATCAGAGTTTGGTGGTTTAGCAAAACTTGTAGAGTTAAGATTACTGTTCAGCTTTTTGCGTGTAGAGAGTTTGGAAGCATTAGCCGTGATAATCTTCAAAGCTTGGTTTATATAGCACTTGAGAAGATGAACGTTGAAGCAAATATTCTTGATTCAATGCTATTAACAAGCTTTCCTTTCTGAGCAGATCTTGTCTAGAATGATGCCGTTGGTATTGATTAGCTTTCAATGCACAGTACCGTTGCTTCTTCAATGCACGTTCTGGCTTGGCTCATTCTGATTCTGCTTCGCTGCTGATGAACTAATTTGATTCTGTATCAGAGTATTTCACGCGCAGTTCTGTTCATCAAGCTTCAGCATGTGCAAGCGTTGATCTTCTGATCTTGACGTTCTGATTCAGCAACTTCTGATGCTGGTGTGCAAACTCATATTCTGATGCTGAGAACGTGATCTTGCTTATTTTAATCAGCATATCTGCAAGTCAGAGCATAGTAATTTTAAGTAGCATATAATTCAATCATGAAATATTTAACTACTATATCTTTTCACTTTGTTATCATCAAAACTTAATTATAGGGTACTAGATTCAAACATTGTTCTAACAATCTCCCCCTTTTTGATGATGACAAAAACTAGATATTTTAAATAAAAAATAACGTGAAAAGTTATCAGATCTATGTATCAGAATAAGAAGTACGGAGAAGTCAGAGTTAAGAGATACTCCCCCTGAGTTTGTTACTTCCTTTTGATGTGTGTGTTCTTCAGAGTCAGATCTTTTTCTATCTTTGAGCATCAGATTATAAGTCTTTGACTTATCAGAGAGCAGAGCTTTGCTTCGGATCAGAGTGTTAGGTCGATCAGATCTTCATATATCAGAACTTCATATTTGATCAGAGCAACATGAGCTTCTACATTTTTGATCAGAGCTTCTAGTCTTCATTGTGCCTGTAGACTTAAAGACAAAACAGAAAAACATTTCAAGTAATAGAGTTAGAATGTTTGAGAATTTCTGTCTAGTTAGCCGTTATTGATTTTAAATATCATTCTTGTTCTCCCCCTTTTTGTCAGCAATCAAAAAGTGCTGGTGATGTGCTAAAATGATTTAGATCAGAAAAACTAATAATATTAAAGATAGTTCAGAATTAGAGCAAAATAGCATTACAAACCATAGTCAAAACATAGTCAAAAGTACATCAGAAAATGAAGAAAATATAGAGAATGTCATGCATGAAAAAAAATTTTAAGGTTGTGGGGGCATGCGTGAGAACAGGCTTTCCAGCATTGCCTGAATCTTTTCAGAAGTTGCATTCTGCTTCTGAACCATGGTGACAACAGTATCAATCTTGCTGTCCTGGACATTCATTCTTGCTTCCATCTTCTGATTATTCTCATCCATCCGCTGCTGTAGACGCAAGTCATTCAGCCTTAATTCTTCCAGAGCCTGCCTGTCCAAGGCAGCTTGAGAATTTTCAGCAGGAGGAAGCTTCTCAGAACTTTCAGCTACATCTTCTGCTGGATTTTCTTCTTGAAGAGTCTTGTCTTCTTCTGCTGGTTCCACCTGTGCAGCTTGTTCTTTCTCAGACCACGATTCAGAGTCCAGAGGGAGCACAACTTCTTGAGGCAGCTGACTCTCAACTTCCTTCAGCAGCTTGCTAAAGTTCTGTTGAGCCTGCTCATAGTTGACGTCCTGCAGCTTGAGTGCTTCAGCACGAACCCATACTCTGAACTGTGACCAGAGCTGATCAGAAGCAGCTGGGTCGATCATCCCCGGACAAACTTGCTTCAGCGAAGTAATCCACTGCAGCATACCTGTTTCAAAGTCCAAAATACCAGAGCCAACATCTAATTGCTTTGGTTTGGGAATGGCCAATTTGTGTCTTAAATCAGCAAGACGTTCAAGACTTGTTAAGTCAATGAATGTTCTGCTGGGGTTTTCAGATGATTGGTTTTCAGAGGTGTGCTGAGGTGCTGTTTGTTTTGGTGGATGGTTATCAGAGTCAGAGGATATGTCTATTGGAGTGGTTGGAGTTTTTGGAGGTGTTGATTCCTCTGATGATGGTAACTGGGGTGTGATAATGGTGGTTCCACATGGCAACTGGATTGCCAGCGGTGAAGGTTGAGGTGAGTGGGGATCAGAATGATGAGGAGATGGGGTTTCATAGCGATGAAACTCTGTTTGAGGTGAGGGAGGATTATTTTCTGGTTGAGGAGGTGGAACTTCTGATTGTTCAGGGATCAGAGGTTCTTCTGTGATAGGTTGTTGTTGTTCTGGTTCTGGTTGTGGTTCTGGTTGAATTTCTGGTTCAGGTTGTGGAGGAGGGATATTGGGTGGTTCAGAGTGAGGTTGAACAGAAGCATGTTCACGCTCAATGTCAGCTAGCACGCTATCAAGTGCTGATGTTGTTGAAACAGTTGGTTGTTGTTTGGTAATTTTGAGAGGAATTTTAATTCTGGTTCTTCTGAGTTGTAAGGCCTCAGAAGGGTCTTCTGGTATGTTTTCATCAATAGTGGGGATTGGAATGGAAATTCTGTGAGAGGTTTGGGGTGGAGCAACAGATGATGGAATAGTAGTTGAAATTGAAATAGGAGCAGCAGATGGATTACCTCGTTTCTTTGGAGTCTGGTGAGATGATCCTTCTGCTTTCCTCTTCTTTGACTTCTTCTGAGTCACTTCAGGTTGAACTTGACTCAGGTCTTTGATCTTCAGCCTAGAACCTGCAACGTCTGCCTTGGGAGAATCTGGATACTTGGCAACCATATCAGGGTGAGATTCCATCTCAGAAAATCTTGGAAAATCACTCAGAGGCACTCTTCTTCTGGAGATGTCAGCAGTTGAAGAAGCTCTGGGTTCCTTCCTGATATTGTCTATCAGCTTCATCTTTTTCAGATTCTTGGCATTCAGCGGTTTTCCAACAGTTGGTTCAAAATTGCCCAGTACTTTAGCTTCGCTCAGATAATCTATCAGCTTATTCTCTGTCAGAATATCTGATATGAGCCTCCCAAAAGGTATCCAGTCTCTTTTCGTCCTTTCTTCTTCTCTAGTCTCTTTCACACTAGTCTTCAGATGATTGAACAGGAAGTGTGCCAAATTGATCTTCACCCTCTGATTAATAAAGTAGATCAGAAATTGCTGATCCACGTTTATATAGTCAGGAGAGCTTGTTGGCTTCCTGTGATTGAAACAACCTAGGACAATCTTGGCCCACACTCTGCAGTGATCCTTCAGATCCTTGATTTTGCTGCTGGGAAAACCAAGAGTGAAGATGCAGTTTGCTACCACACCAATATCAGGGCACCTATCAGCCATGTCCACACAACGGACTCCACCACCACTCTGACCTATTAACCTGGCAATGAGGTCTTCAGAAATTATTATCTTCTTCCCCATGACAGAAGAGATAACTAGATGCTTATCAATCTTGGCATGAATCCAAAATTCTTTGACAAGCTCTGGGAAGGTTGGTCCAACCAATCTATCAAAGTACCTCTCCCACTTCTGAGCTTTGACTTCAGCAGATAGGTCAAATCCATTATCCTTCAAACTTTCGAAATCGATGATTAATTCAGAGAGAACCTCAAGATTCTTAACCGGTGTGAGAAGAGTTCTGGTAGGCGCTTGATATTGCTCAGAGGTTTCTTTCTTCTGATTTCCTGCAGAAATGCTGGAGGATGCCATTGTTCTCACACAAAAAGCTTGAGAGTGATTTGAGAAAAGCTAGGGTTTTGAAGGAGATATGCAGAAAAATTCTTAAGAGATTATGAATAAGCGTAAAGAATAAACATGAAGAGTAATGTGCTTAAATAGGATTTTCAAAAATTATTTTGAAAAATAAAACGTTTTTAAGAGAGAGAAAAAAATAATGATTGCAATTAACAAGCGTGATTACTTTTGCATTTAATGCTTGCTGATTTTGGGGGATTTGAGAAAGATACTTAAAAACGGTTACCAGACATGTGTCTCAATGCACCCAATCAGCGCTTTCCTTTCTCAGAAGCGTGCACGCGTTCTGCTTCAGGGATTTGCTGATGATTGGATGACACTTGTTTGATGTAGTGATCAGCACGTCTGTATTTGAGATTAGACTCTCAGATCTTTAGACTTGCCTCTGATACAATCTGCATGTTCTAACTTTCTGAGACAAAGATTGATCAGAAGTTCACAGTAATATAATTACATTCTGAAAGATAAAAATATGGAATTAAAGCATTTTCATTCTGGGCATACTTTCATGCTGAGATGTTTCAGAATGAAATTAAACCTATCTTCTGAAAGGGGTTTTGTAAAGATATCAGCCCATTGATGGTCTGTATCTATAAATTTCAAGTTTAAAATGCCTTTCTGAATATAGTCCCTAATGAAATGATGTTTTATTTCTATATGCTTAGCTCTAGAATGTAAAATAGGATTCTTACTCAAGCAAATAGCAGAAGTATTATCACAAAGAATAGGAATGTTACTCTCAAAAATCTGGAAGTCTTCAAGCTGACTTTTCATCCAGAGCATCTGTGTGCTACATCCAGCTGCTGCTATGTACTCAGCTTCTGCTGTTGACAGAGCAATAGTTGATTGCCTTTTGCTGGACCACGAGATCAGATTTTCTCCCAGAAACTGGCAGTTTCCAGAAGTACTTTTGCGTTCCACTCTGTCTCCAGCAAAATCAGCGTCGCAGTAGCCTACTAAACTGTAATCACTAGATTTTCTATAAAACAGACCCAGATTAGTAGTACCTTTCAGATACTTGAAAATTCGCTTAACAGCTGTTAAGTGAGATTCTCTAGGATCTGATTGGAATCTAGCACAAATACATACACTGAATAGAATATCAGGTCTTGAAGCAGTCAGATAAAGGAGAGAACCAATCATACCTCTGTAGACCTTCTGTTCTACGCTTTTGCTTACCTCTTCTCTTTCCAGAATGCACGTGGGATGCATTGGAATCTTTGATGGCTTACATTCTGAGAGGTCAAATTTCTTCAGAAGATCTCTGATGTATTTGCTCTGATGAATGTAAGTTCCCTCTGGAGTTTGATTGATCTGAATTCCTAAAAAGAACTTCAGTTCCCCCATGAGGCTCATCTCAAATTCTGCCTGCATACACTTAGCAAATTTTCTTCCAAGAGAAGGATTAGTAGAACCAAAGATTATATCATCAACATAAATTTGACAGACTAAAATGTCACTCTTAACTGTTTTACAGAATAGAGTGGTGTCCACTTTCCCTCTGGTGAACTCATTTTCAAGCAGAAAGTTACTTAGCCTTTCATACCAAGCTCTGGGAGCTTGTTTCAGACCATACAGTGACTTTTTCAGTTTGAAAACATGTTCTGGATGTTTAGTATTTTCAAAACCTGGGGGTTGGTGAACATACACTTCTTCTTCTATATAACCATTTAAGAATGCACTTTTGACATCCATCTGATACAGAGTGATGCCTCTATTAACAGCAAATGAGATTAAGAGTCTGATAGATTCTAACCTGGCGACTGGGGCAAAGGTTTCTGTATAGTCTATCCCCTCTTGCTGACTATAACCTTGTGCAACCAGTCGTGCCTTGTTTCTGACGACTTCACCTTGTTCATTGAGCTTGTTTCTGAACACCCATCTTGTTCCAATGACGTTGAATCCTTTTGGTCTTGGAACGAGATCCCAAACGTCGTTTCTGGTGAATTGATTCAGCTCTTCTTGCATTGCCAGAATCCAGTCATTGTCCAGAAGTGCTTCATCAATAGAAGAAGGTTCAATCAGAGACACAAGTCCCATCAGAGTTTCTTCAGAGTTTCTGAAGCTTGCTCTTGTTCTGATTGGATCTTCCTTTCTTCCTAGGATAGTCTCTTCTGGGTGATCCAAACTGCTTCTGGGTAATCTCTTCTGAGGTTGATCAGCAGCAGTTGTAGGATTTCTAGCATTGCTTCTTTCAGACGTTGAAGGAATGTCTGTGTTGAGAGCTTCTGATGACCTGTCTTCAGAACCTGCAAATTCAATTTCTATACCTGCAAGATTTTCATTCTGCTTTGACTTTTCAGAGTCAAGCTTGTCATCAAAACGAACACTGATTGATTCTTCCACAATCTGTGTTTCTGTATTGTATACTCTGTACCCTCTTGAGCGTTCAGAGTATCCTAACATAATACACTTCTGTGCCTTAGAATCAAACTTGTTCAAATAATTCTTAGTATTTAACATATAGCAAGTACATCCAAATGGATGAAAGTACGAAATGTTGGGCTTTCTGTTCTTCCACAATTCATATGGAGTCTTTTCCAGAATAGGTCTTATTGAGATTCTATTCTGAATGTAGCACGCTGTGTTTATTGCCTCTGCCCAGAAAGTCTTAGCAACGTTTGTCTCGTTGATCATGGTTCTGGCCATTTCTTGCAATGTTCTGTTCTTTCGTTCTACAACTCCATTTTGTTGAGGAGTTCTAGGACAAGAGAAATCATGCAGAATGCCTTTGTCATTGAAGAATGACTCAAAATCTTTATTTTCAAATTCTCCACCATGATCACTTCTGACTTTAACGATTCTAAGATCTTTTTCATTCTGAACTTGGTTACAGAAGGTAACAAACACAGAGTGTGACTCGTCCTTGTGTCTTAAGAACTTTACCCATGTCCATCTGCTATAGTCATCTACGATTACTAACCCATACTTCTTGCCACTGACAGAAGCAGTTTTAACTGGTCCAAATAAGTCAATGTGCAGAAGTTCTAATGGCTTAGAGGTAGAAACAACATTTTTGGATTTAAAAGAGGGTTTTGCAAATTTGCCTTTCTGACATGCTTCACACAGAGCATCTGAATTGAACTTCAAATTTGGAAGTCCTCTGACCAGATTGAGTTTGTTAATCTGAGATATTCTTCTCATACTAACATGTCCCAATCTTCTGTGCCAGATCCATTGCTCGTTGTTAACAGACAGAAGACATTTTACGTTCTGACTCTTAAGTTCAGAAAGTTTGATTTTGTAAATGTTGTTTTTCCTCTTACCATTAAATAGGATAGTCCCATCTTTCTGACTAACAGCTTTACATGATTTTTGATTAAAGATTATATCATAACCGTTATCACTTAATTGACTTATGGATAACAGGTTATGCATCAATCCATCAACAAGCAGAACATTATTAATAGAGGGAAGATTTTCGTTACCTACAGTTCCAGAGCCAATTATCTTTCCCCTCTGATTGCCTCCAAAGCCAACGTGGCCTCCAGGCTTAAGTTCCAGGCTTTGGAACATATGCCTTCTTCCCGTCATGTGACGTGAGCAGCCAGAGTCCAGGTACCATGATTGGTGTTTCTGACTTGCTGCTAAAGATATCTGCAACATGTATTATTTTATCCTTAGATACCCAGATCTTCTTGGGTCCTGATTTGTTAGTTTTACCAAAACTCTGGTTGAATTTTGGTTTCACAAAGTGATTACTACTAGTATATTTGATGTCATGTGTGTGACCATACACAAAGTGTGAATTTAGAGGAGTGTATTTAATTGTTAAATCCATGACATTTTTGGGTGTAGGAACCTTACCTAGGTATCCTATTCCTTTCCTGCCGTTTCCGCTAACTCCATAGATCATTGAAGCCATTCTGCTTCTATCTATGCTTTTAGCAAGGAACTTCTGGAAACTATGATCATACTCCTTGATGATCTCATCAGCGTTGCTGGGAGTTTCAGAAATTGGTACCTTCTGAGAGTTTTGTAAAGAGTTTTCTAATTTTAAAATTTTATCTCTCAGCTCAGAGTTTTCCAATTTGAGACTCTCAGACTTATTAGAGTCAGATTCAAGAGTCCTTTTCAGGTCTCTGAATTTAGCTCTAATCTGCTGATAACGTTCCAGAATTTCATTTAGGCTTTCAGCAAGTTCAGCCTTTGTAAAATTAACAGCGAAGTTAGGGAATACCTCTTCTGTGTCTGATTCTGAGTCTGAGTCAGAAGCTTCACTGTCATCTGGAATGTTAGCCATAAGCGCTATGTTCGCCCTTTCATCATCTGATTCTGAGTCAGCTTCAGACGAGTCAGAGTCATCCCATGTGGCCATGAGACTTTTCTTCTTCTCTCTTCCAAACTTCCTTTTTGGCTTTTCCCTCTGAAGCTTTGGGCAGTCGCTCTTGTAGTGACCTTGCTCATTGCACTCGTAGCAGATGATGTCTTTTGTATTTGGCTTCTTGCTACCTGAGGAGCCTTCAGATCTTCTGTATCCAGAGGAAGAATCTGTTCTTCTGTATCTGGAAGAAGACTCGTTCTGATCAGATCTTCTGGGATTCCTGAATTTCTTTTGTCTTTGCTTCCACAGTTGATTTACTCTTCTGGAGAGAAGAGAAAGCTCGTCTTCTTCTGATGAGGATCCATCAGATGTTTCTTCAACTGCCTGCAAAACTTTAGATTCAGATTTTCTGTTAGATTTTAAAGCTATAGGCTTACCTTGCTTCTGAGGCTCGTCAGCTTCCAGCTCTATCTCATGACTTCTGAGGGAGCTTATAAGTTCCTCCAGAGTGATTTTGTTGAGATCTTTCGCCAGCTTCAGAGCAGTAACCATAGGCCTCCACTGCTTGGGTAAACTTCTGATTATCTTCTTGACATGGTCAGCAGTAGAGTACCCCTTGTCCAGAACTTTGAGACCAGCTACCAGAATCTGGAATCTGGAGAACATAGTTTCAATGGATTCAGATTCTTCCATTTTAAACGCCTCATACTTCTGAATGAGCGCCAGAGCCTTTGTTTCCTTGACTTGGACGTTGCCCTCATGCGTCATTCTGAGAGAATCAAAGATGTTCTTAGCTGTGTCTCTGTTGGAGATCTTCTCATACTCAGTATAGGAGATAGCACTGAGGAGGATGGTTCTGGCCTTATGGTGATTCTTGAAATCACGCTTTTGTTGATCAGTCATTGATTTTCTATCAATCTTCTGACCAGTTGCATTAACAGGGTGCGTGTATCCATCTGTCACCATATCCCACAGATCAGCATCATGTGCTAGAAAGAAGCTTTCAATTCTGTCTTTCCAGTAGTCAAAGTTTTCTCCATCAAAGACTGGAGGTTTGCCGCTGAATCTGTCTCTATCCTCATTGTTGTCATTGCTGAAATGAGAGTTGTTTCCTGCCATAGTGTTTTTCTGACGCTGGATCTTTTACTGACACGGTTAAGTGTTTTAGCTCAGAACCAGGCGCTCTGATGCCAATTGAAGGGGTGAAAAACACAAGAAGGGGGGGGGGGGGGGGGGGTTGAATTGTAAAACTGGAAACTTTAAAGCAAACGACAAGGTATTTTTATCCTGGTTCGTTTGATCTCAAACTACTCCAGTCCACCCGTTCAAGGTGATTTCGCCTCTCTCCAACGAGGTCTTAATTCACTATATTCAACTGAATACAAATCTGCTTTAGCAACTGCTAAAACCTTCTTGATTCAAACCACAATCCGGTTTGTCAAGGCAACACTTTCTTACAAAGGAATGAACAAGTGTGTATGAATGTTTTCTACAAAAACTATATCACAACTGTGATGTTTACACAAATGAAGCTTAGAATACTAAGATGCTAAACGCTAATAGAGTATCAGAGTTTGGTGGTTTAGCAAAACTTGTAGAGTTAAGATTACTGTTCAGCTTTTTGCGTGTAGAGAGTTTGGAAGCATTAGCCGTGATAATCTTCAAAGCTTGGTTTATATAGCACTTGAGAAGATGAACGTTGAAGCAAATATTCTTGATTCAATGCTATTAACAAGCTTTCCTTTCTGAGCAGATCTTGTCTAGAATGATGCCGTTGGTATTGATTAGCTTTCAATGCACAGTACCGTTGCTTCTTCAATGCACGTTCTGGCTTGGCTCATTCTGATTCTGCTTCGCTGCTGATGAACTAATTTGATTCTGTATCAGAGTATTTCACGCGCAGTTCTGTTCATCAAGCTTCAGCATGTGCAAGCGTTGATCTTCTGATCTTGACGTTCTGATTCAGCAACTTCTGATGCTGGTGTGCAAACTCATATTCTGATGCTGAGAACGTGATCTTGCTTATTTTAATCAGCATATCTGCAAGTCAGAGCATAGTAATTTTAAGTAGCATATAATTCAATCATGAAATATTTAACTACTATATCTTTTCACTTTGTTATCATCAAAACTTAATTATAGGGTACTAGATTCAAACATTGTTCTAACACTCTGCAACCCATGCCACCTCTTATTCGCCAATGGGGATGGCGACACCTTTCATTTTTGTACTCTTTCGCCAAGTCCAATGGCGCCTCTCTTCATGTCCAATCGTGTTACATGCATGCAGGGATGCCTTCTCCAAGGATGTCACCTAGCCTGCGCCTACTCTCCAACCCATGCCACCTCTTATTCTCCAATGGGGATGGCGACACCTTTCATTTTTGTACTCTTTCGCCAAGTCCAAGGGCGCCCCCCTTCATGTCCAATCGTGTTACATGCATGCAGAGATGCCTTCTCCAAGGCTTCCACCTATCCTCCGCCTACTCTGCACCTACACTGTAACCTCTAAGGCTCCCCCCATCACGTCCAATAGTGTTACATGCATTCAGGGATTCCTTCTCGAAGGCTGTCACCTAGCCTGCGCCTACTCTACAACCTATGCCACCTCTTATTCGCCAATGAGGATGGCGACACCTTTCATTTTTGTACTCTTTCGCCAAGTCCAATGACGCCTCCCTTCATGTCCAATCGTGTTACATGCATGCAGAGATGCCTTCTCCAAGGCTGCCACCTAGCCTGTGCCTACACTGCAAGAGTGACACTTATCATGCATGCATGCACCAGCTACCATCTCACTTACTCTATGAATTTTTTTTGCCTATAAATACAGAGCATAACATATTTCTCTCGCACCCATAATCGTCTCACTCTCTGCTACAAACTCTTTTATAATCCCTTACAATTTCAAACTCTTTCATAATCTCGGGCATTTTCAACAATGTCTCTTCTCACAATGGGCGATTCTCACAGAGGCACAAGGGACAACATTGCAGCATTTGTAAGTTTCTTTTATAGTTATACATTTTTCATACTTCTGGTAATGCTTTGTTCATCTTACTTACTCTTACACCATTTACACTTTTAACTCAGGATACCAAAAGATTCAGAATCTGGTCTCACAACTACCTTGCTCCCGACCCATTGATCGTACCATATCTGAAATACGCAGGTTTCGGACACGTTATAAAGATCTCCAACTGCATAATTGATTCAAAGTTCATACTTGCAATGTTGGAAAGGTGGAGACCAGAGACCCATACATTTCACCTACCAATAGGTGAATGTACCGTCACGCTAGAGGACGTGTACATGTTACTGGGTCTCCCTGTCGATGGTAAGGCCGTTAACGGGTCGGTTTAACAATCCAATTCTTTGTGTGAAGAATTGTTGGGCAGGGATATGGTTGAAGGTGGTGGTGCGAGAGGTCAGGGTATACTACTAACTGAGCTTAAAAATCATTATGCGACTTTGGAATTAAACGAAAATTCCTCCGACCTAGCCAAGGTAATAAAAGGTAGAACTTATATAATGATACTATTTGGAACCTTTTTATTTCCCGAAAGTACGGGAAATAGTGTAAATTTTATGTATTTAAATTTACTTAGAGACTTCGAAAAAACTAGAAAGTATAGTTGGGGTTCTGCTGTTTTAGCCCATCTATACAGTTCCTTGTGTAAAAATGCAATCAAGAAAAAATATACATTTTATGGCTGCGCTTTTTTACTTCAAGCCTGAGGTTGGTGGAGGATGGAGTCCCTAAACCCCGTCAACAACAACACATTCATTTTCCCGTACGCAATAAAGTAAGTCATCAAGTTATATCATTTATTACTATTCATCTCTGCACCAAATATATGATAAAAATAAAATATTTTTCATTTCCTTTAGGTATTGCGTGAGTGGTATGAATTACGGCAAGAATCCAAGATTCAATGTCGCACTATACTGCAATCTATTGGACCACCTTGGCCCGGATGATGTACGTCGTACCTTTCAACTTTTCTACTTCTAAAATAATTTATATATCACGTTTTCATTAACCTGATTTAATTTTATGCGTAGTTTGTCTGGAGACCATATTTGGGTTTGGGCCATGAACCAAACCCCGAGGATGCAGCAATTTGGAGCGCCAAGACTGCAATTATACGGTTCAATATTGTGGAGATGCACCACAACGACCGTGTGAAGATGCAGTTTGTAATGCATCAAGAGATACCCAGCGATCCGACTTGTTTGTCCCTGTGGCATCTCAAAAGGGTCGACGCCCAATGGGGTCTTACCAACTAGAAAGACTTTGCTCCAGAATGGTGTAAGACGTGACAGAGGCGTCACCGACATGTCTTACAATTCCCAGTTTGAAGTAGTGAAAACACAAGAAGGGGGGGTTGAATTGTAAAATTGAAAATCAATGCAATGAACAAGATATTTTTATCCTGGTTCGTTTGATCTCAAACTACTCCAGTCCACCCGTCAAGGTGATTTCGCCTCTCTCCAACGAGGTCTTAATCCACTATATTCAGCTGAATATTACAGACTGCTTTAACAACTGCTAAAGCCTTCTTGATGCAAACCACAACCCGGTTTGTCAAGGAAACACTTTCTTACAAAGAAGATAAATCTAAGTGTGTGAATGTTTTCTACAAAACTGTATCACAACTGTGATGTATACACAACTTAAAGCTTAGAAACTAGATTGCTAAACAATGATTGAATATGAGAATGTGTAGTGTTCAGCAAAACTGAGAGAAGGAAGATTTTGATCAGCTTTTATGCGTGTAAAGATTTGGAGAGCATTAGCCAATTCAATCTTCAAAGTCTTGTTTATATAGCACTAAGATGTTGAACGTTGGAGCAATATTCTTGATTCAATGCTAATAACAAACTTTCCTTATCAAGCAGATCTTGTCTGGAATGAGGCCGTTGGTATTAATTTGCTTTCAATGCACAGTACCGTTGCTTACTTAATGCAAGTTCTGGCTTGGCTCATTCTGACTCTGCTTAGCTGCTGATGAACTGTTGTGTTTCTTTATCAGAGTGTTGAGCGCAGTTCTGTTCATCAGATTTCAGCATATACGTGAATTGATCTTCTGATTCTGACATTCTGATATGGTAACTTCTGATGCTGATGTCAGGAACCAAAATTCTGATGCTGATTAGGTGTGATCTTGCTTATATCAATCAGAGCATCTGCAAATCAGAACGTAATAATTTAGGCAGCAGATAGTTCATACATGAATCATATAAGTAATATATCTTTTCACTTTGTTATCATCAAAACTTAAACATAGGGTAGTAGATTCAAACTTTGTTCTAACAATCTCCCCCTTTTTGATGATGACAAAAACTAGATATTTTTAAATGAATATAACGTGAAAAGGTATCAGAGAGATGCATCAGAGTAAGAGGTAAAAGGATATCAGAGTTGAGAGATACTCCCCCTGAGTTTATTACTTCCCTTTGATTACAAGTGTTCTTCAGGATCAGATCTTTTTGCCTTTCTTTGAACATCAGAGTATCAGAGTCTTTGACTATCAGAAGCTTTGGATCAGCATATCAGAGCAGAGCTTCAGATCAGCATATCAGAGCTTTTCTTGTCAGAGCCTTGCTTTGGATCAGAGTATCAGAGCGGATCAGAGCTTCATAGCTTTTAGTCTTCAGAGTGTCCAGGAGCTTCCTTGTACATGTAGACTTTAAGCAAAACAAAAAAAAATTCAAGTATAATAGAGTTAGAATGTTTGAGAATTTCTGTCTTAGTAAACCGTTATTGTTTAAAATATCATTCTTGTTCTCCCCCTTTTTGTCAGCAATCAAAAAGTGTAGGTGAGTGCTAAAACAATTAAGATCAGAAAAACTTGTCATATTAAAAGGTTCGGAGTTAAACAAAACATATTCGAATAGTACATCAGAAAATTAAAGAAAACATGAAAAAGACATGAATGAAAAAACTAAGGTTGGGGAGGAAAGCGTGTGAACAGGTTCTCCAACATGGCTTTGATCTGATCAGCAGTCTCATTCTGCTTGTGCACCATGCTGACAACAGTTTCAATCTTGCTATCCTGCACATCCATTCTTTCTTTCATCTTCTGGTCGTTTTCATCCATCCTCTGCTGCAGACGCATGTCATTCAGCTTTAGCTCTTCCAGAGTCTGCCTGTCCAAGGCAGCTTGAGAAGCATCAGAAGCAGGAAGCTTCTGAGAGCTTTCTGCAACATCTTCTGCTTGACTTGCTTCAGCTTGAATGGTCTTGTCTTCTTATGGTTGCACCTTTGAAGCTTGCTGTTTCTCAGACCAAGGTTCACTATCCAGAGGGAGCACAGCTTCCTGAGGCAGCATACTGTCAACTTCCTTCAGCAGCTTGCTGAAGTTCTGTTGTGCCTGCTCATAATTGATATCCTGCAACTTGAGGGCTTCAGCACGTACCCAAAGTCTGAATTGTGACCAGAGCTGATCAGAAGCAGCTGGGTCAATCATTCCAGGACAGACTTGCTTCAAAGAAGCAATCCATTGCTGCACACCTGTTTCAAAATTCATAATACCAGAGCCAACATCTGGTTGTTTTGGTTTAGGGATGGCTATTTTATGTTTCATATCAGCAAGACGGTCAAGACTGGTTAAGTCTATGAAGGTCCTGCTGGGGTTTTCGGTGGTTTGCTTGGCAGCTGTTTGTTTTGGAGATGGAGTGGGAGAATCAGAGATTATGATTGGACTGCTTGGTGTTTTGGGAGTATTTGGTGGTGTAGATTCTGGTGAGGATGGCAATTGTGCCAAGGTGATTGTTGTTCCACCTGGCAGCTGGATTGCCAGAGGTGATGGTTGAGGTGAATGAGGTTCAGATGGTTAAGGAGAAGGAGTTTCAGAGTGATGAAACTCAGGTTGAGGTGATGGTGGATGAATTTCTGGTTGAGGAGAGGGAGACGGAATTGCTGGTTGAGGAGAAGTTGTTGGAATTTCTGGTTGTTCAGGGATAAGGGGTTCTTCTGGAATTGATGAGAGAGGTTGTTGTTGTTCTGGTTCTTCAGCAGATTGCTGTTGTTCTGGTTGTGGAGGAGGGACAATTTGTGGTTCAGAGTTTGGATTGGCAGAGTGATCAGAAGTGTGTTGATCAATGTCAGACAACACTTTGTCAATTGCTGATGTTGTTGAGATTGTTGGTTTGGGATGTTTGGTTCTGGGTCTTCTGAGTTTTAATGCCTCAGAAGGGTCATCTTCTGGCTCAGTTTCATCTATTGTTGGGATGGGGATTGAGATTCTATGAGAGGTTGGAGGAGGAATAGATGCTGGAATAGTAGAAGAATTTAAAACAGAAGCAGCAGATAAATTACCTCTTTTCTTGGGTGTCTGCTGGGATGATCCTTCTGAAGGTGCCTTCCTCTTCTTCGTCTTCTTCAGAGTCACTTCTTGTTGAGGTTGATGCAGAGCTTTGATAATCAGATTTGGATCTGTACCATCTGCCTTGCACGCATCTAAGTATCTGAGAACCACCTCTGGTTTAGATTCTATCTCAGAAAATAAAGGAAAGTCACTCAGTGGAACTCTTCTGCTGGTGATATCAGCAATAGGAGTAGCTCTGGGTTCCTTTTTTATATTCTCTATCAACTTCATTTTCTTCAAGTTCTTTGCGTTCAGAGGTTTCCCAACTGCTGGTTCAATGGTGCTTAACTCTTGAGCTTCTATCAGATGCTCTATCAGCCTATTCTCTGTCAGAATATCTGATATCAACCTTCCAAAGGGTATCCAATCCCTCTTTGTTCTTTCTTCTTCCTTGGTTTCCTTTACACTTGTTCTGAGGTGGTTGAACAGAAGATGAGCCAAGTTGATTTTTACCTTCTGATCAATAAAGTAGATCAGAAACTGCTGATCCACATTTATGTAATCAAGTGAACTGGTTGGCTTCCTATGGTTGAAGCACCCCAGAATTATCTTAGCCCAAACTCTGTGATGATCCTTCAGATCTTTGATCTTACTGCTGGGCACCCCATGGGTGAAAATCCTTGCTGCTATCACGCCCACATCAGCACATCTCTCAGCCATATCAACACAGCGGACGCCACCGCCACTGTAACCGATTAACCTTGCTATGTGATCCTCAGTGATCACAATCTTCTTCCCCATAACGAAGGAGGTGACTAGATGCGTTGAAGCCTTGGCATGAATCCAGAATTCCTTGACTAACATAGGGAATGTTGGTCCAACCAATCTGTCAAAATACCTTTCCCATTTTTGTGCCCTAACTTCTTCTGTTAGGTCAAAACCGTTCTCCTTCAAGCTTCCAAAATCAATGATCAATTCAGATAACACTTCAAGATTCTTCACAGGAGTGAGGAGTGTTCTGAATGGCACTTGATATTGTTCAGATGATGCTTTCTTCTGAGGACCTGCAGAAGCACTGCTGGAGGTTGCCATGTTCACACTAAAAGATTTTGAGAAGAAACTGGGAAAAAGGGTTTTACAAGAGATGAACATAGAAAAATGCAGAGAATGCTTGAGAATTAGTGAGAAACTGTAAAGAATTAGAATGAGCGGTTTATGTGTTTAAATAGAGTTTCAGAATATTTTGAAAAAATAAACGTTTTTAAGAAAGAGAAAAATCATGATTGCATTTTAAAAGCATGATTACTTTTTATTAAATGCTTGCTGATTTTGGGGGATTTGAGAAAGATACTTAAAAACGGTTACCAGACATGTGTCTCAATGCACCCAATCAGCGCTTTGCCTTCTCAGAAGCGTGCACGCGTTCTGCTTCAGAGATTTGCTGATGATAGGATGACACTTGTTTGATGTAGTGATCAGCACGTCTGTCTTTGAGCTTAGACTCTCAGATCTTTAGACTTGCATCTGATACAATCTGCATGTTCTATCTTTCTGAAAGAAGATTGATCAGAAGTTCACAGTAAAACAATTACATTCTGAAGGTAAATATATGAAGTTAAAACATTTTCACTCTGGACAGACTTTCATGCTGAGATGTTTCAGAATGAAATTAAATCTATCTTCTGAAAGGGGTTTAGTAAAGATATCAGCCCATTGATGGTCTGTATCTATAAATTTTAAGTTCAAAATTCCTTTCTGAATATAGTCCCTAATGAAGTGATGTTTTATTTCTATATGCTTAGCTCTAGAATGTAAAATGGGATTCTTACTTAAGCAAATAGCAGAAGTATTATCACAGAGTATAGGAATGTTACTCTCAAAAATCTGGAAGTCTTCAAGCTGACTTTTCATCCAGAGCATTTGTGTGCTACATCCTGCTGCAGCTATGTACTCAACTTCTGCTGTTGATAGTGCAATTGTTGATTGCCTTTTGCTGGACCAAGAGATCAGATTTTCTCCCAGAAACTGGCAGTTTCCAGAAGTACTTTTACGCTCCACTCTGTCTCCAGCAAAATCAGCATCGCAGTAGCCTACTAAGCTGTAATCACTAGATTTTCTATAAAACAAACCCAGATTAGTAGTACCTTTCAGATACTTGAAAATTCGCTTAACAGCTGTTAAGTGAGATTCTCTAGGATCTGATTGGAATCTAGCACAGATACAAACACTGAATAATATGTCAGGTCTTGAAGCAGTCAGATAGAGGAGAGAACCAATCATACCTCTGTAGACTTTCTGTTCTACATTTTTGCTTACCTCTTCTCTTTCTAGAATGCATGTGGGATGCATTGGAATCTTTGATGGCTTACATTCTGAGAGGTCAAATTTCTTCAGAAGATCTCTGATGTATTTGCTCTGATGAATGTAAGTTCCCTCTGGAGTTTGATTGATCTGAATTCCTAGAAAGAATTTCAGTTCCCCCATGAGGCTCATCTCAAATTCTGCCTGCATACACTTAGCAAATTTTCTTCCAAGAGAAGGATTAGTAGAACCAAAAATAATATCATCAACATAAATTTGACAGACTAAGATGTCATTCTTAACTGATTTACAGAATAGAGTAGTGTCCACCTTCCCTCTGGTGAATTCATTTTCTAATAGAAAGTTACTTAGCCTTTCATACCAAGCTCTGGGAGCTTGTTTCAGACCATATAGTGACTTCTTTAGTTTGAAAACATGTTCTGGATGTTTTGTATTTTCAAAACCAGGGGGTTGGTGTACATAGACTTCTTCTTCTATATAACCATTTAAGAATGCACTTTTGACATCCATCTGATACAGAGTGATGCCTCTATTAACAGCAAATGAAATTAAAAGTCTGATAGACTCTAACCTGACGACTGGGGCAAAGGTTTCTGTATAGTCTATCCCCTCTTGCTGACTATAACCTTGTGCAACCAGTCGTGCCTTGTTTCTGATGACTTCACCTTGTTCATTTAGCTTGTTTCTGAACACCCATCTTGTTCCAATGACGTTGAATCCTTTTGGTCTGGGAACGAGATCCCATACGTCGTTTCTGGTGAATTGATTCAGCTCTTCTTGCATTGCCAGAATCCAGTCATTATCCAAAAGTGCTTCATCAATAGAAGAAGGTTCAATCAGAGACACAAGTCCCATGAGAGTTTCTTTAGAGTTTCTGAAGCTTGCTCTTGTTCTGATTGGATCTTCCTTTCTTCCTAAGATAGTCTCTTCTGGGTGATCCAAGCTGCTTCTGGGTAGTCTCTTCTGAGGTTGATCAGCAGCTGTTGTAGGATTGCTAGCAGTGCTCCTTTCAGACGTTGAAGGAGTGTCTGTGTTGAGAGCTTCTGATGACTTGTCTTCAGAACCTGTAAATTCAATTTCCATACCTGCAAAAACTTCATTCTGCTTTGACTTTTCAGAGTCAAGCTTATCATCAAAACGAACACTGATTGATTCTTCCACAATTTGTGTTTCTGTATTGTATACTCTGTACCCTCTTGAGCGTTCAGAGTATCCTAACATAATACACTTCTGTGCTTTAGAGTCAAACTTGTTCAAATAATTATTTGTATTTAATATAAAGCAAGTACATCCAAATGGATGAAAATATGAAATGTTGGGCTTTCTGTTCTTCCACAATTCATATGGAGTCTTTTCCAGAATAGGTCTTATTGAGATTCTATTCTGAATGTAGCACGCTATATTTATTGCCTCTGCCCAGAAGGTCTTAGCAACGTTTGTCTCATTGATCATGGTTCTGGCCATTTCTTGCAATGTTCTGTTCTTTCGTTCTACAACTCCATTTTGTTGGGGAGTTCTAGGACAAGAGAAATCATGCAGAATGCCTCTGTCATTAAAGAATGACTCAAAATCTTTGTTTTCAAATTCTCCACCATGATCACTTCTGACTTTAACGATTCTAAGATCCTTTTCATTCTGAACTTGGTTACAGAAGGTAACAAACACAGAGTGTGACTCGTCCTTGTGTCTTAAGAACTTTACCCATGTCCATCTGCTATAGTCATCTACGATTACTAACCCATACTTCTTGCCACTGACTGAAGCAGTTTTAACTGGTCCAAATAAGTCAATGTGCAGAAGTTCTAATGGCTTAGAGGTAGAAACAACATTTTTGGATTTAAAAGAAGGTTTTGCAAACTTGCCTTTCTGACATGCTTCACACAGAGCATCTGAATTGAACTTCAAATTAGGAAGTCCTCTGACCAGATTGAGTTTGTTAATCTGAGATATTCTTCTCATACTAACATGCCCCAATCTTCTGTGCCAGATCCACTGCTCGTTGTTAACAGACAGAAGACATTTTACATTCTGACTCTTTAGTTCAGAAAGTTTGATTTTGTAAATGTTGTTTTTCCTCTTACCATTAAACAGGATAGTCCCATCTTTCTGACTAACAACTTTACATGATTTTTGATTAAAGATTATATCATAACCGTTATCACTTAATTGACTTATGGATAACAGATTATGCATCAATCCATCTACTAGCAGAACATTATTAATAGAGGGAAGATTTCCATTACCTACAGTTCCAGAGCCAATTATCTTTCCCCTCTGATTGCCTCCAAAACCAACGTGGCCTCCAGGCTTAAGTTTCAGGCTTTGGAACATATGCCTTCTTCCCGTCATGTGTCGCGAGCAGCCAGAGTCCAAGTACCATGACTGGTGTTTCTGACTTGCTGCTAAAGATATATGCAACATGTATTATTTTATCCTTAGGTACCCAGATTTTCTTGGGTCCTGATTAGTTAGTTTTACCAAAACTCTGGTTGAATTTTGGTTTCATAGAGTGCTTACTGCTAGTGTATTTAATATCATGTGTGTGACCATACACAAAATGTGAATTCAGAGGAGTGTGTTTAATGGTTAAGTCCATGACATTCTTTGGTGTAGGAACCTTACCTTGGTATCCTATTCCTTTCCTGCCGTTTCTGCTAACTCCATAGATCATTGAAGTCATTTTGCTTCTATCTATGCTTTTAGCGAGGAACTTCTGGAAACTGTGATCATACTCCTTGATGATCTCATCAGCGTTGCTGGGAGTTTCAGAAATTGGTTCCTTCTGAGAGTTTTGTAAAGTGTTTTCTAATTTTGAAATCTTATTTCTCAGCTCAGAATTCTCCAATTTGAGACTCTCAGTCTTATTAGAGTCAGATTCAAGATTCCTTTTCAGGTCTCTGAATTTAACTCTAATTTGCTGATACCGTTCCAGAATCTCATTAAGGCTTTCAGCAAGTTCAGCCTTTGTAAAGTTAACAGCAAAGTTAGGAAATACCTCTTCAGTATCTGATTCTGAGTCTGATTCAGAAGCTTCACTATCTTCTGAGATGTTAGCCATGAGAGCTATGTTTGCCCTCTCATCATCTGATTCTGAGTCAGCTTCAGACGAGTCAGAGTCATCCCATGTAGCCATGAGACTTTTCTTCTTCTCTCTTCCAAACTTCTTTTTGGGCTTTTCCCTCTGAAGCTTTGGGCAGTCACTCTTATAGTGTCCTTGCTCATTGCACTCATAGCAGATGATGTCCTTGGTGTTTGGCTTTTTGCTGCTAGAGGAGCCTTCAGATCTTCTGTATCCAGAGGAAGAATCTGTCCTTCTGTATCTGGAAGAAGACTCGTTTTGATCAGATCTTTTGGGATTCCTGAACTTCCTTTGTCTTTGCTTCCACAGTTGATTTACTCTTCTGGAAAGGAGGGAGAGTTCGTCTTCTTCTTGCTTCTGAGGCTCGTCAGCTTCTAGCTATATCTCATGACTTCTGAGGGAGCTGATAAGTTCCTCCAGAGTGATTTTGTTGAGATCTTTAGCTAGCTTCAGAGCTGTAACCATTGGTCTCCACTGCTTGGGTAAACTTCTGATGATTTTCTTGACATGGTCAGCAGTAGAGTATCCTTTGTCCAGAACCTTGAGACCAGCTACCAGAATCTGGAACCTTGAGAACATTGTTTCAATGGATTCAGATTCTTCCATTTTGAACGCCTCATACTTCTGAATGAGCGCCAGAGCTTTAGTTTTTTTGACCTGAACGTTGTCCTCATGCGTCATTCTGAGTGAGTCAAAAATATTCTTTGCTGTGTCTCTGTTGGAGATCTTTTCATATTCAGTATAGGAGATGGCGCTGAGGAGGATGGTTCTGGCCTTGTGGTGATTCTTGAAGTCACGCTTTTGTTGGTCAGACATTGTTTTTCTATCAATCTTCTGACCACTTGCATTCACAGGGTGCGTGTATCCATCTGTCACCATATCCCACAGATCAGCATCATGTGCCAGAAAGAAGCTTTCAATTCTGTCTTTCCAGTAATCAAAGTTTTCTCCATCAAAGACTGGAGGTTTGCCGCTGAATCTGTCTCTGTCCTCATTGTTGTCATTGCTGGTGTGAGAAACGTTTCCTGCCATTGTGTTTTTCTGACGCTGGATCTTGTACTGACACTGTTAAGTGTTTTAGCTCAGAACCAGGCGCTCTGATGCCAATTGAAGTAGTGAAAAACACAAGAAGGGGGGGTTGAATTGTAAAATTGAAAATCAATGCAATGAACAAGATATTTTTATCCTGGTTCGTTTGATCTCAAACTACTCCAGTCCACCCGTCAAGGTGATTTCGCCTCTCTCCAACGAGGTCTTAATCCATTATATTCAACTGAATATTACAGACTGCTTTAACAACTGCTAAAGCCTTCTTGATGCAAACCACAACCCGGTTTGTCAAGGAAACACTTTCTTACAAAGAAGATAAATCTAAGTGTGTGAATGTTTTCTACAAAACTGTATCACAACTGTGATGTATACACAACTTAAAGCTTAGAAACTAGATTGCTAAACAATGATTGAATATGAGAATGTGTAGTGTTTAGCAAAACTGAGAGAAGGAAGATTTTGATCAGCTTTTATGCGTGTAAAGATTTGGAGAGCATTAGCCAATTCAATCTTCAAAGTCTTGTTTATATAGCACTGAGATGTTGAACGTTGGAGCAATATTCTTGATTCAATGCTAA
This sequence comes from Vicia faba, assembly GCA_948472305.1. Lineage (NCBI taxonomy): Eukaryota > Viridiplantae > Streptophyta > Magnoliopsida > Fabales > Fabaceae > Vicia > Vicia faba. The sequence continues at coordinate 807,659,005 of OX451737.1, forward strand.
TAACAAACTTTCCTTATCGAGCAGATCTTGTCTGGAATGAGGCCGTTGGTATTAATTTGCTTTCAATGCACAGTACCGTTGCTTACTTAATGCAAGTTCTGGCTTGGCTCATTCTGACTCTGCTTAGTTGCTGATGAACTGTTGTGTTTCTTTATCAGAGTGTTGAACGCAGTTCTGTTCATCAGATTTCAGCATATACGTGAATTGATCTTCTGATTCTGACATTCTGATATGGTAACTTCTGATGCTGATGTCAGGAACCAAAATTCTGATGCTGATTAGGTGTGATCTTGCTTATATCAATCAGAGCATCTGCAAATCAGAACGTAATAATTTAGGCAGCAGATAGTTCATACATGAATCATATAAGTAATATATCTTTTCACTTTGTTATCATCAAAACTTAAACATAGGGTAGTAGATTCAAACTTTGTTCTAACACAGTTTTCCTCAATCATGATAATATGCGACACACGGATCAGTATTTATCTTGGTACAAATCAGTTAGTAACCCTGAAATGCACGTGTCTCATCCAAGGTATTTGGTTGACCCACGAACACAATGGGCACAACCCTCATTTCCCCAATAACAAACCCAACACACATCAACCTCCCACCAACCCCCAGATGAAACAGAACCACAAACACCCAACCACAGTCGCCACCACAATACAATTACACCCACATACCCCATAACCAACCACAATCACCACCTCAGTACCAATACTCCCATATGCCTCACACCCAACCGCAATTTCAATCACAATACCAACACACCCGCATACCCCATACACAATTTCAGTCTTCTGCATATCCCAATATGGGTCCCTCAACATCCAACCTTAGCCCTGATCTGGGAATGTCGGAAGATTATGAACCAACCGACCCAACTTACCATCAACCACAATATCACCAAACCACCCAACATCCTCAATACCAAACACCCCAAGATCCATTTCCTTTCTACCCCCCGTACTCAGACAACCAATGCTACAGACCAACCATGGAACCCCACCCACCGCCAACACGACTAAACTTTGAGGGTATGGGTAATCGACTGTATCAAACGGGTCTTCTAGATATGGAGATCTGTCTGATTTCATGGATCCAAAATGCATTAACTTCGCTGGGCCATCGACCCTGCCACAACAGGAAACACGACGAGACCCAGCACGGGAAAGGCGAGGACGGAGATGCAGAACCGGGAGTCATTATCGGGTTCCGGGGGACCACTGATTAATCTGTTTTTTTTTATGTAATACTTATGTGTGTAATCCTATTTTGTAAATAAAAAGCCAATTTTGTTGATTCTATATCGAATACGTAACGCACCGCATTGGAAAAAAAATGCGAAAATTGCCCTAGCAAATGCACTAAGGCGCCATCTCACTTGACTTAGGGCTTGCCCTAAGCACCTAGGCGCCAAGTGATATGACGCTTCCTCTTAAAAGGTAGGTGTAGGCGCCAAGTGAGATGACTCCTCCTTTGAGGGGTCATCTGAAACATGATTATTTGCATAATTTTTTCCGAAACACGATTATTTACAATTTTTTTTTTAATTCATGGTTATTCCAAAATAAAATTCGCCATTGTCGCACATTTCCTCTAATTAGCGCGTACATATGAACTATGGCTGATCTGTTTGCAAAATTCTAGCACTTGTTGTAAAGAGTCAGACTCCAATAAAATCCAACGGTAGCCTATCATTCTCATCAGCGAGACGAAAATCCCAATTTCTGGATCTCTCGATTCACCTTTCCTTATTCCCCCATTCAACCCTTCACCTCGACAGTTTCATCCTTTTTTCACCGCAAATCAAATCCCACACCATAGTTTCTCCGATGGGTGAGATTAAGATCGAAGACATGCCGCTACCGGCGCTGTTCGAACAAGCAAGGAAGATCCACGCAGCCGCCACAGAGTTTGGTGCTGACCAGGTACACCGTCTGTTTTTTATAATGTTTCTGTGTTTGTTTATTGAGTTTGGGTTTTTGTTTCGATCAGGAGCTTGTCAAGAAGGGATGCGAGGCTTTCAATAAATGCGAGGACATGGTTAACAAGCTTGGTTTGTTCTCTGCTAATGAAACCAAAGAGGATATCACTACCACCGATCTCAAGTATATTCTGGTACTTATTCTTCTTCTGCTTCTTGTTATTATTTATCCTACTAACATTTCTAGTTTTGAAGAGAGCATGTTAAGTAATGCATGTTTCTACTATCCCGCTATCCCATTTTTTGGGGATTGACTACTCTGGTTATTAATATCATAAAAATGTGTTTCCTCAATTTTTAAAGATGGACACATGTACTATGGAATATTTGTTTAATCTATGTTACCTTCCACGAACAGATTATTGAAGATAACTGATGGATTAATAATGCTTATCTACTCTATCATTTATCAATTGTTTGTTATAATCTCTCAGGTACCGTATTACCTCGCTGAGTTGACTGAAAAAATAGCACAGGATGACAGGATACAGATTCTAAAGGCTTCCCAGGCAAAATTGAAGGTGAGAGCTGATGTGTAGAAAGGAAACACCTGGCCTACCACCCCCAACAACAAATTCAACTTGATATGCACAATTCTTGTTAATTTCTGTAATATTATTTTAATCAATGACCTTTTATTTAAACTTACTCAAAATCTTTTTTTAGGAATTTATCTCATTTTGTGAGGCAATGGAGCTTGTCCCAAAAGAGGAGTTAGAATCTTATATGCAAGGGGTACCAAAATCTGTTGCTGATCAGAGGGCCAGAAAGGTGTTACCTTTTTCTTTTGCAAATCTGTGATATGCTTTTTAATTTATACAATTCATACATTATATGTTTGTACATGTAACCCTTCTTCCCATTATTCCCTTGATATGAAAATGGAACAAGCAGATTTGAATGCTCATGATTAATTTAGTTAATAAATTTTGCATCTATTGTGCAGATAGCTAGATTTAAACGACTAAAAGCTGCAGAATCAAAGTTGTTGGAAATAAAAGAGCGGAAGGAAAGGCGTGGTCGTTCTACTAAAGCAGCTGCCTTGTCCGCCCCTGTTGAGGCGGGAGAGGAAGAACTATTGGATGATGACGGGGAAGAAGAAAGAGAGGTTTGTATCTTGATCTGATTCTTATTTCAGCTCAGTGCCGCTAGTCTTCATTACTGCTACTTTATTTAGAGGGTTTATACTTTATGACTGCTTCCTTGAAAATCTGTTTTTGCACGGTGGATTTACCTACCATTAGATGGGCTTAAAATAGGTCTGTGGTATCTATAGTAGTCCTATATATTGTCTGACTAGCTTGTGGTTTATGAAATGGACTTTGGCGATTTCACACTTCCAAAAGCATATTGTATGTATAAACAATGCCGGCTCATTATGCCATTCACTTATTTTTTATCTACTTTTCAGGCTTGGAATACTAGCATATCTTTGGCGATCTGTAAGGTTGGTTCATACTTATGCAACAGCTCCACTTGTTGAAACCTCTATTTCCATTATTCTCATCGTTGTCTCCCAATGTTCAGGCATTTGATCTTCTAGAAATGATAAAGAAAGAGGACGAGATGCTTTCTGCTGTAAAAGATAGACAATCCAAGGTAGTAAAATGCTTAGTATCCTTTCTGATGCCCTATAGTCCTTCGTACCTTGTTGACTATGCGTCTATTACCAATATTTTATACTGCCATTATTATGGTGGAGATCTCTATGGAATGTTGTCGAGTTCAAAGTTAAAACTTAAAGAACTGTTATGAAGTGGCTGAAATTAAGATCCCATTTACTTTCTGAAAACGTTTTCTGTTTTCATTTTCTAAAATTTATGTTCATTTAAATTGCTAATAAGAAGATGGAAGACTCATGTAGTGAACAATTTTGATAGAGAGGAGATGGAAGGCTGGCATACTAGAATGAGTGCAATTTTAGACTTGTACATTTCACATTTCACAAGCTAGTTCTGGAATATCAGGCTTTGAAGCATAAGCATCTGCTGTGAACCTATGAGACATGTTCTGTTTAAAAGAGGAATGGGAAATTGTACTTCTGCAGGATTAAATTTGGTTTTATTCATTGTTTCTTGTAATTTTTCCATGTTTTAGGATGGAGACCAGCAGTTTTCTAAGGATGTTCTTGATGAGCGTGCAAAGAAAGCAGAAGCATGGCATCGCAATGCTGCAGTTCGTGCACAGTATACTAAGCCCTCTCCACCAATCACATGTGCTACCTTTGCCCAAGATGTTCTGGAAGGAAGAGCACAAGCATCACAAGCACATGATCACAAACACCAACCACTAATATTTGGACCACAAAGCCTTGTAAATGGAAGTTTTACGAATGAGAGAGAAAGATTGGCAGCTCAGGTTTTCCAACCCAGTCATAGGTACATATTTAACCCTTTTATCAATAAAATGTACATTTTCTTAGCTAACAAAAGGCTTTGGAACCGTGGTATATTTTCTTGGTAGGGAGTACCACGGTTCGATCCCCCGCAACTGCGATCGGGAGGGGGCTGGAACCACTTATGCCAGAACTGGTCCCCGAACCAGACTATACCGGTGGTGAAAACTAAAAAAAAAAAAGCTTTGAAATAGGGAAATATAGAAGTCCATTAAAAGACTTTATTTTATGCCTGAAAGTAAATGAAGTTTAATTCTCTTGCAGTTTTGTAGTTCTATTACCTAGTAATGATAGAGGATCAGTAGTAACGCAATCACATATTTTGAGTCACTAAGTTGAATATTTTATTGAAGGATGCCTACTATGAGCATTGAGGAAGCAGGACTTAAAGAAATGGAAATAATGAATAAATGGCAAGAGACCAATATCAGACTCATGGAAGAAGCCACTTCCTCATGGCACAATGATAGGAAGTTTAAGCCAGGTGAAAAGGAGGAGGATGAAGAAGATGATGATGATGCACAGGATAGAGCTAGAGCTTTGGATGATTGGAAGGACGATAATCCACGAGGTGCAGGAAATTCGAAGCTTACCCCTTGTGGCTAATTGAATAGATTCTTCTCAGGTTGAAGAATAATGAGCTAGAGATGAATCCATGATTTTCGCCAAAACTCATTATTTATAGTTTTTGCCCCTACTGTGTTAGTAAAGATTATGTATACCTGAATATTTATCCGACTACATGTGTATATTTTGAGTGCAGCATAGGGTCCTACTTCATCTTACTCCTTTTATCTTTATGCTTTCCAACTTTACACGGATTTATATTTTATATAACTAATTTGTTTAATTTTCCATATAGCTTTCCAACCAATTTCACTAGAATTGGGTTTTCCTCAAAAATGAAAATGATGCGTTACATTGCAAGAAAACAATTTTTTTCTTAGATAAAAGCAATATTTTGAGGTTGTTTTAGTACAGCCTTGATTACACAAATCGTTGAAGGACCACAAATAGCTTGGAGAATATCTGTTTGTTTTTATTAGTTATTGTTTGCAATGTCAAAATATTAGGTTAAATTCCATACCAAGGAAAATGGCTGATGTAATGGTATAATTTGTGATACTGTATTTAAATATGTAAAGCGTGATATGTTTTGGTGAAGCTATAATATTATGTGATATCACATCAAATTGCTGGACAATAAACATCAAAATTGAGATCCGTGTGGGATCATAGAATATGACTCTTTGCATCCATTATTAACAAATTTGTGATTTCTTGTCATAGTGTTTGTAGTCCTCGAATTTGCCTATTTGCCTAATTCTAAATCCAGGGGATATATTACTCTGAAGGCATATGTTAAGAAATACATAAATGAAAAATTTGTGTTTAATATATTTTATTTTAAAAACGTGAATTGATTTAATTAAAAGTTTATAAATAATTAATAAATTCATTTTTTAACATATTATTTTCATTTGTAAAAAGTCAGAAGTTTTTTAACAAAAAAAAAAAGTCAGAAGTTTACATTACCTTAAATAAAATAATGGCTTTGTGGTTGTGACTTATACTAAATTAATTTTAGCAAAACAAATATATGTTTAATTCATTTTTGCTCTCTTAATTTAATTTATTGTTTCGTTTTGGATCTTTAATTAAAAAACCTTACAATTAAAACCGTCCCGTTAGCCTATATAATCCATTCTGTTAAATTTTCTAAAAAAAAATTTTATCTACTGCCTACGTGACAATATTGTTGCCTTTTTAAAATTTAACATGGATTTTTGTTTGACATTTTTTAATTTTAATAATGCACTTATTTTCATTTTTAATATATTTATATTTCACATTTTATGCACTTATTTATATTTATAATATATTTCACATTTCATTATTTAAAACAAATACTCTCTAATAAAACTTGCAGTTTTCTCTTTCTCCTTATTTCTTCTCTTTCTCTTTCTTTCTATTCTTTCCCCACATTTCCTCTTCTTTTCTCTTTTATTTTAATTTCTTTTGGTTATTTTTTGTTTAAGATTTTTTTAGTCAGTATTTTTTAGTTATACTTTTCTTATTTTAATTAATATTATTTAGGTTAGCTTAATTAAATATTAGATTAATTTAATTTATGCTTCTTAATTTAGTCTATTTAGGTAAAAAGAAATCATAAAAAGTCACTAAAAAGTTTCTTTTTTATTTTGTTTGAAATATTCAAAAAAAAAAAAACACGTTATTCATCTTTTAATTAGATTTATTTTTTAAGTTAGTCAAAACAAAATAAAAAATAAAAAAAAAACTTTTTTTCTAGTCGGTAAAACAGCTAACCAATCAATTTTTTTTATCTAATTTAATAAAACTATGATCTTTTCATAAATTAAAATCAACCAACCAACAAATTTATAATTCTTACTTTCTCGTTCTTTGATGGGAGTACATAGGCACAACATTGCAAAGTCAAGGTGAATCCCCTAATCTAAAAATTAACTCTTTCTCTATTTTACTCCTTTGTAGATACTATTTTATTTGTAAATAAAATATTTAGACAAGAAATAAATAATTAAGCAAACATATCATAGACAAACACTTATTCTATGCTAGAGAAGGTTCTCGTTGAGTACAACGGAGGTGAGAGATGCCTAACACTTTTCCTTCACTTAACTGACTCCCGAACTCATATTCAGTTGTGATGACCGTCTTATCCTTATTCTTAGGATTTTATCGTTATTTCTCCATTCTTTATGAATGAATTAAATACGGTGGTGACTCTGTAATTTTTCCAACCACGACAAAAAGAAGATAAATTTAAAGTAAAAGAGTTTGCATTAAGTAAATTTGATGTTTGGAATCATACATTACACTCAGTGAACTCGTTTCTTGCTTCACTCAGATACTTTGAGTTTTATGAGTTTTGTAATAAATTCAACACACACCAAATCCTAGAACTAAAACTACTATTTATACAAATGTAAAACTAACTGCTTGTAACGTTCTACTCCTAAGGAGACAACACGTCATTTCTGCACACATTTCGCCTCCGGCCCTTCTTCCATGTGTGTCTTCCAATGCAGATAAGAACAAAAGGTAGTTATTTGCCTTCGTTGAATATATCAATTGTTATTGTTGAAATACTCCCATCTGATACTCTGAAAAATACCAAGTCCCAAATTCTACTGGCAGCACAGAGACTTCGACACTTTCTTGCTAGAATGATCATGTCGAACCGCCTCCAACATGTCTGTCGAAAACTTCATATGAACATCAAAATTTCACTAAGTGTTTCTTCAGTTTTTCTCTTGATATGCTGTGATTTGAGGGTGTAAAAAATCCAAACTAACAATGTGTAAGCACAATAAAAAAATGGATTGACGTGCCTGTATGGATGTTAGTATTTTTATATTGCGATGGTATATCAATTAAAATCTTATTTTATTTTGTAAAAAATCAAATTACTTGATTGACTTGGATATTAGTATTAGCCGTTGTTATACACGTATTCTCATTTCTTTTCTCTTCTCCTCCTCAAGCCTCCGAAAGAATCGAACACAATAAAATCCTATGTTTTTACTCTCCAGTACCACCACTCTCGCCCCTTCTCTTCCTTCACCTATAAAACTAAATCTAAGAGAGTAATATTATTTAAGTCTTATAAATAAAAATGAAGGTTACAATGATATATATATATATATATATATATATATATATATATATATATATATATATATATATATATATATATATATATATATATATATATATATATATATATATATATATATATATATATATATATATATATATATATATATATATATATATATATATATATATATATATATATATATATATATATATATATATATATATATATATATATATATATATATATATATATATATATATATATATTCAAATCAAAATGGGATGCAATATAAATATCATACTACATACTAATTTAACTTAAATCAAAATTATAAAAAATAGTATTTTAAAATTTCATGTGTATGCGCACTGAAAAACGCAGACCAACAAGTATGAGAGTGAATGTTATAAAGTTTATTACACAAATAAATAAATTTAAAATTTAAAATAAATAAAAATTTATGTTAAATTTTGACATGTGTGCACAATAGAGAAAACAGACAAATAGATACGAAGATACTCGTTTGGACGTTAGTTTTTATAGTGGAGTTGCCAATTCATCTAGCACTAGCTCTAGCTCTGCGTCTCAAATATTTTTTAAATTGTGAATTTTTTTTAAAACATGGATTAATTTGAGAATAAATTTAAAAAGTGGGTTATTTTGGTAAAAAATTCTATAATTTGATTGTCGTGGATTTCCTCTAATTAGCACCTACATATGCACTATGGCTGAGTCAACAAAGGATCATTTTGCAAAATTCTAACACTTGTGGCAAAGAGTTAGACTACAATCAAATTTGACTTGTTCAATTTTATAAAGTGAAATCCCACCGTAGCCTATTATCCATCATCAGCGTGACAAAAATGCCAATTTCTTGATCTCTCTCGATTCACCTTTCCACATTTCCCTTCCAACCCTTCGTCTCGCAGTTTCATCTTTTCTCACTGCAAAAACAAATAAACGAAATCAAATATCAAACCATAGTTTTTCCAATGGGCGAGATTAAGATGGAAGATACGCCACTACTAACGCTGTTTGAACAAGCAAGAAAGATCCACAAAACCGCCACAAAGTTTGGTGCTGACCAGGTACACCGTGTATTTTATTTTTTTTCTTTCTTTTATAATGTTTTGTGTTTGTTAATTGAGTTTGGTTTTTAGGTTGAATCAGGAGCTTGTGAAGAAGTGATGTGAGACTTTGAATAAATGCGAGGACATGAATAACAAGCTTGATTTGTTCTTTGCTAATGAAACCAAAGAGGATATCAACACCACCGATCTTAAGTATATTCTGATACTTATTGTTCTTCGACTTATTGTTATTATTTATCAAAATGTTTTTGTAGTAACATTTCTATTAGTAAAATCTAGTTTTGATCACAAGAAACATATCAAAGAAAAATCATAAGTTCCTCCCTCACCCCTCTTTGTACTTCATTCTTTCCTCTGCACTTCATATCATTTTTCTAAGTCTCCTTGTCCTTGCAGGAGAAACATGCACACACCTATACTATTTTTGGATAGTACACCTATGAACCACATTCACCTCCTTCATTTACCAAAGCACTAACCACATTCACCTCCTCCTTCAGAATCATAATTAAAGTTATCATCAGTTTTACTCTCTTTATCTTTAAATGTTCCTTTCACCTTCTTCATACCATGAGCAACTGGAATTGGCTCAACTTAAGATCTCTCATGGAATTTTCTCTATAACCTAAGGATATTAACGAAAAGCTTACTTCTACCAATGAAGGTATTATCTAGCTTAGTTTCTAGAATACTCCTATCCCTTACATCAAAGAAACGAACAAAGCCATACCTCATTCGTCTTACGTCACGCTTATCAGGGATTACCACTTCGTCTATATCACCATAACTCTGAAAAATATCATACATATCCCTTGCTATGAAGTCACCGGGGAAGGAAGTGAAGAAAAATGATGACCTCCTTCTGTCATTAAGAAGACCTTCACCATACCTTGATCTTCCTTCATTATCATAAGCCGCCTTTGAATCCTTAGCTATCCACCCACTCTTTGAAACTTGCTTCCACTTATGCCTTTGAAACATTTACGTTTGAGGACAAAATTTCTACATATGTCGATGTCATAAACCTCAAGAACTTCACAGACCTGGCTGCAATTCACGAGTACAACTGGGGGTTGCTTGTTTTGTCTACATGTGCTCGAAGTTGGGCGAAGGTTGTCTTAGGAAGACAAAGAAGATGACGGGGTGTTGCATGATTTTTATAGTAATTTATTATTACTAATATATTCATAATTCATTTCTTATACATGTTATTAATATTATATTTGAAACATTTTCAGGGATGAATCATCTCCTATTTCTCTCGCATCACCAGATGGGAAGCTGCGACACAGTACCGTGAGGACTGGCCTCGTGCAATTGTTTTTGTTCCATACATAGGGAATGATGCTTTCAAGCCATTCATAGTATCTCTTAACCATATGATACCAGATGGCGTTAGCTTCTATCCATACGAGGGTCACTGCCAGATACAACTGTTTGACATCATCTCTTTATACTTTAGATGACTGACATGTGGGTCATCTCTTATGCATCCTTATCTTCTAGAGCGAGAAATCGACCATTTTGGCTATATGCAGACCATTCTAAGACCTCCATATGAGGCCGGTCCTCCGGCGTCCTCCACAAAAACCTACATGCGATACTAGATAATTTCATGAGTCACTTGGTACCAGAGGAGTATTTCAGGAGCAGACTGATAGACACCCTATCATGACGCCAAAAACTCATGGAAAAGCCCCTAGGCCAACTAACCTAGAGGTACTTGAGGTTTGAGATGAGCAGGAAGAGAAAGTGACAATGGTATATCGGTGTGTTGCAGAGATGGTATAAGAGTTATTAGGGGTGGCAAACAGGAATGCCTGCCCCATAAAGCCGGTAAAAAATAAGACGGTGCGGCGCATGCTTTGTTAAGGGAGCATGCCTAAAACCTTGCCCCATTCTGTAAAAAAAAAAAGTGCGGGGCAAGGAAGGCCCGCGTGCATTGCACCTTTTAAGCCTAAAAATTGTAAATTTTCATGTTAATGCCCGTGCCTATAAAAAATTGGGGCGGGGCGAGGCGAGCATATTCGAGGACACGAGCCTAAAACCTTGATCCGCCCTGCAAAAAATGCGGGCAAAACGGGCATGCCCGGTGGACCGAGCTTGTTTTGCCACCCCTATGAGCGATAGAGGCATAACTCTTTGAGGATGGTTCTCTCTAGTTGGCCCTCGTGCAGACCATGGTTTCCTAGTTACAAAATGTTGTACGGTACATGCATCAAATGAGGCATGCGGTTAGACATATCCAGTAGTTTATATTGGGATGTTTTTATGTTTTTTGGTATTTTCGGACTCCTGTTATGTATGAATTATCGTGACTATTTTTTGATTAATGTATAAATGTTTACCCTTCTTTAACTTTAAATTTACTTTGATTTTACGTTAATTTAAGTTAGTATAAGTTAATGTATGGATTTTGACCTCATTAGAGTTGAATGTTTGGACAATGTCAGAGAGGGTTCTGGAGATGCACCTCTGAAATAATCTCCCTTTATATTCACCACGCTTTAAAAATCTTTCATGGTGTATTTCGGAGATGCATCTCCTAGTTCACCTAAATACTTTACGAAGATGCATCTCCGAATCATATTTTGTTTAAAATATGGTGAAATTCAAAATAACACATTTTAATTGTGATTTAGATGCGTTCAGAGATACATTTTCAAATATACAAAAGATATTTTAAAAATTTCAAAGATGTCAAAGACACAACTAAAAATGAAATCAACATTTCCCATCACCTAATTCTAATTCTAAAAAATATATTTCAAAGAATAATAGTACCTAGTGTTCTACATGTTAAAAATCACATAAATAAAAAGTTTATAAATCACATAAATAGAAAAGTTTACGTTGAATATATTTTATTTTAAAAATTGTGCATTATTTAATTGTCGATATTCATATTTTGTTGATAAGTACATTTGTTTTAAATTTGATTTTAAAATTTAACTACCATTGTTTGAATTTTCAGTAGATAAATTTTTTATAATTTCAATTAATACTTAGACAATAGAAAAATTAATAAATTATGTGACAGACGTTTATTTTAACTTTAATTAAAAAAAAGAATTTTAAGAATGATTTTTATAAAACTTAAAGAAAAATATATATACTATAAAAAAGTTCATTTAAAAAAGTTTTTTTAAAAAAAATACAAATCTCCTTTGATCAGGTTCCCTCAATAGCTTACAAACTTATCGATATCGATAATTATTTGTATAAAAGTATATAATATAAACTTTCATTTATAGATAAATATTCGATGTGGGGCTATTACCTTCACAAATATCGCCATCATCAAAACTTCAAAATTTCTCACTGACAACAAGCATTTCGTATGTAGAACTTTTTCTGTAAAAGAGTCATGGTTTTCATTTTTCTTTGAGTCGTCTCTGGATGCAGTACTGTAGTGTTCAACCCTTAGAGGATGCATAACTAGAGATGAACTTTCCTCGTTAATGGAAATACTTTCCTCGCGCTGGAAGTAGATTTCAAAGCTTCACCAAATCATACTAACACCTCCTACTTGCTGCGCTTTCATTGGCTGTTGATTTGGGTTTCTAATGGTAACTCATCATCACCACCTTCTTTTCCTGTTACAAGATGCAGAACTGGATTTTTCTATGTTAATCGTAAAAGATGATGGAAGGAACTGTTTGTTGACATAACTGTTTGTATCATGTTGTATCCCAAGTGTTTGGAGCAGTGCATGATTCATAGAGCAATGCATGAGAGATGAAGCTACATACGTGGACAAAAAATGCAGTTCTAGTAGAAATAAAGAGTCCCACCTCGAAGTTGTAGAGAATATTTTGATTTTTATATATTACACAATACAATATCGTTTGTCTAATTGAAAACGAACGAAGATTAGAAGGGTTAAAGTATTAATATTTTTTAAATAAATTTTAATTTAATAAAGTAATTAAAAATAAAATAAAAAAATAATTTGTGAATTAAAATAAATGAAAAGTAAAAAATAAATTTTTAAGAAAAATGTATAAATTTACGTAGATTAAAAAAATAATTAAAAAATAAAAAATATACGACGTTGACTGTTATGAGGAGATTTAAATTTCTTTAATTATATGAAGATTTTTAAATAAAATCTTAAAAAAATTTGTAATTAAATTTTAAAATTTAAGATTAGTCTCATATCAATTATAAAGCTCAATCTTTGAGGGAGGTAACCAAATCATTTGTCATGGTAGGGATTTAAGTTTCTTTAATTATATGAAGATTTTTAAATAAAACGTTAAAAGAATTTGTAATTAAATTTTAAAATTTAAGACTAGTCTCATATCAATTATAAAGCCAATCATTATATATTAGTATGATTAAACATAAAAGAAAATATGAGTTAAATTATATTTAAAATAAGAAATGATATTATTTAATAAAGTACAATAACAATGAAAATTATCTATTATCCATTTCTTAAAAATGAATTAAAATAATATTATTGTTAATTGTTCCAATTCTTAAAAATGAATTAAAATAATATTATTGTTAATTGTTCCAAAAATATTTTTTTATATAAATTATAAGATAATCATTTAACCGCTAATCACTCATTTTATTACATAGTTGACTCTTCATAAATTTCATAGTTGAAAAAACACGTTCCACGCTTGAAGTTGCTATCGGTAAGACTAAAGTCAACTTCAGAAGCTTATAAACAATATCAATTGTGTTACATTTATTTGATTCCACAATTTTTCCACAAAGATCTGAAAGTCCTTTTAAATTTTTAAAATTTGGATCACATCGAACATTTCTAATATAATTTTAAAGTTGATGTTGCACCACCACTTCTGAAACATCTACAAAATCATTCAGGTAAAGTTAAACTATCCAAAATAATTTTTCCGCATCAAAAGCTGCAAATGACAATGTGAGACTCAAACATGAAATACATTATAAAAGTTCAGTATTCTCTTCATAAAACCTAGCATTGAGCTCATGCAATTGCAAATCTAAAACACTAAACAAACAATCATGCTTACTCCTATTGCAAGTTAAAAACACTAGAAGCTATAACATTGTCGTCTAGGTTTCTTCCCTTGCACATATGGTCCATTCATATTAGGCACATCAATATCATACTTATTGTAAATTTCTATAATCTTAAATATAAGTTTTTCCCATCCATCATTCCTCATTTCTTGTCATTCTTATTTGGTAGCTTTGACAAGTGATAAAACATTCAAAAGATATTGATCACACTTTTATAGCGCTACACTCCAATCATTCGTAATTCTAAAATCTCAATCATCATCCTATAAAGAGAACAATGAAACCATTTAAAATAATTATTCATACTATAAAGAGAATAGTAAAATCAATTGATTATAAAAAAAACCATTTATAAGAAAATTAATTTTTTTAAACAAATTAAAATTTTAGGGTTCAGCTCAAAAAGGAAAAAATAATAAAGAAAAATTAAAATACTCATTTTATTTTTAATTTCCTATCACCCATAAATATATGCAAGTAAGTCAAGTAAAAAATTTGGAGAAAAAAACGAAAGATTAACAAATATGTGTGTGTGTGTGTGTGTGTGTGT